>OY743224.1:74040259-74669283 GCA_963555765.1 Orthonevra nobilis | reverse complement strand
ATCACAATCAGCGGTTTGAAAGTCTTGTTGGCACAAAGCAAAGCATATCCAGCAACAGGCTTACTTGTGAATGGGAAACTTCTATCTGCAAAGTATGATTGTGCGCAACATAAAAAAATTACAAGTTGCAAAGTTTGGTTGTTAATTTAGTAAATGTGAATTGCGAAATATCTAGTTCCACTTTTGTGGTTGGAAGCTGCGTTTCTTCGGCTATAATAATAAAATACAAAATATCTTTAAGATTCCACTAAAGAACAGTCGGAGGAAGACAAGTTTTATATGGAATTTTTTCACTGAAGTAGACTAAAGTTTCGCGAAATGCAATTTGTTCCGGGCGAAATTATCCTATAGATCCAGCACTACGAATTTGAAGAAGCATATTAAAATCAAGCATCCTACTGTGTCTTTAGTTCCAGGTCCTGCAAGTTCTTCGGAATTTGATGGACAAGTAAGTTATTTAAATAACTAGGTATACGCACACTAGAATCTATAAGCAGCATGGCGAATTCACGGTTTACATTCACAGTGAATAAAAAATCGCATTCACAGTTATAATTGCGAACGTTACTTCACGAATTTGCCACTCTCTACTGGCCTGTACTTATACACGTACCCGTGTAAAGGAAAGAAATTCTATCGTTAGCCGCGAATGTTACTAACATCGACTTGCAACTTATCTCATATTTCATACATTAAAAACATTACCTACTGTACTCTCATGCTTGCGCTCATGCGTCTGGTACGCACAAATTCATATTGTTCATTATCGAAAGGGCACAGAGCATTTAAAAATTTCAAAAACAAGCCTATCGCTTACAAGTTTATATTTTTCCTTGGTAAGACAGTTTCATGCCGTCCAAATGACAGGGAGATAATAAGTGATCATGGATAGATTGTAACTTAGTTTTTGCCAACAAACTGCATGTCGATTCCCCAACAAATCGACCAAAGTGTCATGACCTTGACTAAACTATTCCATAAAAATTTTTGGCGCATTTAATTCAATTCAATTCAAATCAATTCAATATATTTATTAAACAGTGCACAGTAAAACAATGTCTTTTTTAGTGCTTAAAGTAATTCAATTCTATGTAACTAAAAAATGAAAACAATAAAAAATAAAAAAAAAATAAAATAGAAATAGATAATAAAGCAGTATAAAGTAATACAAAAAAGAAAAAAATTGGTTTGGGTGCGAGTAGGCCTGCCCATACCATCAACTTCTCATCTCAAGATAAAAGAAATGGGAAAGACTTACAGGATTCACATTTCTGAAACAATTTTCAAAGAACTTCCGTGACAATTTGGATCAGGAAATAGAAAAAGCGGCACATCAATGTATGAAATGGCCTCAACTAAATACAGTTTTAGTCTTTTTGGTAGTCTCTATAGTTAGAAACTTACTTAGTTTAGTCAATTGGCTAAATAAACATAATATTGATGAAACTTTTGGCATTAAAATTGAACAAAAAAAAATGTTATATGAATTTGTCCGGAAACTTATGAACGGCAGTGTATATATTTATGCTATTTTTTTTATCTGATAAGGTAGCTGTAAACTATAAACGTCATAAAATTCAAACCACACTGTGAAATTTAACCAAAAGCTTTTCAGGTGATCTTTATGCACACACGCTTCGAATGAAACCAATTTGGCTTCGATAGCTTGATTTGTTCTCGAGTTAGACTGGACGAAAGAATCCGCACAAACGTACGTACATATAGTACACACACACAGACATCTTTCTAAAAATAATGGCTTCCGACTACTGGGACGCCAAACGTGGAGAAATGAAAAAATTTTGAATTTCGAAAATCGGACCGATTACAACAACTTCCTGATGGGAAGTTAAAAATTAAATCAAAGATTCAAATAACAGATATAAAATTTCAGGGGCTGATTAGATTGGAAAAGGATTAAAGGAGAATTCTTCTTTAACTTCCAGTACTAGTTATAGTTGGAAATAAATCATTTTTTTAAAGTGATTAGCGTTATTAATTGTCTTAATATGCATTGGAAGGGAATTCCATAACTTGACAGCATAAACAAAAAACAGTCTACAGGAACAAACTCTGCATATGAAATAATGGGAAGAATAAGAGCTTTTACAAGCTTGCTCCTTGTTGCCCTCCAACGGCAACGGAAGTTGGCTGTCATCCACAGTCTCCTGAGACATCCATAAATCCTGCCGACTACATTATTAGTTTGATCGTTACCGGAAAGATTACGATTTATAATATATCCAAGGGTTTTTGGGGATTCAACATAGTCCAGTCCATCAGGAAGACACACGTCGGGTAAAATGCTGAGATCGAATGTTCTATGGGCCAATAGAATAACCTTTGATTTGTCAGAATTGATCAGCAATCCATTCACTTGAGTCCAGTGATGTATTTCAGCTAAATCATCGTTTTTTTAGTGAAACATGTTCCTTGATCATTCCCATAGGTCGAGCTAAGTACAACTGGGCGTCATCTGCATAAAGACGGATGGAACAGTTTGTGCATGTTGAAATTAAATCATTAATAAATATGCAGAAAAGAAGAGGTCCCAAAATAGATCCCTGTGGTACACCCTGCTTGATAAGCTTCAGTACAGAGACTTTATCACCAATCACGACTCTGCATTCTATTCGACAGATAATTCCTTATAAGTTTTAGTGCACTTCCACCAAAACCAAAATAGTGTTCGAACTTCCAGCAAAGCACGTCATGCTTGACCTTGTCAAACGCCTTTGAAAAATCCAGCAAGCAGAGTAGTGTTATGTATCCTTTGTCAAAGTTCCGTCTTATGTCCCCAATGATGTTTAGCATAGCTGTCGAGCAACTGTGGTTGGGCCTAAAACCAGACTGAAAGAAGCTTAGTAATTTATTTACGCATAAATGATTCTGGATCTGTTTTGCTAATATTTTTTCAAAGACCTTTGACAAGCACGGTAGAATGCTGATAGGCCTATAGTCATTTAAGAAAAGCTGCATTTGGCTTCTTGGCAATTTTCAAAGAATCCGGAAAGGTTGAAGTTGCGATGCAGTGGTTTATGATATGAGTTAAGTTTGAGATAATTGATGGCAATATGAGTTTAATAAATCGAATTGGTACTCCGTCTTCACCAATGGCATTCGATATGATGGCTGCCACACTCTTAACGACATCTATTTCGGGTACCACGTTAAAACTATTGAAGCTTGGTGGAACAGAAGTTGGTGTAGAAAATGCTCATTGAGTACGTCCGGTTGTAATCCACACTTGGAAGAAGGTTTTGCACCAGCAATCCCTATTTGCCGTATGTTATTCCAAAGTTGTTTGGCTGGCAAGGAAGTTTTGATCTCCGATGCGAAGTAGTTTCTTTTGGCACTACGTGTTATAATGGTTGCCAAGTTCCGCGTTATCTTATAGTCATTCCAACAGGCTGAAGAAGCAGTGCGCTTCCACTTGCTAAATAATCTATTTCTAGTTTTAATCGCTCCAAGAACTTCCGTTCTGAACCAAGGGCAGCTTTGATTGCGAATTCTAACCGTCTTTGTGGGAACACAGCGACAATACAATTCTGACAAAAACATTTGGAAGTATTTTAATTTAATATTGGGATCAGCGCTTAGTCTGCAGTATTCCCAAGGGATTGAACCGACAGCATCTTGTAAGACTACCAAATCCACAGAATTCAAATCCTTTAAACTAAATGACCCAGAAAATGCAGACGAGTATTATGCAATTTTCTTTTTCAACTCAAAACTACTTTGGGTCCAATTGGATCCATGTGGCAATTGTGTATGCCGCGAACATAACGCCACAATGATAACAAAAAATAAAATATAACAAAATTCAAAGTCTCGCAGAAAACTAGGTCCGGCCTCTCAGTCTTAATGAACTAACGCCAGATACTGTACAAATATCGATTTCTTGCTGATGCCCATCTTCGTAGCTAACTGTATTCATATTTCATCGACTCAAATCAGACCGTCCAAATAAAACGTAACATTACAAATACACGCCAATGGCAAACAAAACAATCTTCCAGCGAGAAGAGAAAGTATTGTGTAACTTTTTTCGTTGTGTGCAAACAGCTGTGCGTCATGAAGTTTCTTTCGGATTATTTTGCCGTTATTGTTGCGGCAACGACGAGATGCATGGTTTTGACCATTGCGGGCCACAAATTTCATCATACTGGCAGTTACGAAGGCAGACCTGCACAATGGCATTTGTTAAACTCTCGCTGTAACATTTCGTACAATTTTTTTTTTGCAACAACATGGTATCTTAATAAATTAATGATGTACGAGTACAGGTTTTAGCAGCTTTTATGAAGTACGAGTACTTAAGGATGTACTCGAACATTATTGTAGGGGGTATTCCAGAAGGTTCGCTTGTGGAATACATGCAATTAACTCTGATCAGAAAAAGATCCAAAAAACTGTAACAAATTTGTACTTTTCGAAAATTTTTGGAAAGATTTAAACATTTCATTATTCATTTCATGCAATCTGCCACTGAATCAGCAAGACTGGATCTTATTGTGGTATTTGAAGCTTGAGTCATAAAACGCGAATCTTGCATCTTGCTTAATGTTCTCAATGTTTTGGCGTGATCATTATCATTTGAAATTATTTAATAGTTTGCTTGCGACAATAACAGTTTAAAATGTTATTTAAAAAATGGTTTTAACGTGCATTAAGGTCCGGTTGCATATCTTCAACGTGACATCATTTGTACAAATATCATTGAGCTGTGTGCAAAATAATAGCAGCACATCTTTCAATAATCGAAATTTCTAAATATATATAGTTTTTAAATACAGTACGCAACCGCCATCTACATGTCAACTTACACAACTATTTGAGGAGCTGAATGCACTCATTAATTCCCTTCATGTGTGCAGAAAAAACAAAATAATATTAACGGTACTCCGAAAAGTCACTTTTAAAGTGTGCAAAATAATAGCAGCGCTGCGGAAATTTTGCTATTTTGTACTGGGTTTTGATTTTGAAAGTATTTTTTTTTTGCATAATTGAGGTAAATAGAAAAAAGAACTTCCAAAATGACAGCTAAGATGGGCAGAGGAAAACATTATTGGCCCGGAGCAACGAGCTCTCATATTAAAACTTTTGTTGGAGAGCAAATCTTATAGGCAGATACAACAATTGCTTGATTGCTCAAGTAAAATGATCGCCAATGCAAAGAAGTGGCTAAACAAACCCGAATCAAGGGGCCGAAAGCGTTAGTTGGACACCAGAACTGTGCGAAAGATTAAACGGATCACTGATCAAAAATAAACAAAATCTTCAACTTGATGTTAACAACTCTACCATTAGAAGATGTCTTAAGGATGTCGGTTTGCCAGGAAAAAGCCCAAGAAGAAAGCCACTACTGCAACCAAGACATGTTGAAAGTCGACTCAAATTTGCAATGGATCACTTGGATTGGCCAACCTGGATTGGCGTAGTATTTTCTGGTCAGATGAGTCAAAGATAGTGCTATTCGGATGCAGTGGTCGCCGACAATATGTAAGAAGGCCCCAAAATACAGCTTATGACCCAAAGTTCACACTCAAAACGGTTAAGCATGGAGGAGGCAAAATGATGATTTGGGACTGCTTTTCGTTTTATGGTCCCGGCCCAATACATCGCAAAACGGTAAAATGAATGCAAACGCTTATGTTAAGATACGGTTATGTTGCCTTATGCTGATAAGGACATGCCACTGAAATGGGTAATCATGCAAGACAATGATCCCAAACACACCAGCAGGTGCGCAAAAAACTGGTTTGGTTTGAACAACGACAAAGTTATGGACTGGCTAGCCCAAACTCCGGACCTCAACCCAATCGAAAACTTATGGGAAGATGTGAAGGAAGCGGAATTTAATAAAAAGCGCACAAATGAAGACGAACTTTGGCGTGTGGTGAAAAATGCATGGGATTCAATACCCACTGAAAGGTGTCAAACTTTAGTTGACTCTATGCCACGCCGATATAGAGCAGTTGTAGCCAATAAAGGACTCTCTACAAAATATTAACAAATAAAAATAATTCTACAAAAAAAAATACATATCGGCTTTTTTTTCCATGTTTTTATAACTTTTCGTGTTAAACTACTAACCGCTGCTTTTATTTTGCACATTTAATAATTCAGTTTTTCAATCAAATTTTCTTTGCTTTCTTGAAATATAATTGACAAATTGTGTATTCTTTAACAAATTTATTTAGTATGATTATTCAAATGATTTTATACGAAACGCAAGGAAAGATATTCAAAGATTGTTGTATCGGTTGTGGGTGCTGCTATTTTTTTTGCACACAGCAAAATGTATGTACATTGGACTTTTACGGAGTATAGGTATATAATCAATCAAACAATTTTTAACTTACTCAAAGCATTAAATTTCTATAATTCGGGCTCGGGAATTTACGATTGATGCCTACTAACTTCTTACCAAAAAAAATATTTCGTTAAGAATCTCAATGTTTATTTATTGTCTAGTAAAATTAAGTAATCATGAGTGGGCTTTCGTTTGCGTTGTGCCTTTCGTGAACTTGCTAAAAAGCAACTGCAAGTTAAACAGAAATATTACCGTGAGATAATAGCTGACTTCGTATCAATCGACAGTTTCTCAAACACATTTAGCTGCATTTATGTCCAATATTTTTTTAAGTTTTGAATGAAACCGTTTTTTCTTCAAACGGTTTTAAGAACATTTATGTAAGTGCATGCAGACAAATTGTATTTTGAAAACTTTCAGAAGGAAGGTAGAACTGATAAACTATATACAGTGTGTCAAATAATTGTTTGCAAAAGGAAACATTTTTTGCAATTTCTGCTGGAATGTGAACATTAATGCATTGTTTTTCTAATTTTTTTTCATTATGTTATTAACAAGTTTATACTTAATAGCTACAACAGAAAAAATTACCACAATTCAAAAACAAACACAGAAAATAAATAAAACAAAAATAACAAACATTCATATTTTGATTGATTGAGTGTTTGCAAAATGCAAACATATGCCATGAAAGGAAAAAAAAATGAATCAATACTATATAAAAATTGCCTTAATATAAAGTGTGGCCACCGTTGACATCAATAACGGCTTGTAGTCGTCTTGGCATTGATCCAATAAGGTGTTCTGTATCATAGTAGTCCGGTATCTTTTTCCACTCTTCTTGGATTGCTCTAATAAATGCGTTTTTTTTATGTAGGAGTCAGTTTTGCCACCTTCTTTTTTAAAAAAAAGCCCACAAATTTTCGATTGGGTTCATATCGGGGCTTTGTGCAGGTGTGTTGAGCACTTTGCTTCAATTGTAAAGCAACCAAGTTCTGCACAAGAGTGACTTATGCTTTGCGTGATTGCCTTGGTACAACTCGTATTGCAGCTTTTGAGGGTTTCGGGAATTAAAAAACCCGAAACTTTTTTTAGTATATCCAAGTATTATTCCTTAGTCATTATTACATTAAAAATCCTCACCTCCCCGACGCTCTTGGAGGTGTTTTTTTAGTGTGCAAAGCTGTGTTTGGTTGCCGCCACACCGTTTGAGGCCAATCATTGTAATGCAACATAATTTTTGTCTCATCACAAAAAAATTTCGTCAATCCAGAAGTCTGGCGGGTATGCGATGTAATACAGTGCAAAAGTCAGCTATTCTTCAAGAGTTTTTCTTTTTATGCATTACTTGCCGAATAGTCTCATCGAAGACCTGCATATTGCAATCAGTATCTTAAGCTGATTTTGTTCTTTTCAATCACAGCTCGAAGGATTTTGGAGTCATCTCTTCGGAACAAATTACTTGATCGGCCTCCAGAATTTCTTAACTTCAGTCGATTTTCTTTTTCTTTCCGATTTATAATGTTGTATACGGTTCTCAATTTAACTGACAAAATTTGGGCTATTTCTTTAGGAGATTTCATTGTCGATGTGTTATGTCGTTTATTTAATTTAAGTATTTATTGTGGTATATTTCCTAAGGCTTTAAAAAAAGCTGAAATCATTCCTCTGTATAAAAAAGGTAATCGAAATTCCGTGACGAAATATAGACCTATTTCTATACTTCCGACGTTTGGCATAATATTTGAAAAACTTGAAACTTGATGAAATCTGTGATAGTTTTAATAATAATAACACGAGCATAGTTTTGTTTTCAAGCATTTCATATGGTCAAACATGATATACTCTTACATTTAGATAAAATGTACCAGGCAGGAAGCATTATATACTATATAATAGGTTTTCTTCTTACTTGTCGGATAGAAGTCAGAGAGTGAAACTTGATGGAATCTTCAGTAAGGAGTTAAAAATTACTATTGGCGTTCCTCAGGGATCTGTACTGGGGCCAATTTTATTCTTGATCTATATTAATAATCTTTTTAAACAAAACTTGAATAGCCACATAACAGCTTATGCTGATGATATAGCTTTTACATATTCAAATAACAACTTGTTTGAGTCAATAGTTAAGCTTCATATGGATTTAAATATGCTTAGACAATGGTTCGCTAAACACGAGTTGCTCATCAGCGAAAAAACAAAAATGATGATTTGCAGTTTAAAATGTGTTTGTCCAGTTGATTGTGATGTTTCCTTTCATGCCAGTTCTTGTAAAAAATTGTTCTTATCTGCTCATAAGTGTGACAAGAAAAACTTTTATGAGAATACAGTGTGTAGTTCAAATTGTTTCAAAATAAAAGGTGTTGAAAGTTATAAATATCTAGGCGTTTTAATAGGCAAAAACCTTAATTGGAAAGCACATGTTGATGAGTTGAAAAAATATATGTTATCTGAACCCGCAAAATGTTTCTCCTTAAACCACATTGCTGAAAAAAAAATTTATTATTGTTCCATTATGGACTTGTTCACTCTAAGTTACAATACGGTATTGGTAGTTGGGGTGGAACTTATAATAATACAATTGAAACATTGAACATTGCTCAAAAACACATTATGTGAATTATTTGTAACGCTAAAAGATTAACCAGTAGTTAGCCCTTGTTTTTTAGTCTTCGAGTTCTGCCAATAAAACATCTTTATATCTTAAAAGTTCTTAAAGTTTTCTTCATACGGAGCGGTTACAGCGCTCCTCTCAGAAGTTCAAATATTTATATAGTCACTAAGAGCAAATAGTATGTCATTTGTAAATACTCCTCTATCTAAGAAAACGCACTTTTCAAAATTTTACACTGCACAAGTACCTAGGCTTTTCAATAAATTGCCACTTGTAGTGAGGTCAATAGTGCAACCTTCTTTATTTTTAAGCGAAGTAAAAAAATTTCTCTTTGGCATGGATAGTTCAGCGGTCAAAGTATACTTAAGCTCGGATTTATAAATTGTAACCTCTCTTTTAAATGTTTCAAATTGTAATAATTTTGATTGAAATTTGAGTATCTTTGTTTTCTCTTATTTATTTATTTACTTTTGTATGTTTAAGCATTTGAATTTTTCATTTATGATTTTTTGTTATTTATTTATTTATTTATTTTTGTATTGTTAAACATGAATTAACCCCACACCTGCCAAATATAGTATGTTAAATCAAATGGAAGGATCATTCGCCTCTAGTTACTTGTATATGTGCTACAGAATGATGCTTAATTATTTATTTTGAAAAATGTTAGATATGTGCTTGTAAATTGTAAAGTCACTAGCATTCTACTAATAAATAAAAATTAAAAAAAAAAAGATTACTATATTATTATGACGGAAAATAATAGTTAAAATGAACCAACTCTATTATTTTATTATCAGTTCGGTTTCCAGGCACTTAAAAATTGCTTACTACTCAGATAACGCTGTACGAATGACACATAAATAGCTACCAATTACACAACGAATTTGTGATAGTGCTGAAAATTAGTACCGTTACATCGGAAAACCGTTTATTTTTGTTTCCTTTTATGTTATGTTTTTCATTTTGCAAACAATTAATTGACAGATCAAAATATGAATTTTTGTTATTTTTGTTTTTTTTTCTGTGTTTGTTTTGGAACTGCGGATTTTTTTCTGTAGCTATTAAGAATAAACTTGTAAATAAAAATTATGAAAAAAAAACATCACAAAATCAATGCGTTTTCATTATTTTTCACATTTCAGCTCAGATTGCAAACATTTTTTCCTTTTGCAAACAATTATTTGACACACTGTACTTCCCTGATGCTAAGGGTTTTTTCAATAAGAGCGCTACGAAAGTTTTTTTTAAATAAAACAAAAACGGTTTTTTAAGCCCACCACGGGCACGCTTGCATAAGTTCAGACGCTGAACCCAATTTTCGATTTTCATGAATAAATCGCTCGATACTGCTGCAATTTCACGTTCGATACTCGTACGAAGTTCATCAATCGTCGATGGCTTGTTGGCATAGACCATAGACCTTACGTAGCCCTACAGGAAATAGTCTAACGGCGTCAAATCACACGACCGAGGCGGCCAAGCGACTGGACCATTTCGTGAGATAACACGTTCTCCAAACTTGGTTTCCAATAAATTGATTGTGACATTCGCTGTGTGGCTTGTTGCACCGTCCTATTGGAACCACATGTCCTCCAAGTCCATATCATCTAATTGGGACCAACAATATTCGGTTATCATTGAACGGTAGCGATCCCCATTCACAGTAACGTGCTGGTCTTGATCATCACGGAAGAAGTACGGCCCAATGACGCCGCCGGCCCATAAACCACACCGAACCGTATTTTCTTCGGGATGCAATGATGACTCATGGAGTACGTGTGGATTGCTGCCTGACCAATACCGCATATTTTGTTTATTGACGCAGCCATTCTGTCAGAAATGAGCCTCATCGCTGAAGATGATTTTTCGATGAAAATCCGAATCATTTTCTCAGCTCATTTGCTCAGCCCAATTCACGAACATACGACGCTTCTGGTGGTCAAGCGGCTTCAGTTCTTGCGTCAATTTAATCATGTAAGGATGTAGGGCAAGATCTTTTCGGAAAATTCGCCACAACGATGTCACAGAGACGCTTGAGAACGACGTTGCAACTGAAGCCTCAGCGGCAGCAATATTCTCGACACTGCGGGCACTTCTTTGTCTCACTGGCATGGGAAGATTTTG
This sequence comes from Orthonevra nobilis, assembly GCA_963555765.1. Taxonomy (NCBI): domain Eukaryota; kingdom Metazoa; phylum Arthropoda; class Insecta; order Diptera; family Syrphidae; genus Orthonevra; species Orthonevra nobilis. Next base: position 74,658,226 of record OY743224.1, on the reverse strand, counting down.
TACTGTGCCTATGGATTCAAATTTTTACACTAGACGCTCAATTGTTGATCTGCTAGGACGATTATGACGACCATAAATTGGACGTAGCGTTCTTAACGTTGAGGCCACTGACTCCGAATTTCGGTAGTAATTTTTTATAATTTCGACTCGTTGTTGGCTCGTATATCTTTCCATCATGAAATGGCAAACCTTGCTGAAGAGAAATGTCAAAAGAGCGGCAAGAAAAATGGCGTCGTTTGCTGTCCCTGTCGCTCTACTTTTGTAGCGTCCCTGTTGAAAAACCAATTTTACCTAAAAATTCGGAAGTGTTTGTTTTCAGAAATTTCCATGCTGAACATAACGTGTTGTCATCTGTGTATCTTTAAATCATTCTTATGTTACTTCAGATATTATGACGAAAAAGTTCTCGACTTTGAATTGGATTTGGAATCGGAATTTTTCCATAGGGAAGAAACAGTAAATAAGCTGAAGGAGCTAGCGCCTTGCCAAGGATCATATAGTTAACTTAGAGAAAGGTAATTTTGCAATAACAATAAAATCTGATACTTTTCATTTCATTCATTTACTTCATCATTTTATTTTCGCCATTATTCTTCATTTCTCGTCACTTGTCACAGAGAAATAAGATACTTTTTAGGGTTTCGTTCACAAAGAATCCAAAGGAACCCTATTATTAAGCCCCTGCTGTCCGTCCGTCCGTCTGTCACAGAACTTTTTCTCCTAGATCGTTAAAGGGGCATACTCGAAATTTTCACCGAAGATGAACTCCTATTGCCGCTACAACATCAAATAATAAAAATGATCTAAAGTAAAAAATAAAGGGGATCGCCATACAAAGAAAGTGATAATAAAATTGCAACTCAACTTAACACCAAACAGTAGACAAAGAGTGATGGAGCAACTTAACAACCTTTTAAAGTATGCAATTATTTCGCCTATCTAAGACAATGTATATGCTCGAATTACAATAAGAAAAAAAAAACATTTTGCAACTTGTGTAACGAATGAACGAATGCAATTGGTGGAATTGAATCTTGTATAGTTTTCTACTTATTCAAACGAAACGTGGTGGCATTTTTCTCATTCGGAAAATATTTATTACAATTTAATTTTTCAAAAATACATTATAAAAAAAACTTCCATGTGATCTGATTGTCCCAGCATTTCAATAAATCATAGCATTTCAATAAATCATTTAAAACTGAGGGTTGCAAAATGAAGAACTATGTAAACATTGAATAATGTTTTGTTGATAAGTTATCGGCCTCTTGTTGATTGATAACTGAAAATTGAATGTTTAGATACATTTTTTTATTTTTTCTGGAATACGTTGTCAACTATAACTTAAGCACACTCCAGAATCACATGAAACACTTGTCTATAATTATTTATTTTCAAGAAAATACCGTAATAATCCATATCTTAAGTTGCGAAAATAAAACACGTTCACGGATGTGACACGCGTTAGGGTGGGAAATTAAGGTCCGCACTAACACCACTACGATTTGACGTTCGTCAACGAATTCCGACAGAATTTTCACTCGGTTTGAGAGGTGTTCCTTATTTGTCTAAAATTTTCAATTTCCCATCTGGGTGTTCTTGCTCACATTAAAATTTCAAGTGAACCGATGACGAGCTTTTACTTTGTCTGGTTAATCTTGCATATTTGTGGGCGATACTATGATAAACCTTAAATGAAAGTGCAAATCTTTTTTTTCCTGTCACTCTTCCAAAAAGTTGGCTTTTATTCAATCGTTCCCTAATGGAGCTTGCTGAAAGGACATTTTTGGCAACTCTATCGATTCTCCGATACTCAGCCTCAATAGTCTCACGTGATCTTTCGCGTTTTGCTACCTTTTCCGTGGCTTGATGCTTCTCACTGTAGTTAATCCATTAAAGGCCGATAACTTATCGATATTTCTCATCTTAACAATGGTGTTCGCATCTGTGGTGTCCAGCTCTTATTTTCCCTCATGTTTTTTATTGAATTTTAAACATCTCATCTCATGTTTCGTTTTGTTTCATCAATTTTTATTAATTAGGTCGCCAAATAAACTTTACACTTCAATTACTCATGTATAGTACAATTTTTTTTTAAAACACATTTTTTCTTATTTAATAGTTTCCTTCTTCTTGGCGAAAAATTGAGTTGCTATTTAAAAAAAAAAATTGCGATGTAGGTAAGTACAAATTTACGGATTTTGGATTTTTTCCTTAAGCTGTGCCTTAATACATTGCTTCTTGCCAAATTCAACAGTCAACAAAGCCGCATCTTTTTGCAGCGTCATAAGTCATTGGTATTAATTTCAACTTAATACCCCCACACATTCTTGGTCCTGTAATAATTCCGTTTTTGCTTTTGAGGTACGGAACCTTAAAAATGTGTTCAATTTGGCCTGGACAATGTCATGTAAGGCACCCGCAGACGTGTCGATTCCTCCTTTTATCCCCTCTTAGCATTGGGTGACGCTAATTAAAAACATATAAGGCCCCCTGTTCACACGAAATTCCAAACCTTAAATTTTCCACCACCACAATTCATTTTATGTGCTTATGTAGTTGAAGCTATCAACTTATCAGCAATAACAGCAAAGTTGCGCCATCAAACTTCATAGCGTCATGAATACATAATGAGTTAATCCATAGTGGTATTAAATACCCGCAATCAAGTTGAAACATTAAAAGTTTGTGGCAGGTCAGGTACGATGATTCGATATAACTTGAAGAGTGCGAATTATTCGGCAGCCTGAAACTATTCAGTATTCCAGACTGTATACAATTTCGCCAAATCAGCCTTGTTCTGAATTAGACTACCTTTAAGACTATAGAAAATAAAAAGCCAGCAATCAATCAACCGGCAACCTCACTCAGCCATTTGGAATCCAACTCAATTTGAAATGTGTTCGCGGTACCACAAACATGGCCACACCACTTAGAAATGAAAATTCCACGCTCACACATCATTGTTTGCTTTTCACATTTTTAATACAATTTCTTAAATTTTTTTTTCGATATGCCGTGCGTATCTCATTGGTGGATGTGCTCAATGAAGGTCACGAACTTAAATGTGCCCGATGAATGAGAAAACAAAATTAATAATAAAAATCATGATCCACTGTTTAACAAGTCACAACATTCAAACACCAGCGCACGAGTAAACACCAATTCAGGTTCGAAGTTAAATGAAGAAAAATCGGGTTTTCCTTTTCAGTAACAGCTCTTCTGTAAATGAAGGTCTTGACCCATTTCTGCGCATCAGTCTAATGAAGATCTCGAATTATAACTGCTTGTGTTTCATTGAATTAAGTGTTTTATGAACGCCCCCCATTCGAGTTGCAGCAACATAGGTTGCATGTTTCTGTTTAAAACGTACTGGCTACGATTACACATATTTTACGATGTATTCATTTCATTCATGAAAATCGATTGACAAACCAAACTACAGATTAATGCTAATTAAGTGTTGGCCAGCAAGTTGCATTGGAAATGGTTGTGTTTACACGAGTCATTAATTTTTTTTTTTTTCGTCTTTTTTGCAAAACATTTGTCATTTATCCAAAAAATGATTAGTATTTGGAAAGAAAATTTATTTCATTGACCAACATTCGTAATGAGTTTGTAGTTGGCAACGAACTGTGTTGAAATGGTGCGCGCGGCGATTGTGGATAACATTTGGATGCACTGACTTCTCGTCCATTCAAAATTTGGTTATTTTTTCTCGGTAATAACGTTGGCAAATACGTCTCTAATTGTTTGCCCTCATTTGTCCAGAGAAAGTAAAACCGAAATTGCACAGCGAAAGTGTGAAGTTCTTCGTGCAGGTATAAGAAACGACTAATGGTGCTAACTAATGTTCCTAAACAGAACCTAGTGGTCTGCTTTTTGGATGTAAGCTTTTGAATACTGAAACTTTCGCCGTTCTAAATATCGAATGAAAAGAGCCACGAGATCAGGGATGGTGTCTTCTGTTATGCGCTTAGTTCAAAATGATTCTGTACATATTCAATTTAGTGTTTTGTTATCTCGCTAAAGTGGTCGACAAGAATCATTCCAGGATCCATTGTGCTTTCCGTTGACTAGGATAGATCAAAATTGCAAGGCAGCTTGAACGCTTCATTAAGGTTTTCCAATCAGAAGTTTACGCTATAATTACTGGAGTAGAAACGCTTACCGATCTTGACAGCAAATACTAACTAACAGCAAAAACTAACTAACTAACAGTGTCGACACTGGTATGAAAGTGTAAACACAAACTAGCAAAACAAAACGATGTCAGTCTAGCAAGGGCACCGGGACACGAAGGTGCAACTGGTAACAAAATAGCTGTCGAACTAGCAAGGAAAGGAGCAGGAGTCGGCACTTGTGAGACTTGGAAAAACAAAAAACCTCAATAAGCGAATACTCTGAGGAAGAAGAGCAAGAGCTACCATTGCGGATTTAGTGCCGTTGTAACGATTCCCAACGAGATTGCGGAATTAGAGGAGTATGTCCAAACGTATTCTTACAACTTTAGTAGAACGCGTGGGACACACTTTTCTCGAACATTAACTAGAGCAATCTCCTCGAACTTGCTCAACCCACCATCTAACAGAAATCTGTCAAACGAGGAGATTGACATTTACCTTAAACGGATGAACGACACCATTAAACAAACAATGGACAGTACAATTCCTAAATACGAACTAACTAAAAATGTTGACATTTACCGCAACGCTACGATCGACGCAAGAGTAGGCTACTGACAAAGCTCAAACTACTGTACAGACGTTTTACTGACCCACAAAACGCGAAGGTAAGGACACTGAAGTCCGGCCTTAAAAACCTACAGCAATTAATTCAGCAAAACTACCGAGCTGCAGTTAATTCGCATTGGAATAACAAAATCCGGGCTGTTTAATATCAATCCTAGTATGTTCCCGTAAATAAATAAATTTTTTCGAAGGAAAAACCAGAATGAACTTCCGTGCCATAAGCTCCCCCGAACTACCAACAACGAACAAATACTTACAAAAGCAGGCATAGATCCAGTAGAAGCAATCGAAGACGACAACTTTTTTGTAATCGAAGATCCTCAGGAGAAAGTTGAAGTAATAATCGCGACCTTTCAAGATGTGTTTAAGGTGAATATCAGCACTCGCCCGAACCATGTCTTGGAAGATCGCGTCCTCGTACACAACTCCGACCTTCAAAATGATATTGGGAACTGGCGATCGCAGAACACTGGTTTTACCATGTTCAGTGACGATAATTTGGCAAATGTTGTCGTCGCCGATAATGGGGCTTATCCCCCATCTATATCAAAGGAAGATCTCTTGGTTATCTTCGGTTCGCTAAGAAGTAAGAAATCTGTAGGAATGGACGGTATATCAAACATTGTTCTTAGACACTAATGCACATTATCCACCTCATTGGAAGACAGCGGTAGTACAACCAATTCCTAAGTCTCATTCCGAACATCAGTAAGGTATTTGAAAAGGTGATCAATAGAGCCCTGACAAAGTGGGCTGAGGACAAAAATATTTTTCCGGATAACCGATTCGGTTTCAGAGCGGGGCATGATTACATACTTGCCGCGTCTAAACTGGTATCGGATATCCAATGGAACAAAGGTAAGAAACAATGCACGGGTGCCTTGTTGATTGACTTGGAAAAGGCCTTTGACACTGTATGGTTGCAGGGGCTCTTTTTCAAGCTTGACCAGCTCGGTATAAGCAAACCGCTGCTGTACATAATCTTAGATATGCTCACCAGCAGACAGTTTATTGTGAAAAATGGCAGTGTGACGTCTGCTGGGACTTTTGATATTGACAACGGTCTGCAACAGGGTGTAGTTATTTCGCCGATTTTATTCACTATTCTTACGAGCGATCTTGTAGGCTCTCTTCACCACGTTATAGCATACGCAGATGACTTGATCGCGTACAGGTCAGGTCGAAAGATTGAGGGAATTATTAGTCTTTTGCAACGTGACTTCAATGAGATTAAGCGATATTGCGACGACTGGAAGTTGAAGATCATTTTCCAAAAGTGCGAATCCATTTTGGTTAGGACGCCGTTGTCTGGGGTCTCTTGGGATACCAGAAAGTATTGGCGAAAGTTCTCTATCGTTGGACAAAACGGGCAGCCACTGGCGAGTCGGAGTGTAGTAAGATATCTTGGGATCTGGCTCGATCAGCATCTCTATTTTAACAAACATATAGATGCTGGTCTAGCCAGAACCAAAGCGGCCTATGCCATGACAAAGAGGCTGTTTCACAGCAGCCAACTCGATGCCAGGGTAAAGGTAATCTGCTCTCATTCGCCCTGTGCTTGCATATGGTTGTCCCGTGTGGTTCGACGTGGGAGCAAGCTTGATGGAAAAGATTCGAGTTTTCGAGAGACGATGTCTTAAGGCTTGTCTTCATTAATATAGAACTCCAGAATCTCAGTCCAAAAAATTCTATTCTAATGAGGTCCTGTACAACGGGCCAACCTAATCCGAGTGGATAATTGTCTTATTTAACTTATTCGGAGACACGTTGCAAGAGCAATGAACTCAAGCAATAACCTGATCTTTGGGCTTTTATAAAAATTTTCTTGTTTATTAGTTCATTATGTTATGTTTATCTAAGTATATTTTTAAAAAAATATAAAATATTGGTTCTGGTCGTCGAAAGACATTGGTTAAGCATTAGGTTTAGCTAAGAGTGCCCGCATAGGGCCAGTAATTAAAATGTAAATAGTTATTAAATCTAGTTTAAGCATTTTTATGTCTAGCATAGAAGTCAATAGGAATTTGAATAAAAAAATATGCAAAAAAAAAAAGAGCAAGAGCCTGGAGCACTTCTTCTACTGAGTGAGACTGCAGCAACAAAATACTTTCAGGACTGATACCAAATCTGACGCAACTCGAAAAGGAAAGGACTTGTGAAATCATCAACTTCGCAAAAAGTACCAAAAGATTTCCCGACCACACAAAGCAAGCCACAAGCTCCATAGTCATCCTATTGTTCCATACTGGAAAAAGAGTGAAAATAACCGGCCCAATTGGAGGCCTAAGTGATGAGCAATAGATTCTCCCAAACCAAGCAACGAAGATTGACCAAGTTTTCTTAATGACTCAGGTCTTTTGAGTAAGTTCAATAGCTCACAAGGATGATGTCTTCGCGTCTCCGCTTCGTGCGGAGGTCGGCATTATGGCTCGGTGAGTGAGCCTGACTCGGATGCTTTTGTCCAAACAAGCTTGACACAAAAAAAATTTGGGCCCTAAGAGCAGCTCTGCTGTCAGAGAAGGTGAATATGCGTCCGCACAATCGTCTTGTCTTCGTATGTATTCACGGGTTCATACTGGCGTTTATTTCCTATCTGGGCACGCTTTCAATAGATAAGTTTTTTTTTGTTTTGAAAATAGTTAGTTAAATTTATAGAGGCGCTGTTGTGGATTATGTTCTCGATGCTTTGCCACCGATCCATTTTGGTCATTATCCGCATATTATTGAATTATTAAGCAAGAGTTTGAAAGCAATTCTAGGATTAATCTATAACTTTAGTCAAGAAAGGAAGAGAAGATAAAGTTAAGTTAAAGTTGCAAGCAACATTGTGTGGGTCAATTACGGATTGATAAGATCATTCAACGGGTAGGTTGAGTTTCCTACCAGTTAAATTTATAACAGCTGCTGCCATATCTGACGTTGGCTACCTTTATAGCATGTATGTATTGTCTCGAGAATTCTCAGAAAACTATGCAAAATTGAAGAAGGTAGGAAACTATTCACGACCAATCGATTTGAGATCAGAAATGAACACTCGACAATGGATCAAGCCACAATAAAAGAACATTGTTCACTTTTCGCTATTACAAGAGGTTGCACCAGTCCTTGATAATGCCAAACCCGCAAAGTTCCGTTTATGGTCTAATTCTATTTTTGATTTTTATGAACTCTCTTTTGGCACTTAATTTCTGGTGACTCCATATGTTGTCCATTCCTTACATTAATACATTGGTTTGTCTTATAAGCTAGAAAGTCAAAATAATAATTTTTATATTGTTCATTCCAAGCTTCATAGCATTTGCCATTGCTTGATTCTTGAACCTTCTGGCTGAGATTTGAAGACATTTTCAGTTGGAACATTGTTTCCCCGAGTCCCAATATGGCCAAACCATGGACTAAACCCCGCCATTGTCTACCTCGTTGGGTTGTCTTCGTCGAATCTTCATCGAAAAAGCGTTTGTCCAGAAACAGATTTATTCCTTTTCTTCCTCAATTTTAAATCTGTCGATTTTTGTATTTTTTACAAGAGGGTGTTCGACGGATCGATTTCGATAATACATAATTAAACAATGGGTATAATTGAATCTTCACAAGCCCAGGTGTCACGGTTGTGGGATATCCGGACATTTCTAGGAAATATCATTGACTCACTGCTAGTGTGCAGTCAGGGCTCGAGTAAAGATTTTCCGAGCTCCATGATGTCCGAAAACGTCTATGGCAAAGACAAGCATAGGCAACTAAGGGCGGATCTTAGACCTGACAAAGCGCTCTGCTTCTGAGCTTAACAAGCACAGAAGAAGGCATGAAAATGGAAGAGGTATCATATCTGGAATTAAGTCCGAAAGTTTTGTCAAAAAAAAAAAGGTTATCAAATTTAATGGAAAAAAAAGTCGAAAACATTGCAGTAGACATAGCATACATATAGTATATTCAGAAGGTGAGCCGTCAGCGAACAACCTACTGCTGTCGAGCATAATGAACTAATTAACAATCGTGGTAATCAACACAGAACCGCGATTACCCTTGCCTACGGTGGGATGCCCGCACCACAAAGGGGCCCGAACCAAAACACTTCGTAAGGTCTAGTGAAAATAGACTCTATGATCTAAAAACTTTTCTCGTTTATTTTGGTGTCTTCAAAAATACTTGAAATCAGGATCAAGCTATCGCCGCGTAAAAAGTAATGCAATGTTAAACAGATATTAAGTTTTTACAGATTGCTTTGAAAAATAAGAAACTGACAAACCCATTCTAGTGACAAAACGGACTACAACAACACGTTGGTCATGCCGCTGCTGCGTTAAGTTTGCATAATAAAATGTCAAAGATAGAAATAGCGCAATAGTTTGGGTTGATATCTTGGGACAAGTAAACAAAACTGGCGAAGCTCTGCAGAAACCTAGACTGGACGTTAATACGGTCGCCTCAGCACTGGAATTGTTAAAAAGCTTCATAGGAATGAACGGGATAGTTTTGAAGTACATGAGGTGGAAGCTGGTGAGTTGACTTATTACTTGGAGTTCGATAATGAATCACAGCGAAAGCGCAGAATAAACTTGCGTTTGACACCTCTGGACTGTGTCCAAGCATCAGAAGTTGTGCTGACTCCATCAGAAAAATTTCGAGAGTTAGGAAAACTGGCATAGATCAATTTGACTTTTCATTGAGGCAGAGGCTTGAGGCATACAAACTAGTGGATACCCGTTATAGGTATATACATTTACTAATCAAGAGACAATTGCAGCCGCTCAAAACTTACTAGAAACCTTTAATAATGATAGAGACGATCAATTGGGAAATTAACTGAACCAAGTTTTTCGAATATCTCTAAAAAACTGTCTGTCACTTATAGTCACAAACAGAAGCGGAGAAAGGTCATTTTCCAAATTAAAGCTGATCAAAAACAGGCTTCAAAATTCATATCAATGGAATCATTAATTTTCTAAAAATGCCCAGGGGTCCCATTTTGATGGGTATCCCGCATCCCCCTTGTAGGACCCGCACATGGTAACCTATAGGTCCACAGATCCTAAATGTGCCTCTGGACCGACAACATCAAACTGTAATGAAGTGTAGGACTATAATGAACTCCTTGCGGAACCTGCCGAACCTACTGGTGACTGGGTCAGTTACATACACCAGAACAATTTTTAAAACGTTCTGAATCCAATTTTAGAGTTAAAGGTTCAATGAACTGCTATAAAGTTCCAGGAAAAACGATTAACGAAAACAATTTTTAGAGCCAGCTAGCTGTGGAATAGACTGAAGCGCCATAAGTAAGTACCCAATCAAAGAATCTATATTTAAATAAAAATTTTAGTACTCATAAACTGATTATTATTAATATTAAACAATTAAATTAAGTATGAAATCTTAAGAAATTAGTTTAAGATTTTATTGGCCGCGTTCAGAATTCTAGGCACTAGCTAGTCAATCGGTTCTGATTGGTCGAGAGCCCGTGAATTTGACGGCAAAGCTAGTTGACATATGGTGAGGAAGTGGACTGGATTTGCAGTTTAAAATATTTGACTGCTTTTTGAAGTTGATTGATAAAACGTCAAAAGTGAAATCGTTTATAACTGGGTTGAATTTTATGAACTATGAAAGTGGTAATGTATTATTTTAAAATTAATTAATAATCTAGAATAAGGATTTCAGAATCTTAGTCGTAATGGGATCACAAGGCAATACTTTTGAACTAACCGAAAAGCAACCCCGACTCATCCTGAAGTGGGCAGGAAATTCTTCCAGCTGCGATTTCTAGTTGGCCCTTCAATCAATCCAAGCATTGCAGAGTTTCGCAAAATAAACTGTGGGCTCTGCAACTCGTTTACAACGAATAACGAAACTTAACCTACTGATGTTAAAATAAGTTCACTTTCTTGGCACATCTGACAACAATTTAACCCCCATAGAAGTTCTTCTTCGGTGTCGCTCATTTTAATCGTTTAATTCAAAACACACAATTTAAACTCATTAATAACTGGTACAAATTGAAAGTAACACACAATTTAAAAAACACAAACAAACTTATTCCAAGTACAAATTGAAAATAAATTTAAAAAAAATAATATGTTTGACATATGAAACTGTCAACTGCATTTGCAGTCAGTTTTCTCGTTCAATATTCTACTATTTTAGTCCCTAGAATTCTGAACGCGGCCATTTTTTTTTATTTTTTTCCAAATGATAGCTTTGTCATTCCAATTAGGATTTAATGTTATGAATAAATAAACTAACTAGGTTTATTTTAATGCAAAAAATTCGAAAAAATACGTATGTTCGTTATTTAACAAAAAAAAAACTTACATAATATAAATATGCCAGTCTACTTCACCGAAAAAAGAGAAATTATTTCTGTATTCGCTCAACAAGAAATTACTAAATATGCGGCAGTAAAAGCATCCAAATGGAAAGTAAAAAAAAAAAACAAAACGAAACGTTGCTGGTTTGCGAAAATTATTATGTAACTAAAAAAAACAGAGTTTTTAAACTCAAATCCGTGTCAGCAGTAACAATGAACTTCATTACGAATTTTGCGTGCTTCGAATAAAATAACATACGTTTATTTTTACGAAAATATCATCTCAAGTTGCCGGCAATTAAAAGGTGTGTGAGGCATCGAAAGAAATACGATTCGATAGCTAAATATTCACCACATTAGAATAAATAAATTTGTTAATAGAGGTAAAAAGAATATGTAAACATGAGAGAACTTTCTCGCATCTGTTTAAAAGATTTTGGATTGAGGTGCAAGCCAAACGATACTCGGACACATATCTTCAGTTTGCCTTAATATGATAGTTGGATAAAAAAACCTTATGCCATAATGTCTGGAATCGGTATGGTTGTAAATACCTGCACACGGGCAGCTTTGGACTTCAAACAGAAAACGAAAGTGATGGATTGAACCGCTGTAAGCCAACCAAATATGTATGTCTGCGACTTTTGTTTGGAATGCTATGTGTATTTGAATGCGGAAAGTGTGCAGCGAATAAGATCGCATTGTGTAACGTTTATTTATAATTGTAGTGTAATTAAGTTATGTGGTAACGATGAGGTAAACGTTATGTGCGGTGGTTTAATTGATTTTAGGCATTGTAGATAAATTTTTTTCATTTGTAATTCCATTTCACCACTTAATTCTTGCTCAAATTCAGACCGGAGTCTTGGAAATCCAGGTTAGGAATTCCTTTGAGGAGTTGAAAATTGACACATCACACACATCAAGCCCTAAAATGTTAAGTACAAATCAATGTTATACAAACGTACACCCCAGATTTGAACCCATGTTCAAAAAATAACTCAAAGAGGTAATCTGACATAACGTTACGTATCGGATTGAGTGAATTCTGTTCATATCAATCCAATATAATTATATTTTATCACCATGAACTACGTTTTGATGCTTGAAAACCATGGATTGCTTTATGAGTTTTTAAACTTGATAATTTTCTGAAAGATCGTACGTATAGCTGCTGAGTGAGAATTTAACAATTCTTTCTATAAATGACTTTCTAGAAATGATCGTTAACGTTGACATCTATTCGGAACTATGCTTTTAAGGAATTTGTACATTTAGGGTTTAAATGGGACCCTATTACTAAAGTTCCGCCGTCCATTCCTCTATCACGGGACAAATTGTGATTTTTTTCAGCCTTTTTTACCAAAGTATTTTTAAAAAATATGTAGTGTTAAATTTTGTATAGTTGTACGGAGTTCTTCGTTTGTGTGCCTTGTGTAAGAAGACTAATCCCTCTTTAGTCAGTTGATTGGATTCCATTCATAAGGCTTATTTTATCTGACTATACGTTTCAAAATACTTGATGCATGCATGACTTACATGCTCGAAATCAATCAGATTCGCTTTCCGAAGGAAAATTTGAGGAAAAGTTCTGATGTTTGTTTACAGAAAAACACTTGATGCTAAAAAAAATAGATGTTTGCTTTGATTAAATTCCACTTTAGGCTTTAATTGATAGTTTTTCGTGCGTCATACATTGATATAAGTTAAATCACCACATTTTCAGAAAATATCGTATAACCTGAATGGACGCGATGTTTCTCCGTAAAAGCTAAATGGTGTTTTGAAAGTAATGAGAAAATATTTCAATTTCGGAAGAAAAGGAGTTTAAACAAAATCCAGACATCCTACGGAATATATTAAAAGTCTTCGGTATTGAACTATAGTTTGAACTTTTTGTTGTCAAAATAACCACAAGGTGCAGGAGCACCTTCTTCAATTTTAATTTTAGATATTTTAGATATCTTTATTTCGAAACTAATTTCCAATTATGGGGTTACCACACATTTTACATTACAGAGATTCGATATAAAGCTATCTTGTTACTGAAACATTAATTTATGTTGATGAAATTGAATTTTGATATGAACAGAGTATATTACGAAGGAGATTCGAAGAAAACCTTCACTAAATAGTTGTTAAAAAAATGTATATGTTATAATAATACAGATATAATGACTAAATACAGGAATGATATGAATAACAAAAATATTAAACAATTGTTGATATCAATATTATAATACATTGATTAAATAAATAGTTGATAGTCACATACTATATATAATATTACTAAAACTATCCTTGATTCTGTCGAAATATGTGTTCCCAAAATGCCCGTAAAAAACTCTGTGATAAAACTTCCACCAATCGTACCAGAGTTTATAAGAATGAGAAATTTAGCTAAAAGAAGCTGGCAAAGATATCGAATAATTGAATACCGCATTCAAATAAAGTATCTCAATAAACTGATTTCGAAACATTTTGTACGCCAACGCAACGAAAGGTGGAACAATAAGCTCAAATTTCTTGACAAGAACGCGAAACCTTTCTGGAATATAGTCAAATTCAAAGTTAGAAGTAAGAATAGATTATTATCTTTTCTCAAAAACGCTAGTGACACCTTCTTTACTGATGAAGAAAAGGCAAATACACTGGCCATGAACTTTGCTAAGAACCACACTGTGCCTCTTAACATGGGTGACGCAGCAACAGATACATTAGTCAACAGTAGAGTACAAAGTTTGAATACAGATATTGCTGAAACACCTTCAAGTGCTTATGTATCCGAGGCAAATATAATAGACATCTTCAGGAACCTGAAGGCACAAAATGCGGGAGGACTAGATCTCATAAAAAATATATACATCAAGCAATTTTCAAGGTCAGGAACTAAATACTTAACGTATGTTTGAAGTTGAATTATTTTCCAGACGACTGGAAAATTGCAAAAATAGTGCCGATTTTAAAAGCTAGAAAATAATAACGAGGACAGCTATAGGCCTGTTAGTTTGCTCAGTAGTTTAAGTAAAATTTATGAAAAAGTACTTAAAGAGAAACTACTATCATTCTATAGACGAATACGACATATTTCTCGACGAGCAATTCGGCTTTAGGAAATGGCACAGCACTTCCCACCAGATACTCAGAATATGTAAGCATGTTAAAACTTCTCATTCACAAGGGAAATCTACCGGTATGCTATTGTTTGATATAGAGAAGGCTTTTGATTCTTTATGGCACGACGGCTTGGTCTTTTAAATGATCCACTTCAATTTTTCGAAATATTTATGTAAAATTGTCATCACGTCGTTTTAAAGTGTACGTTTATAATGGTGTTTCTGATGAAAGTTCGTCCCAATGAGTGATCCCCAAGGTGCGGTACTATCACCAATTTTCTACAATTTTTACACGTCTGATTTCCCAAACTTGCCTCAGTTTCAGACCGCAATCTTTGCTGATGACACAGCTATATTTGCTTCACATGAATTCGCTCTCAACATTGGGATGAATCTAAACCATGCGATTCAAATATTGGGAAAATATTTTAACAATGAAAAATTAAGCTTAATGAGGATAAAACGCAAGCCATCTTTTTCACCCGGAAAAGAAAAACTTGCTTTCTGTCCAGCAGGCAACTCCAACTTAATGGGAAAAATACAGCTTGGGAGCAATCCGTTAAGTATTTAGGAATTTATCTTCACACCAAATTGACATTTAAAGAACACATTACAGGAACGTGAGAAAAGTCAAAATATCAACTAATTCAATGTACCCCTTTATTAATAGGAAGTTAAAATTAACGAATGAAAATAAAACAATAATGCTTAAAGTGATCTTCCAAGCACTAATGTTATATGGTTGTCCTGTCTGGGGTAATAACGCAAAATCCCTCATAAGACGTTTGCAAGTGTCACAAAACAAAACACTTAAAATGATGCTTAACTCACCATTGCACCACTCTACGATGGATCTTCACGAAAGAGCGAATGTTGAATTGGTTTATGAAAGAATTGAAAAACTTAATAGGCATTTTTTTCGAACTGTTTTATAGCTAATAATAACCTCGTAAACCAATTGAATAGCTAATTGCAAGACAAAAAAAACACGTTGTATTGTATCATACTTAAATATTTTTGTAGTTTTTTTTTTCACTATCCATTATTCATTTATGTATCGTACAACTTATTTATTTATTTATTTATTTATTTATATTTTTATATATTTATTTATTTATTTACATATTTATTTATATATTTATTTATTTGTTTATTTATTTATTTATTTGTTTGTTTATTTATTCATTTATTTATATTGTTTGTAAATTCGTTGATTCAGTGTTGAAATATTAAATTATTTATTTATTTTTTAGCTTGTTTATATATAAATGTTTTCTTATTCGTTTCTACATACGGTAAACTCTAATCTAGTTACTTTTTTCTTTATTTTTTTTTGTATTTACGAAGGTTTTTCACGAATTTTCCTTCCTAAAATGGTTTTTATAGTTTCAATTATTTTTTTTCTATAACATTAAGACAATATTTCAGTTGAAAAATACAGCAGTTTTGTATCTCTGAATTGTAAAATGTGCGTTAACACCTACCTATGTAACATTTATTTCGAATATAATATAATTAATACATACATAAAAATAAAATAAAATGAATAAATTAATAAAAAATTAATTAAGTAATAAATAAATAAATAAATATATAAAGAAATTAATAACAATATATCTATATAAATAAATAAATTAAATAAATAAAAAAAAAACAAGAAACTATAATTATAAGTAAAGAAACAAACATTTATATAAATTGAATAAATTAATAGTATCTAAGGTATAAATATAGCAACTGACTGAATAGATAAATAATTAATTAATTAATTAAAGAATAATTTAAAAAAAAAAAGTTGTTTAAGAGAATAAATTCGATATAAGAGTATTTTCTACAAAAGCACATTTATTCATGAATCTTTCTGTAAGTTTTTGTATTCTTACAGATATCATTCCAACATTCGGTCTTTGCACCTATTTGGCCAACAATCAAACATTCAATTGATCATCAATTATAGTGTTATTTATTTCAAAGGCATTTGAAAATTCTGCCAAAGTTTGTCTTTCGATGTGTGACACTGTTCTCTAACCTTTCTTTTAAGATTGCCCCGAAACAGTTATATTGAGTTGAAAGCATGCCATTTCATATTTTGCAAAACTTGGAAAAATATTCTGGATCATCATTTCGCAGAAATCTGCAAAATCGGTGAACGAGAAACATCTTTTGGCCATTATGGGAGCCGTCTCAGCCGTCTATATGGTTTTCAACAAGTCAATTTATATCCAAGGTTTTGACACCAATTTAGAAACTTTACTTATGTATTAAAGGTAAATAAAGAAACAGAAAAATTTGAAAATCAATTATTTGATTTTTCCTTAGCACTACTGAACTTACTCGTACAAACTGGAGAGTAAATTTTAAGAAAGCGAACTACGCAAGGTCGTAGAATCAAATAAAAATAGACTCATGATGACTTATTCGACCGCAGATATTTTTTTTTTCTAACGATAAGTAATCTATCAGAATCCTCTCGGCAGATGCTAACAAAATCTTTCACTTGGTAAAAATGAGAGTTTGGAAGTATGCGATTGCAGGGATTCACATAAGATCAAACGTTCTCCGAGTGGAAATGAGATGAGTTCTCAGCACTCAACCTTCTTAAGCTTCATCCTTCTGAAATGTTTTCAACACCTTAGATGGGAAGTTGATCGTGTGCAAGGCAAATCCAACGCTAACCAATTTTTAAATAAATTGCCCTTTTGTATGCTTATAATAAAAATGATATCAAGTGTTAAAAGGCTTTTGGAAATAAATGTTCAAATACGTATGTAACCATATAAATAGTGTTTATGAAAATTAGCAAAAATACGTTATTTAACGCTGGCTTCTATTTTTTACTTCATTTCCGGATGAATAAATAAATCAAAACTGTTTAAACAAATACTTCCCAAGATCGTTCATGGTACTCACACTCGTGCTTGACAAACATTATCATAACGACAATTTTTATTAAGTACGTATATACATATATACTTAAATGCCAAATCATATTTTTGGTTTTTGTTGTTCTTTGAAATTAATGCCAAATCACAAAAAATCACATCCCCCTTGTCGACTAAATCACGTGAACGATTGACTGTTTTTGTGCTTGCAGCTCATATTACGTACCATTTTGTTGATTTTATTCAAAACTCGCAAATAGAAGTCAATGTTGATGGTTGGGTCTGAGTAATATTTGAATTAAAATTTCGGCGAGTACTTTATTTGTTTGGTCAATAGTAATGCGAGCTATTTATACGGGGTCTATGAAAATTCGAGAAAAAAGTTTACATACAAATTCTATTTATTCTTAGCCTTTGATCTGCGACACTGATTGGTTTAAATTATGCACCCGTAACGAGACGAACAATTAGGAACAGGCGAAGTGAAGCAGGTTTGACGGCAAGGAGCCCAAGAAGAGTCCCTTTCTTAGTTAGAAAAATGTGCAACAAAGACTTACTTTTGCCAACAGGCACCTCTATCATGAAAACTGGAGCAATGTCTTATGGACGGATGAAACAAAGTTCAACTTGTTTGGATCTGATGGAAAAATGCACGTGAGACGACCAAAAATTCCGAATTCGACCCAAAATACACAAAAAAGACTGTAAATCACGGTGGAGGTAAACTCATGACTTGGGGCCAATTTTCTGGATAAGGAACAAGATGTGTGCTGTGTCCTATGTAAGCATCCTGAATACAGTAATGATAGCATTTGCTGAAGATATATGCCGCTAAAATGGGAGTTTATGCAGGATAATGATTCCAAGCACTCCTCGAAACTAGCAAAGCAATGGTTTCAAACGAACAAAATTGCTGTTACGGAATGGCCTTCACAGTCCCCCGATCTTAATCTAGTAAAACACTTGTGGGGCGTTCTACAACGCAAGATTGGGGAATGTAAAGCAAGTAATAAAGAAGAATTGTGGTCCAAAATACAGGAAGCATGGCAGTCCATACCTTCACGCTCCTGTTCCTCATTATTTCAGTCTATGAAGCGGAGATGTGAGGCAATAATAAAAAACAAAGGTGCTACGACTAAGTACTAAAAGTAGATTGAGAACTTTCAATGTAAAGCTTATCTTTACATGAAAAAAATAATAATTTTTATTTTGTTTCTTTTATTTTTTCTAGGCTTAAATCGTCCAAAAAACTTCAAACTGATTTTTTGACTTAACTTCAATTACTGACAAAAAAATTTATATTTAGATTTAGTAATTTATATTAGAACGAGTTAATAATAATAACGTTTTTCATATATTAAAGAGTTCAAAACAAACTTGTTTCTATTATTTTTTCCAACACTGATATTTCAAAATTCAAATTATATTCGGAGAAATCGGTATTTTGCTGACCCTGCATCCCAGCTGGTTCGGCCGGAACTAATCGAACAAAAGACATTATGGATTCTCCGTCTACCTGAATCCATATTTCTCAGTTAAACCTTTTGTCCTTTGTATATATTGTAACACAAGAATCCAAGGTGACTTGTATCTTTTATATTAAGTGTTCACTTACGTCCAGCTGCTAACAGTTGAATTCTAACCTTCAAACAAAAAACTGCATCTGAAGGTACATTACAGGAGTTTGACCACGAAAATCCTCCTATGTGTGATGAAGTTTTGAAAATTATAAAGCCAATTTACGAGAGTTTATCATCGGAGGAATTATTGACTCGATGTTAAGGTTCAGAAACTCAAAATAATAATTAATCTCTAAACTCTTTGATTTGGACTTTCGATCCAAAACATATTCATTCCGGATCTAAGATGATTGAGATAGCGACATTTATCGCTGTTGGTATTTTTAATGCAGGCTTCATTCCTATTTTAAAAATGATGGAGCTTATGAGAAGGAAAATTGGCCCGGAAGCTCATTCATTTGCTGTGAAACAAGACAACGCCCGGATTGACCCATTCGAGATACGAGCATCCAACGCATCAAAAGAGGCCAGAGCTGCTCGAT
Source organism: Orthonevra nobilis (assembly GCA_963555765.1). Lineage (NCBI taxonomy): Eukaryota > Metazoa > Arthropoda > Insecta > Diptera > Syrphidae > Orthonevra > Orthonevra nobilis. The sequence goes on along the minus strand of OY743224.1, from coordinate 74,639,111 downwards.
ATGAAGAGAGGAACGCGGAAACCTTTTTTTGAAGTCGAGGAAGGACCGATGTATGAAATATAAGTAAATGTAAGTCTACAATATCATTTAATGACTTAGACTGAGAAAAACTTTACGCGAAACTTTAAACGCGTTTTTCTCGAAACGCGAAAACAATACCCACGATATTCTCAGGTTCTACTGGACCGATTTTCCTGAAAGAGAGTCTTCTTTATAGACTAATCTATATTGTCTATGTCTGAAACTATCCCTATCCCCAAATTTCTATTACTTTCGAAACAGTCAAATAAAGTGGCAGAAAAATTGTGTTTTTTTCAGTCAGTCGCCATTTTGTGAAAAAAAAACTTTTCAACTTTTCCGTAATTCCAGACATTGCGACATTATTCTAGATAAATAATCTTTTATTTTTTTTGGTTTCAGATTGCTGGGAGGGTTGAAATCGTGGGTATGGTTACGCGCCAATTTTTCGAGACCCCACTTCATCAATTGCTTATTCTTGAAATTTTCAACTTTTTTTATTTTTTCTGTATTCTTGTTACGTTAATAAATAAGTAATAAAAAAATGGATAGTAAAAATATAAATTGCCCTTTTTTATGACACTTCAAAGTTTACGTGAAATTCATGCCTCTAGACAAGAATACCCCTTAATAGTCAATTCAAAACTTAAAACACATTTTCTGAAAAATCGCGGGTTTGAGTAATGTCAGTCTTCAAGTAAATGTGCCACTTGTATTTATATTTTTATAATATATTATGTAGCACTCTATGAAAATTGCAAGTGTCTACCCATTTCGAATCATATCGCCCTTTGACAGACGGACGGACGTACAGCGGGATCCTTAGTAATAGGGTCCCGTTTGCACCCTTTGAGTACGGAACTGATTTTCAACCAAATCTAATCCACCACATTTAAAATTGCGAAGGAAGAAAAATTCTGATAAAAATCAACAAATTTCAAGTTTCCATTTGAGTTCGAGTTAATATTTTGAACTATATTCGAATGAAAGCCGTAAGGAATATGGAAGACTTTACTATTTCGCTTTTTCTGCGATGTTGATTTTATCAGAAGCACGATATTCGATCAAAAAGAACCACGGAAATTAATGCCGACAAACAACAATATTGAGCCAAATTAATGTTACACAACACAAGAGATTGTAAAACCATGGAACATCTGTCATTCGTGTTTTCACGAACATCTGAAGAAGCTGCGAAACGAAAGCAAAGACGATATTTTGGGTATCTCATGAACTCTAGGAGTTTCATTTGACTATGATTATATGGTATAAGAAAAACTATGTTTTTTCCATTACCTGATAATTGGTGTTGAGAAATGGATTGCTTTTGATATAGTTGTATGAAAACAGTCATGATTTAAGCTGGATAATGCCCCTCTAAAGCGATGAAACGTTCATCAGAGAAAAAAATTATTTTTATTGTGGTGGGATTTCAAGGCTATCGTGTTTTTTTAGCTCCTTTGAGAAATCATTAAATCAACTGTGATGTTTATTGAGAGCAGTTGGATTGTTTGAGGAAATATGGCATCCACAAACGGATAGAGCTTAGTAATCGTGAATGAATTGTGCTCCACGCGAGAATGGAGCATTCAGATAGAAATTCAGATGGGCTACCACACTCACGTGGCCTTGTGCCATCTGGCTTCAAATTGTTTTGTTTTATTCAACGTTTCTTACTTGGTAAAATTTTTCAAATCAGATGAGGCAGGCCGATTTAGACAGATGCTTCTATGAACGATGGACCAGACAACTTACTCTAATATGCGAAAAATCATTGAGCAAAAATTACTATTATGAATTTTTGTTCTCAATAAATCATTTTTTTTTGTAATTAAAATTCTTAGGGTATACCCGGCTTACTTAACAAGGCCTTTGGATTTTCAGTGACCTTAAGGGTTTTTCGCGTAAGCTAATATATTTAAAAGGAACATGCTTTTTTAAATCTGCGGAAAGAGTCAGCAAAAAGGAGAACATTGGAACTTTAAATTAAACTTATCCAAACTATTGGGATTTACTTTATACTTTAAACTATTTAGTATAAATACTTAATGGGTTTTTAGCAGCAGCCTCTAAAAAGATCAAGAAATCATAATGAAATACTATAGGCAGTAAATACAAAGGGTTACTTCTTCGATTCCATTTTAAAATAATATCATCATTAAGCGTACAAACTCTTCTAAACAGTGTTTTATTTAACTTTATAACAGGTTTTTAATATGACATATAACAGGAATTTGAATTAAACAATGTAGGCGAGAATCAGCAATGAAATAGGTTAATAGCCAGATGACCTCTTGCATGCTTACTTAGAAATTTGTAAGCATGAGTTGCGTGGGAAATTTAAAGCTTGATTGATGGTAGTTGAATTTTTGTATTAAACCATGATTATTATCAGTTTGGCACTTTAACTACTTTAAATACGCCTTAATATAAATAAATAAATAAATATAAATCTAGCATTTCTTATTTTTAGCAATAATAAAAAAATTATCTGCCATCTGCAGCTTAATTATTTTTATGGAACCAAAATTACAATGTGACGCTAAGTGGTCTGAACTGCTGTGTTTTCTCAATATATTTAAGTTTCAAAAAAAATATTGTTGCTTTAATATAATTATAAAATACTTTAACACCGCTTGCCGTGTTTTTAGATTCATCTTCAACTAAAGCAAAATTAAAAATTGAGTACAAATATGGTAACCAATGGTTATTATGATTTGACATAAAACTGCACACACATCCCATTATTTCAACGCATGTACCAAGCATGTCTCTCATACGCTTAAGCACTTAAGCCATTAAACGCGGCACAGCAATTTGGTGCAATTAGGCTTTCCGTATTTCTGTATTGCTGTGGAGTTGAGCTGCCACCTTGACACAAGTTTTAGGCCGCGTGTTTGCATCAAAACGATTACACATGCGTCTTCGTATCACCGAAGTAATTTCATTCAAAAAAATGGCACACGCACCCAAAGCTTGTAAGAATGAATAATTTATGTCAAGAAAAATAAAACACTCGTACATTTAGTTGCATAATAATATTTTTGGAATCGGGTTAAGGCAGCATTAACATCTTAAGTCTCTGAACAATAATTTTCGGTAGGGTGAAATTGTCTGCTTTTTTAACGCTTGGCTCTGATAGTGTTGTAGGTTAGCCATAGCTTATAGTCCATGGTGTACCCTAAACTATTAAATTCAGCTTAAATGTATGCACACAATTCCTGCGGCCAATAAAAAGAACTAATGTCTCAATAGGTTTCAGGAGAAACGAGGGAAATGGTTTGACGCGAAAAGGGATGTTGTGAAAAATTATCACTTTTAAAAAGAAGCGGGAATCAAACGCACCAGCTATTTTGTATTGAGGGTTTTGAAAAATGGTCATTTAATTTCAACCGGGGATATTAGTCCAACCAAGTGGGTACCCTTTCTATAGTGGTTAGTGTACCGGCTTTTAGAATTCTAAATTGGTGTTGCCTAAATAACGGTTTGTGAAGATGATCTTTCATTGGCTCACTTTTTAAAGCACATCAAACATTGAATAAGATCTCTTTTCTGCTCCAATTTAATACAACTGAGCTTCAAACCACTATACAATCTCTCCTTTCCGCTCGGTCGAAACCTCTGGAGCCGCATGATCCACAACCTATAAGCTGGCGTTTAAGTGTTTCGATTCCAGGGAAATTGCACCCTTACAGGCTGGATGCTTGAAGGAGGTTATATATACTATACATATACTGCGATACTACAAAGAGCAGTGGGCAATTCTTTCGAAGGTCTTGGGAATGGACGATCGGCAATGTGACGGCTTTTCGATACATCAACTTTGCTCAGTTTTTTTTATTAATGGAGGAGTCAAATGATTCCTTTCTTACATGGATAGATCGTGTAATGTGTAGTTTAAACAAGGTAATCAGAGGTGGAACGAAAACTAAGTTTAGGAATTAAAATATGAGAAATAAAAAAGTGAAATCGTTGTTATACTTTTCAATGCATTATTTAATAAACTTTTAATATTCATATATTCGTCTATATATATTTTCTTTAAATCAAATTATTTTGCGTGTACTGCTAAAAATAAATAGTTGATTTGGGTTAACCCCAATTTCAACAATGTATAAGTAAAATATGTAATTCAAATCTTAAATGGTCGTAATAAGTTCCACTGCTATTTTAGTTAAAAAAAACTTGAAATTTGACTTGTTCACCACCCGTTAATACATTCCTAGAAATCAATCAGAAATGAGCATGGTGAGCCACAAATGTCTCGGTAAATAAAAGAATTCCCGAGAAATAAAATGAATTAGGGTAACATTCGTTTGCATTTCTTTGCAATCTTAGTCCTTAACTTATCCACAGAAAGAAAAAAAACGTCCTATTTATCAGAAACTCATCAGAATGGTGTGGAGGGATTTTTGGGTCGTAACAAAAGGACTTCGGGACTACCGTATTTGCTTTATTTTTTAATAAGTTGAAGAATTGTGCACTGCCCCTTTAAGTATGTTCAAACTTACATGCAAACAACTATCTCTGTAAAATGACACTCAAATATAATATTTACTATTAAAAATAACACAACGTTCGTTTCAAATTTATAATTGAAAATAATCACAGATATTAAAAAAAAAATTTAAAAAACATTTTATTTATGAAGAAAACGATTAAACAATAAATATTCTTCATTCATCCAAATTTCACTAAAAAACTAAAGTAATTTACGCACCTTATAAAAATGAGACGTAAATTTCATTCTTATATAAATTACCTCCAAAGCTGTGAACACTTATAAAATTTTGTAACAATCTTTATTTTCGTTCAAAAACTTTTTTTTTCAACACGAAAAAAATGATCAAAAAAACAAGAAGATTGTTAAATGAAATAAAAACATCAAACAGAATCGATTATTTGGCTCTCCTCGAAAACAAAAAGGTTTTTATGTTTAAATTTATTGGTCAAAGATCGCAAGAAGACAGAACTCAACACTTAACAAAAAAAAAATATTTCATCAAACTTAAATTTACTCACTTTTAATCGCCCACATCTGCCTATCACTTAGTCCACGTAAATATCGTTCCATGTCATCTGTGCAGTTTTCGGAAAAATCTGTATCCCCATTTGTAATTGTAATCCAATTCGTTGCCACGTTTTGTATGTCAAAGACATCAAGCATATCCCTCAAACGAAGTATTCTCGAAAAGTCCTCGGTATCGTTGCTACTAAGTTTCAAGTTCAAAAATTTCACATCCTCCACCGTCAAATCACTCATGTTCGTAATTTGTGGCGAATTCGTTGAATCACCACCACCATTGGCGATCTCTCCACAACCAAAGGATAATATGGCCAAGACCACACTAATTGCGAAAATACGGTGTCCCATTTTAGGGCTTTATTTTGAAATTCCGAAAAATTAAATATTCGCTCTTGTATTGGCACTTATTTTGTTTTTTCACTAGTTACGTTTATGCATTATATAACGTAATTCACTTGACATCAAAACAATAAAGGACCGTGTCGTAAATGGACAAAATATCAGTTTCGGTACGAACCACAAAAGCGGAAGTCTTCGTCGACTTTTACTTTCTTCCTCTAAAGCGCTTGGCGATTTGGCTTGATTAAAACACCCGCGGTACAAACGAACTTGTCTTCTCTTCTGCGCGAAGCACTTCAAAGAAAAACAAAAAGCTGACAATGCTGTCTTTTTTTTTTGAGATTCAGCAGTATAGTCACGACTTGTCCGGCCCTACCATAATTTATCACTTACTATCGACAGACACAATGGGTAATGTAATGGCGAAGACGACTCTTCACGAACAAACGACGACGCTGGCTGGCTGCGGTGATTACAAAATGGTTTTGTGGCGCGAGCACTGACGACTTTCTGACTTAACCGTCTGACTATCGAAAGTGAACTGAAAAGTGGTTTTCTTCTTTCGCCATGAAATCAAAAAAAAAATTTCTTCGAACTTTTAAATCAAAGACTGGTGGTATGGGTTGAAAAGATTTACAACATATCGCTTTTGGTATTTCTTACGCCACCACTTCTCTTTTTCGATACATATTTTGGTAATAAGTACGAATGCATTTACAGAGAGGGAATCATACATTATATCATACAGGTCTGAGTTAAACAACGATGAAATGACAATTTTAGTCTTTACATTTTTTAAGTATTGACGGAATTCAACCAAACTCAAATCATTTTTAACCCAAGCGAAATAATTTTTTTTACAATAAAAGCAGAAAAGAAAAATGTTTTCTTAATGTAGATATAAGTTATTATTATTTATTTAGTATATAGTATAGACAATCGATTCGGTTAAGCGTTATGGACTTATTGACATAGCAAATTCTCCACGCCTCTATTTCAAAAACCTTCTCGTTTTTAGATACTGTATCACTTTGACTCTAGATTCCTTTCCATTCCGTTTTTAAAAAGAACGTTTTATCCCAAAAAGATACAATTTTCAATGCATTAACATTTTGTGGTGAATGGATCTTTAACCTGGTTCGGTAAATTGGATTCGGTTAAGCGTTATGGACTTATTGACATAGCAAATTCTCCACGCCCCTATTTCAAAAATCTTCTCGTTTTTAGATACTGTAACACTTTGACTCTAGATTCTTTTCCATTGCGTTTTTAAAAAGAACTTTTCATCCCAAATAGATACAATTTTCAATGCATTAGCATTTTGTACTTAATGGACCTTTAACATGGTTCGGTTAAATGGATTCGGTTAAGCGTTATGGACTTATTGACTACAAATTCTCCACTCCTCTGTTTCAAAAATCTTCTCGTTTTTAGATGCTGTAACACTTTGATTCTAGATTCCTTGCCATTCCGTTTTTAAAAAGAACGTTTTATCCCAAATAGATACAATTTTGAATGCGCTTACATTTTGTACTGAATGGATTTTTAACCTGGTTCTGATTTATGAATTCTGGCATTGTGAAGATATTCGTAAGTCTTGCTGCATGCTACAATACAATCTTTTTCCCAATGCGCAGAGAATTGTTTTAAGTTTTCAATAATTTGTTAACAACTATATTACTTCCGGAGTTACTGGAAAACTTCGAAGGTTTTTCCAATAATTAAGAAGAAGGAGGATCTTCAGATCCCCCAAACTATAGGCAAATCAGTCTTCCGCCTTACATCGGGAATATATTTAAAATAGTAATAAATAATTCATTTCGTTTACGTGTGAAAGAAAGGAGATTATACCGCGGAAGCAATTAGGCCTCAAAAAATCCCAATCGGAGGTGCATGCTGTTACTAAATTGATTTCGGATATCGAATGGAATCTTAATGCAAAAAGCTGTCTACTGCAGAGGTGTAAAAGATTGCATTACTCTGGAATTGCATTCTTTGAAATCTCAGTCTTTTGAATGCTTTTTGTGAATGGATGGACTGACTTCAACATCGTACTTTAACTTCAACGACGCATTTGCCATTCGTCTTATTTTGAAGTCATTGAATTATAAGTCATTTCAAGCAGTCAAATGCATTGAAGTTAAAGGAATGCAATACTTTTTGAATGCTTGCATTCTTGAAGTCGTTTGGAGTCATCTGCAGTCTTTTGAAATCTTTATCATTCATTTGAAGTCTTTTTATTTCACTGATTTTAGTGAAATCTGTTGACTGCTTGAAGCCGTTTGGCTGCTTGAAGTCATTTGAAAGAAAAAAATACAGATTTCAGGCGCTTTAATATGTACGTACACAAAGTGTTTAAACAGCACACTGTTTTGTTTTATCTCGAATGTGTGTTCATATGAAACTTATTTATCGTAAGGGAGTAAATAAGTGGTATTTTATTCAAATGCAAAATCTGTACTTCCATTTTCAAGCAGTTAACAATTTGATGTGCTTCCATCTAATCTGATTTATATCTTTTTTATTTGGAGTCATAGGTGGTTTTAAAGTCGTTTATGTTAAAAAGAATGTAGGAGTATCTTCTGGAATTTGACGAACTATACTATTTTTCAAGGATGATATACGCTTCACATATTTTGCCGAAGAACGGCGACACTTATTGATAAATTCTTTCACGGCGCCAAAATTGTGCATTCTTGCAGACTTATAAAAAGAGCAAGATTTTTTGATAAAACAAACAGTATAGTCTAACGGGGCCTCTGTAAGATGCCAAAAAATTAACAAATTAAATAGTCCTTTTGCTTCATTCAAACTCACTTCTGAAGCAAAAATATTCCCAAAAATTATTAATAATGAGATCTGCTGAAGCTACAATCCGCGAATTTGTTCCTAAAGCGGGAAAGATAATCACCCCTTCCAATAAGCTTTCAAAAAACTAGAGCGTTTATCCCTTTACTATCAAAATGTAAGGGGATTACGTACAAAGTCTCGTAGTATGTTTCTACCGTCCCATAACTGTGATCATGACGTCATCGCATTAACTGAAACGTGGCTCAATCCAAGCTTTTTAAATAATGAACTATTTTCATTTTTGAAGTGTATCGAAAAGATAGATCTTCAAACATTGCTGACCCCGTCGGGGGTGGTGTTATCATTGGGGTTCGAAATACTCTGGAAAGCTCTATCTTTCCGATTCCTTTTGTTGAATGCTTGGATGTAATATGTGTTAAAATTAAACTCAAATCTAAAATGCTTTTTCTTATTAATGTCTATGTTCCACCCACAAGCTCTAACAATGTTTATGCAGGAGTCTCAGCTGCTATCAATTATGTATCTGATAATTGCGATCCTCTTGACGAAATTTTATTATTAGGTGATTTTAACTTACCTCATTTAAAATGGATACCTTCTGACGACGAACTTTATTTTATAACAGCTGGTAGTGTATCTCGTCATTCGTCAATTTTTCTTGACTCTCTAATCTCGTGTGGATTACAGCAAATGAGCTGTATAAAAAACTGCATGGACAGATTACTTGACCTTGTCTTTTTCACTAATGCAAGTAACTGCATTGTCGAACGCAGTACCCTGCCTATGACAAAAATTGATACATATCATCCTCCTCTTCAACTCATTTTATCTTTTGACAATGGGCTTGAGAATGACGTGGAATACAAAGATCTAGAGTTTGATTTTAAAAATACTGATTTTAATCTTCTTAACGAATTAGTTTCTAAGATAAACATTAACAGTATCTTCAAAGGAACTGTTGACCAAATGGTTGGCAAATTTTATGTGAACTTGTTCGACTGCTTCGTTTCATCTGTTCCCGTCAAACAAACACGAATGGGCTCGGTAGCAACTGCCCCATGGTACAATCATGAATTACGAAGTCTACGTAATAGACGGAATAAGGCATGGAAAAAGTACCTTTCAAGTAATAATTCTAAAGACCATGATCGCTACTTTTCCATTTATATGGAATTTCAGTCACTTTCAAGTCGTCTTTATGACAACTATATTGGAAGAATGCGATTATCTCTTCTAAACGACCCAAAATCGTTTTGGAAATTTATCAACTGCAAGAGAAAATCTGATGGTTATCCTTCCACTCTTTCATACTTAAATAACTCAAGTAAAAAACCAGATGATATATGTAATTTCTTTTCCTATTTTTTCAGTTCCGCCTATGATTCTGATAGTTTTATACCCGACCCAAAAGAATTCGCTCACTTAGAGACCTTTTGCCCTAGTTCAATGGGTCAACTATCAATAACTCCTAGTGACGTGGAATACCATCTTGCTCGCCTTGGAACGGACAACACCTGCGGACTTGATGGGATACCTCCAATAATCTTTAAGAATTGCTGTAGCTCTCACACTTACAACATTCTAGCCATTAACGATGTTGTAAGTGTGATCAGGAACTCAAATGTTCTAATTTATGCCGACGATATAAAAATATTTAAGTGTATCCACAATCTATCCGACTGCAGCGCTTTACAGGATGACCTTAATTCTTTTGCAAAATGGTGCTTCAATAATTGCTTATCATTAAACATATCTAAATGTTTTAGCATGTCCTTTTCGAGAAGACTTAATCCTCTCTCCTCTGTGTACACCATAAATAGTTCTCCGCTGGCTAAAGTAAAACTGACAAAGGACTTAGGTGTACAATTCGCTCCAAATCTTGACTTCTCAATTCATATTGAGCAAATAGTCAACAAAAGCAACACCCTTCTCGGCTTCATCAAACGGTGGAGTAAAGAATTTTCATGTCCATTAATCACGAGTACCCTGTACACTACATTTGTAAGGCCACAGCTTGAGTATGCATCCAATGTGTGGTCACCGTATTACTTAACACAAATTGACCGTATCGAGTCTGTTCAACGCAAATTTGTTCGTTTCGCACTTCGGCATTTATCATGGACTGATCCTCTGCGTCTTCCACCTTATAAGGACCGTCTTCTACTTATCGGCCTTGATTCATTACAAAAACGTCGGGAAGTCTGTGATATTGTGTTTTTACATCAGCTTATTGCTGGTAATATTGACGCACCACCACTTCTTAACCAAGTCAATTTTAGTGTAAAGTCTTTCAATTTTAGAAACTTACACATCTTTGACATAAAGTACCACCGTACGAATTACGGATGCAACGAACCTGTTACTCGGATGTCAATGGAAGCGAATGCAAGCTGTCATATGTTCGATTTTGCATCCAGTAAACTGGCACTCAAACAAAAACTTTTTGGACGTGTCAATTCCTAATGTGCATGCTACGTATTTTTTCAGTACTCTTGTTTTTATTTGTATTTATTTTATAATTAACAATTGTAATTAAAATATATATTCTTTTTTTAATATTTGTAAAACTTTGTATTTGTGTATGGTGTTAGGCTTTATTTGTTTATGTCTAGTAACAACTAACACCACGCTAAATGATGACTGTGACAAGATGGGTATTACTCTCTGAGTAATACTGTCACTTACAATGCTTGTTTTATAAGCAGTACTGATAGCGTTTAAAATAGTTTTTATTTCGAAATAAGATACAAATATTTATTTCCATAATTAAACGAAAAAGATATTTCAACATTCGAAAATGTACAGAAAAAAATGCACGTATAATCTATTTTTAAACGTCAACACAAAGCTAACAAAAAATCACAAACCTTAAGCACAATTCATCTTCACTTGCTAAGTTGTACAGTTAACATAATGTGAACATAGTCCAAAATAAAGCTTTAAAAACGAAAATGATTAATTCTTTACATTTTATATGAGGCCTGTATTCACTTTCAAAAGCAACAATTGTCCAAAATTGGCGTTTGAAAGTGCTCCACTTAGGAGGTATTGGAGGTAAAAATAATAAGGGTTGCGTGATTGATTTGGACGAAATGAATGAAAGTTTCTTATCCAATGATTGTCTAGTATATTCATTGAAGGTCAAGCCGAGTCCGAAGTGGTCACTGAAAATGAGATCATTGGTAAAGTCAATAAAATAAAATCGAATGCTGTCGGAGAAGATGGCTTGTCATTTCGATTCATAAGAATTATACTATATAACATCTACACCTCGGACTTTCCGCACCTTAGTAACTCTGAATTTGCTTTTTTCGCAGACGACACGTGCATTTTTTCTTCAGATGAGATTGGTTTTAATATCGAAACCAATTTACAATTTGCTTTAAATACCATTCAATCGTACTTTAACAAATGGAAAATCAAAATAAATGCTTCAAAGACCCAGGCTGGCTTTTTTACTCGAAAAAGAAGGGCCTCTCTCTTGCCAAGCAACACGCTACAAATAAATGGTACCAGGATCGATTGGAAGACTTGTGCCAAGTATCTTGGGGTACACCTTGACAAAACCCTTTTTCTCCGCATATAAACGAAATCATTAAAAAGGTAAACGTCACTATCAAAATACTCTGCCCATTTATTAATCGAAGGTCGAAAATGAGTCAAGAAAATAAAATAATACTATTTAAGATGAATTTTCAAGCAATCATATTTTACGGTTCACCAGTATGGGGATCCTGCGCCTATAGCCACATTCTTAGATTGCAAACCATACAAAATAAAATTTTAAAGATGATTTATAATTTGCCTTCGCATTTTTCTACGAACGAACTACATCGGTTAGCAAACGTTGACAAAGTGCCTACAAGAATACTTAAACTATTCGAGAAATACAATCGGAATTGTGGTATATCCGACAATGACTTGATATCAGAATTAGCTGTTTAAAAGAATTTATTTATATCAAATATGTTTTTATTTATAAATCTCTGGTTTTGTTTTAATTTCTTTTTTGTTGGTTATTTTCATTTTATTATTTATTATTACTTATTTATATACCTATTTATTTATTTATATAGTTATTTATTTATACATTTATTTATTTAAATATTTATTTATTTATTTATATATATATTTATTTATCTATTTATTAATTTATTTATATATTTATATATTTATCTATTTATTTATTTATTTATTATTTATTCAGTTATTTATTTATACACTTAATTATTATTATTTTTTTTTTTAAATTATTTATTTATTTTTTTAAATTTTCTTGTCTACCTTAATGTTTCTTAAGGTGATTTTTTAATTTAATGTACACAAAATACTATATTAAGTTGTGAAATATATGCAAGATCTGTAAAGATGTTCTGATATCTATGCAAACCCCTCCTCTCTCTCTTCCTAGAGTATATTAAGGCTAGCTTCATGAAGGTTTTTGATTGTAGTTTTCCTTCAACATTGTTCTCATAGTTAAACTTTTCTTATATTTCTAAAAACCCGTATATAATAATATTTCAGTTGTAAGGTAGCATTATACAATATCTCTGTACTTCGTGCAATATATTGTTTCTACTAAGTAATACTTACAAATACAATAAAAAAAAAATTCTCCTACAAATTGTAGGTCACTTGACGCACATCATCAACTCCTGAATAATTACCTCAACATTTCCATCGCCCTGGAAATGCGCAAAAGTGATACCAATTGCAAAAAAACCTTATCCGTCTCTCGTCAACGACTGCCGGCCAATAAGCATTTTACCCTGTCTATCAAAGGTATTTGAGAGAGTCTTGGCAAGGCAAATTCAGGATCACTTACGTCTAAATTCCTTGTTGCATCCTTTTCAATCAGGTTTTAGAAGTGGCCACAGCTGCTCATCTGCAATGATAAAAATCATGGCCGATATAAGAGAGAAATTTGAAAGCGGGAATACCACTCTGCTTTGTCTTCTTGATTTCTCAAAGGCCTTTGACAGCGTTAATCATACCATTCTCTGTCGGAAGCTGCGAAACTTGTTTTGTTTTGGTGACAGGGCCATTAAACTTATGAAAAGCTATCTAAGCGACAGATCACAGATCACAATAAGGATCTAGCTACTATAGACAGATGGGCTGTGAATAACGGACTATTACTTAATCCTAAAAAATTCCAAGCTATACCTATCTCCAACAGGACATTTGAACTTACTACTGTTCCTAATATTTTGCTGTCTGGTACTAGAATGAAATTAGTAGAAGTTGCTACAAGCCTTGGTTTCGTTGTTAATAGAAAACTGTCGTGCTATAACCATGTTCATTCTTTAATAGGGCATTTATGGATGCTTGCGAAAACTGTGGATATCAGCTAGCTTCACTCCTCTCGAAACCCGTCGTAGGCTTGTTCTAACATTAATCATGCCTATTATTTCATGTGCCGCAGGAGTTTACAGCGATCTGGATACTCTCTCTTTTAGGAGGCTTCAAATAGCATACAATGATGCTGTTAGATACGTTTACTGCAGATTCGATAGAATTTCGATGTATTCTAAAAACGTTCTGGGATGCACATTGCAGCAATACCTGACCTCCATAAAATTATTCGAACCCAATCACCACCATTCTTATATTCCAAACTTGACTTCCTACGTTGTCGAAGAACTCTCAATATAAAGACCCATAAATACCTCAACTCGGCTCGAGTGTTTTTCATTCATGCTGTTCGGTTGTGGAATTCCTTACCCATCCAAATCAAGGGTATTCAAGGTTCCACTTGCTTCAAAACTACGATGTTTAATTATTATACTGTTCGCCATTGACAATATTCCTATTTTTCACTCATCCTAAATTTTTTAATTTTTTTTTCTTCTTTTCTTCCTTCCTTTTCCTTCATATATCTTTTCTTTATTTAACCTACTTTTTTATTCTCAATCTGTTCTTGTTATCTTTTCATAACTATATCTACACAAAAATGTAAATAGATATTAATTATAAGAACATCTGATGAAATTGTTAAATCACATACTCAGTACTATAAGAGAACATAACTCAAGGTAAAAATTGAATTGAATTGAAATTAGCATCGCAGCAAAGGAAAAAAGCCTTCAAGTCTAATTATCAATTCATACCTGTTAAAGAAAAATCGACAAATGACATCTCCGGTGCTTTGTGTATGCCTTCGTCGTCGTTGCTATCCGATGATTTGGGTTTTGGCATTAATTTTTGCCCTAAACAAAGAGCTTATGTCACAAATTTTATTTTCCCTGAAGTTCATATCAAGTGCCGAAACCCACTTTAATTTTACCGACGGACAGAGTACGGAGGACACCGCGACATCGCGACTTCTGACGTAAGATGGAAAAAATTAAAGAACCTTTTCACCAAAGCTTCTTCTAATTTAAAGGCTGTGTCGGATGGAAAAATCGTGATTTGCAACTTCTGAAGTTTTATCCCTATTGTTGCCAGAGTTGGTAATAAAAATCCGTAAAGTATATTTTTTTTCTTTCTGAAGAAAATCTTATGCTTCGGCAATCGGTTTTATTTGCAACAAAAACTCTTCTAAGTATTCGAAATCAATTTCAAAAAATTGTTGGATTTCGAAGTTTCCGTTTATTATAACTAAAAGAATATTTGCTATCTAGAGTAATAAAATTATTTCCCAGTATGTAATTTTCTACTCTCAATTACCAACTTATTCTTGAATTATTACCTTAAGCTAAATCGAAATAAGCAAGCGTTAGAGAGCAAAGTTTAACTGATGGTTTTTATTCTGTAATTATTATTATCTTAGAAGCTAATCACGGCTTTTATGCTTTTTGAATCAGTCAAAAGAATTCAAGCAATCAAAAGATTTCACAAAAATTAGTGAAATCAAAAGACTTCAAATGAATGATGAAGAATTCAAAAGACTGTAGATGACTTCAAAATATTTCAAGAATGCAAGCATTCAAAAATTATTGCAGCCTTTTGACTGCATTTAATGACTTCAAAATAAAAAGTGAATGCAATTTGAAAGCTGTCTATGTGTTTGAAATCAATTGAATGAAATACTCTAGTGGATATCGAAAAAGCCTTCGTCAAGGTCTGGATGAACGTGTTATTATATAAACTATTTCCATTTCATCTGGCGAATATGATAGCATGTATTTGTTGTAACAGACGGCCAAAACAAAACCACTAACGTTTTAATGCCATCGATGGTCTACTGCAAGGCACAGTTCCAGCGCCCATACTTTTTAACATATATATAGCTAAAGTACTTTGGGAATTGGATGATTCGATATCGTTTGCTGACGATATTATCTTGTATGTATGTAAGTGGCTCGAAAATTTTAGATATTCAAGGCAAACTAAGCTCCAATCTTATTGCTCAAAACGGAAGCTCAAAATTAACCACGCAAAATGTGAACCCATGCTGTCCCGCACCCCAATTTTATGACGGAACTGGACAAAAAAACTAACTATAACGAGTTCCAACGGCCTTCACATAGAATCAAAAAGCGTTGTGAAGTACTATTTAGGTGTGCTTCTTGATAAATTTCTGAGTTTTAATGTTTACATAAATACTCAATTACGAAAAGCAAAAGCGGCATTTATGTCCCTTAAGGCTCTTTTTTGATCCAGCAGTTTGAGGTCCGATGTCAAAGTCGTATGCTTCCAAGCATTTATCCGTCCAATTTTGACATACGCGAGCTCAGGAAGGTGGTACTAATGTTCCGTCCGTCCTACATGGAAATGCTTCGTTTGCTTGAAAGAAAATGTCTTCGAGCCTGCTTGCATATGTAAAGAAGTGCTCATTCAGATTTTCCATCAATGACATGTTGTTGCCGCACAATTTACATTTTTTTAAAACATAGAAAAACAACAATTTTTAACATAATTTATGAATTTAGTTTTAGTTTTGGGAAAAAAACGAAAGAAAACCCAACATAACAATAAAAAAAACATTAATAAATTTATAAATAAATAAATTAACAAATATAATAAGTAAAATAAATAAATAATATAAATATATATAAACAAGGAATAAAAAATAGCATTACGTAATAAATAATTAAATAATAAAAAAATAAATAAATTAATAAATGAGTTTAATAAATTAGATAAATGAAATAAACTAATTAATAGGACTACCGGTTGAAAATGTCGTTATTGCAGACAACTTCATATCTATTACTCTGAGGTAAATTTTGACCATGACAGCTGTCACATCAGAAACTTCATGTCAATATCTAATTATTTCAGTCTAGGTTATTGGTCATTAGTGAAAACACACAAGTTTTTGTAAAGCCGTAAAATGTCTACATTCGTGCCATCAAAACAACATTTGCGGGAAGTTTTAATATGCTTCTTTCATTTAAAGAAAAAAACAACCGAAGCGCATCAATTGCTTACCGAAGCTTACCCGGGCTATACTATAGACGTTAGAATGTGTCAGCGGTGGTTTAAGCAGTTCAAAGATGGTGATTTCGACACCGAAGACAAAGAACGCCCCGGCCAGGTGAAAAAGTTTGAAGACCATGAATTGGAGGCATTGCTGGAACAAGATCCGTCAAAAACGCAAGAAGAACTTGCAAAATCCCTTGGCGTCGCTCAGCAAACCATTTCCGATCGTTTGAAAGCAATGGGAATGATCCGAAAGGTAGGACATTGGGTGCCGTATGAATTGAAGCCACGAGACGTCGAACGCCGATTTTGCATGTCCGAAATGCTGATTTGCAAGTAGGAATCAAGACTTTCTTTTTCTAGAGAAAAAGATAACTTGGATCTTAGCAGAAAATCAGATGCGTATATATTAATTAAGACTGGTCAAAGGACTGGCTTTTGAGTAAACTCGAGAAAATCAGAAACACAATTTTTAACATGCACTTCATAATAACGGTTTGAGACAAAACTTTTAACAAACAAAGAAACGGAGGAAAATCAAAGTTCAACATTTTGTGAATTAGCCCATCGTGCCACACTGTATCGAATGCTTTTTCGATGTCTAGTAAAATCATACCGGTTGATTTCCTTAATGTCCGATTTCTTTTAATTATATTGCAAATTCTAAGAACTTGATGCGAAGTACAATATTTTTTGTCGTGAACAAAATTTAATTGGATGCTTCCGGCCTATCTTCTTGATTTTGCGAGAAACCATAACGCGCGATCAGCAAACGTTTTCGAGAACGAATATATTTAAAGTCTGTTTTATCCCAACCCGGGTATTTCTGTGGACATATTCCGCCCGAGGCATTCTTGTACCTGAAAGCAAATTGCTATTTATCGGACCTCACGAACGTACCTATTATATTTCATTTTGCAACAACAGGGCAACAGACACGCGTATTCTCCAAGAGCATTTTAACTCTGTGGATGGAGATGCAAACCTAAGATACTGCGTGAAAAGGATAAGGTAAATAACGAGAGGCTTAATAAAATAATATATTGGTGGCTAGATCGGGTTGTGGCTACCGGTTAGGGACAGGCTTACCTCTGAAATGTAATATATCAGCCTCTTGAATAATGAGCTGGATAAGATATTCATAATATAAGCTCATGTATTAATAATCTGAGAATTGTATGACAGGATTCAGTCTTAGTATAAGTTAGTGTAGTAGTATTTAGCCTAATTATTCTAAGGACATTAAAAAATGATATCATTTTATAAGGTTTTTTTACCACGTTTTCCTTCCAAACAAAAATAATAAATAAATCGTGAACAGTTCAAATAAAAACAAATATGTACTATCTCTTGCATCATAGAGACTGTAATGAGAGCCGATTTGGCCATTTACTTAAACAAGTAGTTATTAAGTTGCTTTAATTTTATTTATACTACAGAAAAATATGTTATTTCAAGGTGGACAGAAAGAGGAAAAAAAGGTATTTTGTGTTAAAGCAGCAATTCCGGCAGCTGTCAAATAATCATTACCAAGACAAGTGATAGTGTAAATGGAAGTCTGACGATAAAGAACAAGTTAAAAAGAAAGCTTAAGAATAACAAAACAGACAGTTCATATGCTCAAAAACTACATATAGTATGTATAGAATATGGGGAGCATACACAAAATCATCTTTCAGGTATTTTTGAAAGAAGCTTACTCGACTTGAATATCAGCTGTCTCTCACAAACTATTTGGCTAAACAAAACCCGAATTATTCCTGGCAATGAGAATCGCTTTTAGAGCGATTAAAGAAAGGCCAGAAGGGTTCCAATATTGTGGAAAAAGTTGAAAATACTTCCTATAGCTATAAAAGCTGTGCTTCAAAGGATGTTAAAGATTTGCACCCAATTTCCTTGCTGTCAATTATAGGCAAATTATTTGATCGTGTCCTATGTGAAACATTGGATAATTTTTGCGAACAATTTAATATGATCCCAAACAACCAATTTGGTTTAAGAAAAGGCCACTCAACCGAACATGCGTTGCTGCTTATGGGAAACAATATAATTCAAAAAAAAAAAGTAAAAAAGTGTACTGTTGCTCTAGATATTGATTTCTAAACAGCTTTTGACTCAATTTGGCACAAGTGCTAAGGATATTAACTCATCGGACTTAATTTCCCTTCACCATTCATGAAAATATTAATCAGATTTTTGAGTTCAAGAAACACTTCAATTTGTATTGACTGTGAGTTCTCAGACAAATTTCCAATACACTCAGGTATTGACCAAGGAACGACTATGGGTCCAAAGTTGTGTAATATAGCTCGCTATGATTTCACTATAGGTAACCCTGCCTCGAACGAACCCGGCTCTATTCTATATTCTGACGACAGAATAATCCTAGCAAGTGGAATTAGGACCCACTCTGCCCTACATAAATTAAAAAAAACTCGTTACCTTCACTAATTTCATACATTAGATCTTGGGTTTTACATATAAATACACAAAAATGTGGGTTAGTTAAAAATTCAAAACTCGACAATACCATTAAAACGAGAAACTAAATATCTAGGGATACTTATTGAAAAAAATTTTAACAAGCGTGGCAGGAAGATACTGAACAAAGCACAAATGGCTGCTTCTACTCTTAAGCAGCTATTGTCCTCTAAAGATGTGCCAATGAAGACGAAAATAAGACATTATATGAAGTCACAAAAGTTGAACCACTCTTAAATTACATGGCAGAGGCTTTAAAGAAAAGATTAATTGGTGCGCTTTGGGATTTAAATGCTGGTCAAATCGTTAACGACGAGTATTACCTTTCACCATTCAATCTCATGAACGAAAGATCGCGATTGGTAATTGAATGTGACTCAAATGGAAATGAATTACTGCCATTTTATGAAAAAGCTTCACTGCCCAACCTAAGAGGATAGATTGTAGAAATTTAGCTTGCTTGTTCCTTTATAAGTAATGTAAAACGAAAGTAAGTTCTTCTCATTTAATTTTACAACGCTTCTCTTAGTATTAGATATAAACTCAAAGTAAAACATTCAAAACTGATAATGTAAATACTCATATGTCTCTCTGCACATTTCTTGTCATTAGTATTAAGTGGCCTTTATGAGAACCATAGAGCTGAAGTATGCCGGGAGCAAGCATATATGTACCTATAGTATATATACAAAACTTTTTAAAACACAAAATGGTCCAAAATATTATTGTTAGTATGATAGAGATATTTACCGAAATCTATTTTAGCCAGACATGCGTTATGAAGTCGGCTACACTAACATCATTGTGTATTAAAAAAAAAATAAAAAAGTTCAGTGTATAAAATGTGTCTCAATTAATAAAATTGAATTGTTCGTTTTTAAATTATTGAGGATAAAACCTCATGTTGATACAGTATTAATTAACAATATTTTCTTTCTATTTTCTTAAAAAACCCTGCTTGACTACCTTTATAAAAATTAAACAATTTAAGCTCACTAAACCTGAGCGTTCACTTCAACCCAGTCTAGCCTCCAATATTTTGTTCTGTTCAACCAATTAATATTACTTAAATCTCATTCAGGCACGCTAATGAAATACCTCCAGTGCAGGTCCTTCCACCGAGTGCGTTGGCACATTGTGGACCCTTTTGTCTGTTGCCCTTCTGGCAGCATGATATATGATATAATCGGAACATTGCTTGCGTCCGGATACAGGAATACTCCAGGTGGTAAATGTCCATATTCTAAATAAATTTATTAGATATCGTGGGTAAGGATAAAACAAGTAGATATTTAATCAATCAACTACTTGACCAGGTGACCAAGCGGGACACTTGAAAATTATCAATTTGAGGTTGAGGTATACATTTCTAACCGTGATCAATGCTCGAGCAACACACTTGCCCCCGACCCCAGAAACTTAATCTGGTATACTGATGGTTCAAAAATGGCAAATGGAGTAGGTGCCGGTGTCTATGGACCCAACAAAATCTCTTTACCCATGGGAAAGCTTCCAAGTGTTTTCCAGGCTGAACTACAAGCCCATTGAATCCTGTGCCATTGAAAACCTTGTAAAAGGCCACAAGGGGCCAGAATTCTAATATATTCAGACAGCCAAGCAGCGCTCAAAGCACTGTCAACAAATCTAGTGGTATCCAAATGTGTCAACAGCTGCTACGACGCCTTACAATCCCTTGCCCGACATGGATGGGTTCCAGGTAATCATGGAATCGAAGGCAACGAAATTACGGACGAACTAGCCAGGGCTGGTTCTAAAACCGCGTTCACTGGTCCAGAACCATTCTGTGGCGTAAGCTGAACTATGGCCACAGGTCTGACCAATAAGTGGGAAAAAAGCTATGCATTGTCCACTGGAGGAATCTCCCTGGACTCAGACAATCTAAATTACTTATCACTCCCTTCTCTTACAGAGAAATCCTTAAACTCAGCAAGGAGAATATAAGAAAGCTAGTGAGCTTCCTCTCAGGCCACTGCCGCTTGAGATCACATCTAACTTAACTAGGGCTCAGTACAACCACCGAATGCCGACTCTGTTTGGAAAACGACGAAACGGCTGTACACATTTTTTTGTGAATGTCTAGCTCTAATATGATGAAGAAGGCGTTCCTTCCTCAAAGAGATATGCTTCCCATTGGACATTAGACAATCCAATGCTAAGGACATTCTGACTTTCATCAGAAGGATGGAATGTCTGTTAGCCTAAACAAACTCCTTCAGACCGCAGTGTCCGCCACTTAGGCAGGGGCAGATTTTTGATAAAAAAAAAACTACTTGATGTTATCTTTTATTCTCTGTCTAGAATACCTGAAGTATCTCAGAATGTTTATCTTTCAATTTTGGGAACTTTTTTCGGAACTTTCGTGAAGTTCACCGGAAAAGGACGAGATCTGCAACACTGACGCACAAGAAACATTCTAAGAAAATGATGGATCATCCACTGGTTTAACTTCAAAGCCAAGGATCATGCCGCAAGACTTGCAATTCAAACCAGTCAATTGATATCCGCTGTACTTCGATTTGAAGTTGTTATAAATGTTTTCGTATTGCTCCTCTACCGTGAAGGGCCACTAAGAGTTTTTTTTTATCTTTTAACCAAATGGAAACAAGAAACTTATGGCGCATGATCTATGAGTACAGTGATTTATTAACGAAACCTCCGGACAGAGCAAATTGATAGCGAGTGATCCAGTTCATATGGATACCCGTTCAAACATTTGGACGCAAAAAACACAATTTCATGACTTTTGTTGTTTCTTGTTATAAACCAAATCTTTGAGGTCTTAGCGACTTGTAATTTTTTTTTCAAAAACAATCAATCATATTATAAAATTTTGCAAAAAAAAAAAAATAGGCAAGTGAGAGTTGACTCTCTCATGAAGGGCTCCGCGCTTGCTAAGAGTATGCAATATTATATTTCCTTAATTTTAGAATTTTTTAGCATCACACACACATGTGTATGAGAGTATAAGCTCGATACTGGCTTACTTGTTATTCCAATAAGAGCAAGAGCTCCGCTTAGAAAAATTATGAAGTTTAAAATATAAGGATTTAATACAATCGCAAGATTAAAAGTTTATTTGTAACGTGTGAATATATGATTCTGACAATATTTTTGTTTGGCAAATTCATGCGAGGAATTTATCTCAAACCGAGTGAAAGGTCTTTCGGAATTCGTTGATGAACGTCAAAATGTAGTTAACGATTTCTATTTAAATTAAATTTGTATTTAAATCACACAAGGATATTCATAATTTCTTATTGTTCAATATTTTCAGTATTTATATTTTTCATTTTTCTTAATCGAGCTTCTTCATTTTGTTGGATGGACGAAATGATTGCATACTTTAAAAGTTGTTAAGTTGTTCTACGAAACGCATTGTCTGCTGTTAGTTTTTAAGTTGAGTTGTGATTTTATGAATCACTTTCTGTGCATCGTGACTCCCATTTATTTTAAACTTTATATCATTGTTATTATTATTTGTTTTTGTAGCGGCAAAAGCAGTACACCCTCTTTGATTGCAAGTGTTTCCCTGCAACGGTTAAGGTTATGCAGCTGAGTGACAGGCGGACGATCTCCTCAAAGACCGAACTTACTCTTTTTACCAGAAAGAAAATGACTGTGGCTAAGTGCTTTTAGACCATCTTTTCTCAAAACTTCGATGGAAATGAAGTGTCTTTAATTGATTCTTATTTATGTAATGCATGAATAGATGTTTAAAAAACGTAGTAGCAAGAGCGATTCATATATGTAAAGTGTGTTATCTTGCCTATTTAATGATAACTATTCTGGCAAGTAATCACGTCAAATAACACTTACATTCAAACATCAATACTTTGGGTATTAAGACATGAGAATATCCGAGCGAAGGAGACAACGGATAAAGTCCCACAAGACAAGGGCGTTTTGATTGAAAAACCAGACAATCTCTTAAGCCACAAATTTCAAATTTAACGACGTCAATCCAAAAACTTTTTCCCGATTACTCCAGCTCTTTGGTTCAGACTCAACAAGCACTGTTTTATTTCAACACATTGCGGTCTAATTATTTTATACCTATCACAATCATTTTTCTCATGATTTTTTTAAACGCTTAACTATTCTTCTTCTCTTTGATTGTTCTGTTCAGCCCCTGCCCAAGTGGCGGACACTGGGGTCTGAAAGAATAGACCTTTAGGGCGCTGCTAGAAAGTTTGGTCAGAGAGGTGGCATCAACAGTCAGTACAAGTTGAACTAGGGTGCCCTCTTTTGAACTTTGTATTACCCTCCAAGACTTCGCCTTCAGGTCATCGTTTTGAGCCTCTAGAGTTGCCAGAATTTTGCCGTTTGTCAGCTCTAGACTCTGGGGAAAGAAACCCCGAACAACGTGTGGCTTTGGGAAATATATTTCTTCCACAAGAGTTATGTCTAGGCAACTTGTGCGCATGCACTTAGCAGTGGCTTTTTTTGAGCAGACTAGTATAAGCTATCCCGTTTTGAGATGAGAGCCAGTGAATTCGGGCCTCATGCCGCTATCGCTCAGCTCTTTCGTCGTGTCAATGACTGCTTCTTGTATGCAGGCCATTTCCTCGTTTGTTAAGGGCTTGTTTACTAGGTCGGTAGGCACAATTGCTAACCTAACCGAATCAGCCACTTGAGTATACGCGAGAGCCATACATGTAGGATTGGTCTTTGCCAGCCGGGATAGATGGAGACTGGTCTTCCGACCTATATCTCTTGAAGTCGGCTTTCGGCGGCGGGTTGTTCTTAGCGGCCGCAATAGCGCTTTCACGGCTTTCGCCTCTGCGCAAGGCATTTTTGAAGCGTTGAAATTGACAAAAGCACTGGAATCTGGCGGGCACAATTGCCACGCTTACTTCGGCTGTCGGTAATACAGATGTTACCGGGCTGGTTGCCCGCTCAACAGCGACTACAACCATTGAAGTCATCGGAGAGATTTCACTCTCTGTGCTTTGTGATTCATCTTCTATTTTAAACACTACGAGTATACGGGTAAAGGGAAAGGTCACCCAAAGCAGGGCCTGGTGCCAAGGGAAGGCTATATTAAAACCGAAGGTCGCTTGGTAGTCGGGGTCCCGCATACTAGCGACTGAGCGCCCTCTTAGCTATGCATCCCTCGGCGTATGCTGCCGCCATGGATTAGGGATTTGTTGGTTTACTCCCCTCGTTGCAGAGCACTATCTTTAGTCGGACCACAAAACCAGCAACTCACCGTTGCAAGATTTTGTCGATTGAGACAGTCAGTATTCTGACCGCCGTTTTCGCTGGCCGCCCCATGACAGCAGTGAGTCTTCTTATTGCGGTTACTAGATACGGATTACCCATTAACTTTACACTATAAGGCCGCATTTGACCACCAGCTCCCCAAGATGCCAAAGGTAATTTCCTTCAGACCGCATTGTCCGCCACTTGGGCAGAGACAGATATTAAATTGGCAGAACGTCTTTAGCATTGGATTGTCTAATGTCCAATGGGGAGCATATCTCTTTGAGGAAGATACGTCTTCTTGACCATATTAGAGCTGGACATTCATAAAGAATGTGTACAGTCGTTTCGTTGTCTTCTAATCACAGTCGGCATTCGGTGGTTGTACTGAGCCCTAGTTTGGTTAGATATGATCTCAAGCGGCAGTGGCCTGAGAGGAAGCTAAATAGCTTTCTTATTTTCTCCTTGCTTAGTTTAAGGATTTCTCTGTAAGAGAAACGATTTATTAGCAGATTAGATTATCTAAATCCTGGGAGATTTCTCCAGTGGGCAATTTTTAGCTTGCTTTCCCACTCCTTGGTCAGACCTGTGGCCGTTGTCCAGCTTATGCCACAGAAAGGTTCCGGACCAGTGAACGCGGTTTAAGAACCAGCCCTGGCTAGTTCGTCTGCGATTTCGTTGCCTTCGTATCATGATGACCTGGAACCCATCCTAACCTAACTATGTTACGTACGTCGGGCCAGAGATTGTAAGGCGTCGTAGCAGCTTTTGACACACTTGGATTCAACTAGATTGGATGACAGTGCCTTGAGCTCTGCTTGGCTGTCTGTATATAGCATAATTCCAGAATGGCACAGGATTTAATGGCTTGTAGTTCAGACCATTAATCACGGTTAGAAATGTCTACCTCAAAGAGACGCCCAAAGCAGTATGTTGCCTTCATCCAATCTGAGATCGAGTAGAACATGTCTTTGTCCGTGATGAATTTGATTATTTTCAAGTGTCCCGTTTGGTTACCGGGTTTGCATTTCATTGCCAGTTGCATCTTAATGGCATTTCTGGTGGCTGTTTTCCTTATGTAAATGAATGTTAATCTAGATGGTTGGTTGGTTAGTTAGAGTGAACTTTGCCAGCTTTTCACTTTTTTTTGGGCCCGTTGTGCTCCCCTATTTCCTGTGTGGGGAAGATTTTGGTTAAAGTGGGGGAGTTGTAGTGAAAATAATGTGGGTGATGTCAGAGGTATAACTATGGAGTTACTTGATTTGTGTGTTCGGGAAATCTTTTTGTTCGTTTTGCGAAATCCATGATCTCACCGATCTCAATCAATGCTGACCCCAGTATTTTTTATCGAAGTCTCGCTGTTGCTGGGCAGTGAAAGAGGTAGTGCTCCAGATCTTCCCCTTCCTCCTAACACCTTTACCGGCTTGAGGTTTCATGTTTCATGTGACCTGAACCCTTCCCACCATTAGCCAAAGATTCCGTTTGCTGAAGTTCAGAGATCGCTTCACACTTTGTCAGTCGGTTTTCCTAATATCGATTTTGCTGTCCTGCAGCAAGGTTTTAAGGTTGACCCAGTGATTTTAGAATTCACTGGTTGCCTATTCGTTTAGAGTCATAATCAACGTGAGCCAGTTATGTCTTATATTATACATAGTAAGACTGGTATCATGCCTGTTTTGTCTTGAGGGGAAACCCCATTGTTGGTAGTTTTTCACGAACAGGCAATGCTCTAGTGAAATGGAGACGATCTTCGGAACTGCGTGCAATATCTCTATTATATTGTAACGTAATTCCCCTTGCAAAGGGGTTTTCGATGACGTGCGGAGGAGGACCAACCAAAAAACCAATCTTCGGCTTGGCAATAAAAAAAAACAAAATTTAAAAATTGGTTCCCGAGAGGGTTTGAAACTTTTTTTTATTTTATTTGTATTAAAGTTATTTGAAACTGACTGCTTTATTCCTCAGCCAGATTCTTAAAGATCAAAGCCGACCCCGATATTACTGCAGCGGCTCCTTTTATAGCTCCCCGTCGATTTGCAGGAGAGTTCGAGTCTCCGCTGGCAGGCACGTTAGAAGATTGGACATTCCGCCATAATTACTTTTTATTTTTGCGGGAAGTCAAGCTCCTATATTTATTTTTTGGAATTTTCGTTGTCATTTTCGACTTCCTCGGGAAATTTCACGAATTTTCATGTGCCATGCCTCCCGGAAAAGTGGTCGGTTAGGTACATCTCGTGATCGGACGCGACCAGCCGATTGATCTCACGTTGATCAATTTAATCAAAAAAAGGGCGTTAATCCATTCGGTCGCTGTTTTCTTTTTTTTTTGTTTTTTTTTTTTTGTTTTGTCAGGTGGTTTTCCAGCGGCAGCCCCGACAGTTGATATCAGCCAGCTGATCTCTGGTCGGAACCAAGGTGGGCTTCGCGCGACGGGTGGCGGTGCAGCATTTTCGGTCTCGTCTAACTTTTTTTTTTTCTTTCGGGGTTGCAGCCTTCAGTGGTGGGGCAGGGATAAACTTTTTTTTTGATTTGTGAAATGTGTAAAAGCCAATAATTAAATGGAAAGATATACTTTATGTGCTTGCGTGATTTCTGGCCTTGTGTTTTCAATTTTTTTTCAGGTGGTTTTCCTTGTTCGTAACAATATGTTAAATGCAAAAAATTCTGTATCAAGTTGAAATCATCCCTAATCGATTGTACTTAGACTTGAACATAAGTTACACACGAAAGGATAACCTGGAAGCTGAGTGGCAAAGTCAACGTACTCCTCGTCAGATTATAAGATTCAAAATAATAGAAACCACTCTGCAGGGATTAAGCCGCTAAGGTGGATAGTCTCGTGGTACCAATTATGGGATTGAAAACGCTGAATCAGATTTAAGGCTGTGGAGCTCTCTATAAACGAAGGCAAATCCTAAGGTATTGCTCTAAAAAAGCCATCAAAGTTGATGCCATGTTGTACCAATCGGATACCCAAAACTAATCAGATGCCTGAGAAGAACCATGCTGCAGTTTAATTTCACCCTGTTTCAACAACTCAAAGTAACTATTGGCAGCAAGCTATCGCCTACAACTGAGCATTTGCACTTTGGACTTAAGCTTAAAGTCGAATGCTGGTGTACTTTGGAACTTGCGTCAATTGCGGCGTACATCGCTTAATAAATTGTAAGATCCTGTCTTCTTTCTTATACCTTTGTTTTTGCTTGATAGGGAATACCAGAGTCGAGGGGCATGTAGGAAAAATTGACGCTCTGATGTTACACAAGATACAAAATTTGTTCAATCCTTGTAGATGCATAAAACGTAAGTCTGTTAAAAAGACTATGTTTAACGCGTATGTATGATTCATTGAAGCATTATAATTGATCGGTATTTCAGAAGATTATAAAAAAGGATAAAAATGAGCTTCCAAGTTAAAGGAGTGAAGAATGCCATGAACTTGCCCCCACACATATTCCATTATACCGTCCATTATGCCGTCTTTAAGACGGATCATTGCAAAGTGCGAGGTACCTATGAATGTCTTTTTTTGGTTAAGCAGAAAATTCTGTTGTGAACAGTTAAAACTTTTTCCAAGTCGGAGTTCATGCAGCTAACACAGTGATTAACAGATTTGAGAGAACAGCTATTATATGGTTGGGTGCCATCTGCCCACATTTTGAATGTAGGTAACGGTGGATGGTTATGAATTCAAAGTAATTCAGAAGTTAAATTCTGTTCTGTCTTCAAAATTAACGGTGAAGATCCCCGGTTAAACCGAAGTTCTCTGATCATCACAGGTTAATTCTTAATGCAAGAATTTTACTTGGGCTTTTCCTAAAAAGTCGGTCCTACAACCTTAACCTTGTCCTCGATCACAAATGAGACTGGAGTTGACTCCTTTGTTTTCGCAGTGGCACCACTATCGGCGTGAAGGCATGTAATATTAGATGAACCTGGCTCCTCAAGTTTTGGGAAAATTTTCAAGTGAAACTTCTCTCAAAATGAAAAGCATCTTCTGTTCAGATTATTAATTTTTTTGTGACTTCCCTTTTTAACAATGCATCTTCTGCTATCATTGTTTGGCAACACAAGTCAATTTTAACAGGTCATCGTGCATAATAAGAGACAGATGCATTTGGAACTTGGATTGATGTCATCACCTGATCTTTTCCTGATGATGCTGCTGAGCTGTTTCTTCCTCGTCTATTTAATTTTTCAGTTGTGCTACAAATCACCACACGTATAGTTAGTTTAACAAATATAACTAAAAGTTTTTTTTCTTGGGGCGAGCATCATGAGTGATTGTTTCATTTGAAAAAAACCTCTCGGGGACACCAAAGTAAGAACTGTAAAAGCTAAAGGAGTGCAAACTTTGCTTGATCGAGCAAAAGCCAAACACGATGTGGATAATGAACAATTTTTACAAAATGTTTCTGAAGTTACTTTACATATTACATGTTACCATTATTACAGTTCAACAGCTTCAGTATCAGAAATTGTAGAGACAGATTGTTGATCTTCAACAAAGCACTGCGCCAACAACTGACTTGTAAGATGTTGAAGAAAGTCTTGCTGCATGGTCCGAGGCTGCTGTACATTGAATAATGTTCATGTATTAGTAGAAAAAAGTTTTTCGCATTTTTTCCCTTATTTTTATGTCAGTCAAAAAGATCTGCAACCTTTCAGTCTACCTCTTAACGATATTATTATTGCAATCTTTTATTTTCTTTAATAAAATTTAATGATACTTATAGCTGTATTTTGTAAATATTAGAAAAAATTTAAGATTCTTTGCAGGTACTAAAAAATACACGTGATATAGACGGGGGTATGTATCACCAACGAGGGGGAATGACAAAAAAAACATCACGTGATTAATGGATGCCGCCTTATCGGGAAAACAACCTTTAATCTTTTGTTTCATAATTGATTGATTTACAGTAACCAGTTAACAAAGTTGCTTATTAAAAATTATTTAAGAAAATTATTAAAAATAGGTTAACAAAGTAAACTCATTATGAAAGAGAAATTTTGGACAAATTTTAAAAATTATAAGACGTAATAGATCGGCCCCGTTTTGGAAAACCAAAGAAACTTTCGGCAGGTGATGAAAGTGCTATTGTCAGGGAAGTTCGGAAAAATATAGTGGAAAGTGCAATGAAGATTGCTGAAAATATTACCCAATCTTGAGTGAACACTGTTCGCACCCACCATAGTAAAGGGCTACATGGCAAATTATTACCGAAAAAAAAACCGAAAGCGAAGACTTCTTCATCCTAGGGGAATGTTCTTTATAGTGCCGAGGGCAAGTATGGGAATTCTGGCTCAAGAAAACAACCAAAAATATGGCGAATGCAAAAAAAAATATGAAAAAATCTAGAAAGAACTATTGCAATCGGAAGTTTCTATTGCTTCCGTCAAAAACGATCTAGCGTAATCTTCGCCAAACTGGTGTGAGTGGTAAACATATTCAAGACGTTTTAAATGATCATTTTCTAGCTAATAGTGTCGAAGAACATTCGGGTATTTTTCCTCATGGATGGAAGTTTGCAAGGGTTATTCCAGTTGCTAAAAAATGTAATGCTACCTCTGTTAATGACTTTAGACCAATAAGTATTTTACCCTGTCTGTCGAAAGTTTTTGAGAAGTTCCTAGCTAAGCAAATCTGTAAAAATCATTGCTTTATCCTCTTCAGTCTGGCTTTCATCCGGGCCATAGCTGCTCTACTGCCATGGTCAACACTATGTAAGAAATAAGGACAAATTTTGACAAGGATTACTTTACTCTTATTTGCTTGCTAGACTTCTCTAAGGCTTTCGATTCAGTAAACCATGAACTGCTGTGCTTGAAACTTCGACACTTTTTCAATTTAAGTGGCAGTGCAATAAAACTGGTGCGTAGTTTTCTTCACAATCGGTTTCAGAAAGTTGTGGTTGGAAACAGAAATTCGGAATTAAAAAGTGTGTTATGCGGAGTTCCTCAAAGATCTATACTCGGTCCTATACTGTTTTGTATGTTCATCAATGACCTGCCATCTGTCTGGAAACATGTCGTGTTACATCTCTATACCGATGATGTTCAGGTTTCTTTGTCCCGAACTCTTGACAGTTTTAATGAACTTGCCGTGGATTTAAATGCAGACTTATTGGCTTTTTATCTGTGGGCAGTCGATAATGGACTTCGTATAAACTCTGCAAAATCGCACGTTATACCGATCTTTAATAGGACCCTTGACCTAACATTCTTACCTGATATTTTTTTTCACAACACTTAAGTTTCGTTTGTTGATAAAGTAACCAGCTAAGGGTATGTTATTAACCACAAGTTTACATGTCATGACCACATAAATATTGTTGTTGGTCGCATATATAGCTGTCTCAGAAAACTATGGTACTCTGCTGCCTTCACTCCTATCGAAACTCGTCGACGATTGGTTTTAATTCTAATTGTTCCTCTTATAACGTACGCTGAGGTGATCTTGACTCCTTTTCACAGCACAAACTTCAGGTCGCTTACAATGACACAGCAAGATACATTTATGGGTTAAAGAGATTCGATCGAATATCTGTCCTATCAAAGAATGTTTTTGGCTGCTCGTTACAGCATTATTTAAATGGTCGTAGTTGTATTTATCTGCATAAAATCCTCGTTGGTAGGAAACCCGAATATCTTTTCACTAAATTGAACTTTTCCCGGTCTCAAAGAACGCGTAACATCAACATCCCTCCTTTTAAAAATTAATTAATTAATTTCGTCGCGTTTGTTTTTTATCCATTCAGCCAGACTTGGGAATTCCTTACCTACACATATCAAAGGAATAATTAACGTTGTTCAATTCAAAAAAATATTTTAAACTACTTTCCTTTGTTGAGCATTTGTGGGAGTATCTCGATAAACAGATCCGAAAATGGGACATTTCAAGCAAAGTGCCACTCAAGTCAATTTAAGTTGAAGAGTGGCGAAAAATGTCTGCCGAATTGACAAGGAAGCTAGTGGAGTCAATGCTAAGACGCAAAGATGATGTCCTTAAGGTGAAAGGCAACCAGACGGAATAAAAGTTTTAAGTTAATGTATGCTTCTTTTTTACGCCATGAAAATGAATTATTTTTTGGTATTTTTTGTATTTTATTTTCGGTACATTTAATACTAAAATGAATATGACAATTCATTGAAAATAAACCAAATTACCAAATTTTATTAGTTTTATTTAATCAAAGGTTAAAAAAAATAAAAGAAAACCAAAATCAATTTACTTTTAAAGCCAAAAAAACTTGAACACTTTCAGCAACCGCACTGTTAAGTACCGTTACAAGAATTTCTTCATTGGTTTTGTGTTTGTCATAATAGTTGCAGTTTGGCATGTGCTTTCCAAGTGTTCAGAAGTATAAAACGTATTCAATTAACCAGTGAGTTGGAAAACAAGCAAATGTGTGCTGATATGAAGAAATTAATTCTAACATTAAGGAATGAAGGAAAGTGGTATCGACAAATAGCAGAAACTGTGAAAAATTCGTTGTCCTCAGTGCATTACGTCATTAAAACATGTGAAAAAAATGGTGTGGCAGGCCGAAGAAAATGTCCACATAGCAATTGGAAAGGAGGATTACAAGAATAGTTTCAAGAAACCCCAAAATTTCAGCAGTTAAAGTTGCACAAGATTTGGAACGAGATCCGATTGTGCACCCACAGACAATAAGACATTTTTTTGCATGCACAACAATTGAGGGCATATAAACCTCGGAACAAACCCCTTCTCTCATCATAGAATATAAAAAAACGTTAAGAATACGTAGGATAGCACCAACATTTTTGGAACACAGTAATTTTTACAGTCCAAATTAATAATATTTTTGGATCTGATGGACGTCGTTTTGTTTGCAAGGAACTGCTCTCGACTCGCAAAATGTAAATGCGACAGTTAAACATGGAGGGGACAGTGTAATGGTTTGGGTCGCATTTGGGTCCAATGGCGTTAGAAATTTGGTTTTTGTGGACGGCAATATGAATAAAATTGACTACCTCAATATCCTTAACACTAATTTGCCAGAAACTGCCGAAAAATTAGGACTTAATAATGGATTTCGTTTTGTCCCAAGATAATGACTCCTATTATATTGTAAGGGAATGGCTCCTTTATATCACCTTAAAAGTACTGCCCCATCCACCGCAAAACCCGGATTTAAATCTTATGGAACACCTGTGGGCGTACATAGAAAACAAATTGCGAGAGAGAACAATAAGCAATAAGACACAGCTCAAAAACGCTCTTCAAAATATATGGGAAAAATGCTAGTTGTAAGAACTAATAAGGCCACTAACTCCATGAATACTCAGAGCCAACAGCGTCAAATTCTTCGTACAAATTACACTTTGCTCAATGAACGTCTTAAATATGAATTCTGGGAATCTGTCTATTCCGAAGAAGACGTCTCAATTGCTTATGACGTATTTATCTCCATCTTAAAAAAACATATAGATAGCTGCTCCTCTGTGTCTTCACATATTTATGGAAATAGGAAGTATAAGCCTATAAAACCGTGGATGACTTTTAATCTGCTACAAAAAATTAAAAAAAACAGGAAATTTTCATTAAAATGTAGAGAATATCAGAATAACTTAAGGCTAAAGAAATATTATAACAGTTTATGTTAAAACGTTGATAAAGAAATAAAAGATTCGCGCAATATTTATTATGCACAAAAGATGCTACATGCGAGAGGAAATAGCAAAGAAGAATGGAGAATTTTTGATGAAATATTAGGCAAAAATCGTGAGTCGAAAACAGTAGATATTTTGAAAGTCAATGGAGTTATTCTACTTGAATCTGGTACTATAGCTAATACATTTAATGAGTACTTAATTGAAATCTCTGATAACTTAAAACCTTTCATTGAAGTGAATAATACATGTAGCTGTAGTTCTTATTTTTTTTTTTTTTTTTAATGCATTTTTTTTATTTTTAATCGAATTCATATAAACTTACATGCTAGACATAAAAATGCTTAAACTAGCTCTAATAACTATTTACATTTTACTTACTGGCCCTATGCGGGCGCTCTAAGCTAAACCTAATGCTTAACCTATGTCTTTCGACGATCAGAACCAATATTTAATATTTTTTAAATATACTAAGATTAACAAAACATAACGAACTAATAACCAAGAAAATGTTTATAAAAAAAAAAAAAAAAACTTGGTATACGAACATTTTTTTTTTAACAGACTAAAACTAATTACAGCTAACTTAAAAATAACTTAACCTAAATACATATCAGATATGTAAATTTTTTTTTATGTTTTTGTGCTGTGCCAAGTTTTTATTATTTTTTTTTTGTGTTTTTGTGTTTTTTTTTTCTTAAAATCTACCCTATCATCTACCTAATCCTATCGTTTAAAACTATGTAAGCCGGCTAGGCATCCAAAAAACAATTTCTTTATAACCATAATGATTTTTCAATGACAAAGAAGACAACTACTATGCATTCTCTTCCTCCTTTAACCACCAAAATTGTTGGTGCTGTCTATTAACTTCCTCCTTGTCACGGTCTGATACCGCCCTACTGAACCGGAGATTGTCCTCAGAGCTGCGAGCGACATCTCCATTGTAGGCAAGTCGCCTATCCACACTCTTTCGAGCAACATGGAAGATTAACGGAATTGCATTTCTATCCTGAATCAGGCCGTTAAGGTCAAAATAGAGGAAAGCCTCTGGTGGAGTAAAGCCGTTAAGGCGAACTGTCTCGTGGTACATAAAGTTGGGGTAGTAAGCCCCAGAGATCAGGTTATTGCTTGAGTTCATTGCTCTTGCAACGTGTCTCCGAATAAGTTTAATAAGAAAATTATCCACTCGGATTAGGTTGGACCCGTTGTACAGGACCTCATTAGAATAGAATTTTTTGTACTGAGATTCTGGAGTTCTATATAAATGGAGACAAGCCCTAAGACATCGTCTCTCGAAAACTCGAATCTTTTCCATCAAGCTTGCTCCCACGTTGAACCACACGGGACATCCATATGCAAGCACAGGCCGAATGAGGGCCGTGTAGCAGATTACCTTTACCCTGGCATCGAGTTGGCTGCTGTGAAACAGTCTCTTTGTCATGGCATAGGCCGCTTTGGCTCTGGCTAGAGCAGCATCTATATGTTTGTTAAAATAGAGATGCTGATCGAGCCAGACCCCAAGATATCTGACTACACTCCGACTCGCCAGTGGCTGCCCGTTTTGTCCAACGATAGAGAACTTTCGCCAATTCTTTCTGGTATCCCAAGAGGCCCCAGACAACGGCGTCCTAAACAAAATGGATTCGCACTTTTGGAAATTGATCTTCAATTTCCAATCGTCGCAATATCGCTTAATCTCATCGAAGTCACGCTGCAAAAGGCTTACAATTCCTTCAATCTTTGGACCTGACCTGTACGCGATCAAGTCATCTGCGTATGCTATAGCGTGGTGAAGAGAGCTTACAAGATCGCTCGTGAAAATAGTGAATAAAATCGGCGAATTAACTACACCCTGTTGTAGACCGTTGTTGATTTCAAAGTTTCGAGCAGAAGTTACATTGCCATTCTTCACAATAAACGTTCTACCGTTGAGCATATTAAAGAGTATGTACAGCAGTGGTTTGCTTATGCCCAGCTGATCTAACTTGAAAAAGAGCCCTTGCAACCATACAGTGTCAAAGGCCTTCTCCAAGTCGATCAGCACCGCACCCGTGCATTGTTTCTTGCCTTTGTTCCATTGGATATCCGATACCAGTTTAGACGCGGCATGTATGCAATCATGCCCCGCTCTGAAACCGAATTGATTATCCGGAATAATATTTTTGTCCTCAGCCCACTTTGTCAAGGCTCTATTGATCACCTTTTCAAATACTTTACTGATGTTCGGAAGGAGACTTATCGACCGGAGATTTGCCGGATTGGATGTGTCCTTATTCCGTTTAGGAATTGGTTGTACTACCGCTGTCTTCCAATGAGCTGGATAATGTGCATTATTCAGCAAATTATTAAACAAAGTAGTGTATATGTCTACAGCTTCTAAAGGGAGGTGTCTAAGAACAATGTTTGATATACCGTCAATTCCTACAGATTTCTTACTTCTTAGCGAACCGAAGATAACCAATAGATCTTCCTTTGATATTAATGGGGGATGTGCCCCATCATCGGCGACGACATTTGCCAGATTATCATCACTGAACATGGTAAAACCAGTGTTCTCCGATCGCCAGTTCTCAATATCATTTTGAAGGTCGGAGTTGTGTACGAGGACGCGATCTTCCAAGATATGGTTCGGGCAACTGCTAACATTCACCTTATACACATCTTGAAAGGTCGCACCAATTACTTCAACTTTCGCTTGAGGATCTTCGATCACAAAAAAGTTGTCGTCTTCGATTGCTTCTACTGGATCTATGCCTGCTGTAAGAAGTATTTGTTCGTTGTTGGTAGTTCGGGGGAGCTTAAGACACGGAAGCTCATTTTGATTTTTCCTTCGAAAGAATTTATTAATTTTCGGGAACATACTAGGGTTGCCAGCTTTAACAGCCCGAATTTTGGTATTCCAATGCGAATTAATTGCAGCTCGGTAGTTTTGCTGAATTAATTGCTGTAGGTTTTTAAGCTCAGACTTCAGTGTCCTAACCTCCGGGTTTTGTGGGTCAGTAAAACGTCTGTACAGTAGTTTGAGCCTTGTCAGTAGCCTACTCTTTTGTCGGTGAAGAGCGTCGATCGTAGCGTTGCGGTAAATGTTAACATTGTCAGTAAGTTCGTACTTAGGAATTGTTCTGTCCATAGTTTGTTTTATGGTGTCGTCCATCCGCTTAAGGTAAATGTCAATCTCCACGTTTGACAGATTTCTGTTGGATGGTGGGTTGAGCAAGTTCGAGGAGATTGCTCTAGTTAATGTTCGTGAAAAGTGTGTCCAACGCGTTCTACTATAGTTGTAAGAATACGTTTGGACATACTGATCTAATTCCGCAATCTCGTTGGGAATCGTAACAACGGCACTAAATCCGCAATGGTCACTGTCATACACAAAAGTTTTAAGACAGTTTATCGTTTGTCGGTCCACGTCAGTTAGTCGTAACCGTTCGTCGAAAAGCATAAGATCCAGGTAGGAGCCTGTTCTTGGATAAGACGGGCTATCAGTTGCCTTCAAATCTAACCTGTACTCAACATTGTTCTGACCCCACCAATTGAATAGTAGGTTCCCTCTAGTGTTTGGTGAATGATTTCTCCAATTGCTATGTTTGGCGTTTAGATCTCCGGCCATGAGGTAATAATTCTCCTCCGATTCCAGCCGTAAGTATTGAAAGAGTATCTCGAGCTCTGAAATAAAAGCAGATTGTTGAGTAGCTTCAGTTGCATAGACTGCGACCATATACATTCTCTTCCCACTACGGAGGGGGATGCATATGATGCATGCCTCAAGCACCTGGAACCTACGCACTTCACCACTGTACATAACCTTATAACGCAGATTTTTATTAATAAAAATAGCGACCCCACCTGCTCGATCTGAGTTAGGTCGGTCTCTTCTTATAATATTATATTTACTGTGCCTCAATTTGTGCTTTTGAGAAAGCTTGGTCTCGCTAACCAAAAGAACATCGGGGCTTCGGTCTTCTAATAACTTGAAGAGTACGCCTCTTCGCTCGATTTTTATTAGTGAATTCACATTCACTGAAAGGATCTTTAAAGGTCTCCCCGCCAGCGTACACATCACGACTGGAGGCGCGTTAGGCTCGGCAAAAGCGAGTAGATACGATCCACCCGTGTCGCCTGTTCTTGTATCTGCTGCTGTAGCTGGCTAATTTGTCCCTGGATCGAGAGCAAAATAGCCAGCAGATCAGCTTCAGCCTCAGGTGCCCGAGGCGTTGGGGCCTTTGGAGCAGCCTTTGGCAATTGCTGTACCGTATTCCCTTGGCCTGCCGCCATTTGCGCGTAGGTTATATGGGGAGAAACGGCTGGTGTTTGAATACGAACGGGCGGGCGTTTCAGCTCGACCTTTTGCTGTCGAGCCATGTTAATTTTTTTTATATATTGAAATTTAGGACAACCCCGATAGTTTGCGGTGTGTCCAGAATTTCCACATAAAATGCACTTGAGATCAGTTTTATTCTCCCTACCAAGCGGACATTCGTCCGCTTTGTGGTCCTTTGCGCACTTCACACACCGATGCTGCATTTCACAGTTCGACGCGGCGTGCCCGAACCTTTGGCATCGAACACATTGTAAAATGTTATCACGCCTTTTTACTTTTTCCCATTTAACGCACTGATAATCTAGGACATTGATACTCCTGAGACTATCTAATTTGCTACTGGGAGACAAAAGAACGAGGAAGAACGGCAATTTCCGATTCTCCCTTTTGGCCTTCGGTGTGGTGAATGGCTTGACTGCTACGAACTGGAGATCGTCACAAGCCTTCGCTTTGAGCTCTTCTAAGATCTCCTGTGGGCTGTAGTTCTTATTCAGTGATTGCGCATGCGGTTCAATTAGTTTGCTCTTAGATAAATTGTATGCACCAAGTTTCAGAGGAGCCGTTCTTGAATGGTTTCGTTCTTATCTCAAAGATAGAAAACAAAAAGTGAAAATAAATGGGGTTTTCAGTGATTCTCTCACAATTAAGAATGGTGTCCCTCGGGGGTCTGTCCTTGGTCCCTTGCTGTTTTTAATTTTTATCAATTCACTTTTTCAGCAATCATTTAATGGCCAACCAACTGCTTTTGCAGATGATGAATGAAGATGTCCATATGTTAAGGCAGTGGTTTGCTTTGCACAAGCTAGTGGTCAGTGATAAAACCAAACTAATGACTTTTAAAATG
This sequence comes from Orthonevra nobilis, assembly GCA_963555765.1. Lineage (NCBI taxonomy): Eukaryota > Metazoa > Arthropoda > Insecta > Diptera > Syrphidae > Orthonevra > Orthonevra nobilis. The sequence continues at coordinate 74,601,038 of OY743224.1, read as the reverse complement.
ATAGGAAATAATCAATTTGATCTTAACATGGTATTTCACTCACATGATTGCAAAAGGTTTGGTTTACTCGTTCATAGTTGTGGTCTGGCAAACTATAACGATACTCTTCCCTGTTCAGAAAAGTGTTTTAAATTGAGTCTGTTAGTGAAAACAAATATTTGGGTGTTTTAATTGATTCAAAGTTAAATTGGAAAGCACATATGCAAGCTACGAAATCGATTATGATGCAGGTAACACGAAAATTGTATCTCTTAAAACCATCCTGTCCTAAGCAAGTACTAACTGTGATATATTATGCACTGGCTAACTCAAAACTGCAATATGGTGGGGAGGGGATTATGATAACACTTTAAATCCCTTATTTAAAACTCAAAAATGTCTAGTTAGATTTGCGGTAAAAATCGCTTAACTCATTGTTGGCCGCTGTTCAAAGACTTCCCTTAAGACATCTGTACATTTTCAAAGTTCTTAGAGAATTTTTCAAGCGCAGTGGTTACATTCTGAACACGACGTCTAATTATTATTGTTTACGTGTTAATAATCAAGCCTTAGTAAATGTTCCTGTCGCACATAAAACCAAATTTGCTCACTTTTTTACTGTTGCTGCTCCTAGATGTTTTAATAAACTACCTATTGTGGTAATAATTTGTATACATTTTTATACAAATTTTTGGCTTTTCAATATTGACTATTTGAACATTGTTAATGTCCTTCGATGTGTGCATTGAAATTTAAATATAATATAACTACTTGTATTTTGTAAACATTATACAGTCTAAATAGTTGGCTTTGAATTTTACTTTGGAATATGTATATCCTTCACACTCCTATTATGTAGTAGTTACCCCACATCATTTTGTATTGTATACATTTTATAAATCATTCAACACTGACTTTCATAGTTATAGAATGATTATTTCCCTTCTGTACTTAAATCTTGTAATGAACTTTGTTAAAATTATAAACTGTCATGGATAAAAGTTTTCACACGAAGTCATTATCAAAGTAAAAAAGAAAAACTTTGTAATCATTTCAATTAATTTTTTCATTAAAATAATCGCTCATTATTAATCTATTTATTATAATAGAAATAAAAAACTAAAAATGTTTCTTATTTTTGAAAAGTAACAAAATACTTGAACAAGTACCATTTTAGCGTGGACAAAAGTTTTCACACATGTAAAAGATTTTGTACAAAAGTCATAAAAAAACTAGAATTAGTATTTAGTGGATAACCCTTTTTGTTTAATAACCGCCGTTGATCTCTTAGGCATGGACTGCACAAACTTTTTTGTGTAATCAGCTGTAATATTTTGCCATTCCTGCGCAATATTATATGCGATCTACATTCGTACATTATGAGCCGTATGCTTCGGATCGTTATCCTGCTGAAAGTAGAACTGTCCGCCCAATCCCAATTTTACTGCACTCTTTTTCACATTTTCCTTAAGGATGTTGAGGTAAATGTACTGATTCATTGTTTTCTCGATAAAAATTAGTTCACCGACACCCGAAGCAGCCATGCAGCCCCAAACTATAACTCCCCCACCGCCGTGCTTCACTGTACTTTCAACATTTTTCAAATCTATTGCTGTGTTAGGTTTTCTCCATACCAGGATCTTCCCATTAGATTGGAAAATATTAAACTTGCTATCGTCCGAAAACAACACATTGTTCCAAAAATGTTCAGTCTTACCAACGAAATTCTTAGCGAACTCCAACCTCTTTTTTTTGTTTGCCTTACTAATGTATGGCTTTCGCCTTGCAACCCATGCATTATATCCAGCGCGATGAAGAGCTCTTCGAATGGTTTTCATGTGGACATCTTTATGGTAATCTGTTTTAACGTGCGCTGCTAGCTCGGATGACGTAATCTTGGGCTTTTTTTTAATTGTCCTAAGGATTTGCATCTCTTCTCTAGAAGTTAGTTTCCGTGGCCGTCCAGTACGTTTGGAGCTCTCACAATTAGAATTGTTCTTAAAGCGCTTTACAACACTGTAAATTGTGAATCGACTTCTTCCTACGATTTTACCGATTTCCGAAAACGATTTATTTTCTTTGTGTAGTTTTAAGATAATTCTTCTTTCTTCCACGATTGTTTCTTTTTGCCTGCGACCCATGATTCCTTTTTGTTTTATTATTAACACTCGGTAACCTTACAAATGAATGGAACCTTCAAACACTGTTTATTTCCGTTCAACTAATAACGGGGACTTTACCGTTACATAAATGAAAGCAGTGATGTCAATGTGCAACAACTTCGGTGCGATCTCTACATTAATGCCTTAGTTACATTCTATTGTGTGAAAACTTTTGTCCTCACTAAAATGATTTGTTTTTTGGTATTTTATTCCTTTTTAAAAATAACAAATATTTTTGTTTTTGTGTTTCTATTGTATTAAATAGATTTATAATGAACAATTATTTAAGTAAAAGAATGAATTAAAATGGTTGCATAGTTTTTGTTGTTGTTGTTTTACTTTTATAAAGGCTTTGTGTGAAAACTTTTGTCCATCACAGTATATATAAATGAAAAATGAAATGAAAATGAATATACCCTCGGAAACAACTATCAATTTGGTTTCTTCGATGGGTAATAGATTGAAAGCTGATTTAAAGGCTAAAGGACATCACACAAAATATTAGCCTTTGTTTATTTTATATTTTAATGTAATTTTTCCCGTAATTTATGAAGTATTTCACTTTTTTTTGGTTCACTGTACTTGAAAATTTTATCCATTTTTTTAATAAGGTTTCAAATATGAAGTTATTATTCTACACTTTTTTACATTCACAGTTGATATAAAAATTGTAATGTGCAAATAATTTTGTCATCGGCTGTATCTTTATTTTTTTGGCGCATGTTATCCTATATATTTTATTTGTGCATAAAGGATACATTTCATAAAAGAAAATTACATCAGTTGGTCACCTTCCAATGCTTACACCAAACCGTTATTTTGTCGTTTCTCTTTAGCCTGTTTCTTGGAGTACGTATGCACATATTACTATTTCGTTGGAGGGAAGTTGCAGCAAACTCTCAAGGTAGTCCGGTACGCTAGCTGATCCAAAGAGATATACTGTTAGATCTTATTTTTATAAACAGTTACGTAGCATCTCGCCTGAGCTGATGAAGCAAATTTGATTACGATTGAACAAGCTTATGTATGTATGTAAGCAGGTATGTCTGTATACCTGAGCGTTATTTCGACAAAAAAAAAGGAACGAAATCTCATCACACAACCATAACAAATATTGTTGACTGAATTGCAATTAATGTTGAAAACAGTCAAAAATAAGTTTAAACCATAACAATTCGGCAGGTAGATACCTTGAACATTTATGTAGGTTTTATTTATTTATTTTTATTTCATGGTTGTTGGGAAACTGTGAAGAAAATGCCAACAAAGAGATGAGCACAAGGGCATAATCAAATACAATTTTCTGTCGATTGTGGACAAATGGGTACTTGGTGGACGTTTGAATGTCATTATAGGCGCATTTTTTCAGTAATTGTCACAGTGAATGAAATCAATTAGAGTCAACCGAATAAAAATTACGTGTGGTATGACTGGTTTAGATGACAGTTTGAAATTGTACCGAAAGAAGCGAGTCAAATTAAAGAAAGAAATGAAGGTTTTCCGACCAGCAATTGTGTTCTCACTTGATTTTAATTTTTCAAGGCCTTTGATTAAAGGAACCTTCGAAATAGGAACATTTTTCTTAGATGTACCGAAGCAAAGCATTCGATTTCCATTATTTTGAACATTGTATTGATATGATTAAACCTTTTTCAAGAAGTTACATAACAAGCAGGTCTTAATAGCATTAAGTGCACTTATTGTACAAGGGTTTGTATTAATTCATTTATAAAGCTTTTTTTCGAGGTCTCCTATAAGCACATTCGAGTATTTTTGTCGGCGGATCTTCAATACCGCAATCAATAATTTTATCGACATTTTGACTTTGACAAAGTGTTGTAATTGTAAATTTTATAACATTTGTGTTTTTAACAAAGGAGCGCCGTCTTAGGTCAATATCTGAACGTCAAGCTTAGTTAAGCATATTTTTTATTTGTACTTCAGAAAATAAACTTACAATCTAGACAGCAAAAAATAAACGCTAAAATTATCTTAAATAACTAGCTTACATAACTTACTAACCCTTCGCGGGTATTCTAAGTTAAACTTCATGATAAATGCTAAATATATCTATGTTTATATGTCTTTCGACGAAAACTTACTAAAATTAACTTTATAACTTAAAGAACTTTGCTTGCCAATTGAAAGGACTAAGAAAAGTTTTTTTTTTTTACAAAATAAAGAAAAAAAACTCAGTATCAGAACATTTTGCTTTTGAACTTATAACTAGACTAGAAAATAACCAAACTAAGAACTACCTTAAAATAAAACCGGCGGGCTGACATTAACTTCTTAATTCGTCTTTATGGAGCGAACCTAACCTGAGAAAACGACGAAGACGGCGTCCCCTCTTCCTTTAACCACCAAAACTATCGGTGCTGCCTAACCACGTCTTCCCTTTCACGGACTGAAACTGCCCTGCTGAACCTGAGATTCTCATCTGAGCTGCGAGCGACATCTTCATTGTAGACAAGTCGCCTGTCAACACTCTTTCTGGCAACATGGAAGATTAACGGCACACCATTTCTATCTTGAATCAGGCCGTTCAGGTAAAAATAGAGTAAAGCCTCTGGTGGAGTAAAGCCGTTAAGGCGAACTGTCTCGTGGTACATAAAGTTGGGGTAGTAAGCCCCAGAGATCAGGTTATTGCTTGAGTTCATTGCTCTTGCAACGTGTCTCCGAATAAGTTTAATAAGAAAATTATCCACTCGGATTAGGTTGGCTCCGTTGTACAGGACCTCATTAGAATAGAATTTTTTGTACTGTGATTCTGGAGTTCTCTATAAATGGAGACAAGCCCTAAGACATCGTCTCTCGAAAACTCGAATCTTTTCCATCAAGCTTGCTCCCACATTGAACCACACGAGACATCCATATGCAAACACAGGCCGAATGAGGGCCGTGTAGCAGATTACCTTTACCCTGGCATCGAGTTGGCTGCTGTGAAACAGTCTCTTTGTCATGGCATGGGCCGCTTTTGCTCTGGCTAGAGCAGCATCTATATGTTTGTTAAAATAGAGATGCTAATCGAGCCAGACCCCAAGATATCTGACTGCCCGTTTTGTCCAACGATAGAAAACTTTCGCCAATTCTTTCTGGTATCCCAAGAGGCCGCAGACAACGGCGTCCTAAACAAAATGGATTCGCACTTTTGGAAATTGATCTTCAACTTCCAATCGTCGCAATATCGCTTAATCTCGTCGAAGTCACACTGTAAGAGACTTACAATTCCCTCAATCTTTGGACCTGACTTCTACGCAATCAAGTCATCTGCGTATGCTACAGCATGGTGAAGAGAGCTTACAAGATCGCTCGTAAAAATAGTGAATAAAATCGGCGAATTAACTACACCCTGTTGCAGACCGTTGTTAATATCAAAGTTTCCAGTAGAAGTTACGTTCTTCACAATAAACGTTCTACCGGTGAGCATATTAAAGAGTATGTACAGCAGTGGTTTGTTTATGCCCAGCTGGTCTAACTTGAAAAAGAGCCCCTGCAACCATACAGTGTCAAAGGCCTTTTCCAAGTCGATCAGCATGGCACCCGAGCATTGTTTCTTGCCTTTGTTCCATTGGATATCCGATGTATGTATGCAAGCATGCCCTAAAACATTTTGTGGTCTATAGTATATCAAGACGAAGTCTCTTATAGTACTTATAATGTTGTGATAAAAATTATTCTTAATATCGATTTATGAGTTAATGGATAAAGAAAAGAAAGATAATAGAATTCAGTGTGAAAAATAAACAAAGTGGAAAATAAGGATAATTAAATAACAATTAAAATAAAATAAAAAAATATTAATGGTGGGAATGGAGGAATTATTACCGCATTCCAATATAATTTTTTTGAACTAAGTTGAAGTTTTGAATCTCTTGATGCGAAGAGGTAGAGAATTCCACAGTCTGATTGCATGAACATAAAACAATCGGGAGGAGTTTAAATATTTAAACGGAGGTGCTTTAAAACCGAAGTCTCTTTGTGATCTGGTAAAAGATAGCTTATGATACAGATAATAATGGGTCTTATATTTCACTCTATTACACAAATATTGCTGTAGAGAGCGTCCAGGAACACTTTTACATAGTTGAGATATTCGTTCATACCTTGTTAAGCCATACACATACAAATCGAAACGTCGTACTGTGCAGACGTACTGCGTGGCAAATTTGAGCTAGTTCTTTAAAGTGAAATGGTTTTTTCCAAAGGATTTAAATTTTCTGGAAAAACCTTTCAATTTTATGGTGCCAATAGAATTTATACCTGTAGTGAAATTGCATAGTGGAAAGTGAAAGGATACTAAAACAAAAAAAGGTTAAAAAAACTTGTGCAAGTGCAGGTAAAAAGCTATCAAAAAGGCAAACATGGGTCTTAAAGAGGCCATGAAAAATAAAATAAACACATTGTTGGGAATGATTCAAAAAGAGGCCTTGAATTTACGGGAAACCCATGGGAAAGAAGCCTAGCAGGAATTCCTAGCCACATATCCAAGACTCCATGCAGGAGCTTATGACGGGGAACGAAAAAGCGCAAGTTCAAGAGCGAAATTAAAAGGAAGCAATCGAAGGCTTCAACAACATTGACGTCGGTGCCAACAACAGCTCCAGCATCATCAGAAGCATCGTTATCAACATCAGCTTCAGGAACAACATTGCCAGCAGCGGCATCCAGCTTCTCATCCAGCCTCTCATTATTTGCTTCGGTCTGGTAACAGCTGCCATGTACAGGCACTTCAAACAGGCAGTGTCGAGAAAGGTTGACTATCTTGTCGTCAACATAAACAAATCGAAGATAATTGTCAAGACAACTAGCAAAGAAGACCACGTTGCCATCAGGGAAAATCTAATAGACAGGTGTATCCAACACCATACATTCACGGCCAAGGAGGACAGGAAGAGCATTCTCCCCCTTAAGAAGATTCACTTCTCCCACGACCCAGAAGATATTGTGGATTGTGGGTATAGAGGCAATCAAGGCAACACCTTTCAAGTCCCGGGCAAATAAAGAAACGCAATACAACGCCTTCGTAGTCGAGTTCGTGAAAGACACTGACTTGTTGGCAGTATCCAAAGCAAAACGGATCCTCGGAGAAGCAGCGCTGTGGGAACGTCTTCAAGCAAAGGACATCACCCAATGTAGAAGCTGCCAAAGCTTCGGCCATGTTGCAGTAACCTGCAGCATGAAGCATCGTTGCGTCAAATGCAAGGAAGACCACGGACCCGGGAAATGTAGACACACCAATACGGAGGAGGGCAAACCATACTGTATTCTTTGCAGTAAAGAGGGTCACCCAGCCAATTGTAAGGGATGCTCCGCATACAAAAAGGTAGCAGCGGCGAAAAAAGAAAAGGATCAACAACGGCAAGATCGTAAGGTAGCAGTGTTAACGTCGGTGAGTCTTTTGCTGATATGTTTAAAACTAATAATATAAATCCCCACCCTGCTAAGAAAACCCCAGTAGCGAAACCTGTACCCCAACCTAAAACACAAACTCCTGAGGTGACTCAAAAACAAACACCAAGTGCAAGCAAATCTCAAAATAAGGCGACAACGTCAAATAGTTTCTTTCTCAATGACTCCCAACGACTTTTTTGTTGTGACTTCTTAACGCTGATGACAAAAATTACTTCTTTTATTCCTCTGTACGAGGCATGCCCAGACGATATGGGCAAGAATCACATGTATCTTGAGTTCTGCTTTAAACTATGTCTAGGATAATAAACAAGCTGAGCATAATAATCCACAATGTCAATTCATTGATATCCCATCCTAAACGGATTTCTCTAGAAAGTTTTCTCCACCGGAATAACCCTGATGCCCGGTGTCTTACTTTCTGAGACAAGGATCAGTCGAAGACACAGTCTTCACTTTGAACGCTATACTCTTTTCCGAACGGACAGAGATGTATTCGGAACTGGCACGGCCATTCTTATCCGCTCAGCATTTAAATGTCAGCAAATTGGGCTTCAAGGACTGAAAACATTTGAAACAACGTGCATAACCATATCCCTTGAAAACAGCACACCGATTCTTTTGGTTTCTCCCTACAACCAGTGTGGAGCTACCAAAAATGACCTTCACCACGACCTCACCACACTTCATGAGTTTTGTAAGGATTTCCCGCAATTCATCATTGGGGGCGCATTTCAACGCTCGTCATCCACTTCCAACCAAGGAAAATCAATTGCAGAATGGCTTTCCTACACCAATCTGAAATTGTTTCGCAACCAAACCCAACCTTTCCTCTCACGCCCTCAAATCTGGATTTCTTCATCTGCTTACTAAGTCTCGTATGTAAAATACCATCTTTTACAAATTATAAATGTGAAACTATTCCTTCCGACTCTGACCACTTCGCGGTCAAACTCAGCTTAAAACTTCATAATAGCCTGAACATTCTCATACCCCAGAACAAAGCATTTATCGACTTCCGCAGGTTGAACTGGGAGTCTTTTGAGGGATCTTTGAATGATAAACTCATAGACAACATCCCCAACTCCACTTCGAATCTCAGCAACGCAGAAATCGACACTGCTATCGAAAAAATAGAAAGTTCGATTGCCGCGACTATTTCGGAACAATCGGAGTCAAAAAACTTTAAATCAAATACCAGAACCTCCCTGACCATATTATTAAAATGTTTGAATACAAGCTAAAGCTTCGTAAAATTCTGCAAAGAATCTTTACCGTACGTTAAACACTCGCAACAGTGAGTAACAATCCGTACAATCACAAATTAACTGCTTGAATTCCCTGATACAGCAAAATGCTCAAGATTTAGTGAACACTGAGTTAAGGCAAAGACTCAGTAAAATCAAACCAGGCCCTGATACTTCAACGATAAAAAACCAAAAACTAGTGGGAAAAAGATCCCCAATTGTGGACCACCTTCAACATGGTACTCACTTTTTATCATCTTACGATGAAAAAGCTAACGCCTTTGCAAACCGATTTGCTAATAGCCTCCGTTCAAATCTTCCAACCCACCTTCCACAATTTCTGCACGAAGTTAATGCTGAAGTATCGTCACTAGCCGTTGATAACGTGCCACATAGAGCCCAATTTACGGAAACAAATTCCTCAGTCTCACCGATATCCCCAAAAGAGTTCACTAATGCGTTCGATCCATCTTTCGAGATTCGCAGCGGACACGCCAAGAATTCCTCCGGACCCGATAAAATTTCCAACTTTATTATTAAAAAACTACCTACCACTGCTATCATATTTCTTACAATTATATTGAAGAATTGCGTGAATAACAGCTATTTCCCTAACAAATCGAAAATAGCTCAAATCTTTCCCATCCCAAAAAAGCCAAGCGCCAACGGCATATCACAATTCAGGTCGATCTCACTCCTTCCAAACTTCAGCAAACTTCTGGAAATGCTGATACTAAGGAAATTCGAATCGGTCTGTGAAACGATTGGTATAATCCAAAAAAATCAATTTCGGTTCAAACTAACCAACTCCACTTTTCAACCGTTGTTGAAACTTCATACAGACACAACGATAGGCCCTAACACAAAGCACATCACAGTTGCCTGCCTTCTTGACATAGAAAAGGCGTTCGATTCAGTGTGGATCAATGGTTTGGTATACAAACTATTGAGACTAAATTTTCCCTATACTACTATTAAAATCATACACAGTTTCCTTACGGGTCGTAGATTCTACGTTCGTGTAGGAACATCCACTTCACCGGCCTTTGAAGCTCATTCAGGAGAAGCGCCAGGTACAAAGCTTGGTCCGCCCCTATTCAATTTCCATACCCACGAAATTGTGGGAAAACAACAACACTGTTATTAGCGGATGACTGAGTCACTTATTCTTCTCCCAGAATGCCCTCTGTAACTCTCCGCATTGTTGAGGAACATATCCTTAAACTCTGGGACTACTGGGAAATCAAAATTAACACGACCAAAACCGAACTAATCTGCTCCCGGACCGCCTCATACAATGTTTCAATTCAATTCGCTATCTCAATGTCCCTTCCATGATGGACCCGGGGTATAGAATAGCAAATGAAGAAGGATTCATAGACAACTTCGACAAGAGTCAGCAGAATCACCCCAACTATCACCGCGGCTGACACTAAGAAACTAGAAGCATTCTCGCCATCATCAACAGCATAGTAATCATCATCATCATCATGATCATAGACCGTCGGCGCTGCTCACGCACGGCGCCAACGTAGAGCCCTTTGCGCTCGCGTCTCAGAGTTCAGTGTTGACAGCAGATACTCTGGCAACAGGAATTAATAAAATCCTTTTAAAAATATATTTTACTAACAATTTTTTCAGAACAATTTTTCAGGCCAGGTAAAAGTTTTTTTCAAAACATTACCTACCTCGCTTTGCCGGCTACCTGCAAAAAAAAAACTAATAAACAAACATCGCAGCAGTTTAACGAGAAACCCAACCCAAATGGGCAGGAAATAATCAAAAATAATCAAATCCACGAAATAATCAAAAAAATCAAGGACGGAGCAGCCAACCACGGGAGGGAGTTCATGGTTTCTATCCATGAAAAACTCTCCGACATCGACGCCTTCTATGAGAGTATGCCTGCATACTCCTCAGACGACGGCGAAGAAGAGGAAGAATTAAGGATGGAAGAAGAAGACCCATCCGACTGTGAAGGCTCCTCATCTGAAGAAGAGGAAGAGCTAAACTCAACAATTGTTGAACAAAACGAGGCAACTGAGAGTGAAGAGTCGGCAGAAGAAGACTCTTTCACTTTGGTCAAGGCAAAGAAGAGCAAAAAGTCGGACTCACCCTGTCCAACAGATTTCAACTAAAAAAAAAACGACAACAACCCTATCCACACCAGCAACAGCCGACAACAACCGCAACGCACCAACCCCATCAACCAAAAAGGCAACTAGTAACCCCAGCTGGAACCAATGAAGAGAGCTTCCGTAATGCCCCCAATCATTTGTTTTGGGCTCAATGTTGCAGAACTAAGCAGACACACCAAGGGATTGGATGTGGTCTACAAAGTTCACAACATAAACTCCAACAAATCCGTCATAACGACCAAAACGAGGGAAGGACACGAACGAATAAGGAATTACCTGAAGACGAGGAAGTTCCAATTCAAAACTTTCACGGCCAAAGAAGACCGTAAACCTCTTGGTGCTTGGCATGACCATAGCTATGAGCCAGAGGAAATCGCAGAGGAGCTGAAGTCAGAGGGAATTCCTGCCATCAAAGTGAGCTTCTGTAAGAGCCGAGCCGACAAAAAGTTTAACAACTTTGTTGTCGAGGTGGAAAAGGGTGCAGATATCCCGTCAATATATAGGAAAACTCTCCTAATGAACCCAAAGGTTCACTGGGAGAAACTTCAGACGCAGGGAATTACGCAATGCAAGAACTGCAAAAAGTTCCGTCACGTTGCTAGCAACTGCGGAATGGCGTACAGATGCGTCAAATGCAAAAACAGTCACGCACCCGGAACCTGCCCAAATACCACTAAGGATGAAGATGTGTACTGCATCAATTGCCAAAAAATGCACATCCGGCAAACTACCGTGGATGCCCAAAATACAAGGAGAGGGTCGCCGCAAAGGACAAAATGGCTCTGAAAAAGAAGGAGCAGCAGAAATTTGCCAAGGAATCCGTCTCCAAAACGATTCAAGCTTGACTCAGCTTTGCAAATGTTGCTGCCCCGGATAATAGGAAAGTCAACAATCCCACCAAAGATCACAGCCCGTAAAAACGGCCCCAAAAACCGCCGTAGGAACCACCACTGCACCAGCAACCAGGAAGGCAGCACCATCGCCGTCGCCCTAACACAATATCTTTGACGATACCGAACGCTTGTTTGGTACAGACTTACTAACCCTCGTTCAGAAGGCAAGGAAGGTTGTACCAAGCAACTACGGAAGTCTGGATGATAAGGCTAAAACAATGGTATTGGATAAACTTATTTGCGAACTATGCATCTAAGAAAATGGCTAAGTATCATAACATACAATGTTAATTCGATTTATTCATTAGAAAAAAGGGCTTCCTTGGCCATGTTTCTCAAGGCAAAGAAGCCCGATATTTTATGTTAACAGGAAACCAACCTCATACCCAAGATTTGGTACCAGAAGGATGGATACAACACTTATCGGGAGGACAAAAATGACGGAAGGAGAGGCACAGCCCTTTTCATTAGGGATAACCTAAATTCTACGAAGCTGGAAATACGAGGACTAAGCTGCATGGAAGTCACAGCAGCCGTGAACAGATGCAACGATGGAGAAACTCTTCTTGTCATCATCAACGGCATCTCCAACCTGTACACTTACAGTCTTAATGGCGGGGATTTCAACGCCAGACATACACTCTGGCATGACGACAATTGCTCACCCCAAGAATGCGTAATTGTCGATTGGTTGGACGAAAACGCCCATGTTCAATCATGGGTAGTAGCTTCGCAACCACAAAAGACGTTCCCGAGGACTCCCTCATCGCTTGACTTTTTCCTAGTAACCTCAAATTTCATTAATCTACTTCCAGAGTTCCGGAATTTCACCTGTGAAGCCCACTTAAATGACTCAGATCATCTGGCAGTTGAGCTGAGGGTCAAACCGAGTATTCATCATACACCAGACACGTACCTGGATCACAAAAAAGTAGTCTGGAGGAAATTGGCACTCGACGTCGAGAACAACATCAACATACTGCCACAGGACAAGCGGAACTCAACTGCATCAATTTGATGTTCCGAAGAGCCGTGAAACACCACACTGAGGAGCAATTCGTAAGACGCCTGGAGAAAATCAAGTCTGAACCGGACACGTTCAAGCTAATCAATGCGATCGTTGGCAAATCCAACACGATACCAGAAAGCTTGAACAGCGGACAAGAAGTGGTTACCACGCCTGCAGATAAGACTGAAGTCTTCGCTGCGCACTTCGAAAGGAACTTCACCGAGAGGCCAACAATGCACCTACCAGTGTTTTTGGAAGAAGTTGACGATGCAATAAACGGAGTTCTACTTGACACCAGCACTGTGACGAACTTCAGCAGAGAAAATCCCGCAACAAACCCAGCCCCGGGTATTGGCGTTTTCACAAAAGCCGAAGAAGTGGAGGACCTAATTTTGAGTGGAAACTCAAAAAAGTCCACAGGTCCAGACCGCATTTCCAACTTTTTACTAAAAAAGTTGCCAAATGTTGCTATACTACTTCTGACTGTGATCTTCAATAACTGCATCAACAATAGCTATTTTCCCAACTCCTGGAAAATAGCTAAAGTTGTTCCAGTCCCGAAAAAAACGAATCGATCCAGCATTGACGGGTATAGGCCGATAGCGCTTCTCTGCTGTGTTGGGAAGGTGCTGGAGTCAGTATTGCTGCGCCAAATCATGGCAATTTGCTCGGAGAAGGGAATTCTCCCAAACCATCAATATGGTTTCCGGGCGAAGCACTCAACGATCCATCCACTGCTGAAGCTGCATCACGATGTCACCAGAAGTCTGAATAAGAAGGAAATCGTAGTGGCTTGCCTGCTGGACATAGAAAAGGCATTTGACAGCGTCTGGATTAAGGGCCTCATCTATAAAATGAAGACAATGGGATTTCCTCAGCACCTGGTAAAAATCCTGTTTAATTCACTAACAGAAAGATTCTTTTTCGCCTAGATACAGGATCATCTATCAACTTTAAGAAGACTTCTCGGAGGAGTTCAACAAGGAGGAAAGGTATCTCCCATCCTTTTCAACATCTTAACAGCGGACCAGCCAGCCAACGACACCCGAACAAAGACACTCCTCTACGCAGATGACTCCATCACATACGCTACGTCTTTAGCCCCGGAAATAGCAGCCGTTAGGGTACAACAACACCTAGCGAGGCTATGGGACTACTACCAGAAATGGGGACTGAAGATCAACAGCAGCAAGACAGAGATCATTTGCTTCCGACCACCGACCACAGCAACAAGAAGTAGGAAAGCTTTCGCGACGAGATGCCACGACACGAGAATAACGATGCCAGATGGTAAGGATATTGCTCCACAGCTCAAAACGAAGAACCTGGGGATAACCTTCAGCGAGCGATTCCAGTTCCGGCAACACGCTGAAAAGGCTATTCAGAAAGCCAATTTCGCCCTTCATCTTATACACCCTCTCTTAAAAAGGAGTAGTGGTTTGCATAAAAATACCAAATTACTGGTCTATAAGCAACTTATAAGACCAGTAATTACTTACGCCTTCCCAATTTGGTTTACGGTGCCGCCAACATCAATGAAAAAATTTGAGATCTTGGAAAGGAAAATCCTCAGATCGTGCACTGGACTCTGGAGGAATCTCAACACGCTGAAATACTTCAGGAACACAACGCTGTACGAAAGCGCAGGGATCACACCAATCAAGGATTACATGCTGCAGCTGTCAAGAAAAATCATCGAAGGGTTAGCAAGCCACCCTAACGAAGAGATCAGGATCATTAGCAGGCAAGAAATTGAGCCAGCCCACAGGTACCTCAGCACACGGACAATCATCGATGAACACCTTCAAGAGATCATCGACTGGACCTCGTTCTACACGAAAGCCAAAAAGAACTACTACAGAGGTTAATACCCGGTATAATATTTTAATTGCTGAAATACGTTGGGCCCTTATTGTTGAGCCAACAATATATAAATTGTAGTTATTAGTCTAGTTTTAAGTCAAAATTGTAAATATTAGACTTAATAAAAATAAATCTTAATCGTAAAAAAAAATCGTCCCTTTGCGGGCATTCATTTCACCACTCAGCATAAAATTGTGCAAAGAATCATTGTCTTATTCATTCGGAATCGGAACCGAGCGTGAAAAGATGGCTTCTTATCGAGTGTCAATTGGAACGCATAAGAATGAAGGCCAATATCTTTATCAAATTTGTGGTGCAAAGTGGTCGAGGGATATTTCCAATTTCGGTCATTGTCTCGGAATGGGCAGAACTGGGCTTTCAGTCTCACTCTCTCAAATTTGATAGCTGACCTTGCCAGACAAATACGAGTTAAAATCTTTACTTAACTGACTGACTAGTCAATAATATTAACATAAACTGTGTGCGATGGCACTTCATGATGACCAAAATTAATTTTTTCCCTTTTTGATATATTGTGATTCTGTTTCGATCCATGCCTTCCTAGATTAACTTATCATTGTATTTAACAATGCGACATCCTGCAATCTGCTGCAACAGTTTATTTGAGGCAAACGAAGTAAAGTTAGAACGGAACCACTTTCGAATGCATCAGAAATTTGACAAGTTATTCAAATCGGTTAGTTTAAATTGCCTCACCGATTTTAAAACTAAGCCTTCAATGAACCTCTCATTGGATTGTAAGAAACCGAAAGAGGCAAAATCAAAAAATCGATATCTTCAACAACTCTTCAAAGCCGTTACTACATGCCACCGATTGTGTCAGACTTATACGACAACTAAACAAGATACCAAAAGAAAGATATTCAATCTGTTGTAGGAAGAAAGGTCAGGCGTTGTGTAATATTTGAAACTTGAAAAAAAACACAGCACTCCAACCGATTTTATCTTCCATAAATAAGTTTCACTTTCAATGGTGAATTTTGCACAAATGGTTTGTTAGTCACTGATGTTTTGTCTGATTGTCTGACGATCTGTCTCTTGTTGAAGTCTTACATAATTTTGCATACACAAAAAGAGAAAATACATGAAGATTATTTGCATTAATAGTTGTAACCGGACATATTTATAAACCAAACATTAGTCGTTATTCATCACAAAACAAATTTTATTTCGTAATATGAAGCTTTACGTTTTTTTAATGCGGTTTGAATAAACAAGGGAGAAGATTTTCAAATTAATCCAAGCAGAGGCATATTTTGGTGAACGTTTCTTTGATCTTCCGGACCTTATGCGCACGGAAGCAGGAACACAACCAACATCAACCGTGACAAAAAACATGTACACAGTTTTTTGTACGATAGTTACTTTCTTTTGCGTGCTTCAGCGAAGTGAATAAAATAAATGACCCTTAAGAGCGTTAAGATGACAGGCGCTTGAGTAAAAACACAGAACTAAATGCAAAATACCTCAAGGTTTAACGGGCTTTGAGATCTATGACTGATGCTCTTCGATTGTGGCCGATGTTTAAAATAAATGTGTCTTGGTGTAGAAACGTAGCGCTATATTTGTATCTGCACAGTTTACTCCCATGAATAACATCGAAAGTGAAAGCGATCGCGAGAGCTTATAGATGCAGGTTTATACCTTCTTACCATGTACCGAAGTTATCTCTTCACATTCATTCTCGTTTGTTTATGATGTATGGGGTCAAACAAGGGCTGCATGAGTTCATGGCGTTGGGCAAGACTTTATTTTCACGGTTGCTGTGCTCGTAAAGCGTCGGAAGTACGAATCAGATAGCACTTGCACCACGTAACATTTTTTGGTGGTGTACGCCAGATTATTCAATATGTAGATACATCTATTAAATAGGAACCGGATAAATAAGTTGACTTTTTAATTTGAATTGAAAGTATTATGCCAGGAATGCATGTTATATATTTTTAAATTGATGGCATATAGAGACTTAATACATACTTAGTTATGTATAACTTAAAACTGGCCAAACCTTTTTTTTGCTTTTTTTTAGTTAGTGTCAAAGTTGAATGTCCTATGACCTTGTACGCTGAAATATATTCTTCCAACGCTTTATATTTTGTAGCAAAATAGAGATGGTTGTTTTTCTATAAGTCAATTTATTTTTTCGTATATGATGTTCTTTTACCCAAAGGCATACACTATTTATTTATTTATTTATTTATTTTATTTATTAACTTCGCATCAGGAAGTTCTTGTAATCGGTCCGATTTTCGAAATTCAAAATTTTTACATTTCTCCACGTTTGGCGGTCCCAGTAGTCGGATTCCATGATTTTTGGAAAGATGTGTGTGTACGTACGTACGTACGTTTGTGCGGATTTTTTCGTACAGCCTAACTCGAGAACAAATCAAGCTATCGAAGCCAAATTGGTTTCATTCGAAGCGTGTGTGCATAAAGATCACCTGAAAAGCTTTTGGTTAAATTTCACAGGGTGGTTTGAGTTTTATGACGAAAAAACTGTCAAAAAAAGGAACAGTTTCACTTCTGCAATTAAAATCAATTTAGTTTTCCAATAAAAAAAGTTCAAAATTAATTAAACTTATAGTTTATAGCTACCTTATCACATAAAAAAATATGCATTAATATATACACTGCCGTTCAAAAGTTTCCGCACAAATTCATATAAAATTTTTTTTTTGTTCAATTTTAATGCCAAAAGTTTCATCAATATTATGTTTATTTAGCCAATTGACTAAACTAAGTAAGTTACTAACTATAGAGACTACCAAATAGACTAAAAAAGTATTTAGTTGAGGCCATTTCATACATTGATGTGCCACTTTCTCTATTTCCTGATCCAAATTTCTACGGAAGTTTTTTGAAAATTGTTTCAGAAATGTGAATCCTGTAAGTCTTTCCCATTTTTCAAGATTCAAAGTGACGTCTGCAACCCTGACACATGAAAACATCCTTAGAAAATTATGGGGCACCAGTTTTTTTGTTCAAAACCTGCTCGGCTGTAGCTTGACGCTTTTTTATCGTTATAATATATTAGCAAAAAGAAGCTCATGGCGCAACTTACTTATGAGGCAATTGAATTCAAAGAAAAAGCGACAAGAGAAAGCTAAATGACTTTCCAGAAAATTATATAGAGATAAACAATCTCTCGAAATCGGCTTGGAAACATCTATCAAATTTTACAAAGAAAACTGGACCAAAAGAAATGGATCCTATGCTGAGCAGTTCCCAGTTTGGAAAGAAGAGGCGGTCGAAATCTCTGGACTGAGACTATTCAGAGCAATGGTAAATATCCTCCAAAGGAAAGCAATCTAACAAATAAGATAAGCGGGCTTTCACAACGCTTATATCGAAACAATTTAAATTCTACAAACAAAAAAAAAAACCAAAGCCTGGTTACAAATTTCCCTTTGCTCATTTCAAAACAACTTTTTAAAATTCTTTTTCCTATATCTAATAACATTAGTAATAGTAATGATTTGTAAGTGATGTTTCAGTGGTAACTCAGACAAATTTTCATGTTCGAAATTTAGTTTGTGTCACTATGCAACTGGTCCTCAAACTTTTAAAAAATTTGAATCCTTATAAACAAAGTTCTTACAAAATGTAGTACTTTTGAAACTAAGCTATATAATATGTGATAATTCTGGCTTTCGGATTTATAACACTTTATTGAAGAAGTTGAAAAACGACTGCCAAAAGCGAATGCAAATTCAACTTTCAATGTGAAAGTTGTTGTAATTTTTATGTTTATGTTTATGTTTATTGTAGCGAAAATATTTACTTTATTGATACTTAAATATATTGCCCATTAGAGATTTGGTATATATGACCAGTTTATCTGCAGTAAGCAAACAATAGATTGTAATGAAATCGATTTTCGCAACTCTAAATTTAAGATATCTTATCTTCACGTTGAGTTGGATACTCTTATAGGGATGACTGGCTAGGATTTTGGGTCGTTGGTCCTATATTACAGTCGAAAATGCTTTCATTGAGTTGTTTAATGCAAGCCATGGACAGCCAGCCAGCAAAAACAATTATCTCAAGGTTATAAACCTCAAACCGAAGCCTGCAAAATTCGAAATGGAAGTAGAATTGCAGTCAATGCTGAGGACATGAAAGAACCAACAATGCCATCTACCTGACCTAGACGAAGTACAGATAGCAAGATAGAACTTCTAAAAGCGGCGGCGATGACTTAGTTTGGAGTATGCACCAACTCATCTGCAATACATGGTCAGAAGAAAGCATACGAGATGAATGGAATCTCAGTATTGGTTGAACAATCCTGAAGGAAGGAACCCAATTATAAAGGTATCAATCTCCTCAAAATTGCCTTTAACATCTTTTCCGCCGTATGATGTGAACGTCTGAAGCAGTTCGTCAACATCCTGATAGGTCCGTATTAATGTGGTTTTCGACCACAAAAGTTCACCATAAACCAAATATTAACATAACCGCAGATCTTGGAAAAAACCCAGGAGCGCCAAGTCAGTACGAACCACCTTTTCATTAATTTCAATGTTGATTTTGATGTCTGTTTCGTCCACAGAGACGAGATTTATGAAGTCATGTCTAGGTTTGGCATCCCTGCCAAGCTCGTACTTTTGTGCAGGATGGCGATGGAGAAATCAAGCTGTTCCATTGAGGTCGGCAAAGTATCACCGATCCACTTGATGTCAAACAACGTTTTAGACAAGGTGATGCACTGTCATGCGATTTCTTCAACATCATACTTGGGACAATAGTGCAAAAGAACCGTGTCAACACCAGAGGGCAAAAAGAAACATATGCTGCCATCAAGAAAAACCAAATCCAACGCCTGGGTCAGAACGTTACCATAGACAGCTATAACTTTGAGGTAGTTAGGGCTTTGTCTATCTTGGCTCCGCTGTAAAAACAGATAATAACACCAGCGCTGAGATCAAACGAAGAATACCTCTGGTTAAGAAAGCTATGCCCTCTTTCGAAGAACTGAAGTGTCGCTCTATAAGACCCATATCATCCCCGCCCTATTGTATGGTGCAGAAGCATGGACACTTTCAAAATAGGATGAAAGCCCCTTAGGTCGTTTCGAAAGAAAAGTGTGATCTTTTGTCCCATCTGCATTGACTGTGAGTGGAGGAGAAGATTCAACCAATGCTACGTGGACTGCAACGCCACCTCAAGTTATTAATTAAATGATTAATGACAAAAAAAAGTCCATCCAGCTATCATTTAAAAAAAAAAAACGGTAAAAATTATTAAATTAAATTCTATTAAGTTATTTCTGCAGTGAAACTATAAATCTAATTTTCGTTTAGTAAAAATATAACTCAGTCAGAAAAAAAGTATTGAAATATGTTAGCATATCAATGTTAAATACGCAATTCGTATTTTAAATGATCCAAAATACAAAAACATATACGAGTATATGGTATTCCTCAAAGGCAGCTAAAAATATAGGTATCTGATCTTTTTGTTTGCATTGCATTTGATTAGGGAATGAATGATGTTTTCATAATCCGAATTGAATTTCATGGTGTAGGCAAATAAACTAGCACCTATTTCTTTTGTATCTTGAGATGGGA
This sequence comes from Orthonevra nobilis, assembly GCA_963555765.1. NCBI lineage: Eukaryota > Metazoa > Arthropoda > Insecta > Diptera > Syrphidae > Orthonevra > Orthonevra nobilis. The sequence continues at coordinate 74,580,744 of OY743224.1, read as the reverse complement.
AGTTCATGGTATGGGCAGGCCTACTCGCACCCGAACCAATTTTTTATTTATTTATTTTATTTCATGAAAAAATAGAAGAAAATAGAAACAATACATATATTGATTTTCACAATCGTTTTTGCATGAAATAATAAGGAACATTCTGTTTTTTTTATTCAATTTCAATTTATTTAAAATAAGTGGTTTGTACATTAAGATCATATCTTTTATAGTACGAGAAAATATTTGAATATATAATGCATGTTTCAGTATTAGTTATAATTTCAAGTTTCCATTTAACTTTAAATTAAATAATGATTTAATTTTAAGTTTAATTATAACTTCGTATTCAGTTAAACTTTAATTTTAAGTAGTAGTTTAGTAATTCGTTAATTTATTTCAATGCTATTATTTATTTTTTATTATTTTAGCTTTTATCATAATTTAGTTCCAATTTAAGATAAAACTCTAATTTTAATTCAATTTTAATTTAAATTCAGCTGCTGGGAAAAATAATTAAAGATTGCAGTTTTAAAACTTGCGGTGTTCGATATACGTTTGATGCGTACGGGAAGTGAATTCCATAGTCTTGTTGCATTAACGAAGAAGAGCCGGGAAGAATTCAAGTATGTGAAACGAGGAATTATCAAATTAAAAGTTCGCAAAGAGCGAGCGAATTGCAGTTTATTAGACAAGTAAGCTGGAGATTTATTTTGTGTAATGTTATGTAGGAACATACAGTTTCTTGCGTTCATATAAGGGTTCATATAAGGGTACAGCCTAGAAATCTTCTAGAAGATTCAGTTATCCCTACGAAGACCATATATATAACGAGCTGAATCATTAAAAGCAACTTGCAGTTTATATTGTGATAGCGCGTCAAGTTTACTCTATACTACCACGGCATAAGATATGATGGGAGTTACAAGAGTTTGTACCAATTTACGTCGCGTTTCAATAGGGGTGAAATCAGCAGTTATCCATACTTTTTGCAGGCAGCCATATATACGACCTACAACATTATTAATATGCTTGTCACAGGACAAGTTTCGTGTGATTTTAAAACGTCCGCAGCCTTATCTTCATCAGCATCTGGATCAATTAATAGAGAGGCAATTGTCTTCCTCAGTCTCGGGCACTCTTTGTGGTGATGCCCTATTAGGCGGCACGTAAAACAGGATCCCGCCGGTGTAGTCGTCAAATTACAGAAACCATTTAATTACGTCGAAGTGGTCATCACCACTTAACTCGGGTACGGCAGCATCTAGCTCCTCAAAGTTGACACTTTGCTCACTTGCTTCCATAGCTCGGATTTGTGCTCGCAATTCGAGCATTTCTCGGTGTAAGCGTAATTTCTTCAGCTCTTCTTCCAATTGGTGGGTGTCAGGAAGTGTGAAAACAACACTAGCAGCGGATTGTATGGTAGCAGACTCCTTGCAAGAGTTAATGGCTCTAACGGCAGGTTCGGGGGCAGCGGATTCTGTACCAGCGGGGGCAGCAGATACTTCGACAGCGGGTGTACTGACCGAGTTGATGGCACTGACAGCAGTTATTCCTACCTCAGCAGATCCTGTGGCGGCATGGGCGGCGGGTATTTCATTGGAATCAATGACCTCAGATGCACTTTCTGCAGCGAAATTTAGCATCATCGTTTGAACAATCTAAGTGTTTTGCGGCGAATTATGCTTGTTTTCTTCTTTTACTGTAAATTGATGGGCGATATTATCCAGCTGGTCCTCACTGTCAATTTTTGTAGCAGTTGAGCAATAAAAATATTGGGTGATTTTTGCCAAGGCCGATATCCGATTGGCAGAAGTGACGTGTGTGCATTTTTTTGAAGTCAGCAAGTGTTTTCATCAAGGTGTATTTATCGTGCGTGGAGAGAAATTTAACAATGATAACAGCGTCCGCAGTTCGCTTGACTCGGAATATTCTACTGACGGAGGGTGGTGGTTGAATGTTTAACGTGATACATAATTTGTTAAAAGTGCACTTCAGATTTTCATTTGTGAGATAAGCCACTCCAACAAGTACCGCATCAGTGGCAATATTTTTCATATGTAGCTCCTCGACTTCACCTTTTAATTTTGAGAGCTCATCGCTTCCTCCGTGCTCAGAATGCTTTGGCTGCTTCAGATCTTTTTGCAATTGTTGTTTGATGTTCTCAACATGCATTTGCAAGCAGCTGACGGTTTCTGTACAACTCTCGAAGGCAGCGATAAGGTGTCTCAAAGCATTTACCTCATTATCAATCGCGTCGAGTTTATCACGAACAGTTTTTTCACTCGCCTCAATTCTAACAGATAAACTTTCTTCCATATCCAATAGACGGCTCAGAATAAGATACCCATTCTTTTGAATCTGATTTGACAGTATCCGTGTGTTGTTATCAGACGTCAGAGGGAAAGGAGAAGGCGATTGAGCTTTTTGTGTTGTCGATGGTAAGGGTGAAACTGTTTCTGAGCCAACTGTTAAACGAGGTTTGCTTGTAGACGTGTACACTTGTCGTGTTGTTTATTATTTGACATTTTTCAGTGAATTGATGAATTGAGTTACTTTAACTTGTTGAATTTAATCAATAATCAATCAATTTTAATCAATAATATCAATTTCACTCACTAACTCGCAAAAAATAATATCAATCAATAACACCGATCAGAACAGATGTGGTTTAAACAATTTGGTTGAAGAAAACGTTAAAAGAAAATTGAAATTAATGCCGCTTAAAAGAAACACGTCTATTCCATTCTTAGGTCACTCAAGCTTGTCGGAAGGACATGTGATGTATGCACCATCAGTACTTAATAACATTTGTTGGTGGGGTTAAATATGAAAAGTTATCTTTATTTATTATATACATTTTTGTTATATAATTGTTTGTTAAGCCATTGTTGTGAATAAATTTTTCTATTTCATGATTATTCAATGAGAAAAGCCACATTTGCGTATTTGTTAAATATATTGAAACTTTTCTTTTGCATCTTATATTTTTTGGTAATTTGTTAAGTAGACGGCAAGTAGTTACAAAATAAAATTGAGAATAATTAACTTTATTGATTTTGGGAACCTGTACAAAATTGCTGGTGTTAGCACGTAAATTGTGATTAACATACATTCTGACGGCCGTATATCCAGATTTGAGAAAAAATATTTTAACGACTTTATAAAATAAGTATAAGTGTATTATAGGAAAAAATTTAAAGCGCCTTAATGGATCAAAAGTTGAGGTTCTGCGATTAACTCAACAGATGATCCGAATTGCATGTTTTTGTTTAAGTAGTAATGCTTTTATTTATTTAATTTACTTTAATTTAATTTTATTTAAATGTGTTCCACCCCAGCACAATATGCCGTATTCTTATTTGGATTTTAATAGGCCATTGCAAACCATAATTAAAACGTTTGTATTACGATAAAGGCCAAGATGATAAGTTTGTCATACGCCTCTGTTAGAATATTGTTTTAAGTATGTAGTATGGTCTTTCCAATTTAATCTATAATCAAATTTAACTCTTAACTACTTACTTAACTTGAGGAACCCCTTATATTATAAAACAATCATTACTACATCTAGAGCTGCAATCAAAGGTAGCTAACAAATGATCTTGGGAGGAATAATCTCCTAGGTAGAATCTCGTGCATCAAGGAAAGTGGTAGTGTAACAGCATGTCTTGCGGAATCATGCCCGTAGTGTTAAAAATCATAAATTTGGTTTTATTATTAATTAGTTGTTTATGAAACTTGAACCACCTCGTAATGTTTCAAGATCGGAGTTCAGATCAGCATAGATCGGGTTTTTCAATAAGGGCGCTACAAAAGTATAAATAAAACAAAAACGGTTTTGGATATCAATGAAATTCTTTATTCCTGTGAAAGAACGTTCAATGCCATTATGGCCACCACGGAAACGCTTGCAGAAGTCCAGACGCTGAACCCAATTTTCGACGGTTTTCAAGCATAAATCGACCGATACTGCTGCAATTTCACGTTCGATATTCGTAAGAAGTTCATCAATTGTCGCTGGCTTGTTGGCATAGACCATAGGCTTGACAAGCCCCACAGGAAATAGTCTAACGGCGTCAAATCGCACGACCGAGGAGGCCAAGCGACTGGACTATTTCATGAGATAACACGTTCTCCAAGCTTGTGGCTTGTGGCGCCATCCTGTTGGAACCACATGTCCTTCAAGTCCGTATCATCCCATTGGGGCCAAAAATATTCGGTTATCATTGAAAGGTAGCGATCCCCATTCACAATAACGTGCTGGTCTTGATCATCACGGACTGTACTGCCCAATGACGCCGCTGGCCGATAAACCACACCAAACCGTAATTTTTTCGGGATGCAATGATGACTCATGGAGTACGTGTGGATTGCTGCCTGACCAATACCGCATATTATGTTTATTAACGGAGCCATTCAGCCAGAAATGAAGATGATTTTTCGATGAAAATCCGAATCATTTTCAAGTTGTTGCTCAGCCCAATTCACGAACATACGACGCTTCTGGTGGTCAAGCGGCTTCAGTTCTTGCGTCAATTTAATTTTGTAAGGATATAGGCTAAGATCTTTTCGCAAAATTCGCCACAACGACGTCACAGAGATGCCCAACGCTTGAGAACGACGTGTGAGAGACACATTTGGACTTTCTGCAACTGAAGCCTCAGCGGCAGCAATATTCTCGACACTCTCACTGGTACGGGAACATTTTGTACTTTGCCTGTGGATTCAAATTTTTCCACTAGACGCTCAATTGTTGATCTGCCAGGACGATAATGACGACCATAAATCGGACGTAGCGCTCTTAACGTTGAGGCCACTGACTCCGAATTTCGGTAGTAAATTTTAGTAATTTCGACTCGTTGTTGGCTCGTATATCTTTCCATCGTGAAATGGCAAACTTTACACAAGAGAAATGTCAAAAGAGCGGCAAGAAATATGGTGTCGTTAGCTGTCCCTGTCGCTCTACTTTTGTAGCGTCACTGTTGAAAAACTCTTTAGGTCGAGATAGTTATTGCTAGAGTAGGATAACGCAGTATTATCAGCGAAGGCGAAAGGTTGGAGAAATAACGAGTTCACGAAAACCAAGATTAAAATTGGCCCCAAAACGGATCCTTAATGAGACACCTGAGTTGATTACTGAACTCCAACTTCCATTCTAAATCGAATCACTTAAGTTAGAATTTTTCTCAAGGAATGAGAGCACTCCGGATTTTTTACCTCTTTCAAAATTTTTTTGAAAATGAAGATAAGAGAGAAATGGGTATATAATTATTGAGAGCTGTGGTATCTCCCCTCTTATATAGTGGAATAACTGCAGATGTCTTGAGTGAGTCAGGGAAAATCTCTATTTAGCTAGTCAAATTAAATATATAAGAGAGAATATCAGATATTACCTATAATATATATACTATCTATGTAGATACAATTTTTAATATGACAAAAAATTACTTCGATACTCGCACAGAAATATTTTTCCACAATGTGAATAATGTGAAAAACATTTCTCCCTGATGACTAAATATGTATGTTCATTCCACGAACGTCTAAAGATGAAATGGTCATGATCTACTAAGCATCGATTATGGACAACGCCAAAGCGAAGCTATATTTGTTGATAACCTTAGAAAGACTTATTTGAGCTGTCTCAGACGATTATGGGTTAAATGCTAATAACGTATCTCCGACAGTAGAGATTACATTTCGAACCGATTGTTTGTTAGAAATCCTAAAGACGCCCACATTTGCAGCGCAAAATCTAAGAAAATCAAAAAAGCCTTACTCGAGTATAAATTAAGTTATCGAATCCAAATTCGAAGCGTATTTATATACTGAATCACTGAAAAGCTTTTGGTTATATTTGATAAGGTGGTTTAAATTTTATGACGAAAAAACTATCAAAAAAGGGACAATTTCACTTCTTCAATTAAAATCAATTTAGTTTTCCAATAAAAAAAGTTCAAAATAAATTAAATTTATAGTTTACCTTATCAGAAAAAAAAATATTTAAAGATATATACACTGCCGTTCATAAGTCTCCGGACAAATTCATATATCAGGTTGGCAACTAAGTAATTGCGGATTTTTTAGGTAATAAAAGACAATTTTTTCATGGAACGAAATTACTTTATTCTGCAATGTATTGCCAATTTTGAGTAATGACCTTTTGCCATCTTTCAGGCAGCATCATAATTCCACGTTCATTCTGGTTTTTATCAGCGAAAAACTAAACCAGGAACGATTTGACATCATCGTTATTATTGAAATTTTTACCATTCAAGGAGTTTTGCAATAAATATAAAGTAATCAGATGGTGCAAGGTCAGGACTATATGGTAAATGTGGCAAAACATCCCAACCAATCTCCAATAATTTTTTCCGAGTGACCAAAGATGTGTGTGGCCTTGCATTGTCATGATGGAATACAACACCTTTTCGATTTGTCAATTCGGGCCACTTTTCTTCAACTGCATTGTTCAATTTTGTTAATTGTTCAATGTAAACATCTGAATTGATCGTCTGGTTGGGTGGTAAAAGTTCAAAGTAGACAATTCCTTTGTAATCCCACCAAACTGATATAACTTTCTTTTGATGAAAATCAGCTTTTGATGTTCTTTGAGCTGGTTCACCTGGCTTGCTGTACGATCTTTTCCGATTGACATTGTTGTAAACAACCCATTTTGCAGCACCAGTTATCAATCGTCTTTCTTTAACAAATCGAAGATGTTTTTCCTTTCCGGAAATAAAAGAGCAAAATATGAAGTTAATGTTCGTTTTGATTTTCCCTTTTTCTCAACAGACGCCAAACAGAAACTACACAACCGATCGAAAAATTTTGTTTACTGATTGACAGTTGTTTGACATTTCGATTACGTCAGCAAACCTAATGTAGCTTTCCGTTGTGGGGGAAAGAGTGCTACGTCTATTTGTTCAATTAACGTGGCAAAGATAATTTTTCCGGCAAAATAAAAGAAATTCTTTTCATACGAAAAACAATAACATTAATTTTATTTAACGAAGAAAATAAAATGCACAAGGGCAAAAACACAATTGAACGGTGCAACAGTTCAAATAGAAAAACGAATTAAAAGGAAATGGTTTCTTTTAGTTAAGAAATGAGAATATAGTTTTCTCTGTCTATTTGAGGCATTTACCTCTGTCCGCCACAGGTACTCTCCCCCAATGACCTTCGATTGCGAAGGGAATGTGACACAACTTGAAATCTTCGAATATGTTTTCAGTGGTATTTCCAGTCGGTTGTCAAAATCATCTTTAGCAAAATATGCTGGTTTAAGTCTGTTTATGTTTACCACTTTCTCCAGACCATCGATTTTAATTTTGAATAGGCCATCAGAGATGCGTTCACGGACTTCATGAGGGCCGGAAAAAGATGGTTCGAGAGGCCTTCTGACTGCATCAACTCTGAGGAATACATGGGAACAAGTGTAAATATTTTTTAAGATAAACATACGTGATTTTTTGTGATGTGCGGTTGGAGTTGGTCTTAGTCCTCTTATGTGTTCGCGGAACTTCTCAAGGAACACATGTGGATTACTGGGCAAATCCTCGGTGATGAAAAATTCTCCAGCTACACGCAACCCTGTGCCGTAAACCAAGTCAGCTGGCGAAGCATTTAGGTCTTCTTTGTACGAGGTGCGAAGCCCAAGAAGAACAGTTACAAGTGCTTCTGGCCATGGAACATGTGAGTTGCACATAAGGGCTGCCTTGAGTGACTGGTGCCATCGTTCAATAATGCCATTAGCCTGCGGATGGTATGCAGTTGTACGTATGCGGTCTGCTCCAATCATTCGTGTAAAAGCATTGAAAAGAGCGCTCTCGAATTGGGCTTCCTAGTCCGTTGTGATGGTTAGAGGTGTTCCAAACTAAGCTATCCAGTTAGCATAGAAGTTGTCGCAAACGGTGTTGGCTGTCATGTCCTTCAAGGGCACTGCTACCTGGAAAATCTATCAATAATTGTTAGACAATACATTAAATCTTTCACAGTTGGCAGTTCGATGAGATCCTTATGTATGTGGTTGAATCGACTGTTGGGCACTTCGATTTTGTTTGGCGTCAACTCGTTGTGCCGTTGGATCTTTGAACGTTGGCAATTGCGGCAATTCCGAGACCATTCGAGAGCGTCTCTTTTGATGCCTGGCCAGACGCACTTTAGTTTCAGCTGGCGACTTGTAACTCGTCCGCTTGGATGGGACAGACCATGAACAGTGTTGAATGGTTGTTGTCGAAGAGTGGCTGGCAAGTATGGCCGAACCATTCCAGAAGAGATGTCGCAGTAAATGACGTTCTGTCCATCGATTGACAAATGTTGCAACTTGAGTGAGTTGGTGTTGGAGTTGCTCAGTAGTTGTTGAAGCTCATCATCTTGTTGTTGATGATTTTGTATGTTTTCAGCTGACAGGATCGTTGGCATGTCGATTGCGCAGATGCGTGATAGAGCGTCAGCGACGACATTATCTGCTCCCCTAGTGTATGTGATCTCGGTGCAAAACTGCGATATGAGGTCGAGCTGTCTAAGTTGCCGTGGTGAAGCTTTTTCAGCCTTTTGTGCAAATGCATATGACAACGGCTTGTGGTCAGTCTTGATTACGAACTGATGTCCATCCAATATGTCCCGGAAGAACTTGACGGCTACGAAGATAGCCAGAAGCTCTCTGTCGTATGTGTTATATTTTGTTTCAGTAGGGCTAAGCTTCCTGGAGAAAAAACCAACAGGTCTCCAGGTGTCACCTTCAAGTTGCTCCAATGTACCACCAATTGCTGAGGCAGAGGCATCTGTTGACAGCGAGAGTGCTGCGTTCGGTGACAGGAAAGCTGTTCGAGCTGCTGAAGTTACGCTTAGTTTGCAGTTAGTCAAGGCTTGTTCATTTTCAGGAGTCCAGTTTACCTTGCCCTTATCATTCTTTTGGGCATCCTAAAGGTAGGTGTTGAGCGGCGCCTGTAGTTCATCTGTGTAACCCAGATACGCAAGTTGTTCTTGGGCGAACTGACACTTGCTGACGTTGATGGCGAGTTTGTGTTCACGCTGTAGGATGAGAACTTGTTGCAGGTGACTCAAACGAGTCAGACGGGATTATGAGATCATCGATAAATGTTCCTGAATATGGTATCCATGTGCCGCTGAAAAGTTTGCGTGGCATTGCGTAAGCCTGGGGGCATACCAAGAAATTCAAAAAGATCGAATGGTGTAGTTATTGCAGTCTTGGGTATGTCCTCAGTAGCCATGGGCATCTGATGGTAAGCACGAACCAAGTCTATTGTTGAAAATATCTTTTTTCCGTGCAGCCGTTGAAAAATGTCTTCGATGAAGGGCACTGGGTATCGATCAGGAATTGTTTGAGAGTTGAGTCGTCTGTAATCGCCAGTAGTACGCCAGCCTCCAAGCTTCTTAGGAACCATATGAATTGGGCTGGCCCATTGGCTGCTGGAAGGTCGGATGACCTTGTGATGCAACAAGAAGTTGATGTCGTCTTTGGCCACCTGAAGTTTTTCACCAGCTAACCGGGGCACGCGTTCCACAATGGGTGGACCAGTAGCTAAAATGTGGTGGGAGACAGTCGCTTTGGCGTCAGCAGTTGGTGTGATGGGCGGCATGGTGACGTCAATAAACTCATGCAACAGTTTCGCAATTTGTGGCTGAAGGTTAGCAGGCGACTGCTTGTCGAGAGTGGCGATGTTGTATTCGATCGTTGCTTCAACTTTGCCGTAAGCAGCAATGGCAATGAAAGGGTCAACGAGGCGATTCCGTTTAAGGTCGATGAGCCACCCAAAGTGCACTATAAAGTCGGCTCCAATTATTGGCGATGGTGAAAGACCATTTGAATGCACGGCGTAGACCCAGGCTGATTGTCAGAATTTTGTGAATAATTTAAAAGACGTTGATTAAAGTGCTTGTTTGAAAGCTGTTCGTGGAAGCACTGAAATAACAGAGCCAGAGTCAATGAGGAACTTCAGATGCGAACCGTTATCGTAAAGGTGTAGGCGGAATTCTGATGTGGAAGTTCTATGACCAAACCCTCCACAGGCGACAGCTCATTTAGTTTCCCGGATTGGTGACTGTGGGCTTGTAGTTGCATGGCTGCAAACAGCGCTAAGCCTCGTCACCAAACCTGTGGTGGTAGTAGTACGCCTTGTTAGAACTTTGCGATTGCGACCGTGAACGTGAGCGAGAGTTTGTTGGCTTTCTGTCTCGTAATTTAGCGGCGAGTTTACTAAATGAGATTGACAGCTGTGCAATCGAGTTCTCAACGCTGGTTACTCTCTGTTCCAAGATCTTCGAGTGGCTGCTTTGATGTAGCTTGCGGCTGTCATCTGTGGAAGTGGCCATGATGTAGGAGGTGCTGTTGTTCTCCATTGAACTGTCGGCGACGTCTGCAAGTTGATCGAGAGGGGCTCCACGAACAGCCTCCAAAATCTTGCAAACTGTTTCTAGCAGGAGTCCAAGCCATTTGGTGCGGAGAAGGTCCTCGGTTGCTCGATTTCCACCCAGGGACCTCATGATGCGTAGGGGTTGCGAGGGCTTCTTGTCTCCAAGTTCCAATTCGGTGAGAAGCTTGTGAAGCTGGCGTTCGACTGACTTAGAAAATCGTTTAATAAGATTATCTCGTAGTCTACCCCGTCTTGAGCCAGGTTTGGCAGCGGAGCGGGCTCTTGCTCTTCATGGTTGCGCGCCGGTGAGTCGGGACGTGACATTTAGAAAGAAAATTAATTGCAAAGAATGGTACCAACGAACGTTGCCACGACAAATCACGGCGGGGTCACCAAGAGTGCTACGTCTTTTTATTCAATTTATCGTGGCAAAGTTAATTTTTCCGGCAAAATAAAAGAAATCCTTTTCATACGAAAAACAATTACATTAATTTTATTTAACGAAGAAAATAAAATGCACAAGGGCAAAAACACAACTGAACGGTGCAATAGTTCAAACAGAAAAACGAATTAAAAAGAAAATGGTTTCTTTTAGTTAAGAAATGAGAATATAATTTTCTCTGTCTATATGAGGCATTTGCCTCTGTCCGCCACAATAAAAACTCAACTTAAGCCATTATGATTGAAATCATAAATTACTTAGTTGCCAACCCAATATTTTGTCAAAAGCGTTTGGTCACTTCTCTTAATTCTAGATAATCAAATTCCAAATGTTGTCTGTCTTACAGTTGAATGTCTGTTGTTGACAAGAATCTTTGAAAGCCGGGTAAATTTAAGATCTTACTTAATAGTCTGCCGAATAATGTAGCAAGATTTAACCGAAGATGTATTTTTAGAAAGATGGAGATTCAACGGTGTTTCAATTGACAGATAAAGATCGACCCTTGCAAACAGCTTTATGACAAGTTTTTTTTTAATATTCCTTATCCATTATTCATGAAGTTTTCATTCAAATATACAAATTCCCTAACGAGGAAGAACCTTACATATGTGTATTTAAAGAGGTTAAAACTTCGACAATCAACTGTGATTGGATAACTGTCCAATCGAGTGCGTTTAAGGACGAAAAGATTTCTTTTCCGTTTAATTAAAATAAATTTGTAAGCAAATATTCAATTTTTTCTTTATTTCACATTTTGTTTTGTTATGACACACAAAATCTCTTTAAGGGGAGCGTCAAATAAAATAAATAAAACGATCGCACCTCCGTATGTTATTGCACTGAATCCAATGAACATGATGAACTGCAATAATTTTGTTTTTAATGTGTTTGCAAATCAATATTTTGGTGCACTTTATACTTACAACTTGGCCTTCTGTTGTGTTAAACGGGACCTCACCACTCAACAAGATCGTCCTTATAATTAATGGTCCAAGAATCAAAGAAGTATTTGAAACTTTTCCAATTATGTTCATTAATTCGTATGAAAACACTCTTCGAAGAAAACCTAAGAAAATAAAAGAAATATATTCAAATCCTTGTGACGTAGGATTACAAGATAAATAACATACTATATATCAAAATTTATTGGAAAAAGGAATCGGCATTGTCACTTGGGTCGTTCTCATTTGATGGGCTTATGCGAGTTTGATACGTCCGAAAACGAAAGCAACAAATGTCCAAGGCACGCCATTTGTGTGACAAATACAACGCTCGAACGCAAATAGGAAGGGAAGATTATTACTTCAAAAAGAGAGCTTTCGTGGAAAAAAAATATTTTTCGCATTTCACTGTAGTCAGCGATTTCTATTTCGGTATTATTTATGTTAATTTAATTTCAAATGTTTCTTATTTGAGGATGTATTTTGTAGAAAGTTTTTTTCTAAGGTTCCGTTGCTCAAAAGGAATAGCGGAACCATATTATGATCACTTGGTTTTCCGTCTGCCTGTCACCATCCTTTTTCTCAGGAACGCGTAGAGGTATCAAGTTGAACTCAAAAACAAGCACTTATGACTGTGGTCCCTTAAAGCTGTAAAGAAATCAGGCTTCCAAATCGATGAACTCAAATCATTTGGGTGGTTTTGACGCATATTTTGATACCCGCAGGGAGAATCAAAACCTATGGGGTACTTCCCATTGGCCTAGTATCATGAAACTTGTTAAGAAGCAATACTTTATAGCACAAGTAAAGAAAAAAAATCTGGAAATCGCAAGTCAATTCTACGCCAAATAATTAGAAAAAAGTGAAGTGTGCCACATATTTTGATATTTTGATTTGTTGTTTTTATTTGAACAACTAATCAATATTCCTTTTTTTCTTAATATCTGCCACTGCGGTCTAAACGAAAAGACCTTGTGTAGGAGTTTGTTTAGGCTTACAGACATTCTATCCTTCTGATGACAGTCAGAATGTCTTAAACATTGGACTGTCTAATGCCCAATGGGGAGCATATCTTTTTTAGGAACATACGCCTTCTCAACCAAATTAGAGCTGGATATTCACAAACAGAGTCGGCATTCGGTGGTGGTACTGAGCCCTAGTTTGGTTAGATGTAATCTCAAGCGGCAATGGCCTGAGAGGAAGCCCACGAGCTTTCTAATATGCTCCTTATTGAGTTTAATAATTTCTCTGTAAGAGAAAGGATTTATTAGTAGTTTAGATTGTCTGAGTCCAGAGAGATTTCTCCAGTGGCCATTTCGTAGCTTGCTTTACCACTTATTGGTGAGACATGTGACCATTGATCTATCATTTCTAACCGTATGTCTACCTGAAAGAGACGCCCAAAGCAGTATGTAGCCTTCATCCAATCTGGGATCGAATAGAACATGTCTTGACAGCTTCCAGTACTGCCGTAGGGTAGGTGCTCGTAGCACGGGTGATGCCCAAACAAGCTAAACGTTGGAGTTTTTCCAGCTTTTTAGCAGTTGTTACTTCTAAAGTTTTAGGCCACCAATATTTCTAACCATCATGATGTACAGCCAGTATAACATCTTAGGTTTGAGACCCCAAGTCCTACGGTAGAACCGCTTACATGCCCACATGGCCGTGTTTGCGCGTTCTGTGATGGACTTGATACGTGGAGTTCAGTTCATATCATAGATAAGACGGAGATACTTGACTTCACTGGCGTATACCAGAGAGTTTCCCTCAATAACAATTGGGGAGAAAGTCGGTTGTCTCCTCATTGTGAAGGGAATCAGAACGGTTTTGCTAGGATTCACAAAGAGTCTTTCACTCTTACACCATTCTAGGACATGCTTTTATGCTGAATGCATAACGCTAGTTATTGTAGGGTCAAATTTACCTCATACGACAATGGCCAGATCATCAGCATAGCCTATTGTATATATGATATAGCCTATTACATTGAGGTTCACTTAGTGGTTGTCTATGACCAATGACCAGAGGAGAGGTGACAGAACACCTCCCTGGGGACAACATCTCGTTCGTGAAGTGCCCCCTCAGTTGACTTTTCCTTCCTGTATGCATATTGGTTTGGGTGCAAGGGAGAGTGAGTTTCCAAGTGTCCCCTGATATGCAGAGTCTACAAGTTTTCCTTTAAAATATATGTTCAAAATCCATTTCAATCCGGTTCAATATAATTTATTTATAATTCCAAATGATATATCCATTGAGTCTCAGTTTAAGTTTCTTATGCAGGTTAGTGCTGAAATTTCTTCAAGAGGCTTCAAGTCAAAAGAATGTAATATTTTTAGACTTTGAATTCTGTGAAATCCACTGAAATCTTTAAATACGCTGAAGTCTTTTGATTTCATTTCAGTCTTTACGTTTTGAAGTCTTTCGACTTCTTTGAAGTTTTTTTACTGCTTTGAAATCTAATGAAATCTAACATGAAGCTTACAAGTACTTTAAAAAGACTTCAATGAATTCAAAGAAAACACTGCATTATTTTGACTTGAAACTTTTTGATTACTTTTACATATTAGTAGCATAATGACTTCAAAATTGATATTGAATGATCTTTAAAACGGAAGTATTTCAGTGAAGTCATGCGACTGCAAAATAAGCCTTTGAATTCAAATAAATGGAAGAGTCCAAAGATTGAATTTTTTTTACAGCTCTGGTTCTTGTTAACTAACCGAGGAATATACAGTTTTAGACATTAAGGTATTGTTGCAATGTAGATCCGAATTGAGGCTAAATTGAAGCGCGTTTTGTTTTCTATATCTGTAGATTAAATCTGGACAATCTCAATTTCCAATGCATTTTTATGTCGTTTTGAGTAATTGGTAATTCCTGCACCTCATGTGATGAAGGTTCTAATCAACAGCTTTAAATGAAGGGGGGTATTCTAGTCTAGACATTTTTTTATTATATTTTCAAAGTTTAACTATTCAAGAATATATCAACAAGAGATATCGGTATTTTGCTGACCCGGCATCCAAACTGGTTCGCTGTTCGCAGCTGCTAACAGTTGAATTCTAACCTTCAAATCACGTGGACGTACATATCCGGTGTGAGTGAAATAAAAATATTGTGAAATATTTTTAATGAAGGCTTCATCCCTATTTTATAAATGATGGAGCTTTTGGGAATGAAAATTGGCCCGGAAGCTCATTCATTTGTTGTGAAACGAGACATCGCCCGGATTGACCGCTCCGTGATACGAGCATCCAACGCATCGAGGAAGGTCCTATGTATGAAGCAGGCATGGCAGATTGAATAAATGTAGGTCTACAATATCATTTCATGACTTAAACTACGAAAAACTTTACGCGAAACTTAAAACGCATTTTTCCCGAAACTGTCTTTTTCAAAACAATACCCACGATTTCTCAGGTTCTACTGGACCGATTTAAATTTTAGATAGTCTTCTTTATAGACTTGTTTATGTCTCGATGTATACCCATAACCAAATTTCTATTACTTTTTTTTTAATTTCGAAACAGTCTACAAAAGTGGTACAAAAGTTGTTTATTTTTTCAGGCAGTCGCAATTTTGTGAAAAAAGAATCTTTCTTACTTTCTCGTAGTTCCAGACATTGCGACATTATTCTAGATTAATAATCTCTATTTTTTAGTTTCAGATTGCTTGGAGGGCTAAAATCGTGGGTATGGTTACGCGCCAATTTTTTGAGACCCCCAATTCATCAACTGCTAATTTTCAAAATTTTCAACTGATTTCTATTTTGATTTTTTTCTGTATTCTTGTTATGTTAATAAATAACTTTTGATAAATTACTTTTTTTTATGACACTTCAAAAATTACATGAATTTCATGCCTCTAGACTAGAATACCCCCTAGTCGAGCTGAAGTCGGAGCTAGTCAACTGTGAAAAGCACCTGGGATGATCAGTTAAGGAGCTCATGTTGCTAAGTAAAAATGGGTCAGAACGTTTTCAATAAAAAAAAATTTTACTAGTCAACAATTTTCTGAAAAAATATGTTCAGATTCTCTGCTAACGTAGTTTATAGCACTTCTTAATAGCATATATTGAAAGACGAATGTTTTCTTTATGTTCAGATGTTCCTGAGATCACTATTATCTTAAAGGTAACCAAGCCAATTGACCAAGGTTCGGAGAACGAGATTTTACCGAGCTCACAAAACCGATTTCCGGGTCGCGTCTTAGACAAGCACTTTACTTGCGTTGAATTAAAATGGAATGATGGATTAAGCAAGTATGTAAAGATGAAAATGTTATAAAACAGAAACCAATGGATATAAGAGAAATCAACCGATTTCAATGATGTGTGTAGCAGAAAGTTATTCGGGCTGAAAATAAGTGAAAAAATATGTATGTAAATCTGCTTACCTCCGTATTGTGTTGTGCTAGCCAAAATTATCCAAAATATAATCATAGCCCACATTGTGTGTCCAAGCGTCACCACTGATGCTCTTATCAATGGACTTGCCCTGAACAATGTAAATTGGTATCCAAATATAAAAAAACACATTATCAAAAAGCAAGCGATCCATCCTAAAATTAAAAACGTTTTTTTTTGTTATGATTGAACGATTCGTTTTTGCATGCACTCACCAAAAATGAATATGATAACATTTATTTGTATGTTTCCATTTGTTTTGTGAAGGATGAAACCCAAACACATTCCGAGAATATAAAGGGGAACACGGAGCCAAACTTTCTCGAAAATCAAATTGAATTCCGTCAAGTCATCTTCAATAGAGCTGAAAGATCTGCACAATTGTTACAAGAAAAAACGTATTAGTGTGCCTTGTAATAAAGTTACAACAATTTTGTGGTATCATTTTGATTTTTTTACAAATACATTTTATTCCAAAATTTTAAATAATTAATTAAAATATGTTTTTGTTCGATTGCCGATAGACATCTGAGATCCGAAGTACTGAACATTTTTTTTAATTCCTTAGAAAACGTGAGATTTATTGCATAGAGAACTTATGGCGCAAGCCGAAAATGCAAATAACAAATTGGTTTGTGACAAGGAAAATCCACTATTTTTTTCCAAGGCAGATCTTCAAGCGATCTTCGAGTCACAAAAGAAGAAAAAATCGACAGGAATCGATGGAATACCAAACATTGTGCTTCGACATCTCCCTCCGGAAGCTATAAAAATTTTCACTATACCGTTTAAGAATTCGTTTAATAATGCAGATTATCCTACGCACTGGAAAACAGCCCATTCCCCAACGGGGCAAAGATAACTCAATTTCGGGGTCTAAACTGGTTTCAGATGTTCAATAGTACAAAACTAAGAAACAATGGACGAGTGCCTGTCTGGTTGACTTGTTGATTTTCACGATTGTTCTTGTAGGTTCTCTTCACCATGCTATAGCATACGCAGACAACTTGATTGCGTACAGATCAGGACCGAAGATTGAGGACATTGGATTGAACATGCAATGTGACTTTGATAAAAATTCAGCGTTATTGTGACCAGAAATCGGAGACTACTTTTTTTAGGACTCCACTGTCAAGGGCCTCTTGGGATACAAGAAATAATTGGCGAAAGGTCTTGATCGTAGGACAATACGGTAAACCATTAGCAAATCGAAGTGTTGTCAGATACATAGGGCTCTGGCTCGATCAATATCTATATTTTAACAAACTTATTGATGCTGGTCTAGTCAGAGCCAAAGCGACTTTTGCATGACAAAGAGACTGTTTTATAGCAGCCAACTCGATGCCAGGGTTAAAGTCATCTGCTACATGGTTCTTGTCAGGCCAATGATTACTTATGGGTGTCCGTGTGGTTCAACGTGACGGTAAATTCGATAGAAAAGATTCGGGTTTCTAAAAGGAGACCAAATACAAAAAAACTCTATCGCAATGAGGTCCTTTACAATGGGGCCAACCTGATCAGAGTGGATAATATCCTTATAAAGCTAATCCGAAGGCACATTGCAAAGTCAATGAATTCGATTAGCAACGAGATCTCTGGGGCTTTCAACCCTAACTATTTGTACCACGAAAGTGTGCGCTATAATGTTTCTTCTCCCTCGATTCGAAAGGTCTGATCCAGAGCAGTCTGGCGTTGCCACTAATCTTCCACTTTGCCCGTTCAAGTGTAGACAGTTGACTAACCTACAACAGAGACATCGCACGAGTTACGTTACAGAGTAACACCCCCACACCGCACTGACAGCCCCAACACCACCAACACTGGAGAACGTTCCTTTCCAATCAATTATTCCATACCCCATCCCCATATTTTGTGACCCAATTGCATTTCCCACAGAATTTTGTTAAATCAACTATAAAATGAAATATAATATATTTTTTATTTGTGATTGCTCAAGTGACCCAAGAACTTGATAAGCTTGCGTCTTGGAATTCACCTGGGCAACGTAGTTTTCATTAAAATTAAAACTAATTCTGGCTTATAACGTTGCGTAGAAAACAAGTTGTTTTTTTTAAGCAAACGTTGGTCAAGCAACGTATCTCACGCGGTTCCGTAGTATTTCTCCGTTTCAGCAGGGCGGTGTCAACCCGCAATGTGACAGATTTTCAAAACCCAAAAACAACAATTTTGGTGGCTGTCAGAAGATTTATAAGGAACACTCTCGTCGACTAGCTTTAAAGTAAAGTTTCCCTTCGGGACAAAGTTTATCTCGTTTTGTTTCTTTAGCATTTCGCAAATCACCTTGGCCGGCTTGCATGGATTTAATTTGTCTTAGTTATAGGAACACGCTATGAATTCGAACGGTAAATTCAGAACATGCATCCTAGCCAAAAGCAGCCTTAAAACCTTTTTTCTTCCACAGTTTATTGTCCCAGACTTTACTTGTCTGGAGATTAACACTGGTGGCGGAAGAAGAATCTGGCTTACCTCAGCATAAATGCCATACGATGATGATGGATAAATCCATCCAGTCCCATCCGGAAAGCAATTAATGCCGCAGAAGAGTCCAAAATATCCCTAGTGTTAGGTGCTGACGCCAACGCACACCACACCATATGCAGCAACATAAATGACAGAGGTGAGAAACTTTTTGAATATTTAACACAAACTTACCTCAACTTCTGTAATGTAGGCTCAGAGCAAATTATAAAAAGAATCAGACAGGAAATGTAAGACATAACTCTTGTGTCAAACGACTCTACCCTCTCTGTCTCAAAATGGAAAGTATCGGATAAGGTATCATTATCAAGTCTGTGCACACCTGCAGTCAGTACCTTCGGAAACTCTAAGAGGACTAGGAATAGGTACAAGGATATACTCTATAAAAAACTACAAAAAGAAGTCATCTACGAGCCAAACTTGGAAAATGACATCGATATCGTAGTAGAGAAAATCACAAAAGCCATGAATTCTGCTTTCTCAAAAGCAGCAAACCGCAATGGTGGAACTCTGACCTTTCAGCTTAACGCAAAAAAAGTAGAAGATGTTTCAACCGTGCAAAACTCTCCAGAGAGACAGCGGACTGGAATCTGTAAAAGAAAAGTCTCAAGACCTATAAAAAGGAGATCAAGGCGGCGCAAACTTGGAAAACTTTTTGTGGTAAAATAGAAAGCATCAAAGACTCAAAGGTTAAGATTTTTACTTTCAAAGACACCAACGATGCCAACATTTATTCAAACGTCGGACGGTGTCGGGACGGAATCCGCTGAGGAGACCCTCAAACTCCTGATCGACACTCAATACACTGACTGCACAGGCCAACCAATCGATCAACAGTACCATAGTACTGTTCCAGCTGGTCTCTTAACGAAATCTAAGCTGGATTGGGCGGTTAACGCTTTGAGCCCTTCAAATCTCCAGGCCTGGACGGCGTCAGGCCGGCTGAACTACAGCAATGTTTTGAGATACTATCGCCATGGCTGAGAGCTATTTTCAGCAGTTCTTTAAAATATAGCTTCACTCCAAAACTATGGAAGAAAGCTAAAGAGGTATTCATATCAAAGAGTGGGAAAGCCACACACAGCTCACCAAAGGATTTCAGACCCATCACCCTCTTCTCATTTCCTCTGAAAACAATGGAAAGGCTGGTGGATCCACATATTAGGAAAGGCATCAGCTTCAAATCTATATCACCTTCTCATAAGTCCGAATCTATAATCAATGAGACTGGATTAAAAACCTCTTATCCTGTAGAAGTATCTACTCCGAGTTAGGACACTAGAATATTATCAGGAGGGCACTCAGAGGAACCCCGCAAGGCGGTGGTATCCTCGTATGGTGGCCAGGCATGAATATAAAAGAAGATCTGAAAAGATCGGCAGAATCGGGGCACTTCGTTCCACACCTTCAACCAACATGGAAATCATGCTACAACTGCTTTCCATCGACATATAGTATACGGGAAACTGATAGCTACCAAGGCAGGGATTAGGTTGACTGAGTGTAACCACTGGAGCAGAACATATAGCCCAGGTTATACGGAAAAAATAAAGAATGCGAGAGTTTCGAGAGAGTTTTCCTAGACTTCGAATCGGGATACAAAATACTAATCCCAGATAGGGATGACTGGACGAAAGATATAGTCAGAAAATCTGCCAATCTGGAAGCTAACACGGAAGGTTTCAAAACGAACGAAATCACCGGACTCGGAGTATCCGCGATCTCGCCGGAGATCTCCTTCTCTCTGTCCCTTCGATTGCCCAACCACTGCAGTGTATTCCAGGCAGAAGTTAAAGCTATCCAAGAGAATAATTTTTGAAAAATTCTGCTTTATAAGAGGTTGGCAACTTAGTAATTGCGATTTTTTTTTTAAATAAAAGACAATTTTTCATGGAACGAAACAACTTTATTCTGTAATGTGTTGCCCATTTTGAGCAATGACTTTTTGCCATCTTTTAGGCAGCATCATAATTATTGAAATTTTTACCATTCAAGGAGTTTTACAATGATCGAAATAAAAGTAATCAGATGGTGCAAGGTCAGGACTATATGATGAATGTGGCAAAACATCCCAACCAAGCTACAATAATTTTTGCCGAGTGACCAAAGATGTTTGTGGCCTTGCATTGTCATGATGGAATACAACACCTTTTCGATTTGTCAATTCGGGCCGCTTTTCTTCAACTGCATTGTTCAATTTTGTTAGTTGTTCAAAGTAGACATTTTAATTGATTGTTCAGTTGGGTGGTAAAAGTTCAAAGTAGACAATTCCTCTGCAATTCCACCAAACTGATAACATAACCTTCTTTTCATCATTTTCATTACGTTACGCATTACAAATCGTCGCATTACAATGCGTTGTGTTAAATGATTCACCCATATATCGAGTTTTCGTACATAGTAAAGTTGTTTTAAGCGATTTTTAATGCATGTAACTTAAGCCATCTATGAGTGCAATCCGCAGTTACCTAGTTGCCAACCCAATAGAACTGTTTTTTAAAACGTAAATACTTTTGTTGACTATATTCTGAAAGTGTTTGCAAATACAATTCTAAGTTTTTGCTTCTTGGATTATTTTTCCATGTACTATAGGACTCATCTCTCTTTTTTTTACACATTGTTATCCATAGTTTATTCCGAAGTTTTTTCTTGTTTGTAGTCAGTGTCTTCTTAGTGATGGTCACCTGCCAATTTTTTCCATTTTCTTAAGGTTTCATGTGGGTGGATGCTACTGAAACTATTTTTAATGTGTTCAGGCATGCGATTGTCATAAAACAAGAATTCACTCGAATTTTTGTAGTCATCAGTTGCTTTGTGATTATAGCAGTAAGCTTAAAACCTACGTAGATTGCTATTATAATTTAATTATAATTTAAAATATATATAAGTGACTTGTACAAACGTAGAAAGGGTGTATTATTTTAAAACATCAATTGGTGGACTTTTTTGTAAGTTTGTTTTTCTTAAAATAATGAAATAACTTATTTTAACGGGGGTGTTTTTAACTAAAATTTAATGTTAAAAAAATCCAGTGACTGACACGGGTGTCTATTTCTGGCGGGACTGCACTTTTTTGTTAACATTAACTATGGACACCATGAACATTTTCCGTCTTGCCACTTTTTTCACTTTTTTTGTTTGCTTATAAACCCCTTTTTTGCCATATTTTTTCCTGAATATGCCAAAACAATACCAATACAAAGAAGAAGATCTGAAAAAAGCTTCAGACGCAGTTAATGGGTGAATGTAAAAAAAAAAAATTGGAAAATAAATTTAACGTTCCCCGCACAACTCTTACAAACTGCTCCACATGAACAGTGCAAAAATTCACATACGGACCGGAAACCATACTAACCTCAGATGAAAGAGCTCAGAGAATACCTGAAGCTGTGACGGTTCGATCTTCCACTGTTTCAGAAAACGTTATTCGAGGATGGTTTAAGTAAATTAAGGCATACCTTTTAAGAAGCGGCAACACAGATATCTTAGAGGATCAAAGATATTTACAGTACCTTACAGTGATGTTCACTTTTTCGGCATCTGGAATAATAATCTATATATCCTCTATATGATAATCCATCCATATTTAAGAAATCCTTTTTAAGTTAGGAATTCAGTACCTAAAGACTTGGGCATTTCATCAGGAGAGCGTGGTTGGATGGCACTGGAATTTTTTCTAAATATATGAAAACTATTTTGTTTCCATCTTTGTCGGAAAATAGAAGTAAGTTTCCTATATTATTATATGTGGACGGCCATAAAAGTCATTTAACTTACAGTCTATCGGAGCTTTGCCCAGAACTAAATATAATTGTTGTTTGCATTAAAAATTGATGACAAAAGGCTGTTTTGGATTGAAGGCGTAAAAATCCAGAAAAAATTAATGTTGCATGTTTGGCCTCTTCTAAATAATGTTTTGGATAGGAAGATAAAATGAGAAAAAATGCAGAATGGGTTCAGGCATGTGGTCTTTACGGAATGAGATTGATTTTTCAGAATGCCTTGGGAAAAATACTTCATTTCACGTAACCGCCGATGATAACGACACGTCAAAAACAATTGATATAAAGCAATTTGAGCGCATTGTTGGTGCAGACAAATAGATAGCTATAAATTAATTGTAATTTCCAGGTCAAGAAAATATGACCATATTGTTTGTAATCTACTGCTACTTGAAATCCGACAAACATGACATTCACAAGACTTCATTCAAACCCCTACAAATATTGTTGAGCAAACCATCGGGACAATTATTTCCTACCCAGATCAGACCCCTGTGAAACCAGCTTCATGAAACGGAAACATTAAGCGTAACTAAAGACTTTGATGTTAACGATATAAATTATAAATCAAGACACGGAAAAATTGTTTCAAAAACTGATAGATGAAGAAAACAATTCAACAGGATTTACCAAAAAGAGTGCCAGTTCTGGGTTATATTTTATTTGCGTGAGAAATAAAACTGCAATCGATATTGCAATTGAGTGCAATAAATGCACTTTCCGGAACTTTCATGTTGAATGTGCTGCAGCCAAAACTGACAAAAAATCAAAACTTGCACAACTTGTAAATAACCTCATCCCACATTAATTTAATAATTTCCTACAACAACAATAATGTTTTAACTGGTAAACTAACATGTACACACAAATTTCATTAAATCTTGAATGTAATTTTCATTACGAAATAATTCGAAAATAGTTGAAATCTTTTTTATTGCTTGTTTTGTTGTTTTTTATATTATTATTATTATCATTATCATTTGTATTTTGATTTACTTTTTTAAAGTTTTCCAAAAAAAAAATGGTTTGTAAATCCAGGTGTAAGCAAAAGAGGTCTCTATCACTAATATTTTTGGCGGTGTCGGCTACTGAAAATATGATGTCAAGAATTAAAAAAGTGGTAAACTAAAACTATTTCATGTTCTATTTATTTTTGGACTTGCATAAATATATACTTTTTATAGCGCAACAGGGTATTTCTTGGATTACAATATTAAATTCAAACCATACAGTTCTGAATCACTAGGTCACTAGTTTACCCTATACTGTTCATTTTTTCTACAAACTTACCACAAAGCTTTTCGATTTTATTTTCAGTACACCTTTCTTGCCAATTTGTATAATAATAAATTGATTCACCTTGCACTGGTTCATTTTGGCGCGTGGTTCATCTTTAGCTCCATGTCATTTGTTGCTTGTTTTAAGATACTACTGTGTCCAAAAAATAAGGTGACATATGAATTTAAACTGCGCGCGTCGAGGGATTTGGAAATTTTTCTTTCTTTTTAGGTTGGTAGTACTGTCAGTGACATCTACGTGAAATTTCATGTCAAAATATATTCATAGTGTTTGAGATACGCGTCGTTTTGTGAGCTGATGTCGAAATTAATTGAGCAAAGAATTTGCATTAAATTTTGTTTGCGGAATCAATTTTCTGCTGCGGATACGTTGAGGATGGTGCAGAAAGCCTTTGATGATGAGGCTATGTCTAAAAAAATTTTTACAAGTGGTATAGTGATTTCCAAGCCGGCCGTGAACGTGTCGAAGACGAAGAGCGTTCTGGGCGACCATCAACCTCAACCGATGAAGCTCACATCCAACATATCAAAGATTAACGATTAGAGACCTTGTTGATATATATATATTTGAACTTGCGAATCAGAATGCAGATTTTTTGTTTTTGGTGTTCACAAACGACCTGACAGTTGCATAGACATATACTTTTTTCATCGCATAGACAGTTTGCGATGACCGTTCAATTTCCCTGTCAGTGCATATGTGACGGATCTAAAAATGTATTGCCTAGCTGGGCAGGGCCACAACATTGCCACAGCAGAATTGGTCGGGACATGTGAAAATATGCAAAATATAATTTATTTATGAAAAGATGTCACGAATGAAGTAAATAAGCACATAAATGTGAGAACACGAATTGCAAGTCGGATTTAGTTCTTAACTTCTCCAGAACTTATAAAATTTAATGGGCTAAGTCAGTAAGATTTTTGAAGGGTTATTATATACGTTTAATAATTCGCCATGTTTATTTTTCTTTCTTTTGCTTGCTATTATTGCAGACATTTGCGAACAAAACGGGCCATATTTCGCAGAATTACCTTTTATTGAGTCGGTCGAAGTACAGAAATTGGCGATGAGGTTGGTACAGTGCGCTTTGGATATTGCCACTGCTTCCCATTCAGCTTCACTGCTTTTTAAGACAAAGAAAGAAACAATTTTGAGTTTGGTTATTTCATTATGAAATACGTACATCACCGCACTGACGAGAACTTCGTAAATCGTGTCAATTCCATCGGATACTACGGTCTAAATAGTTTATTGTGGGATGTGGAAATTGTCGACAAAAGCCAGAGAATATAACATGGGCTTCAACCGATCGGAGGAGTACTTCCAGTGAACCGAAAAAAAAAAGTTGAACACCATCTGCGATTGATTTCTTACTTGAATATTTTTGCAACCTGTTGAGCTATTAAAATCAAATCGTAAATAAAAATCGTAAATAAAAGTTTAATTTAAAGTTTTATAAAATCAAAGGTTTTTGTAATGAAAAAAAAAACAAAGCCAATTTTTAACAAAAGCCAAAAAAAACTTGAACACTTCATAAATTACAGAAAATGTACATTAAAATATAAAATAATCAAAGGCTTATATTTTTTTTTGATATCCTTTAGCCTCTAAAACAGCTTTCAATCTATTACCCATCGAAGAAACCAAATTGCTAGTTATTTCCGAGGGTATATTTTCCCATATGTTTTGAAGAGCGTTTCTGAGTTGTGTCTTATTGCTTATTGTTCTCTCTCGCAATTTGTTCTCCATGTACGCCCACAGGTGTTCTATTGGATTTAAATGCGGGCTTTGCGGTGGATAAGGTGTTATAAAGGAGCCATTTCCTTACAATGTAAGAGGAGTGTTTCGGGTCATTATCTTGGACAAAACGAAATCCATTATTAAGTCCTAATTTTTCGGGAGTTTCTGGCAAATTGGTTTTTAGAATATTGAGTTAGTCCATTTTGTTCATATTGCCATCAACAAAAACCAAAAGCCCCACACTGTTACACTGTCGCATTTACATTATGCGAGTCGAGAGCAGTTCCTTGCAAACAAAACGACGTCCATCAGATCCAAAAATATTAAATTTGGACTCGTCTGTAAAAATTACTGTGTTCCAAAAATGTTGGTGCTATCCTAAACGGTTTTTTATATTCTTTGATGAGAGAAGGGGTTTGTTCCGAGGTTAATATGCCCTCAATTGCTGTGTATGCAAAAAATTACTTATTGTCTGTGGGTGCACGCTTACAATCGGATCTCGTTCCAAATCTTGTGCAACTTTAACTGCTGAAATTTTGCGGTTTCTCGAAACTATTCTTGTAATCCTCCTTTCCATTTGCTGTGTGGATATTTTCTTCGGCCTTCAACACCATTTTTCTCACATGTTTTAATGGCGTAATGCACTGAGGACAACGGCTTTTGCACAGTTTCTGCTATTTGTCGATAGCACTTTCCTTCATTCCTTAATGTTAGAATTAATCTCTTCATATCAGTAGACATTTGCTTGTTTTCCATCTCACTGGTTAATTGAATACGTCTTATACTTCTGAACACTCGGAAAGCACACGTCAAACTGCAACTAAAGGGTCCGCCAAATAACTTTTTTGAAAATGCTATAAAAGTACAATCCTATTTGAAAGTACAATCCTTCCGGTTAATAATGGAAAATAATTTCATTCAAATGGCTGCCTCGGCTGGCCATGCACGATCGGTCCAATTTTTAAGCACATTATCAATCAAGTCAATTGTCTCTGGCTTGTCGGCGTAACACTTATCTTTGAGGGCACCCCACAAATCATAGTCCAACGGTGTCAAATCACAGCTCCGAGGTGGCCAAAGGACATCAGCTCTGCGGCTGATAATGCGATCTTCAAAAACAGGGCGCAAAACATCGAGTGTAGCTTCGGCTGTGTGGCACGTAGTGCCGTCCTGTTGAAACCAAATGTTGCCAATATCCTCCTCTTCAATTTTTGTGAACGAAAATTCGTTCAACATGGCCCGATAACGATCGCCATTGACTGTAATGGCCACTCCTTGCTCATTTTCGAAGAAAAATGGCCCAATTATGCCTCTGGACCAAAATCCGCACCAAACAGTGACGACTCGTTTTGGGTGCATCGGCTTTTCAATGTATGCGTGCGGGTTTTCTGTGCCCCAAATGCGACAATTCTGCTTGTTTACATACCCGCCAAGATCAAAATGAGCTTCCTCTGAAAAGATGATTTTTTTGGCAAAATCGGCATCTTCTGTAAGTCGATCGCAGACCCACTTAGCGAAGCGAAAACGCATTGGATGGTCAGTTGGCTTCAACTCCTGAACCAATTGGACTTTGTGTGGCGTCATACCAAGGTCTTTATGCAAAATTCGTCTCAATGATGTCTCCGAAATGTTCAATTGTTGAGAACGACGGTGAATTGATGTTTATGGCGCTTCACGCCACTTTCTGCCACAGCAGCAATATTCTCGGGTATACGCACTGTTTTTGCCTTTTCACGCTTTGGTGTATCGATGAGGATGCCAGTTTTCTTTCACTTTTTTCACAAGATAACGAACATACGGAGCTGACGGTGCTTCTCTTCTTCCAAAATCCGTACGCAATTTTCTCACACATTCTGCAACATTACCAAGATTTTCAAAGTAATGTCGCAATATTTCCCAGCGTTGTATTATCTGTCAAATCAGACATGAGCTTCGTGTTACCGTTCACGAAATAAGCACTAGTTGAAAAAAAAACCGTTAGATGGCGGACCCGTTATTATGACAAATACAAAAACAATGAAGAAATTCTTGTAACAATACTAAACAGTGCGGTTGCTGAAAGTGTTCAAGTCTTTTTTTGTGGGTTTAGAAACAAATTGATTTAGGTTTCCTTTTATTTTTTACTATTACCTTTGATTTAATAAAACATTTATAAAATGATTAAACATTTTTCAGAGATAAGCTTTTATTTGTAATTTTTTTGATATCAATAGCTAAACAGGTTGCAATAATATTCAAGTGTGACTTCAACCGCAGCTGCTGTTAAAATTTTTTTTTGGTTCACTGTATGTTTGTTTTATTTTTTTAAATGTCTGCTTACACCATGGCGACCAAGTTGTCAAATTGAGCGGCCGTCATAGGAACAAAAATACAATTCAATTTTGGCTAATCGGAGCGTAGCTCGAGCATCAATAAAGCACTTTTCTGTAGCCGCAGCGATTTCGGGCTTTTACCTTATTGCCTACGCCATCGTCCTACCTACGATGCGCAAATACGCTGCCCTGACCACCATCTCTACACAATTTTCATTCATTATCGTCCTATATTTTAAGCGCGTAGATAGTTTTTTTATTCGCCCACTAGACAATTTTAATTTGAATTTGTTTATTTATTTAATTCTCTAATTTTAAATTGTTTATTTCGCTAATTCACAAAATGAAAAACAATACCAATGAGGTGAGTAATTGGAAATGCCAAAACAAGTATGTTATGTCGCCGTTGTGTATGTGTCTTCATGCGCAAAATGTTTTAGTTGTGTTGCAATGACACTTGAAGCAAAAATATGTGTCGACGTTAAGGGTTTGTCATCACGGTTCGGGACAAATCGACCAATTGCCATGTCTGAATACTATGACACATCAACGATGACAAACCACATTTTGACATTTGCTCCCAACGGCACGATATGGATGCAATGACGGTTTTTGATGACCGTCTTATATAAGCTTAACCCTGCTACGAAATGCACGAAGGCGTTGCGTTGTTACTTTGTGGTTTGGCAGCGACAACGCAAATATGCTGAGTAGTTTCGTCTTCATATCCATTAGCGCAGCCTCTGCAGATGATTGCGATTTGCGGCGCGTAGTTCAAATTGCAAATGCAATGAGCATATCTGTGGCACTTTATGAAGGACCATTGGATGTTTGTGATTTGGACGTGAAAGCGTCTATTCTGTAGGCGGATACCGGTTGAGCTCTCTTGTGTGACAAAAAATTGTCTGATCGCTCCTTACTATGAGACCATCAATACGTTAATGATGGTTGAGCTCACAACGGATAGGTCATAAATACTATATATGTACGTATTTGTAGCGCAATATTTGTTTTATCCTTGACGTCATTGCACAAGTGAAGGCGCATGTTCGCGTAAGTGTTACGAATTAGCTGAGTGTAAAGTTTTAATTTCGTGCAGCTTGTAAACGCGTTGGAATTCGGGTGTCGTCGTGAAGTGCTCGAGGAATACAAAGGGGCCCAAAACGGCAAAAGTATTCTTTAAATTACAATGAATATTATTAAATTATTAAAAATTTCTGCTCGAAGTATACTCGGAACTATAAAAAACTCAAGTCAGAGGAAAGCTCGCAGCGAAAGGAATAAAATAAGCCTAAAAAATCTAGTGCCGAATGAATGCGCGAGTTACGGCAGTGCCAAAAGGGAATGTCGCAAGGAGAGAACGCACAGTATCTCACATCCGTATTCGTACAAACACCTTATAATATATTATTAATAAAAAACTCGAAATGACTCATTAGTTTTTATTATTTTTAGTAGCCAATATGCTAATGCAAAACAACA
The DNA here is from genome assembly GCA_963555765.1 of Orthonevra nobilis. Lineage (NCBI taxonomy): Eukaryota > Metazoa > Arthropoda > Insecta > Diptera > Syrphidae > Orthonevra > Orthonevra nobilis. The sequence continues at coordinate 74,551,475 of OY743224.1, read as the reverse complement.
GAATAGAAAATTAAAAATAAATAAAAACAAAAAAGACTATATTTATTACGTCACTTTCGTATTCGTACAAAGCATTTAAATTTAATTTCTAGTACTTTGTTGGTTAACCATTTTGTTGGATGACGTTTCTTAGACGATTGGGCATCGAATCCACCAATTTTGTCGCATTCCCATTCCCCTTTAAGAACCTCTCTCAACTGCTTTGTGTTCTTTATTTCACATTGCTACACTTTTTTCTTAAAATGGGCCCATTGTAAAGCAACCATAGTCGGGTTTTCAGAGCTTTATGTTTGGGGTCGTTGTCCTAATTACTAATTAAAATATCTCTAATTCCCAACTTGGTGGCGCTTCTTATATACTTAGAACCGTCTGTAAACACCAGATTACTAAACCATAACCGACCCAACTCCGTGTTTTACCGTAGCTGCCAAATTTTCCTTATTTAGGCTAGTTCTGGGTTTTCTCCATACTTTCTTGTGCCCGTCTGACCGGAATTCATTCAATTTTAACTCAACAGTAAAAATCACAGTATTCCAAAAATCTTGATCTTTGCTGGAGTACTGTCTAGCAAATGCCAGGCGCTTCCATCGATTTCTTTTGCTAATAAGAGCTTTTCTTAGTGCAGTTCTGCTCCTATGCCCATATTTTCTTAACACCCTTTCACAGTATCTGCACAAAGAATCTTTCCAGTTCTTTCAGTTCCACTTCGAGATTTTCATTGATAATGCAGTATAAGGTGTGTGTACGAATATGTATGTGAGATACTGTAGCTGGCTCATCGGGCATTAAGCGGCCAGCAACAGTCCAAACCTAAATGAAACATGTTCAGGCGTTGTTGCAAGACAATACAGAGAAAAGTGATAATATTAAGGTCGATCGCAGCTTGATTATATTATTGAATTACAAATTAATATGAGACATTAGTTTTCATGGAAAATCTACGGCGTGTTTTTTTTTCAATAGATTAGAAGTTATGGCGTGTTTTTAACAGATTTGAAATTGGAGTCCTAAGATCGCTTGCTTCTTCGCTTGGATATTGTTATGTCTAAGAACCCAAAAAGATTCTCTCATATTGCGACGATACTTCGAGATTTTCCCACAATGTTGGATTTAAAGTGTGATTTACGGTGATTGCCGAACGGACTGATAATCTTCGAATAGACCTCTTCTGATTTGTATTTGGAGCAGAACTAAAAAAAAATAAAGAGATACATTCCATTTCGGCGAAAGTTTGGAGTCAATGTGGATCTTAAGCTCGAAGCTTCATTCAAGAGTTTGAAAGTTTTGCTTTCGAGCTAGGAAGCGTTCAGTAAAGTCTTCGAGGGGATCACATCCAATCCGATTCTGTTTTCACATTTCGATAATACCTTCAAGACAGATTTCGAAAGTCCGCCGCAAATGCGACTATCATTATATTATTTCTAAAAAGACCTCAAGGATTTTGTTCTTGATAAGAAACGAAAACAGTCGTAAAACTCCAAACCTTCGTGGGTTGTGGTCTTACATGTCGAACTTCTATCCGTGTAAAATTCACGATTCTATTGTCAATCAATGACCATACTGTTTATTTTGTCTAATAAACCTTCCACTACGCAATTGAGGCAGTGCTGAGATTACTCCAATTATTTGTTTCTCACAGTTTACGTTCGGCGCCTTGCTGAAGTAAAGATGCTGTAAATATTGATGTAAATAATTTTGAATACACTTAAAATCTTCAGCTTTTATGAATTCAATTTTAATATACTATAGAATATAATTTTGCTCATATTTTTATATTTTTTATGCTATAAAATTTGAACCACCTTATCAAATTTTCAGGTGTGCATTTTGCACGCTTTGCATGATTCCAGTTTGGATTGGATATACTATAACTATTTATTCTCAAGAATATTTTCATTTTTCAAGAAATGGAACAGTGAGACCTCGTAAATTAAATTAGACCCATTAAGATAACCTATACAATAGAGCAGACATTATAAGAGTAGATAATTTTATTAAAAAGCTGACACGAAATCACGTTGCAATGAACTCGGTCAATAATCTGATCTCCGGGTCTTTCTACCAAAATGACCTGTATCACGAATATGTGCACCTAACGGCTTTGTCCCAAGAGGCCTTCCTCTACCTAGACTCGATAGGTGTCTGCCTGAAGAGCTGTGGATAAGTGACAGCTACGAACGAGACGTCGCCAAGAGTTCCGCAGAGAGTCTTCGGTTCAGTAGGGCGGTTTCAGATCGCGATATGATAGAAGTAGTACGCCAGCACCGACAATTCTGGTGGCTGACAGAGCGCAGGGATGGAACTCTTTCGTCGCGTTCTCCCATCGACTAGTAGCCCACAAGGGCAATGTAAAATAATTTTGTTTTTTATTGTCGTAAGTGTAGTGGCTGATTTAATAGGGTTAAGGTCCTTTAGTTAAATTTAGTATAGTGTATGTGCAAGAAGGGGACATCCACATATAAATATATTTTGTATATGTTTACATATGTGCGCGTGTAATGCATGTACTCAGCCTGACAATGCATGTGCGTGTGTTTCTGCCTGTTTTGCACGTATACTTTAAGCTAGAAATAAGTTATTTAAGTATTTCAGATAGATTTAAGTTATTATAGGTTATTTTATGTTAATAATAATAGTTTTAAATAAAAAGCAAAATGCATTTTTACTAAGTTTTTAAAACTTAATTTTCTTAGTTTATAGTTAGCATTGTTAAGAAACTAAATAGTATGTTAGTTTAAGTCGAAGGACGTAGTTAAGGAAGTTTGTTTAGCTTAGAGCGCCTATAATTGGGCAGTAAGTAAGATATAAACATCATGTTATTTAAGTTTGTTTAAAGCTGTTTTCTCTAGCAATTAAGTTATTATCATGTTTTATAGTATATTAAATAAAAATTGCACTAAAACAAAAAAAAAACACCTATCGGACACAAAACAGAAAAAAGTTTGATGCCCATTTTGTCTGAAAAATGTAGAAGGATTCTAAAATAAATGTTGTTAATATACTTTCAGAGAATAAGAGAAATTAAGTAATAATAATATATTAAATTTTCTGTTTAACTTATAGGAATTTCTTGTTTGAACCGCAAAGCCTTAGATATTGAAATATGTTGGTTACATTAGAATCCTTTTGTCGTAAGTTCACACTTATTACGGACCCAAATGGGGCCAAAGTAACAACCAAAAGGGGATGAGATCAGAAAGTTGGGTTTTTTACATCGTAAAAAATCATATCTAAATCCGTTCGTGAAGTTGCTAAAATAATTCACCGATGCACAACATAATTTCGCTAAACATGAAAATATGGTGAAAATATTTAACTTTTTACGATGAAAAACTTTTCTAAAGGCAAGCAAAAGAAAGTCATTTTTAATCCTCTCAATTTCTGAAGATATTAAGCAAAGAGACGAGGAGCAAGGAAGTGAGAAATAAAACAGTACGTCGAGGCTTAGAGAGCACGATTTGAACGGCGCGGTAGCCCGGAAAAAACCATACATTACAAAAACAAAAAAAAAAACAGTAAAGACCGCTAAAAACTTTCTACGGACGATCTAAAGGAGGATATAGCGTTTTGGAACAAAGTCAAATTTACTTGCTTTCAGAAGTTCTTTTAGTGGTTTACTTGATAACATCTTAAAACTGTAATCCTTAAGAATCATTATGTGTGTTGGGCAAGCCTGTAACATGAAGAGTAGATTTCTCTCTTACGCATACAAGTAAACGTCATACATGCCGAGGGCTCTGTCTTAGCTTGTGACTGTAGGGCGCAATCTGGCGTGAGAAACCTATATTTTTATAATACAAAAAAAAAAATAATTTGATGTGTTATATTATTAGTTTGAGGCATAAGGGTCGGAAAACTGTGAATTAGCGACAATTTTATCTAAAAATAAAAACAAACTGTATAATATAGTATATTCGTGTCTTACATTTTTCGCAAATGGCGGGGGTTGAACCTACAGTTTATTGCCAACTCCGAACGGCCCCAGAACCTATTTCTTGACAGATTATACTCATCAGAGTGATAGTCAGTCACTCGCGAGAGGTGGATCTCTTACCCAGATTTGAACCCGGGTTTCCACCCTCAGGATCAGACACACTTACCACTGAGCCACGGCATCCACAATTTTATCTACTATCATGATAACGACCCAACACAGACATGAATGCATAGTATGCTGCAAGCTCATATCTTTTATAAATTTACCCAACGTTTCTGAATATTCAGGAAGAGTCCCAAGATTTCGTTGTTATTGAATGTTTCTAGGATGAATTCTGTCGTAAGATAAGAACAAAAAACTTAGTCAACATTCAGCAGCATGCAGGCTGACAAGAATAGTTTGCATCAATGCCTTGAAGAATGAATTCAGTTGAAGTTTCCGATTATGCGTGAGGCTAGAAGAAATATTATCTTGTTTTATCTTTTTTATTTTTTTTTTCCATTTAAATTGAAATTGAATTTTTAAGTTATTTTATTTATTTTTCGTATTCAATGAAAATATAAATCCCTTAGTTGTTAAAATCCTCCTACATTTGTTGAAGAAACTGGGCATCAAATATTTTTAACTTCCCATCAGGAAGTTCTTGTAATCGGTCCGATTTTCGAAATTCAAAATTTTTACATTTCTCCACGATTGGCGGTCCCAGTAATCGGATTCCATGATTTTTAGAAAGATGTCTGTGTGTGTGTGTGTGTGTACGTACGTACGTACGTTTGTGCGGATTCTTTCGTACAGCCTAACTCGAGAACAAATTAAGCTATCGAAGCCGAATTGGTTTCATTCGAAGCGTGTGTGCATAAAGATCACCTGAAAAACTTTTGGTTAAATTCCACAGGGTGGTTTGAATTTTATGACGAAAAAACTGTCAAAAAAAGGGGCAATTTCACTTCTTCAATTAAAATCAATTTAGTTTTCAAATAAAAAAAGTTCAAAGTTAATTAAATTTATAGTTAACAGCTACGTCATCAGATAAAAAAAATATGCATAAATATATACACTGCCGTTCATAAGTTTCCGGACAAATTCATACAAATTTTTTTTTGTTCAATTTTAATGCCAAAAGTTTCATCAATATTATTTTTATTTAGCCAATTGACTAAACTAAGTAAGTTACTAACTATAGAGACTACCAAAAAGACTAAAACAGTATTTAGTTGATTGCCACGGAAGTTCGTGGAAAATTGTCTCAGAAATGTGAATCACGTAAGTCTTTCCCATTTTCATGACTCAGAATGACGTCTGCAACACTGACACATGAACACATCTTTAGAAAATTATGGAGCCACCAGTTTTTTTGTTCAAAACCTGATCGGCTGTAGCTTGATGCATTTTATCGTTATACAAAGACAAAGTTAAATCACATGGATAAAACTGCATTACTCGTGTGCTATAGAGCGTTGCAAGGAAGATCATAACATCCGATTTAGTTTGTTTTCCACTGTTGTGGTTTCTTATCACGAATGCAATCTTAGAGGTCGGCTTGGAAACAACTATCAAAATTTGCAAAGAAAACTGGACCTGAAGAAAAGGATCCTATGCTGAGCAGTTCCCAGCTCGGAAAGAAGAGGCGGTCGAAATCTCTGGACTAAGACTATTCAGAGCAATCGTAAATATCCTCCAAAGGAAAGCAATCTAACAAATAAGATAAGCGGCCTTTCATAATGCTTTTATCGAAACAATTTAAATTCTGCAAACAAAAAAAAAAAATAGCAAAGCCTCGTTACAAATTTCCCTTTGCTCATTTCAAAACAACTTTTTAAAATCCTTTTTCCTATATCTAAAAGCATTAGTAATAGCAATGATTTGTAAGTGATGTTTCAATGATAACTCAGACAAATTTTCATGCTCGAAATTTAGTTTGTGTCACTAGGCAACTGGTCCTCAAACTTTTAAAAAATATGAATCCTTATAAACAAAGTTCTTACAAAATGTAATACTTTTGAAACTAAGCTATATAATATTTGATAATTCTGACTGTCTGATTTATAACTCTTTATTGAAGAAGTTGAAAAACAACTGCCAAACGCGAACACAAATTCAACTTCCAATGTTAAAGTTGTTGAAATGAAAACGATTTTCGCAGCTCTAAATTTAAAATATCTTATCTTCACGTTGAGTTGGATACTCTTAGAGGGATGACGGGCTAAGATTTTAGGTCGTTGGTCATTGAGTCGTTTAATGCAAGCCATGGACAGCCAGCCAGCAAAAAAATTATCTCAAGGTTACACACCCCAAACGGAAGCCCGCAAAATTCGAAATATTAGAAATATCATAGTAGAATTGCAGTCAATGCTGAGGACATGGAAGAACCAACAATGCCATCTCCCTGACCTAGACGACGTACATATAGCAAGATAGAACTTCTAAAAGTGGCGGCGATGACTAAGTTGGTAGTATGCACCAACTCATCTGCAATACATGGTCAGAAGAAAGTATGCGAGATGAATGGAATCTCAGTATTGGTTGCCCAATCCTGAAGGAAGCAAGCCAATTATAGAGATATCAATCTCCTCCTCGTCTGAAGCCGTTCGTCAACAACCTGAAAGGTCCGTATCAATAGACCAAATATAAACATAACGGCAGATCTTGGAAAAAACCCACGAGCCCCAAGTCGGTACGTACCACCTTTTCATCAATTTCAAGGTTGGTTTTGGTTTCTGTGTCGTCCACAGAGACGAGATATATGAAGCCATTTCTAGGTTTGGCATCCCTGCCCAGCTCGTTCTTTTGTGCAGGATGGCGATGGAGGTTACCGCCATCCTGCACAAATTGAGGTCGGCAAAGTGGTCACCGACCCACTTGATGTCAAACAACGTTTTAGACAAGGTGATGCACTGTCATGCGATTTCTTCAACATCATACTTGGGACAATAGTGCAAAAGAACCTTGTCAACACCAGAGGGCAAAAAGAAGCTTATGCTACCATTAAACTAAATCCGACGTCTGGGTTAGAACGTTACCTTATACAGCTATAACTTTGAGGTAGTTAGGGCTTTGTCTATTTTGGCTCCGCTGTAGAAACAGATAATAACACCATCATTTGTCCCATCTGCGTTGACGGTGAGTGGAGGAGAATATTCAACAACGAATTGTATGCTACGAGTTGTACAGCGACATCGACATGCCACGCGGATTGTAACGCCACCTCAAGGTAGTAATTAAATGATTAATGACAAAAAAAAATCCAACCAGCTATCATGTTTAAAGAAATGTAACTCAATCAGAAAAAAAGTATTTCCAAATTGAAATATGTTAATCTATCAATGTTAAATACGCAATTCGTTTTTTAAATGATCCAAAAAAACGCAAACTTATACGAGTATATTGTATTCAACAAAGGCAGCTAAAAGCATATGTATCTGATCTTTTTGTTTGCAATGCATTTGATTAGGGAATGAATGATGTTTTCATAATCCGAATTGAATTTCATGGTGTAGGCAAATAAAATAGCACCTATTTCTTTTGTATCTTGAGATGGGAAGTTCATGGTATGGGCAGGCCTACTCGCACCCAAACCAATTTTTCTTTTTAGTGTCCGATTTGTCGTGGGAGCCACTGTGCGTAGAGAAAATTTTGATACAAACATAAGTAACGAAAATGTTGCAAATGTTGAAAACCAGCAAGAAAAAAGTTTATGGCAATGGATCATAATCATTCGAGAAGTATATCCTCATCTGATTAAAGAACGGAAAGACTTGAAAACATGTTGAAAACGATCACAGTCGTATGATTGTGGACTAAATAGTTTTATATGATTCTTCTAGATTTAAACTCTGGAAGTATTGTAACTTTCAACCAAAATATAAATTTTCATCTTCATGTTTTCGAATCTTCAAGTTATCTCCTTGGAATGACTTGACAGAGGTAGAATATTTTACATGAAATATTCATAGCAACGTTTATATTACAAAATATTCGAGCAGTCTTTCGGTAGATAAATAGTTTCAGCATTGTGCTGAATACATCATTTCTGCGAACTTTAAACCAATAAGAGCTGTGAAGTGCAGAATGATGTATTAATAGGAGAGCACGATTCGCACTCAAAGTTTTGTTATGTTAAGAAGCTGCCGAGTTGGCTGATGTCAGTTGAAAAGTCACAGAAAGTGTGTGGCTGTAAAGAGTATACAAATTGTCGACAAGTGATTAAATATTAAGTATTGCGGTTGAAATCAGTTTTATTATTCGAACGATATCTCCCATTTAAATATTATAATTTAAGCATTTGATGAAGAATATTTGCTAAATAAATATTAATTATAATCTTACAAAGCTTACCTTTCAGCCAATCCATAATGATTGATTTCCAAAAAAGTAGACGCAACTAGAGACGTAATGAACATTGCGGAACAGATGATCGCTGCGTATTTAGGATGAATTTGTGCAAGCAGCAATACCAAGCAACCCGCAGCAAAAAATTGGACTTCAATAGAAATAAACCAGGTCCACGGCATACACTGAAAGTAGGAAAGTCCTTTTACTTACATGCAAACGCAACAATTTATTTAAAATCCACTAACCCTCCGTTCTAATGGCATGAACGTTTCAATGTACAGAATATTCCTCCACTTGTTTGCCTCGCATTGTTCAAAATCATATGAGGGTATTTCTAAAACCGTGTTGAAGTGAAAATACTTTGCAGATAAATCGAGGGCAATCAGGATGAAAGCATACGACAAAGAGACACTGTATCATAAAGTAAATAGAAGCGTACATAAGAATATATTTATTATGAACATGCTAAGACTGTGAAAGATTAGCGATAAAAAGAATACAATGATTAAGTTAGATTTAAATATATCAAATTAAATTAAAAAAAAATAAAGGTTTAAACTAATTTAATTTAATATAGATTTATGATGAAATATTTATATTATTATATTAGATTAATATTATGTTACTTAAGTTGAATCTTTTGGAAATTTATGCAAAATATACTTGTCTATATTTCTATAAAATTAAAATCACAATCATCACTTTAAACGGGGGAATGTTAAGCTGCTCTGAATGTTAAGTTGAAGCTCATTTCTAAGCCGCTGAGTGCTCTCGTATACTAGGGAGGAGTGAATTCCAAAGACGAATGGCAGCCATGAAAATTTGCCTTTCTGATGTTAGACATGTAAATCGCAGTATTATCGAACAAGCAGACCTATCAGATGCCGGAAATTTGTTTTTTTCATAAAAATAAGCCGGCTGCTTAGTTTTAATTATTTTAAAAAGAAAAATGAGCGTGCGGAACTTAGATCACTTGCAAAGGACTTGTACACCAGGTGTTGAGCAAGATGTGAAACACTTTCATATCTTCTGAGACAAAAAGCATATCGAATAGTGGTGTTGAAAGCAACCTGAAGCTTCCTTTTGCTCTCGATGTCACATCCGTAAAAAATTTCACATCCATAGGTAAGCTGAGGAGCCTTGGCTAGTTGCACTCTCGTTTTGAACGGTGTGAATTTTGGGTACTCTACAGATTTCGAAGGACACCATATTTTTCCCAACTATAATGTTTACGTGATAATTCCAAGTAAGAGTTCTATTCAATATTTTCTATTTATTTATTCCCGTGTATCACGTTCACATGATATTTATGGTCAGTAAAATTAACCAAATTAAAAAAATAAAATAAAAACATATGACCGTCTCAAGGGTGAGTGTGTGAGATGGCCATATGTTGTGTAGTATCATAAACCTGCTTCATTACATTACATTAATATGAGACTCATCGCTATTTTCGTTCATAGAGTACACTAGCGTCCAAAAAGCAAAGACATGAGTTTATTCAAAAATGGACTCTTTAAATATAAAAAAATGCAATCTTGCTTAAGCTCTCTAAAATCCGGGAGTGATGTTACCTATCATTTTTATAAAACAAAAGCTAGAGGTGGTATTCTAGTCTAGAAATTAAAAAAAATCGATTTTTTTTTCAAAGTTTAACTATTCAAGAATATATCAACAAGAAAATTTTTCAAAATTCAAATTATATTCGGAGATATCGGTATTTTGCTGACCCGGCATCCAAACTGGCTCGGCCGGAACAAATCGAACAAAAGACATTAGGGATTCTCCGTCTACCTGTATCCACATTTCTCAGTAAAACCTTTTATCCTTTGTATATATTGTAGAACCCAAGGTGACTTTTATATTTTATATTTAGCTTTCTCTTATGTCCAGCTGCTAACAGTTCAACTCTAAACTGTTAGCAGCTTTTCAAAAACCTAAGATTTATGTCTGGTAGGCTTTCAGCCGAATTTTCGCAAACCTTATATGGTCTGTACCTACCGAGTTATATCATTAAATACAACGCTTTAGATAAATGACTTCTGCGTAGGAAATTATAAGTATTAGTAAAGTTTTGGCTAATCGAACCCTTGTATCAAATGGAATAACACTTTGGGGGATTTTGGGATATTTATTTTTAATGTTTTATCTATAAATAATGAATAAGCACGCCTACAGGGTAGGCTCAAAGTTAATTTTCTATGTTAAAATAAATAACTCTTTTATTTAAAGATATTTATGATCTGCAGATTTAATTAGAAAAGGGATTTTGGTCAACGTGGACACAAAGACATCTCGTTTATCTAATTGCCTTATGACAATACATAAATATCACACTTTCCTAAATAATCAATCCCAAAAGATTTTGATAAAAGTTTTCGTATTTATCTACCATTCATGAATCCCGGAAAATGGCATTGAAGAAAAATCCATTATAACTAGATATAGTGTAGAAAACATTCTTCAATTTTGGAAATGCGAAATTGATTAGATGTTGGAAGTTATTTCAATTCAACGATTAAAATATACAATTCGACTCTGCAATAGTAAATTCTTGTTCCCCTTCACCATCACAGCTTAATTTCGGTTTTTTGTATTGACAAAATAAAATAAAATTCATAACCGTCAGATAGACAGTAAATTAATATTTATTACAACATGAGACCATCACTTGCCTTCTATCTGAATTTTTTTTTGCATTATATACGGTGTGCATTAAAATTCCGTTAAGATCATTCTGCCATTTGTAACGCAAGCCATCTACTATTTTATATATATATATTTATTTATTAAATATTTATTATTTTTTTCTATTACAATATTTACATATTAATTTTTTACGCATCGGATGGTCGCCACAAAGAAATAATAGTGACATTTATATTTTTTTTATATGAAAAATAGAGGTGATGCTACTTCATGTCTATATAAACTAATTCTTAAATTAAATAGAGAAATGGTTGGGGTGACCCTTAGAAATTGACTTAACCTATTTGAGTAGAGAAGAGTAAGAACATAAAAGAGTAAGAAAATAAAAAATAGACAAATCCAAGTTAAACGTAAAAGAGAGCTTCAATACCTCTAGTACCAAGCCAACAAAGTCAATTTTTGACTTGCTTTATAAACGCATGATGATATGTGAGTGCTCTGATAGAATCCGGAAGTCTGTTTAATAAACGACATGAAACCACATTATAAAATTTACGGAACGCGCTTGTACGAAAAGCGGGTACAGATACTTGATTTAAGGAATTGCCACGTAAAACATAACTATTGACTAGTCTTAAGTTAAGATCACCTGACCTCATATAGAACATTTTCAGCACTTTGTAGTAGTACAAGTGTCGAACTGAAAGAATCTTCAAATCTTTGAATAATGGAAAACAAGGATGTAAACGAGGCTTACGGCAAATTTTTTGTTATAATGTGTTTTTGAAGCGACAATAGTGGCTTAATTTTATTCCAATAAACTCCTCCCCAACAGGTGATACCATATTCCAATCTAGAATGAAAAAATCCGTAATAAATTTTTAACAAAAGCTGTATAGAGTAAATATTGCCCAGAAAATTAAAGTTCCTGAGTATACCACGAAAATAGTTTTTTTTTTAAATTACTCGTATGGCTATTAAAGCTCATCCTCGAGTCAGCGACAAGTCTCAGATACTTAAATTCGCTTACATTTTCATTTTGAAAACAATTTTCGCTACAGCTGAGACAGCCAATAAAAGTACATGAGGACAAACTTGTATTGCATGTGCAGAGACCTAGGTTAAACCTTGGGCAGTCTGTTCCATGAAAGTAAGCCTCTGCATTAAAACTGTTTTGCGCTACTAAATTGAAAAACATAACTTAAGTTTTTGAGCTTATTATTATTATGCTCAGCAAACCAGAGTTTTAATAAATTAACATCAGCATTGATGTTCGATATAAGATTTAAAACACTGCTCGCACCATAGACAAAACCAATATCATCTGTAAATGCTGCAAGTAATCCTTCCGAACGGTAAACTGAACAAGGAATTGATGTAAATTAAGAAGAGTATTGGACCCAAAACTGAACCTTGAGGTACTCCAATGTTGAGAAAAGTTTCATCGCTTCTTATGCCATAAATTTTTACTTTTTGTGATTGATTCCCCAGGTAGGACTTAAACCACTTGCAAATAAACCCGTGAAAGCCAGCGTTTTCCAATTTCCTAAGCAGTATGCCATGATTAACCGTGTCAAATGCTTTTGTTATGTCAACAAATAATCCATCTGTACACTTCTTTTTATCAAGATTGTCATATATCTGTGAGCAAAAATGTAGAAGAGCATCCTCTGTTGATCTACCTTTCTAAAAACCGAATTGTCCTGTACAATGTGTCTTGTTCAAAAAACTCACCATCCTTGTTTTTATAACTTTCTTAAATATCTTACTGAAGGTAAAATTGAGATAGGTCTACGATTACCTTATTCATTCACTGAACTTTTCTTATAAAGAGGCAAAATGTCGGCACATTTCAGTTTATCAGGAAATACTCCAGAAAAAATGCTGTTATTGAAGTTATGTGCCAATACATCAACTAAAAAACATGCAATTTTTTCAGCACTAGATTAGATAATCCATCAATCCCAGAAGAATTAGAATTCTTCAAAGTGCCAACTGCTTTTAAAAGTTCTAATCCAGTTATTGGCTCAAATAAAAAACTGAATCTCTGCACCGGCTCAACAGGATAACACAGAGGATTGCAAGCGGTACAGTTTGGATGAATGGGAATCGGTTGAGTGTTCTCAGAAACCGTAGAAAAAAAATTGTTGAAAGCGTTGGAAATTCCCAGCTTATCGGAAGTCTCACCATCGTTTGACAGGACAAGACAAGGTCTCTTCACGGCTGATGTTTTATTGAGAATATTATTGACTAACTGGCATTCACCTCTTATGTTACCTTTAACTGAGTTGAATCTATTACTGTAGTAACTTTCTCGGCACAAAGGAATTTAGTTTTTTATTTCCGAACACATTTTTTTATATTTTTGGTTTAAATATATATTGCTTGGGTTTTTCCGACACTTTGTTCTTAGTTTGTTTTTTATCTTGATTTTTTTAAACAGGTAAGTGGATATCCATGGCTTTAAACTTTTTTTCGATTTCGCTGGCTTAAATGTGAAGGTATAGCTGGAAATATGTTTACCTAGAGCCTTAATAAAAAGATCGTGAGATTTTTTAACATCACTTTCAGCAAATACATCTTCCCATAATTCAAGTGACAAACTAGTTTTGAACTTACAGAAATCTATTTTATTTATGAAAGTAGGGGAACACTTAACCGTATTTCAAAGAATTCAACGCATTTCTCGATATGTAATTGTTTCGGCTATAAGTGTCTACATATTATTAATTTTTCCGAAATATTTAAAACGGTCTTACTGTTCACTTCCTGGCGCATTCTTGACCTAGCTTTCGGCGACTTTCGCGGAGTATGCAAAGTATCCCTTCACACCGATGTAGTAAATACAATTAATTTTGGTAAAAAGCACGATTGAATATACAAAGGAGTGACCTCAATCCAGTAATTCGTATTGTATGGACAGACATTTGTAACTTTGTTTAGATAATTATATATTTTCTTTATAATTGAAAAGAGATTTTCATATTCAGTGCATGTTTGCAAGCTTATCGAAAAATTCGGTACACTCACCTGCACATTTTGTTGGCAAACATAGTCAAAAGATGCAAAAGCTGTTCAAAAACATTCCATTTGCCGCAAGGTACTGTCTTAAAGAAATTGTACGTCAAATTGGAACCACTGGAAGAGTAAATAGTAAAAATAGTTAAAAAAAACAATTAGGCAAAAGAAAAATATATAAAACATGTATGTCCTACGTACACTTCTTTAATAAAAGTTTTTCACGATGTAGGTACATATAGTATACATATGTATTTGGGATGTTATGCATATTTAATTTCGGATTTATATATGAATATAATAATATTAAACCGGTTACAGATACGGTTACGGATTTGAAAATATTCCGAAAAATCCGATAGTGTCGGATAGTTTCAGTTTCAGGATATTCGATGTTTAAGGAATTGTAAGAGGAATATACAAATAGCTAGCCGATAGCCCTGGTAGCTAGTGCTATTCCTCCTTTGTAGTACTAAGGTAATTTAATTACTTATTAATAAAGAAGTAATAATAATAATAATAATATACAAATACAAAGGTAATGATTTGACTTAATGTGAAGATAGACAGATAGATATTTTATTTTCGTCTATAAATTACAATGGAGGTTGTCCCCACAATTTACACAGAGATTCGATATTTAAACTAAATCTTTCTACTGAAAATTAATTTATTTTAATTTAAATAGGTATGTGGGTGTCAATAATTTTTTTTTGCTTAAGAAGGAAATAACGAAAAAAAACGTCTGTATGGTTATATAAAAAAAATAAAAAAATAAATAAGTTAATAAGTAACTAAATAAGTAAGTAAATAAATAAGTAAATGAATAAATAAATAAATAAATAAATAAGAAGAATTATAAATAAATATATGAATAAATATTTATATATACAATACATTAAGAAATTAATGATATAAAAACTAAATAAATAAAGCAATAAACATGAAACAACGAAATATATAAACATATAAATAAATAAATCATTGAAAAAAAACATGTTTAAGCAGTAAGTTGATTTATTAGAGTATTATCTGACATATCACAATTTCTTAAAAACTTTCCGTTTGCGCATCTATTCTTCAATTCAACACCGCATTGCTTGTGCAAGTCATGCGTGGAATAGTATGACGGTAAGTTAAGCATCATTTTCAATATTATTTTTGTTTATTGTTTTACAATAAGTTAGTAAATATTGTCTTCATTAATTTATTAATCAAATCGCCCGTATTTTATTCAATTAAAATATGTTTTTTGTCTTGTACGCAGACTTTTAACACTAACTGTACTATTATTTAATATGAACATACCTTAAAAAGAAGTAGACGTCAAACAAATATGTCGCCTGCTTCTGTATAAATCTTCCTTCGTTGTCAAAATTGATTTTGTTATTTGAAATAAAGTCCATTTCCACACATGTATTTGCGTATATCAAAAGAATTGAAATTACCGCTAGAATACCATTCATAACTGTCTGGGCATCGTGTTCTCGTTTCAGAAGATGAAAAAATATGTTGGGTATCGATACCGCAGCGCTTATATCTCGAAGGAAACACGCCTTTGATGTGTTTTTGGCTGAAAGCATTGGAACTTTAATTGTCCAATATTCATAAAGTTTTTTTTTATGACAAACCTTCAGAATTGCTATTTGCAACTACATCTAATCCCATGGTATTCTTAAGGCGGGGCTTTTGGGTAAATGTTCCACCGTTGACAGGGGTGCGATCTGGAAATTGGTTGACATTTAGGTTGATACTTTTTCGAAGCTTCTCATATTCCTCGACGATATTGAATTTGGACCCGAACTTATCGCCAGTCTGAGTTTTATCTTGTTGTCCTTCCATAATTGGACAATAGTTTGTAAAATGAGATATCGCAAACATCAAAAGAGATATGATTACAAGGGCACTAGAATTGATTGCAATTCAAAAAATGTTACCGTATTATGTTTTTAAGAGTTTCGAAAATGAATTAATGCTTACACTATGGTATAGAATCCACCATCTTCGAAAATGTCAAAGTTTTCGTTTACTATCCGATGTTTGATATAGGAAATGTTCTTAACAATATGGTTAGTTTGAAACATGAATATGTCGAGAATTTGAACTAAATCATGATCATTGCACGACTTGGGAAGACAAATCATTTGTTGAAAGTTTTCTTTCTAAAGATAGAAAAAAAATACATGCTGCATTTTTCAATTTTAAGGTTACATATTTACCTGGTTCAAATGTAAATTACTTATCTCAATTGCATACAAAGCCAGCACTATGGTAACTGGGAACGGAACCACTGTGGTATTCAGTCGTAAGTTCCAGTGCATTCCGAGCATATCCTTGTATTCTTCTCTTAAGTTTCGGCAAAGTTGAGGATTGTATATTCTAAAGTTGTTTCCGCCATAAGCTCCTCCACTATAGTAGCTGGTAGCATCATACACTGGAGAAAGAAATGTTAAGTGATTTATGAGTGTAAAATGCAAAACAAAATACTAGGTAGAACAAGCTCAAGATCAAAAAACAAGCCTTCAAGCCTTATTAACTTCCCATCTGGAAGTTCTTGTAATGGGTTCGATTTTCGGAATTTAAAATGTTCACATACTACTGTGTCCAAAAAATAAGGTGACATATGAATTTAAACTGCGCGCGTCGAAGGATTTGGAAATTTTTCTTTCTTTTTAGGTTGGTAGTACTGCCAGTGACATCTATGTGAAATTTCATGTCAAAATATATTCATAGTGTTTGAGATACGCGTCGTTTTGTGAGCTGCTAAAAGTGAGTTTTTCGTTTTTTGCGATGTCGCAATTTATTGAGCAAAGAATTTACATTAAATTTTGTTTGCGGAATCAATTTTCTGCTGCGGATACGTTGAGGATGGTGCAGAAAGCCTTTGATGATGAGGCTATGTCTAAAATAAATGTTTACAAGTGGTATAGTGATTTCCAAGCCGGCCGTGAACGTGTCGAAGACGAAGAGCGTTCTGGGCGACCATCAACCTCAACCGATGAAGCTCACGTCCAACAAATCAAAGATTTGGTGTTGAAAAACCATCGATTAACGATTAGAGACCTTGCTGATGAACTGGCGATAAGACTTGGATCTATGCTTACGACCCCGAAACAACCGATCAAAGAGCGTTCTGGGCGACCATCAACCTCAACCGATGAAGCTCACGTCCAACAAGTCAAAGATTTGGTGTTGAAAAGCCATCGATTAACGATTAGAAACCTTGCTGATGAACTGGCGATGAGACTTGGAGCTATGCTTACGACCCCGAAACAACCGATCAATCGAGCGAATATCGTGCCAAAGGAGAGCCGAGACCAAAAAAACCGCGCCAAAGTCGCTCAAAAATCAAGGTCATGTTGACTGTTTTCTTCGATTATCGTGGTGTTGCGCTCTATGAATTCCTTCCAACCGGCCAAACAGTCAACAAGGAATATTATTTGAACGTTATGCGTCGTTTGCGTAACGCTATCCGCCTAAAATGGGAGGAATTGTGAAAAGACAATTCTTGGTTTTTACACCACGATAATACACCATCCCATACCGCACTCGTAATTCGTGATCATTTCGCCAAAAACTCAACCCATACCGTTCCGCAACCACCGTATTCACCTGATCTGGCGCCGTGCGACTTCTGGCTGTTCAACAAGCTCAAAAGACCGCTCCGGGGACACCGTTTTGATACGATAGAGGAGATTCAAGCCGCAGCGAAGACGGAACTGAAGGCCATCCCGGAAAGTGACTACAACCAGTGTTTCAAAGATTGGAAAATCCGTTGGCATAAGTGCATTGCATCGGGAGGGGATTACTTTGAAGGGGATGAAATTGATTTGGAAGAATAAATAAAGAATTTTCAAAATAAATACAATGCCACCTTATTTTTTGGACACAGTACACGAATATCAACTTTTCGAGGTCGGATTCAATTATTTTAAGGAGGATGTCTCTATATATAGTATGTACGTTTGTAAGGATTTTTCGTCCATCATATCTTGAGAACGAATCAAATTGGTGTCATTCGAGGCGTATTTGCGAAATGAACGAATGAAAACATTTCGGTGAAATCTGATTATGCGGTTCAGTTTTTGTGACAAAAAAAACTGTCAAAAGATAGACTATTTCACTTGTTCTATTCAAATCAAATCAGTTTTTAATCCATAAGACCTACATTTTTCCAGTGTCTCGGTAAAATATGTACATATAGTACATGTCAGCTTTTCCACGATGGGACTTTTGTTGCTCCACTCTCGATTTTGACGGTGAGAGGAGAGAGAAGTAGCGAGGGTAGCCCGGGTCGCACGGGTAAACGAATTAGTGGGACTTTTTATGTCCTCTTTCTTCTAATTCGTATTTTGCTTTGTGTTCGTGTTCTGTTAAATGAGTGCGTGTTTTGTTTCCGTTTGTTGAAAATCGAAAATAGATAATTTTAAATGGTCTCGGGATATAATCCAAAATTGAAAAGTGCATTTTGAAAAACATTAAAATCTTAATAATGTGTACCATCAATAAATCGTACGGAGTAAATGACTCTCTTACCATTGACAATGTGAGAACGAAAATTCATTCACTTCGAAAACAATTTCAAAGAAAATTTTAAAAAATCCCAGGTTCAAAGAAAGCGGAATGGGTGCATTTGATTTATATAAACCAAAAAATAGTTTCCTTAAGTCACATTCCATCATAAGAAGATCTGTTTCAAACATTGACGAGCTAATTTAAATAATTGTATTTTGCCCCTTGGAGATCGTATTTTATGAAGGAAAGTAATAATTCGAATTTTGCTTCACTCATTCTTTTAAAGTTTTTGAAAGACGTTTCGTTGAGGCTTTTCAATTCTTTGGTTACAAAGGACTATGAAACTTTTCTATTCCATTCATCCCTCCAGGTTTTTTTGGTATTAACACACATGTATCACAAAAATTAAACAATTCCAATACGACTTGTTGGTTGTCTTCAATTTTATTTTTTTGTCTATTTTAATTAAAAAAAAAAAACTTTGTGCTGCTAACAAAAACAACAACCTCTCAGATAGATTGATGTGACACTTTAAACGCATTCATTTTACAGATGAGGAAACAGTGAGCATAATCAAAAGTCCTTTTACAAAAGACTTTCCGTGTAAAAGTTAAATTGCCACTTTAAAAGCGAACACACAAAATCCCACCGACACAAAGTTCCACCGTGGAAAAACTGACCATACAAGTAAACAGTTTTTGTCTTTTTCTGGTCTTATTGCAACAGGGGAGAGTACGATAACTTGGGGGCTAAAAATTGATAACTCAAAATTTTGATAAAAAAAAAATTAAAAAAAAAGAAAATTAGACCAATTTTTTTTCAAAATTGTGAAATGAAGTGCTAAATTTGTCTTTTGTAGTCAATGCTTGTATCAATTCTGAATAGAACACAAAAACCGAATGGTTTTATGTCGTCTAGTTTTTGAGAAAATTGAAAATTACTATTTTTGTTTTGTGACATTTAAGTGGTCTTCCTTTAAGGTAACCGAATGAATAATCGATTAAATGTCCGGCATGTTGGTTTTTTTTTTAAAAAAAACAGTACATGGGTGGCCCGCTTCGTTAAAGGAAATCAACTTTCTTTCCGTAGTTAGTCCACGCTCACGCGACTTCGTCGCTCCGCTCAAGGTACCTGTTTTTTGCCTGGCAGGCGCCTATGTCATGAATACTCTTCATCTAATTTGTATGCACTTAATAATGATGCAAAAATATCACCGATCAAACTTTGAATTTTGTACCGTTGGTTTTTTCATGCACATGTGGTAAAGCTCATTCTGTGTTCAATATTAGTTCGAATCGAGTGTTATTTTTTGTAAATAAGCAATGGCGACTAAGCATCCTCTAATCCATCCTAAACTAAATAACTTGTCGGTATTTTGTTCGTTCGGGGATTTGGTATCGACCAACGAAAAGAGCATCGCTTTTTTGGAAGAAATTGGTCTGATTCTCCTCTGACCTCCTCGTGGTGTATTCTGGATTACGCTAAATGATTTGCTAAACTTTTAACAAAGATGAACCTATCATTAACATTATAAATACTAAAAGGATCACCGTAAATACCAAAAAACAAAAAATAGTTTTAGTAGATCTCAATTTTCTCAAAAACTAGAAGACATAAAACCATTCGGTTTTTTGTGTTCTATTCGTAATTAATATAAGGATTGACTACAAAAAGCAAATTTAGCGCTTCATTTCACAATTTTGAAAAAAAGGTCTAAACTTGTTTTTTTAATTTTTTTTATCAAAAATTTAAGTTTGCATGCGAATTTTTCAAAAACTACTTAAGTAAACTATTCAATTTAAGCCCAGGATTAAAGAAAATGTTTCTGTCTTTCAAAGCCGGTATAGTACTTTATTGTAAGTGCTGCCATTGTTGTTTTTTTTTCATTTTAAGTCTTTTTTTTTTTAAATTGCTCCTACCTCCATAACGGTGCGAGATAGACCCCCCCTCCCATAGTAAAAAATGCTTGGTTTTGGCCCCTCTTCAAGAAATCGTTATCAATTTTTGGCGCCCAAGTTATCGTACTCTCCCCCAGGATTCGCTTTGACTCTGCTAGAATTCAGACGACAGGTAGCTATTCTTTATTGCCATACGTCCGGTGATATAAGCCCAACGATAAATTACGCCGTCCACGGGAGTCCTGGGACTATATACAACGGTACGACAATGTTGGCCACTATCTCGTAACAGTTCCAGATGCTGCGAATCAAAAGGCAGAACTATGTGCATTAAATGCGACGTTGGCCTATGCATCAAATGCAATCATTAATATCACTTTCTTCGTGTGGAAGAATAAATACATATTAGTTTATTATTTCTTTGTGCTTGATTCTTTATATTTTCAATAAAAAATATGTAAGACAAAGTTTTTCCTACTAAAAACGCTTGATATATAACAGAAAAACGAAAATTGTATTGAATATAGCCCAGCGGGTCCATATGGACCCCGAGGCTCAAGCCAAGATTTAGCAGCTTAGAAACAAAAAGTTTATTGACTAAAGTTTAACTACCCAAAAGTAAACAGAGTTCAAAATTACAGCCTCCTAGCTCTTCCGGTTGCCGTTGGTCACTAATGAGTTAATCTTGATTATTCATTTTTGAATTTCTTAAGAGAAACTGCGCCAAGCCGCATTGACATTCATCAACTCTTTACCGCTCTTAAGTGTTTTTTTTTTAAGTTTAATTTGAGTTTTGAAAGATAACTATTGCATATTTGTATGTGCTTAAATTATAAATTTTATGCTATTGTTGACAAAATTCAAGTGTTGCATACTTTTTGGCATTTGCCTCTTTAGGCATTGGGCTCGTTTGTTTTACTGAGCTTCAAACTTAATTTACACTGCATGTGAAACGTTTTGTGGAAACTTTCTATCTTAATATATGTAGAAATTATAACCGCAAGAAATTTAATTTAATTATTGTTATTAAGTTCATTGATTACAAATTCACAAAAATTGGTTTGGGTGCGAGTAGGTCTGCCCATACCATGAACTTCCCATCTCAAGATAAAAAAAAAATGTAGGCGCTATTTTATTTGCCGCCACCATCAAATTCCATTTGGGTTGTGAAAACATCAACCATTCCCTAGAAAAATGCAAAGGGCCTTACAAAATTACTTTCTTAGCCACGGGTACTCTTCTCTTGACCTCAACGCTGGTGTCATTATCTCTGTTTGCAGCGAAGCCTAAGCAAAGTCCCTAACTACCACAAAGTTATAGCTGTTAAAATACAACTTATGTTTCTTTTTGCCCTAGAATACAAAAGGACGAGCTTGGTTGGGATGCCAAACCTAGACATGGCTTCATACATCTCGTCTCTGTGGACGAAACAGAAATTCTTCGTTGCCGTAATACAGTCTGCGCAATTGATTCTTCCATGTCCTGAGCATGGGTTGCAATTCTACTATAATATTTCCATTTTGAACTTCGCAGGCTTTGGTTTGGGATCTGTAACCATGAGATAATTGTTTTATCTGTTGGTAGAATTTTCGAACCCCTTTCCTTTTTCTTAATCTCTCAACATTTTCGATCACGCGCTTTTCATGCATTTTCATAGATGTTGTGCCCGAGATTAAAACAGCCAATTAGAGCACTTTATAACCCGTTTGTTCCAACTAACGGCCGATTGCATTTATTGTTCTGGTCAATAGAAAACAAAAGAGGGTAGTTTCTAAATTCCATTTAATGCTTATTTTCCTAGTGACCAAAGTGCTTTTGCTTTGTGTGGGAGTTTTGTTTGCCAAAAGAATGCAAATTGTAAAATCAGATTGTTACTGAAATTGATTTGTCTGTGACCAAAATGTCCAACTTACTATATAACCAACATAGTGGCACACAGGCATCGCTCTAAGAGCATAGAACATAAGATAAGATGTGTGAAATTTGGAGTTATATTACGACAACTTTTACATTGGAAGTTGAATTTGTTTTTCAACTTCACCAACTTCACCAAGCCAGAATTAAGAAATAATATGTGGACAAGTAAAACTTGAGCTGAGCTATCACTGAAGCGTCGCTTACAAATTATCATTGTGAAAGACCGCTTATGTCAACTCCTTGTTCAATGTATTTAAGAAAATATTTCTACTACCAACGACGATGCACTTGTTGTGCTCGGAATATTAAATCGTGATTACCTTTATGTCGATTAAGTTCAAAAGTACATACTATACTTTCAGTCGAGAGTCCACCATCTCTTCCATCCGAGCTAAGGAAATGTTCAGCATAGGATCTTATTCTTTCCGGTAAATAGATGACTTTAAGAGTAGCACAAATAGTTCAGTTTTCATTGGAGATTTCGACAGCTGTTTCAAGGCGGATTTCGAGAGATTGTTTTTTTCCATGTGTCATTTACTGGAAAGACCTCTAGACTTTGGTTCAAGATAAGAAACCACAACAATGGAAAACAAACTTAATCTTTGAATGTTTTAATCTTCCTAGCAAAACTTTTTAATATGCGAGTAATGCAATTTTATCTATGTGTTTTAGCTTGGTCATTTAGGTTTCTCTCGATGATTTTTCTACCAAATCAATTGCCTCATGTATGTTGCCCCATGAGTTTCTTTTACCAATATGGTTTAAAGATAAAAAAGCCTCAAGCTACAGCAGGTCTTGAACAAAAATACTGATGGCACCATAGTTTTCTAAGGATGTTTTCAAGTGTCAGTGTTGTACCGTAATTCGAAATCATGAGAAATAAAAAAGATTAATATGATTCACATTTCTGAAACAATTTTCCAAGCACTGTCGTGGACATTTGGCTCAAGAAATAGAGAAAGAGCACCTTAAAATATAAAATGGCCTCAACTTAATACTGTGTTAGTCTGAACGTATATCTGTTTAGGTAATAATTAACTTATTTTAGTCAATTTGCTAAATAAATATGATGCTGATATAACTTTTGGAATTAAAATTCAACAAATTATTTACAAATTACAACAACTTAATTTGTTCTCGAGTTAGGTTGCTCGAAAGAATCCACACAAACGTACGTACGTACACACACACAGTCATCTTTCTAAAAACAATGGATTCCGACTTCTGGGACCTCGAAATCATATATTATTATTATACATATATTTTTCGCTGCCCTTGAGGAATACCATGCACTCGTATATATTTTCGTTTTTGGATCACTTTAAATACGAATTGCGTATTTAAAAATGATAGGTTAACATATTTTAATTTGAAAATACTTTTTTTCTGATTGAGTTAAAAATTAGATTTTTAGTTTGACTGCAAAAAAAACGTAATATAATTTAAAATAATTTTTACCGTTATTTCTTAAACATAATAGCTGGCTGGACTTTTTTTGTCATTTATCATTTAATTATTAACTTGAGGTGGCGTTACACTCCACGTAGCATTGGTATTTTATCCTTTTGGCTTAGTCAATTGGTTGTTAAATCTTCTCCTCCACTCACCGTCAATGCAGATGGGACAAAAGATCACACTTTTCTTTCAAAACAACGGGCCCTTCATCCGCTTTTGAAAGTATCCATGCCTCTACACCATATAGTAGGACGGGGATGATATTGGATGATATTCAGTTCTTCGAAAGAGGTCTTAGCTTTAATAGCCAGAGGTATTCTTCGTTTGATCTCAGCGCTGCTCCAGACGTTCACATCATACGGCGGAAAAGATGTTAAAGGCAATTTTGAGTAGATTGATACCTCTATAACTGGGTTCCTTCCTTCAGGATTGGGCAACTAATTCTGAGACTCCATTCATCTCGCATGCTTTCTTCTGACCATGTGTTGAAGATGAGTTGGTGCATACTCCCAACTAAGTCATCTCCGCCGCTTTTAGAAATTCTATCTTGCTATCTGTACTTCGTCTAGGTCAGGTAGACGGCATTGTTGGTTCTTCCATGTCCTCAGCATTGACTGCAATTTTACTATAATATTTCCATTTCGAATTTTGCAGGCTTCGGTTTAGGGTGAATAACCTTGAGATAATTGTTTTTGCTGGCTGGCTGTCCATGGCTTGTATTAAACGACTCAATGAAAGCATTTTCGATTATAATATAGGACCAACGACCCAAAATCTTAGCCAGTCATCCCTCTAAGAGTATCCACCTCAACTCAATATTTTAAATTTAGAGTTGCGAAAATCGATTTCATAACAACAACTCTAACATTGGAAGAGTTGAATTTGTATTTGCTTTGGGCAGTTGTTTTTCAACTTCTTCTATAAAGCTTAATAAATCAGACAGCCAGAATTATCAAATATTATAAAGCTTAGTTTTAAAAGTATAACATTTTGTAAGAACTATGTTTATAGGGATTCATATTTTAAAAGTCAACTTCATGTATTTTTGGAATTATTTTTAATCAATGAAATTTGTTTGATTGCTTTTCTTTGGAAGATATTAACCACTGCTCGGAATATTAAGGATTAACTTAATGTCCTTTTTGAAAGGGTTCAAAAGTACATAGTTTCAATCCAGAGATTTCCACCACCTCTTCCTTCCGAGCTGGTAACTGCTCAGCAAAGGATCTTTTTCTGTCTGGTAAATATATGGCTTAACGAGGATCACATTCAGTCCAGTTTTCTTTGCAGATTTTGATAGGCTTTTCCACGCCGATTCCGAGAATTTTTTTTTATCTCTGTGTCATTTTCTGGAAAGACCTCTAGGATTGGGTTCATTATAAGAAACCACAACAGTGGAAAACAAACTAAATCGGATGTTTGCAACACTCTATAATATACGAGTAATGCAGATTTATCCATGTGATTTAACTTGGTCATTTAGCTTTCTTTTGACGCTTTTTCTTTGAATTCGATTGCCTCATGTAAGTTGCGCCATGAGCTTCTTTTTGCTAATATATTATAAGCGTCAAGCTACAGCCGAGCAGGTTTTGAACAAAAAAATTGGTGGCTTAATAATTTTCTAAGGATGTTTTCATGTGTCAGTGTTGCAGACGTCACTCTGAGTCTTGAAAAATGGGAAAGACTTACAGGATTCACATTTCTGAATCAAATTTCAAGGAACTTCCGTGGAAATTTGGATCAGGAAATAGAGAAAGGGGGCACATCAATGTATGAAATGGCCTCAACTAAATACTGTTTTAGTCTATTTGGTAGTCTCTATAGTTAGTAACTTACTTAGTTTAGTCAATTGGCTAAAAAACATAATATTGATGAAACTTTTGGCATTAAAATTGAACAAAAAAAAAATTTATAAGAATTTGTCCGGAAACTTATGAACGGCAGTGTTTACATTTATGCATATTTTTTTATCTGATAAGGTAGCTATAGACTATAAATTTAATTAATTTTGAACTTATTTTATTGGAAAACTAAATTGATTTTAATTGCAGAAGTGAAATTGTCCCTTTTTTTGACAGTTTTTTCGTCATAAAACTCAAAGCACCCTGTGGAATTTAACCAAAAGCTTTTCAGGTGATCTTTATGCACACACGCTTCGAATGAAACCAATTTCTTCGATAGCTTGATTTGTTCTCGAGTTAGGCTGTACGAAAGAATCCGCACAAACGTACGTACGTACGTACACACACACACACAGACATCTTTCTAAAAATCATGGAATCCGACTACTGGGACCGCCAAACGTGGAGAAATGTAAAAATTTTGAATTTCGAAAATCGGACCGATTACAAGAACTTCCTGATGGGAAGTTAAAAATAATAGGAAAAATACTAATTGAAATCTTGAGAAAAATAAAAAAATAGGAAATAAAACTTAAAAAAAAAACGGAATCAAAGTTCTCCTTCGTCGTTCGCTAATCTTCGAATGCCCTTTTTCTCCTCTAATCTGTGTCGTTGAATTCTTTTCCGACTTGCCGTGTTGCTGGGTTGCCGAGTTGCATCCTACAATCGGCCATCCTGCGAGTAGCTGCCCTCAGCTCTTGATCTTGATGTTCCTCGTTTTCGTCCGATGAGTCACTCTCGATGTCCGTGATACGCCATTGCTTCATCATGTCGGCACTAGTTGTAGTGGCGGAGGGTCCTTCATGGTCGCCTATTTTTGAAACTCCATATCGGTCATGGTTGTCTTCGCTTATTATCCTGTACGGTCCTAAAAACTTGCCTGCTAGTTTGAGGTTTGGGCCAAATTGTGTGCGTCGAATAGCCACTAAGTCGCCTAACTTGTATTTCCGGGCTGGTCGTCTGTTGCGGTTATATGTTGATCTGTTTTCACGTTGCACCTTTAAAATTTCTCCTCGAGCTATTTCGCGAGCTTCATCCCTTTCCGCCACAAATAATTCTTGAATTTCTTGAACAATCAAAGTTGTTAAATCTTCGTTTACACAAGTTCTCATTTTCGTACCAAACATTAGTTCGAATGGCGTTGTTCGCGTACTACGCTGCCAAGTTGAGTTGAACCTTATTCGTATGGATATACCATCTGTCTGGTTTCTCCAGAGAAAGCTTTGTCAGGACGGATATGATGATACGGTTAATACGTTCTATTTGCTCATTCCAACGGGGCACGCCAGTTGTGATTACCAAATGTTGGATGTTTTCGGTTTCACAGTATTCTTTGAAAAGGTTGCTGGTGAATGCAGCTTCGCGATCTGAAATTATCCTACGTGGACTACCAAAAATAGATTTCTGCAGTTCTAATTTTGCGATGACCTCAGCTGCTGAAGTTGTCTTGGTTGGGTAAATCCATGTGAACTTCGAAAACGCATCCACAATGCAAAAGATATAGCTGTGTGGTGAATGCATTAAGGATGGAAACAAGTTTGAGTCCGAACTAAAAATATTTAATTTAATTTCAACTTATATTAATTTACAAAGGAATCGAAGTAAAGGGGAGATGGCGTGACGGCGAACTACGATCGACTGATCCAAAGTTACCGTTCTTTATTGCTAATAAATAATAAGTTTATATAACAATGAATATTATGAACGAATGCGTTATGTTTAATGTTTAAGTGTTGCCAATATGGAATTGTGAGTCGCCACACTACTCCCCCTCTAGTTAACTGGTTAACGAAAAAATCAAGAATTATATCGCTTAGGAATCTGGACTCTTCTTCCGGAACGTGTAATCTGACCAGGTTCTGGATGCTCCTTACCGTCGAAAATAGTTGTTGGCTTGCTGGGTTCTTCCATCTCTTCGGATTGCAGGAACGCTGTCTTCAAGCGATCGATTGAGATCTTCGACGTCCGATTAGATATTTTTACTTTGAAATATTTATCTCCCTTTTCTACAATTTCGAAAGGACCGTCATATGGTTGTTGCAGTGGAGATCTGACCGCGTCATTGCGCACAAAAACGTGTGTTGCTGTCTTAATGCTGGGCTGAACAAATACTTTAGCGTTATTATGAGCCGAAGCAGGAATTGGCGCAACTTTAGCCATGGAACGACGTAGGTTTTTGATGAACTCTGATTCGACTTGAACCTTTTTTTCTCCGAAGAAATCGCCGGGAAGTCTCAATGTTTTGCCGTAAAGCATCTCTGCAGGGGTTGCTCGTATGTCAGCCTTGAACGTTGAACGTAGACCCCGGAGAACAGAAGGCAGAACATCTACCCAATCATCTGTTTTGTAGCACCGTATAGCTGTTTTGAGGGCGCGATGCCATCTCTCAATCATGCCGTTCGCTTGCGGATGGTAAGGGGTTGTCCTGTGATGTTTGATGCCAAATAGACGAGTTAACTCCCTGAAGACGGTACTCTCGAACTGCCTTCCCAATTCCGTCGAAATCCGTAACGGTACACCGAACCTTGAAAACCATCCAGAAATTAACGCTCTGGCTACGGTCTCAGCTGTGATGTCTGGTAATGGATATGCTTCCGGCCAACGAGAGAAACGATCGATGCACGTCAACAAGTAGCGGTGTCCTTGTGAAGATGGTAGGGGTCCAACTATATCAACGTTGATATGTTCGAACCGACCAAGAGGCGTGGTGTAAGTAGCTACTGGTGTATGATTGTGTCTCTGGATCTTATTCTGCTGGCAGGAAATGCACTGTCTAACGAATTTAGAAATCTCTTTGCGCATATCGGGCCATACATATCGTTCTGAGATCAAATGGATAGTCGACTTAATCCCTGGGTGTGACAAACTGTGCAAGCGAGTCATTATCGTTTTCCGCAAAGATTTCGGCACTATAGGTCGCACTCGATCGGCAGATGTGTCACAATAGACCTGTGACTTAGATTCTGGAAGAGTAAGCAGTTTGGGGATTAGTGAATTCGAAAGAAATTTACCTTTGTCGATAAGATTTCGAAAGTCTTCATCACTAGATTGTTCGGCTGCGATAGTGTCCAGGTCAAACGGTTGAATAGCAAGCTCTGCTAATCGAGACAACGAGTCAGCGACGTTGTTGTCGGTCCCCTTCACGTACCGGATGTCCGTGCTGAATTGGCCAATAAAATCCAGCTGGCGAATTTGCCGTGGTGATGACTTGTCTGGCTTTTGCATGAACGCAAAGACAAGTGGTTTATGGTCCGTGAGTATGCTGAACTCTCGTCCTTCGACCAGATGACGAAAATATTTTACGCCCAAAAATATAGCTAGGAGTTCACGGTCGTACGTACTATACCGCTTTTGAGTCTCGGTTAGCTTTCTTGAGAAAAACCCCAAAGGCTTTGTAACTCCATCAACGATTTGATGAAGGGCTGCACCCACTGCGGTATCAGAGGCATCTGTATTGAGGATCAGCGGTGCGTTGATGGCTGGGTGTGTTAACAGGGTAGCGTTCGCCAAATCTGCTTTACACCGTTGAAAAGCTGCTTCTGATTCTGCTGTCCAGACGATTGGCGTAGAATCATTCTTCACGTTTCCCTTAATGAGTCGTTGGAGTATGGCCTGGTTACTGATGGCATTGGGCAGAAACCTTCGATAAAAATTAATTATTGCGAGAAACTTCTTGAGTTCCCTAGCTTTTGTTGGTTTCTCGAAGTCCTGGATCACTTTCACCTTCTCATCCAGTGGACGTACGCCTTCGCTGTTGATCGTGTGGCCGAGGAATCGCACTTCCTTTTCTCCGAACACACACTTGGAAACATTGATAGTGAGGCCGTAGTCGTTCAATCTTCGGAAAACTTGACGGAGATGGTGCTGATGTTCACTTTCGTTTGCAGAAGCGACGCAGATGTCATCCAAATATGAAAATGCAAAGTCCTCTAGTCCTCGTAACACTTCATGCATGTGACGCTGAAAAGTTTGAGCGGCATTTCGGAAGCCGAACGTCATATACACAAATTCGTATAAGCCGAATGGAGTAATAATGGCCGTTTTCGGAATATCTGTGGGTTCTATTGGTATTTGATGAAAAGCTCGCTGCAAGTCGATTGTCGAAAAAATTTTCCGTCCATGAAGAATATGAGAGCAATCTTGAATTAATGGTATGGGGTACCGATCTGGCTTCGTCATCGCATTAAGTGCACGGTAATCACCGCAAGGTCGCCAGTCCCCATTCGCTTTGCGAACCATGTGCAAGGGGCTTGCCCAATTACTTTTGGATGGTCGGCAAATTCCCTTCTCCATTAGATATCGAAATTCTGCCTGGGCAGCCTTGAGTTTCTCAGCGTCGAGCTTGCGTGGTCGAGCGCAAACTGGAGGACCCCTCGTCTCAATGTGATGCGTTGTAGCGGTTTTGGCACAGTTCATCGCCGGTCTCGCATTGAACCCCGTAAGATCTTTGAACTCGGCTAGAATTGAAGCAAACTCATTAATAGAGTTAAATGTAGTAACGCTTACCGAGTAACCAAGCAATGTATCCGCCTTTGTTTTGATGTGCGTTTGGCCGTCTATTAATAGATTACGCTTCAGGTCGATTATGAGTCCGTAGTTTTTAACAAAATCCGCCCCGATGATGGGCCGCTGGACGTCCGCCACAATGAAATTCCAAGAAAAGGCTCGTCGTAGTCCTATATCGATAGATAATCGTCGTGTACCAAAAGTTCGTATTTCACTGCCATTTGCTGCGAACAGTGACGTTGAATTGGAAGACGAAAAACGATCGTGGTATCTTGCTGGAATCACGGAAACGTCAGCTCCACTGTCGATGAGAAAACGCTGGTTTGAAGACTTGTCGTGAACAACTAATCTGCAGATGTGTTGGTTAGTGTGTTGTTCACTGGCTGTTTTTCCACTAACCAACACGCGGCTCTCTAGTTTTTTGGCTTTTTGAACGAACAGGGCTCACGGCAATTTTTTGCATTTGTTCCGTAGTGCTTGTGATACCAACACATTGGATTCTTCTCCTCGGAGCGACCGCGATGGTGATTTAAAAAATTTCGACTAAGGCTGCGACTTCGTTGATTTCTTTGACGTTCACCGCCATGATGTTCCTGAAGTCGCCCACTTCCATAACTTTGTCTGCCAATCTTGCCAAATTTGTTAATTCTTCATTTGACGCTTGTAAAATGGCTCGCACCTGTGCAGGAAGCCTTTGTAGCCACAATGATTTAAGGAACTCGTTGTTAATTTGTGTTCCTCCCAAACTTCGTAGCTCATTTAGTAGCTGAGATGGCCGTTTGTCCCCCAAATCGACTTCTGAGAGTAGTTTCTTAATTTTTTTCTGCTCCGAGTCACCAAAGTGATCAATTAGAACACGTTTCAGGTTGTCGTATCTATTGTTTTCTGGTGGCGTTAAAACTGCGTCCGAAATTTGAGAAAGCACTTTAGAGTCTATCGCACTGATTACCGAGTAAAATTTTGACGAATCACTTCGTATTTTAGATAACTCAAATTGTGCCTCCATTTGCGCGAACCAAATTTCTGGTTTTTCGTGCCAGAATGAGGGTATTTTTAACGCAATTCGGGAAACCATTTCAGATGAATTTGTTTCCATGTTACCACTGTTCAACTGTCCATTGGATGACGATTCGGAGTCGTTGTTCGTAGACGTGGAAGCTTCGCGGAATTCGTCGCCGGTAAGCATACTTGGAGAACACGAGACTTTTCCGTTTATGCAATTTTTTGTGAACGGTAGGAAAATATAGCGGGGAAAGTTGGGAAAAAATAATTGCCTTAAAGCACTCACGCACCAATTTAGTTAAATGAAACACGGGGTCACCAATTGTGGTGAATGCATTAAGGATGGAAACAAGTTTGAGTCCGAACTAAAAATATTTAATTTAATTTCAACTTATATTAATTTACAAAGGAATCGAAGTAAAGGGGAGATGGCGTGACGGCGAACTACGATCGACTGATCCAAAGTTACCGTTCTTTATTGCTAATAAATAATAAGTTTATATAACAATGAATATTATGAACGAATGCGTTATGTTTAATGTTTAAGTGTTGCCAATATGGAATTGTGAGTCGCCACACTACTCCCCCTCTAGTTAACTGGTTAACGAAAAAATCAAGAATTATATCGCTTAGGAATCTGGACTCTTCTTCCGGAACGTGTAATCTGACCAGGTTCTGGATGCTCCTTACCGTCGAAAATAGTTGTTGGCTTGCTGGGTTCTTCCATCTCTTCGGATTGCAGGAACGCTGTCTTCAAGCGATCGATTGAGATCTTCGACGTCCGATTAGATATTTTTACTTTGAAATATTTATCTCCCTTTTCTACAATTTCGAAAGGACCGTCATATGGTTGTTGCAGTGGAGATCTGACCGCGTCATTGCGCACAAAAACGTGTGTTGCTGTCTTAATGCTGGGCTGAACAAATACTTTAGCGTTATTATGAGCCGAAGCAGGAATTGGCGCAACTTTAGCCATGGAACGACGTAGGTTTTTGATGAACTCTGATTCGACTTGAACCTTTTTTTCTCCGAAGAAATCGCCGGGAAGTCTCAATGTTTTGCCGTAAAGCATCTCTGCAGGGGTTGCTCGTATGTCAGCCTTGAACGTTGAACGTAGACCCCGGAGAACAGAAGGCAGAACATCTACCCAATCATCTGTTTTGTAGCACCGTATAGCTGTTTTGAGGGCGCGATGCCATCTCTCAATCATGCCGTTCGCTTGCGGATGGTAAGGGGTTGTCCTGTGATGTTTGATGCCAAATAGACGAGTTAACTCCCTGAAGACGGTACTCTCGAACTGCCTTCCCAAGTCCGTCGAAATCCGTAACGGTACACCGAACCTTGAAAACCATCCAGAAATTAACGCTCTGGCTACGGTCTCAGCTGTGATGTCTGGTAATGGATATGCTTCCGGCCAACGAGAGAAACGATCGATGCACGTCAACAAGTAGCGGTGTCCTTGTGAAGATGGTAGGGGTCCAACTATATCAACGTTGATATGTTCGAACCGACCAAGAGGCGTGGTGTAAGTAGCTACTGGTGTATGATTGTGTCTCTGGATCTTATTCTGCTGGCAGGAAATGCACTGTCTAACGAATTTAGAAATCTCTTTGCGCATATCGGGCCATACATATCGTTCTGAGATCAAATGGATAGTCGACTTAATCCCTGGGTGTGACAAACTGTGCAAGCGAGTCATTATCGTTTTCCGCAAAGATTTCGGCACTATAGGTCGCACTCGATCGGCAGATGTGTCACAATAGACCTGTGACTTAGATTCTGGAAGAGTAAGCAGTTTGGGGATTAGTGAATTCGAAAGAAATTTACCTTTGTCGATAAGATTTCGAAAGTCTTCATCACTAGATTGTTCGGCTGCGATAGTGTCCAGGTCAAACGGTTGAATAGCAAGCTCTGCTAATCGAGACAACGAGTCAGCGACGTTGTTGTCGGTCCCCTTCACGTACCGGATGTCCGTGCTGAATTGGCCAATAAAATCCAGCTGGCGAATTTGCCGTGGTGATGACTTGTCTGGCTTTTGCATGAACGCAAAGACAAGTGGTTTATGGTCCGTGAGTATGCTGAACTCTCGTCCTTCGACCAGATGACGAAAATATTTTACGCCCAAAAATATAGCTAGGAGTTCACGGTCGTACGTACTATACCGCTTTTGAGTCTCGGTTAGCTTTCTTGAGAAAAACCCCAAAGGCTTTGTAACTCCATCAACGATTTGATGAAGGGCTGCACCCACTGCGGTATCAGAGGCATCTGTATTGAGGATCAGCGGTGCGTTGATGGCTGGGTGTGTTAACAGGGTAGCGTTCGCCAAATCTGCTTTACACCGTTGAAAAGCTGCTTCTGATTCTGCTGTCCAGACGATTGGCGTAGAATCATTCTTCACGTTTCCCTTAATGAGTCGTTGGAGTATGGCCTGGTTACTGATGGCATTGGGCAGAAACCTTCGATAAAAATTAATTATTGCGAGAAACTTCTTGAGTTCCCTAGCTTTTGTTGGTTTCTCGAAGTCCTGGATCACTTTCACCTTCTCATCCAGTGGACGTACGCCTTCGCTGTTGATCGTGTGGCCGAGGAATCGCACTTCCTTTTCTCCGAACACACACTTGGAAACATTGATAGTGAGGCCGTAGTCGTTCAATCTTCGGAAAACTTGACGGAGATGGTGCTGATGTTCACTTTCGTTTGCAGAAGCGACGCAGATGTCATCCAAATATGAAAATGCAAAGTCCTCTAGTCCTCGTAACACTTCATGCATGTGACGCTGAAAAGTTTGAGCGGCATTTCGGAAGCCGAACGTCATATACACAAATTCGTATAAGCCGAATGGAGTAATAATGGCCGTTTTCGGAATATCTGTGGGTTCTATTGGTATTTGATGAAAAGCTCGCTGCAAGTCGATTGTCGAAAAAATTTTCCGTCCATGAAGAATATGAGAGCAATCTTGAATTAATGGTATGGGGTACCGATCTGGCTTCGTCATCGCATTAAGTGCACGGTAATCACCGCAAGGTCGCCAGTCCCCATTCGCTTTGCGAACCATGTGCAAGGGGCTTGCCCAATTACTTTTGGATGGTCGGCAAATTCCCTTCTCCATTAGATATCGAAATTCTGCCTGGGCAGCCTTGAGTTTCTCAGCGTCGAGCTTGCGTGGTCGAGCGCAAACTGGAGGACCCCTCGTCTCAATGTGATGCGTTGTAGCGGTTTTGGCACAGTTCATCGCCGGTCTCGCATTGAACCCCGTAAGATCTTTGAACTCGGCTAGAATTGAAGCAAACTCATTAATAGAGTTAAATGTAGTAACGCTTACCGAGTAACCAAGCAATGTATCCGCCTTTGTTTTGATGTGCGTTTGGCCGTCTATTAATAGATTACGCTTCAGGTCGATTATGAGTCCGTAGTTTTTAACAAAATCCGCCCCGATGATGGGCCGCTGGACGTCCGCCACAATGAAATTCCAAGAAAAGGCTCGTCGTAGTCCTATATCGATAGATAATCGTCGTGTACCAAAAGTTCGTATTTCACTGCCATTTGCTGCGAACAGTGACGTTGAATTGGAAGACGAAAAACGATCGTGGTATCTTGCTGGAATCACGGAAACGTCAGCTCCACTGTCGATGAGAAAACGCTGGTTTGAAGACTTGTCGTGAACAACTAATCTGCAGATGTGTTGGTTAGTGTGTTGTTCACTGGCTGTTTTTCCACTAACCAACACGCGGCTCTCTAGTTTTTTGGCTTTTTGAACGAACAGGGCTCACGGCAATTTTTTGCATTTGTTCCGTAGTGCTTGTGATACCAACACATTGGATTCTTCTCCTCGGAGCGACCGCGATGGTGATTTAAAAAATTTCGACTAAGGCTGCGACTTCGTTGATTTCTTTGACGTTCACCGCCATGATGTTCCTGAAGTCGCCCACTTCCATAACTTTGTCTGCCAATCTTGCCAAATTTGTTAATTCTTCATTTGACGCTTGTAAAATGGCTCGCACCTGTGCAGGAAGCCTTTGTAGCCACAATGATTTAAGGAACTCGTTGTTAATTTGTGTTCCTCCCAAACTTCGTAGCTCATTTAGTAGCTGAGATGGCCGTTTGTCCCCCAAATCGACTTCTGAGAGTAGTTTCTTAATTTTTTTCTGCTCCGAGTCACCAAAGTGATCAATTAGAACACGTTTCAGGTTGTCGTATCTATTGTTTTCTGGTGGCGTTAAAACTGCGTCCGAAATTTGAGAAAGCACTTTAGAGTCTATCGCACTGATTACCGAGTAAAATTTTGACGAATCACTTCGTATTTTAGATAACTCAAATTGTGCCTCCATTTGCGCGAACCAAATTTCTGGTTTTTCGTGCCAGAATGAGGGTATTTTTAACGCAATTCGGGAAACCATTTCAGATGAATTTGTTTCCATGTTACCACTGTTCAACTGTCCATTGGATGACGATTCGGAGTCGTTGTTCGTAGACGTGGAAGCTTTGCGGAATTCGTCGCCGGTAAGCATACTTGGAGAACACGAGACTTTTCCGTTTATGCAATTTTTTGTGAACGGTAGGAAAATATAGCGGGGAAAGTTGGGAAAAAATAATTGCCTTAAAGCACTCACGCACCAATTTAGTTAAATGAAACACGGGGTCACCAATTGTGGTGAATGCATTAAGGATGGAAACAAGTTTGAGTCCGAACTAAAAATATTTAATTTAATTTCAACTTATATTAATTTACAAAGGAATCGAAGTAAAGGGGAGATGGCGTGACGGCGAACTACGATCGACTGATCCAAAGTTACCGTTCTTTATTGCTAATAAATAATAAGTTTATATAACAATGAATATTATGAACGAATGCGTTATGTTTAATGTTTAAGTGTTGCCAATATGGAATTGTGAGTCGCCACAGCTGTACTGCTTCGCCGTCTTCGAGAGTGGTCCAAGGTGATCAACATGGTAAGTTGCGAGTGGAACGCTTTCCTTTTGAATCGGACAAAGAAGACCATCCTGCTTTCCAGCTTTTCGTTCCGCAAGGATACACGATATGCAATTCGTACGCACGTTTTCCAACTTTTTGGTAAGTTGTGGAATGAAATAGTCCCTCTTGACAAGTTCACCCATTTTCCTCGATGTGAAATGACCATCCTCGTGTATTTTGTGAAGCAATTTAGACTGCATCTTCTTCGGAATATACAGAAGCTTGCGACCTTCCTCGTCTATTTTGTAGACAACACCCCTTTCGCAAGTGAAATCGTCGTAATTGGCGTGATTAAGGACCGTCTTGATTAATTTAATTTTTTCGTCTTCCTCCTGAGCCTTTACTATTCTAGCCAAAAATTCACTGTTGACAAAACCTACGGCATTCCTACTCAGCGCGTCTGCATGCCGCATTTTTGATGTTCCAGCGTAAAGTCGAACTCTTGTGTAATCAGAATCCACCCAGCTATGCGTGATGAAAACTCCTTCTTCTCCATAGTACCCTTAAAAGCAGCACAGTCCGTAGCTATAGTGAACCGTATGCCGAGTAAGTAGTGCCTGAACTTTTTTAAGGCTGAAACGACGGCGAGTGCCACAAACTCATAACTGCTATAAGCTTGTTCCGCTTTTGATGTTTTCTTGCTGTAATACGCGAAGGGGTAGAAATTGCCATCTGCTTTTTGGAGGAAAACGGCGACATTTTTTCCAGCGAAACTTGACCCCATACTCTCTTGCTACGTCGAGTACCATCTTTAAGATTGAAATTGATCCTTCGTAATCCTTACTGAGTACGACAAGAACATCCATGTACCAGAGTACGATCTCTTTGTACATAAGGTCCTGAAATACAAGGTAGATATGTCGTTGGAAGACAGCTGGCGACGAACAAAGTCCAAAAGGAACCCTGTTAAACTCATACTGTCCCATTGGTGTGACAAATGAGGTAAATTTTCGGCTCTCTTCATCTAGCTGACATGGAAAAATCCATTTTCTAAGTCAAGGGTCGAAAAAACATTCGCAGAGCTAAGCTGATCAATTTGGTCGTCAATCAGGGGGAGTGGAAAACGGTCCCTAACAACAAATTTATTTAAATGGCGGAAGTCGACACACAGCCGTTTATTTCCATCCTTCTCCTAATTATGCCAGAATCGAGCCATTCGTCTATTTGATTCTGCACAATCTCTTTTTCTAGAGGTGCGAGTCTTCTCGGTCGTTGAGCTATTCGTTGTTCTGTCTTTAACACTATTTTCATAACAACATTCGTTGTCTTTTTCTGGACTGCCTTATAGTCGTCGACCATATTTTGAACTTTCGTCCTATACAGAGGATTTCCCACTACTAATTCAAAATTATTTTCACTGACCTGCAAACAGTTGCTGAAATTCTGCTGAATTGTCTCAACTCGGACACCTTCTTCACTTAATGTAATCCGAGTCCCACGTAGAACATCTTTACCAATCAACAATGCATGCCTGAGGATCTTCGAGGAAACGACATAGATTTTCGGTCGGTAAGTAAGCTCGTCGATGTGCAAAACTCCAAAAAAGTACCCGTGTGGTGTGGTGGATACCTATGATAAACCTTGGAATGTTTAGTCGTCGTGTTCCAACGAGGGAGATCCTAGTTTGAAGTACTGGTATCGATTCGGGCTTTAACTTCGACTCAGTTGACTAAAACCATTTTCACTTCAATTCACAACCCTTATTTTTTCTTTTCGCTTAGGGCAACTCGCTGATAGATGTCCAAAACCTTCGCAATTAAAGCATTTTGGCCCTTTTGCCTTTGTTTCGAGGAGGTATTAATTTGCACCACCTATGCCAGCGAAAAAGAAAGATCGAATAACGAAAACGAGAGGTCGATGAAATTAGCCAATCGACTTTATTGCTTCGTGGTTGAGACAGAAGTGAGTTAAGTATGACAATGCAAGTCGTGTTTAACATTGATTATGTTATACATACTGGTATATGAATTGACATTAATTTTGTTATATGTACATATTGTTATATTAAATGACGATTCACATAATAAACGATTTACATGAACACTTTTTTCTATTACGAACAGCCTTAAACTCGCAAGCTCTACTCTTGTGGCCGATTACACCACAGTTGAAACACCGAGACTCCTGAGAGGAATTGTCCTTTGGCTTCACTGCACGTATAACATTGTTTCTGTTTGATACACGGAAACGCTCGTATTCCACCAGCTTCGATTTAAACTCGCTCAAATTATTCGCACCGTACAACATTGACTTGTTGATTGGAATGTCATCGATTCCATCGATGATATACTGTATCAGAGAACGGTCATCAACACCTCCCCTTGCGCCGAGCTCGCGCATTGAGTACAAATATTCAATCGTCGATTCCCCTTTCTTCTGTTTTTTTTGTAAAAAGTTTTTTATGAACATCTGCGGCTGTTGTATTTTCACTGAACTCCTCTAACAACAGCAGCTTTAGACCGAGCCAATTGGTCATAGTTGGTTTGGATTTAACAGCTAGCTTGCTACGCCGGATAAGAGCCTTTTTGCAAACAGGAGTTTTCGTATCTCATCCCACTTCAAACTCTTCGATCCATAATTTAACGTCGGATTCGCCGCTGAAAATTGAAACTGTATTAAGAGCGTCTTCGAAACTACCAACACTTGCCCGATCATTTCGCATCTGAAGTTCATCGATCTGTTTGCGGAGTAAGGAGATTTGCAACTCCTGACTGCATCCTGGATTTTCTGCATAAGATGTTTCGTGATTTGTCTCAGCTAATCGAGCATGTCTTCTTCCAGCTGGCTGTACGTCCTCTACATAACCTCTCTCGTTTGTCGTCGTTGGTCTGCCGCAGGTTAGCTTTTCCTCAATCCTCGTTAGTGTCTCGAACATGGAAGAGAGATCAATCCCCGAACTGATACTTGTGCTTTTCATGTTATGCGTCTTTTTCCCCTTTTTCGGCATTATTTTATTAGGTAGAAAAAAAAATCAATTAAACGTCAATCGTCTCTTGTCACGTGGTGTGGTTTTTCTTTCTTTATATATTTTTTTTTTTTCAAATCGTCACCGTCGTCGTTGGTTAGAAATTTAGTGCGATTATGTGCGATCTTTTTTTTTTTTATTGTAGATTTTATCCAAGATTATAGAGCTGATTTAATTGCGCCAATCCAAACCGATTCAGTTAGTCCATCCCGGACGAGCCCCCATATGTAGAAATTATAACCGCAAGAAATTTAATTTAATTATTGTTATTAAGTTCATTGATTACAAATTCACAAAAATAATAGGAAAAATACTAATTGAAATCTTGAGAAAAAATAGGAAATAAAACTTAAAAAAAAAAACGGAATTCAAAGTTCTCCTTCGTCGTTCGTCTTCGTCGTTCGCTAATCTTCGAATGCCCTTTTTCTCCTCTAATCTGTGTCGTTGAATTCTTTTCCGACTTGCCGTGTTGCCGGTTTGCCGAGTTGCATCCTACACATATACGCATAAAATTTGATCAATTGATCTTCAGGATGTGGTGTCATTCCAAACTTTCATTATTTATGAAAACAAAGGCAACGCTGTTTCTTGATGCTTCAAGTTTGAAGATAATTTCAAATTGCAGATTGGAAATCTACTATTATTAGACTTAAATATGCGGTATTGTTTCTAGTGAATCTCTCTCAAATTTTCCTTTGGATAGTATACCCAAAGTTCCGAGAGGGAGGCATGGGGTTTATTCGATCGTGTACCTCCAAAGTGTAACAATTGATTTACTATAAACATGCATCTGCATATATCTCAGTACCATCAGCATCATATTCTACGTGCATAGATTTCACTTTACGCAAATCCAGTGCTTATTTCGTTACTTTTTAATATTAGGGATCTTACAGTTCGTGTTTGTCAATATAACATACGTATGTATGTACATGTACGGAATAAACAATTTGCCTCTGACGTGGCGCATACAAAAAAACGTCTAAACATATTTTTTAAAAGAATTTCTTTTACATAAATTATATAAGAAACTTAATATAGATAAGGCGTCTTTCGTTAAGCGCTGCCTATCTTTTAAAATATATAGTTATTATATATTTACTGTAGCTGAAATTATATACATTTTTTCATTCAAAAGGCTATATTGCATAATTTACTTTACTTCTGAAAAAAATAACATTATTATTGCAAGTATCACAGTTTAATATAATGAAAAGTCGAAGGTACAAGAAAAACCTTCTTTAAATTCGTAAAAATAAGATTTCCAAGTTTGGAGAGAATGGGAGGCAAGAAAGCTAGAGCTGATTTCAAATATGCTTAACAAGTTAATAAAAATAAAAAACAAAATAAATAAATAAATTAACATATAAATATATACATTTGAAGAAGTCACATTACACTGCATCTCCTTGCTGAAATTCGGAGCATGTTGGGAAACTGCACGGCGCATCGTGTATTTTCGAGCGTTGTAGGAAACGTCCGTATCAGTTTTCCCGAATTCAGCTATCGCATTGTAGAGTTCGGAGCGATATATACTGTCTATAGTAGATGTTGGGTATCGACTTGAAACTCGTTGGTCTTTCATTTGCCGGGCCGGAAGCCATATTTGTATGATCTAATTTACATTTACACTTGATAGGATCTTGTTGGTGACATTGAGTAGGGCTATACCTAGGTAGTGTTTTTTTTGTTTGTATTTATTGTATTTATTGTAGTTGTTGCAAGACACATGATCGCCCCTTTTGTTATGAAGCCGAGCGCCGACCTCTTCTAAGGGTTGTGGGGGAGCAACTTCGTCCACCAGATTTGGGCTCTCTTCTTGCCTCATCACTTTCCCGGAGTCATGAAGTTTAAATAAATTTTCGATTACCTGTGGTGACATGATTTCTATGTTGGTCGCCTAAGGTGGTCTTGGGTACCTCCTGTATGACAGTGCGGCATTGCTCCCACATTTTCTTGACGTCTGTGGCTAGCAATTGGTATTGGAGAGTCTTTCACTCAGTTGCTCTTTGTAGTCTCCGGCTACAGAGTGCTTAGTTGTATAATGTTAAACCACCTTTTTGGTTACATTGGACAATCGAGCTTGAGTCGAATTGTTAATTAAAAGTGGTCAGAGTTTGACGAGTGTTTTGCGTCAATAAGCACATGGTCAATTTGATTTGCGGTTGCATCTGGACCATCTGGAGACACTCAGGTTGCTGTGTGGATTATTTTGTGCAGGAATCTTGTGCTCCCACTGCTGCCGCAAAGTTCGTGAGTCAGAAGCGGTTGTCTGTTGTTGTGCTTTCCGACCACTCCGCCAAAGATTTTTTGTTCTTTTGAACGATTCTGGCTATCCCCGAGTACGACTTTTGCATCGAGCTCCGTATAAGCTCCGTAGGCTTTATCCAAGAGGTCGTTAAGGTGATGTTGAGGTGATGTTGAAGAATTTGCCTCTGATGCGGATAACTGCCAGACGACGACTTATCGGCTTATAATCGATGACATTCGCCTTGTATCATAACTCTATCAAAATTAGCCAAATTGTGCTATGATGTGCTGCAATGTGTCGAAGTCGGAAAAATAAGATATAGTATACCTCCTTTACTTGTGAACTATCATGATACATATACTCCTTGGGTAACCGCGGACTTAAAAAAAACTAAAAATCAGAGAGGACAGACTACATAAAAAAAATCTCTACTTTTAATGAATCAAGAAAACTAGGAAGTGCACTTAAGACAAAATAACAAATATCTCATAAAAATAAGGTTTAATATGAAAGTAATATAACCTATCTTTTATTTGGAAATTTATTAATGTCAAGCTTTCCAATTGATTTGACATTCAACAAATGATCATTCAACAATTTCATAGAAAATTGATAATTTTATATTTAAAAAACTATAAAAATTTAATTTTTTTTATTTCTTATTTTTTGTTCTTAACATTTCTCTTGGTTTTTTTTTCACTGCGTCGACTTCGACCGCCAAACTTACCATGAATTGATTAAAAAAAAAACATGATGAAGGCGAAAACAGCCATCAGTTATCTTTGACAACCGTTGCCGCAAGTGATTTCCTATTCTAGAAATTACGAGTCCGTAACTCCTTGGCCTACAGATTGAGGTATACTATATAGGTAGCTGAGCGATGTGAAACGATGGATATATCTCATATTGTTCAGTTTTATTTGGATGGTCCACATTGATGCTGGGTGTAATTTTGAAAAATCGAATGTTACGTTTACTCTTCAAGGAAGGGAACGGAAAGGAGCACTGTTAGGAAGGATTTGATTGATGATTGATTAACACTAATTTTAGCACTTTAAGATAAGACATTTTTTTTTCAGATTGAAGGATCATCTGCGTAGAGATTTTCATTTTTATCCTGGTTCTACATTTAGCCTAGTTTTGAATTTTTTCTTCCTTTTTATTTTATTTTCGTTTTTCTATTCGTAAAAATAACTACTATTTTATCATTTTTTGCCCTTAATGTTTTTGCCCTATGTGCAAATTTGTTACGACGATTGTTAAATTCGTAAATTGTGTCGTTTTCATTAAATGTTGGTGGTATTTCTCTATGTTTGTTTAATTTTTCTATGATTTTCTTATTATGTTTCTATTTTGCTTTTTAGTTTCTCATACAAACTTTTCTGAAAGGTTTTTATTTTATTAATGTAATCGTGTTCTGACTCATAACTAAGGTTTTAAATAAAGCTAGGTATTCTCCCAGTGCGTAACTTTTTATACGTAGGTGTAAAATTTGTTACAGAGTGTATGCTGTTGTTGTAAGTTGTAATAGCTTCATTTAATACGTCTTTGCAAATTTGTCTCTTGTCTTTATCGTATACAATCCTTTCGTCATCTATGTTTGGTTGTCTAAAAACCCTACGGCTCTTTCTTTGAAATAAGACACTCAAAGTCATGGGGGGTTCAATGATGTGATTTGTTTTTATCAGAACTATTTGTGTATTAAATTCATTTAATGGGCGTTCTGAAATAAATATCCCATCATCCAGGTTTTCGGAAGCGCGGTGAGCAGATGAGATATAAACAGGCAATCTGTTTCCAAATCGGAAACATTATTCTGCAACAATTCACTTATATTTATTTCAACTCTGCTCAACGCACCGGCGTTCGTATTTTCCTTGCCCTTTTAATATTAAATTTCGTATTCGAACTCTTTAAGTTTTAGCCTTTACCGTATAAGCTATGAATGCCAATTCTTCAGCAAAATAACTAAACTATTGCAAGCAGCTCTTTTTCAATAGTGCCATATTTGATTTCGGTTTCTGATAGCGTTCCTGAGGCAAAGGACACTGGTTTATCTGTTGCGCAGTACAGCACTTATACCAAAGTAACTTGCATCAGCTGTCTAGTTGAAGGGGACCGAAAAATCAGGGTACTGTAAAAGAGGATTATTGCTTAAAATATCCTTGCAATGTTCAAAACATCTTACTTATCTGTCATCTAGTTTTATCTCTCTCACTTTTTTAAAGCCTCCCTAGAGGTATAGTAATTTTGGCAAAATCTTGAATAAATCGTCTGAAATAGCCTAACAGGCTAAGGAAAAACTTTATTTGTTTCTGAGTTCGTGGAATAGGGAAGTTTTTAACCGCATGCATCTTTTCAGGGTTTGGTTTCACGCCTTCCGATGTGACCCAGAAATGTGACTTCTTTTTGAATGAACTCAGATTTGTCGAGCTGTACTTTGAGATTGGCCTGTCGTAGCCTTGTCAAAACTTAAGTCAAATTTTCGGTGTGTTCCTGAAGGGAAGAAGAAAGCACGATGATATCGTCCATGTACACAAGACAAATTCTTCCCTGCAATTGCCTCAGAATATTGTCCATCACCCTTTGAAACGTAGACGGAACGTTTCTTAAACCAAATGCTGTCCGAATAAATTCATAGTGGCCATTTTCAACAGAGGCCAAGTCTAATGTGGTGAAATACATAGACCTGCTCAACTTGTCCAAAATATCGGTTATGTTGGGAAGTAGATACCGATCGCCTATTGTTATTTCGTTGGCGTTCACTACCAATCGCCATTTTTTTTTTTGTTTTTGTTAGAGGCGTCCATTTTTTTTGGTAAATCCATATCGGGCTACTCCATGGCGAATAGCTTGGTCTTATGATTCCTTGTTTAAGAAGTGCATTTTTCTGCGACTTAATTTCTGTTTTGTGGACTTCTGGGACCTATATGATTTGGTGTAGATGGGAATATCATTTGTTGTTTTGATCCGATGTTTAATCGTTTTACTA
Source organism: Orthonevra nobilis (assembly GCA_963555765.1). NCBI lineage: Eukaryota > Metazoa > Arthropoda > Insecta > Diptera > Syrphidae > Orthonevra > Orthonevra nobilis. Next base: position 74,507,165 of record OY743224.1, on the reverse strand, counting down.
AAACTTAGGTTATGTCCCTCACTGAAGAAAATGTCATCAAAATTTTTGCATATATTGAAGGGCGCTTTTTTCTTTTCTTCATTTAGATATCCTAAGTAAGTGCCTGATTTCATCGTAGGATAATTCCTCCATTTGATTTGTACTGTATCAAACGTTGGTATTATAAGCGTCGTTAGAGCAGGCATAGCGTTCTACTTAGAGTGGTGGTTCTAAGAACATTTTTTGTTCCTGGTTTGAAAGGTTAATAACCTCAACATAACCGTACGAATCCTTCTGGGATTTTTACACACTTATTTATGAAAGTTGTACGAATAAATATGTCTCCACTATCTAGTCAAAGTTCTACTATGGTTTTAGTATTTGGTAGAAGACTAAATAATTTTGACATAAAGTTCGGCTTATAGTACAGGGGAATTGAAGAGGTGGATGTTCCCAAAAGCAAAACTTTCAACGTTTCAAAAACAACTTGCGTAGCTTTTTTTTCTGCGAATGAATGAAAAACAATGTTTGCAGGTTGAACGATGAATATGTTGCAAAAAATTCTAAGTAGAAACAGAGTGCAAAAAAGAAAGGAATAGTGATCATTTGTGATCGATCTGTTGCAAAGTGCTGAAAAGCTGCATAAAAAAAAAGCAACAAGAGAAACAAACAAAAAAAAATTAAAAATATAAAAGAGTTTAAGATAATTTCGATATCGGTAGGTAGTTTTCACTTCTATAATAATAGGTTTGATTATACTACTGTGTCCAAAAAATAAGGTGACATTGTATTTATTTTGAAAATTCTTTATTTATTCTTCCAAATCAATTTCATCCCCTTCAAAGTAATCCCCTCCCGATGCAATGCATTTATGCCAACGGATTTTCCAATCTTTGAAACACTGGTTGTAGTCACTTTCCGGGATGGCCTTCAGTTCCGTCTTCGCTGTGGCTTGAATCTCCTCTATCGTATAAAACGATGTCCCCGGAGCGGTCTTTTGACGTGTTGAACAGCAAGAAGTCGCACGGTGCCAGATCAGGTGAATACGGTGGTTGCGGAACGATATGGGTTGAGTTTTTGGCGAAATGATCACGAATTACGAGTGCGGTAAGGGATGGTGCATTATCGTGGTGTAAAAACCAAGAATTGTCTTTCCACAATTCCGGCCCTTTTAGGCGGATAGCGTTACGCAAACGACGCATAACGTTCAAATAATATTCCTTGTTGACTGTTTGGCCGGTTGGAAGGAATTCATAAAGCACAACACCACGATAATCGAAGAAAACAGTCAACATGACCTTGATTTTTGAGCGACTTTGGCGCGGTTTTTTTGGTCTCGGCTCTCCTTTGGCACGATATTCGCTCGATTGATCGGTTGTTTCGGGTTCGTAAGCATAGATCCAAGTCTCATCGCCAGTTTTAATGCGTTTCATGACATCCTGGTAGTCGGAAAGCATTGTTTCACACACTTCAAAGCGACGCCTTTTTTCCAAAAAATTCAATGTTTTCGGTACCAGTCGAGATTTGAGGCCCAAAGCATACTTCAAAATGGTATTGACTGAGCCTTTCGATAAGCCAACTTCATCAGCAAGGTCTCTTATAGTTAATCGATGGTTTTTCAACACCAAATCTTTGATTTGTTGGACGCGAGCTTCATCGGTTGAGGTTGATGGTCGCCCAGAACGCTCTTCGTCTTCGACACGTTCACGGCCGGCTTGGAAATCACTATGCCACTTGTAAACATTTTTTTTAGACATAACCTCATCATCAAAGGCTTTCTGCACCATCCTCAACGTATCCGCAGCAGAAAATTGATTCCGCAAACAAAATTTAATGCAAATTCTTTGCTCAATAAATTTCGACATCGCAAAAAACGAAAAACTCACTTTTAGCAGCTCACAAACCGACGCGTATCTCAAACACTATGAATATATTTTGACATGAAATTTCACATAGATGTCAATGACAGTACTACCAACCTAAAAAGAAAGAATAATTTCCAAAACCTTCAACGCGCGCAGTTTAAATTCATATGTCACCTTATTTTTTGGACACAGTAGTATCACATTTAGAAAAGAACAGAAATGGATCGAGGAAAACATTGTACAGAAGCTCACGGTAAATCCATTTAAACGTTACACAATCGAAATTAATCCTCAAGAATGGTCTTCAACGCTATATATTTCAAAAAACTCGCTGAAACCAGAGGGCGTCCGTCTAAAATGTCCGAGACAGACAAAAAGATTTTGGTAAGAAAGGCACGGAAAAATTTGGTAAAAAAGGACAATGAACCAAAGCATTCGGCGAAAGTTACAAAGCTTTAGTTTGTGCACAACAATATAGATGTTTTGCAGTGGTCATCTCAGTCACCGGATTTAAATCCGATTGAGAACCATTGGCATGAGTTGAAGATGGAAGTTGCTAAGTCTCACCCTGCAAATATCAATGAACTGTGAAGAATCGTCCAAGAATCTATGAAGAAGAGAATTGAAGATGTGATTAAAAATAAAGGATATGCTTAAAAATATTGAGCACACTCCTAAAATATAGTGAAAAAAATAAATATTATTTAAGCGTTTTTTTTTACTTTTACAAGGTGTTTCTGGATTTCAAAAAAGCGTTCGAAACTATTGACCGAGCAATATTAATAAAAAAACTGTAAAGTTATGGCATAAAAGGCTTTGAACTAAAGTGGTTTGAAATTTACCTCACAAATAGAACACAAAGAAAAAAAGTTAATAATGGGGTTACCCCTAGGTTCAATTCTTGGAGCTCTACTTTTTATAAAACATAATATCATTAACATATGCCAGAAATTATAGCGCAATGTAAAATAGTTCTACACGCAGACAACACCTTACTATATTGCGAAGGAAAAAACCAAGAAGATTGTGCTAATAAAGTGAAGAGCGACATAGAAGGGTTGATTAGGTGGCTTAATATGAACAACTAAACTAATGGAAAAAGGAAAAAGGATCAAATACAAGGGTGGCCATGGAAAAAAATGGAAAAGACATTGATAACGTAAGAAGCATTAAATATCTTGGACTGATTGTAGATAATCAATTGAATTTCAATGAACACATCGATACTACGTGTAAAAAAATTGGCTTTTTCAAACACATAAGGAGAAGAGTAAACGACCTTACAGCTACTATTATTTATAACACAGTATTAAAATCATACTTTGAATACTGCGCTACAATTTTATGTGCATGCTGCAATCAAGGACACATAGAATGACTGCAAAAACTACAAAACAGAGGGATGCGGAGCATACTAAAATGGAACAGGTATACACCAATAAGGGTGATGTTGGATGCTTTAAAATGGTTTAATATACGGGAAAAACTAGAGCTTTATGCCTTAATTAGATAGATAGATAGATAGATAGATCTTTATTGTAGCGCAAACTTATATTCTTTTACAAAAGATTTAACTATTGAACATTTTACAGAGATTTGGCATATTGCTACCTTACAACTGAAATAAATGCTTTAGTTGCTATCTACAAAATAAAACATGGAGAGGGAGCAAATATTATTACTGTTGAAATCAGAAGAGTGCGAGACGTACAACCATACCAGCTGCGCAATGAGGAAGATTTTAGAGTTGGTCTAAAGAGGACAACAAGGGGCCAAAATTCATTTTTATACAAAGGGCTTATTTTATTTAATGCATTGCCTAATAAAATGCGTAGAAATGTGTAAACGCAAATACTTATAGACTGGTTTATTTATTAATTTTTTATCATCGCTCAATGCAAAGAATAGATTATAAATGCTTTTAATGTAAATGAATGTTAATTTTGTGATAAACTTAGAAATTAATAGAAAAATATTTAATATAAAAATTGTTAGAATGAATTGTATATGTATAATATAATGGACTACCGGTTGAAAATGTCGTTTTTTTTCAATTCAATCAATGCTTTATTGAGGAAAAATAGATATAAATTCAATATTCAAAGTATTGCCCATCGCTAGCCACACATTTTTCCCATTTTTCTGACAATTCATGGATACCCGTTCTGAAAAAATTCGACTGGTTTGGCCGCAATCCACGAATCGATCCATTTTTTGACATCATCGAAATGACGGAAGTGCTGGTCAGCCACGCCATGTTGCATCGATCGGAAGAGATAGTAATCGGTTGGCGCATGGTCTGGACTATACGCCGGGTGGGGTAGAACATCCCATTTGAGCGTTTCAAGGTAAGTTTTGGCGACATTTGCAACATGTGGCCGAGCATTGTCATGTTGCAAAATAACTTTATGGTGTCTTGCGACCGTTTCCGGCCGTTTTTCCTTCAGTGCTCGGCTCAAACGCTTCAATTGTCGACGGTAGACCTCGCCTGTGATTGTTTCATTCGGTGTTAGCAACTCATAATACACAACACCCTTCTGGTCCCACCAAATGCACAGCCTTCAGGCCATGAATATTCTGAACGGCCGTCGATGTTGAGGCACGTCCAGGGTATCCATACGTTGCCCAGCGTTTTGGATTATGGTAATGTACCCATTTTTCATCACCAGTGACGATTCGATGCAAAAAAGACTTTTTTTTTTGTGGCGTGCAAGCAGCATTTCGGACATGCAAAATCGGCGTTGGACGTCTCGTGGCTTCAATTCATCCGGCACCCAATGTCCTACCCTTCGGATCATTCCCGTTGCTTTCAAATGATCGGAAATGGTTTGCTGAGCGACGCCAAGTGATTTTTGCAATTTCTTCTTGCGTTTGTGACGGATCTTGATCGAGCAATGCCTCCAACTCATGGTCTTCAAACTTTTTCACCTGGCCGGGGCGTACTTTGTCTTCGGTGTCGAAATCACCATCTTTGAACCGCTTAAACCACCGCTGACACATTCTAACGTCTATAGTATAGCCCAGGTAAGCTTCGGTAAGCAATTGATGCGCTTCGGTTGCTTTTTTTTAAATGAAAGATGCATATTAAAACTTCCCGTAAATGTTGTTTTGATGGCACGATATAGACATTTTACGGCTCTGCAAAAACTTGTGTGTTTTCACTAATGACCAATAACCTAGACTGAAAGAATTAGACAATGACATGAAGTTCCTGATGTGACAGCTGCCATGGTCAAAATTCACCTCAGAGTAATAGACATGAAGTTGTCTGCAATAACGACATTTTCAACCGGTAGTCCTTACAATTGATGTTATAAAGTATTTTTAAATACTAATAAAGAATAAACTACTACTGCTACTCCTATTGCTATTATTTTGTCCAACAAAACTTGCAAACTGTAAAAGGTTTGTTACAAGTAATTAAACAAAGAGCTTAAAAATAATATTTCAGACAGCAGACAGCGAGTGCAAACAAGTAATCAGAGTATGTGAGTAAGATTACAAAAAAGGCTCCGTTGAGCCGAAAGTGGCGATTTCTGAAAGCTTACATTGACACTTTAAGACAACTGTAAAGTAAAGACTTAAAATCAAGTATTGATTACATAGTTGGATCTAGTCAGTTGGTGTTAATTTATTTAATTATCAGTCTGCTTTGTTCTTAAATTGTTTCAACATCTGTGTTTTCATAATTACACTTGTCGCAAATCAGTATGACACAATATTAACCCCCCATCTCCCACAGTCGGTATTTTAGACCTTTAAAATCTGAAGAAGAGCATGTTCACAATTATAAATAACCCAACACTCACGAAAATAGTACCATTACAGGGTGCCACCTTTTTGGAAAGAAGAAGCAATTCAGTTGGGAATATTTTCATATCATGCGAGAATAAAGTTGTGAAACTTTACTCAGAAACAGATCGAGAGTTTTTTTTCGAAATCCTTCTTCAACAGCCAAAATATCTCAAGTTAGCAAAATCTTAATCTGCCGACTTCGGAAATAAAGGAAGTGATTAAAAGCAACTCATAAATTGATATGGAGAAATTCAAATCATATACTATAGAATCAGAGAAGTTAACAACATAATTAAATCTGTGGTGTTACATGCCTTCAAAGGTCCATAAAATATTTATTTACCGAGATTTAACGATAGAAGCAGAAGTATTGCTAATTGGATTATTTTCGGAAGAGTCACACGAAGCAGGAAGAAGGCCTATGAGTACTATCTATCTATCTATATCTGGGGCCTGTTTTATCGATACTTTAGTTGTCACTATAAAAACATACCTAACGAAATTCAAATTTATACTATTTTTTAATCTAGTTTCAAAACTATATAATTTTCCATATCGAATCGACCAAACGCAGTCAATAGTGAGAAGATTTGCCTTCGACACCTCGGCATAAGCAAACCGCTGCTAATCATAATCTTAGATATGCTCACCAGCATGCAGTTTATTTTGAAAAATGGCAGTGTGACGTCTGATGGAACTTTTGAAATCAACAACGGTGTTCAAAAATTAACCTATTTACGTTTTGTTAATATTTTGTGAATTAATTTTCATAACTTAAATTTTTGTATTTTCCATTTTTTCCTAAAGCTAAAGTCAAATTGTTATATTTTACATTATTATTACCACATAGATTCTTGAATTAAATAGATCACCCTTTGGTTCGATAGTGCGATGGTAGGTTTACAATCAAAGATTATAAACAATCGAAATTTATACCGGTCCCGGTATTAACATTGGCTTTTACTGTTGCAAACAAGAAGACTTCAAAGAGAGCATTAACTGCTTTCATCTTATCGTGGTGAATTCAATTCACCGCCAATAAAGGCCTTTCTTCGGAAACAATTTCTTTTCTCGTTCACTTTGCCAGCAACCACCAACCGCAAAATATATCCACTATCGAATCTTCGGGTAATAAAATTGTCTTGGTCAATTATTGAACGAAAGAATTAAAATTAAAGGGAAACTAAATAAATTGTAACTTTGTTGAATTCTCGTTTGTTTTTCATTTCAATAATTATAGACCAAACGGTCTACAAAAGGGTATAGTTATTCTCTCCGCCATTCCATAGCGTTCACATATGACTTGTTCGCGTACAGGTCAAGTCCGAAGATCGAGGTGATCGTAAGTTATTTGCAATGTGACTTCGAAAAGATTCAGGGATATTGCGATGATTGGAAATTGAAGATCAATTTCCAAAAAGGCGAAACCATTCTGTTCAGGACTCCTTTGCCTAGGGCCTCTGGAAATACTTAAAAGAAGTGGCGAATGTTCTCTATCGTTGGAAAAAATGGGCAGCCACTGGCGAATCGCAGTGTTGTCAGATTTATATTTTAACAAACATATAGATATTGCTTTGACCAGAGCCAAAGCCGCCTTTGCCTTGACAAAAAGACTGTTTCACAGCAGTCAACTCGATGCCAAGGTAAAGGTGATCTGCTACACGGCCCTCATTCGGCCTGTCCTTGCCTATGGATGTCCCGTTCGGTTCAATGTGGGAACAAGCTTAATGGAAAAGATTCGGGTTTTCGCGAGACGATGTCTTCGGGCTTGTCTCCACTTTTATAGAACTCCAGAGTCTGAATACAAAATATTCTTTAGCAATGAAGTCCTGTACAACGGGGCAAACCTGATCAGACTGGATAACATGCTGATTAAACTTTTTCGAAGTCACATTGCAAGAGCAATGACTTCAAACAACAAATTGATCTCCGGGGCTTTTTACCCCTGAAGCTTTCCTCTACTTAGATAAAAAAGGTCAGGTCCAGGATGGATTAGCGGTACCGTTAATCTTCCACGTTGGTTGAAAAGCTGTCGACGGGCATGTCAACTAAGACTAAGACGTCTCAAGTTGCTCACCGAAGACCCTGAGGTTTAATAGGGCGGTATCAGACCGCGAAAGAGTGGATGTCGAAAGGTAATGCCGACACTTTTGGGGGCTGGACGTAGAATGACCTCTATCGTAATTGAATGTTAATTTTTAGCTTTAGGTTAAGTTAAACAAAATTTAAAAAAATCATATACAGTTTTTCGCATAAACAGGAACTTTGTATAATTTTAAATATAATAAATAGTATTCGGTCGAAAGACATATTTTAAATTATTAGGTTTAGCTTAGAGCGCCCGCATAGGGCCAATAAGTTAGTTTATGAACTAACTTAGCTTTAAGCGTTTTTATCTGGCATGTAAGGTTAAAAAATTAAAAAATAAAAATGCTTAAAAAAAACAAAAAAACAGAGTTTGGTAACATTTTATGACGAAAAAAAAAAAAAAAAGTCCAATTTCATTCTTCAATTAAAATCAATTTAGTTTTCTAATGAAAAAAGTTCAAAATCAGTTAAATTAATAGATCCAAGCCTTCTTACAGTTTGAAAAATATATACTGCCGTTCATAAGTTTTCGGACAATTTCATATAAAGGTTTTTTTTTGGCTCAATTTTAATTTTAAGAGTTTCATCAATAAGCCTATTGACTGAACTAAGTTATAAACTATAAAGACTAACTTAAAGAGTAAAATAGTAAAAAGCATCAATATGCTAAATCTTATCATCATTATTATCATGAACCAAAATCTAGTGGTCTTTCCATAAAATGACATAGAGATAAAGAATCTCTCGAAATCTCTCGTCTTTCTTGTCTTTCAAAATGTTTACATCGAAACAACGATATAATAAAAGCCAAACTCTGTTCATAAATTTAACTTTTTCTCATTTCAAAACAACTTTCTAATGTTTTTTTTAATAGAATAGTTATAATTTGTAAGTGACGTTTCAGTGTTAGCTCAGCACAAGTTTAACTTACCTGCATATTATTTCTTAATTCTGGCTGTCTGTCCTAAACGAGTTTAAACACTTTACTGGTGAACTTGAAAAACAACTTCAACAACAAAAAACAAACTCAACTTCCAATGTAAAAGTTGTCATAATATAACTTCAAATTTGACGCATTTTATCTTTACGACTGCACAATTTCCATTCTTTTAACAAACAAAATTCCGGCACAAAGTTAAAGTTGAGAGATTAAGAAATAGAAAAGAGGTACGAAAATTCTACCAACAAATAAAACAATTATCTCGGGGTTACAGAGCCCAAACCTAAGCCTGCAAAGTGCAGAGTGCCAAAATCATAGTAGAATTGCTGTCAATGCTGTGGACGTGGAAGAATTACTTGAGCAGACTATATAACAGCAACAAAGAATAGAATTCCCCTGGCAGGTAGCCTAAACCATTCGATGAAAGCGACGCAGGCCAACTGCATCTACACGACTTAAACGAAGTAAAAATAACAATATCTAAGCTAAAGTATAATAAAGCCACTTTAGCTGTAGAACTTTTCAAGGTGGCGACGATGACACAAGAAAGAATAAAAGTTGAATGGCATCTCATTATTGTTTGCCCAATCTTAAATAAAGAAGACCATCTAAGCAGCGCCAATTATAGAAATATCAATCTCCTCAAAATTGCCTATTACATCTTTTCTGCTGTATTATGTGAACATTTGAAACCATGCCTCAACAACCTGATAGGTCGTTATCAATAGTCCACATTGATCAGAAAAGTCGACTAAAGGCCAAATATTAACATAAAGGCAGATTTTGAAAAAAAAACCCAGGAGCTCTTGTGTTTTCAAAGAGGACAGCAGCACCATTAAACTTCAAGTAGTTTTCGTTGGCTTGTCCAAAACATCATCATTAAGCGACATCATGTACACAGGAACAGAAGTTCAGAGTGAATTCTTCTCATTATTGCTTCGATTCCGCTTACAACAATATATTTTCTACACTGATATTGAAAAAATGTATCGACAGAAATTCATACACCCTACTGTACAAGATCAGCACCATATTAAGCCACAAATTATTTGCAGCAACTAGCAAATGAGAACAGCGAAAGATTCGCATTAGACTGAAGATAATAATCTATCTACTGTTCTAGAAATGCAAAACTAACTTACGCATACATTAAAGAGTGCAGGATTTAAACTAAGAAAATGAAACGCAAATCATCCTCGAATGCTGCAAGCCATTGCAAGGAAGGATAAAGAAGTTGATCTTGACTTTTGCAACGAAAGTAATGCCTCGCAAAATTTCGTCGAGAAGCTTGCAGTTATCGAAAACATAGTTGATATCAGCTGATACACTTTCATAAACAATGTTTGAGCTCATGGGGGGAATATAGACATTAACAATAAAAATCAGTTTAGATTTCAGTTTAACTATGATACAGATTATGTCCAGGCTTTCAGTATTCGGGTTTTGAAAGATGAAACTTGCAAAAGTTATTCGAATACCAATAATAACACAACCTCCTACAGGATCTTTCACGTTTGAGGATCAATCTTTTCGATAGATTTCGAACTCGGAGGAAAATAGTTTACTATTTAAAAACTTGGATTGAACCAAGTTTTAGTCAAAGCATAAGCATCATATGCGGAATTATGGGAAGAAAGGAAAAGGCTATGAGACTCAGAACGTAATGCCCATATACTATATTTTGATAGAAAAGGGAAAATCGCCCTAGTTTTTTGAATGTGTATTGGATGGGATGCTTTTCCTTCCCGATTTTGGAACGAATTCACGGATAAGATCAGGCCAGATTTCGCTGCTAATAATTTGAGTGAATATATTTGCTTCAGTTGTAAGTTTAAAAGAAGCAAACGGACTGTCTTGTTTATTTATTCAAATTGTTGATAACATCTTCACAGGATGTATTTGGTAGAAGACGAGACACAAATACTTCTTTTAATTTTGGTATGGCAGAGAGTGCACATAGTTTCGGTGGAGTTATACTCTGCACAATACAAGGTGGAGCAGTTTTAGGGCACACGATGGTCGGTAGTATGTTCGCATTATTGTCAGTGCTAGAAGTACTGCAAGTCAAATTAAGATTTGTGGAAGAAGAACTTGGTAAAGTGTGCTCCGAGGATTTGTGTTTCGGGAGGCGCCTCTTGTCAGGATTTTTTTTAGCTGGGCTAGAAGAGGTAGATCTTTTTCTTTTGGGTACAAAAACATAATCCAAGTGATGGGCCGGTGAACTATCGACTGTTTCATCTCCGTTAGCGGCGTAAAGCGGAATAGAAGTTGATGCATCAGTCATTGATGGGAGCTTTGACAATGAGCAGAATTTGCTTTTAAGATTGTTGAAACAGTTAAGTATAGCAGAGAAATTGTTCTAGATATTCGAGAAGTTGCGTTCCATCGCGAGTAATTTAAATGTCAAGCTTGATAGTGAAAGCAATCGGCAGTCTGAGCAGTAAAAAATGCAACGCGTTTGTTGAATTCACTTTGTCAAGTATGAAATCAGCAAGGCCAATGCATTTAAAATGAAATTGTTTTTTGTATGCTCCGAAGCAAGCCAAAAAGACAAGTAAGTCATCGATGAATAGAGTTACAAAACGGATTATTCGATCCATTGAGCATGATGGCTCCAGAAGTGGTCGCAGCGGAAATCTTCGTTCAATAACTTTGGTTAGTAGTACCCTCTGAAGCATCTTAGTCTGAAGTCTACTTGATGGCAATAATGAATGGAAGAATAATCGTAAGACTCCACAGCTTGCGAGTGATTCCGCTGAAAAAACACACTTTGCCCGGCTGTGCCTTACATTATGACCTCTAAGAAAAATTAAAACATGTTTTTTATATGTAAAATGGCCTCCTAAATGGGAAATGACCTGGGCGTTACATAGCGTGGTCGGAGAGGGTTGAAATCCTTTTCATCAGAGCAGCGGCTCTCCCTGGTTCTGTTTGATTTGTTCGTTATTTGAATTCATTTCAAATTTACTGCTTTGTAACGACATCGTTCTGTAGAATCGAATGTAGTGGGAAATATCGTATTTTTTTTTGTATTGCATAAACTCTAGCATACATTATTTTATATTGCATATCTCTAGGCGATTACAAATATGCCGGTAATTTTTGAAAATTATTGTTGCTATTTTTATAACCTCTATTTGTTTATTTCTACAGGTTGTTTATCGCATTTTAAGAATTGCTATTTATCCATGAAGAAAACCTCGAAAAACGTCCTGTTTAGACGTCTTTTGATAACTTTAATTGGTAATAACTTTGTAAATAATAGTTTCTTCTCAAAAAAATTTCATTTTCGTGTTAAGGAGGCCATTTAACACATAAAAGATTATTTTTTTTTAAATTTGTTTGGAGGTGGCAATAATGGAAAGCGGCCCCTTTGCCCGGCTGGAATTATGCGCTTCAGCTCTTGGCACTCAACTAACAGCTTGAGTCAAGGGGGTATTCTAGTCTAGAAATTGAAAAAATAATCGATTTTTTTCTATATTTTTTAAGTTTAACTATTCAAGAATATATCTACAAGCGGATTTTTCAAAATTCAAATTATTTTTGGAGATATCGGTATTTTGCTGACTCGGCATCCAAACATGTTCGGCCGGAACTAATCGAACAAAAGACATTATGGATTCTCCGTCTACCTGAATCCATATTTCTCAGCAAAACCTTTTGTCCTTTGTTTACATTGTTATACAAGAATCCAAGGTTACTTGTGTCTTTTCATGACTGCGAAACTTTAAGCGCGTGTTTCTCGAAACTGTCTTTTTCAAAACCATACCCACGATTTCTCAGGTTTTACTGGACCGATTTACCTGAAATTTTTAGAGAGCCTTTTTTATAAACTTGTCTATGTCTGGCACTATCCCCATTCCCAAATTACTAAAATTCGAAACAGTCAAAAAAAGTTGTACAAAAATTGTTTTTTTTTCAGGCAGTCGCCATTTTGTGAAAAAAAAATCTTTCCAACTTTTCCGTAATTCCAGACATTGCGACATTATTCTAGATCAATAATCTTCTTTATTTGGTTTACAGATTGCTAGGAGGGTTGAAATCGTGGGTATGGTTACGCGCCAATTTTTTTAGAACCCCTACTGCATCAACTGCTAATTTTTGAAATTTTGAAATTTTTTTATTTTTTTCTTTATTCTTGTTATGTTAATAAATAACTTATAAGAAATGGATATTAAAAATATATTAATTGCCTTTCTTTTATTACACTTCAAAAATTTCATGAAATTCATGCCTCCAGACTAGAATTCCCGCTTAAGAAAGATTTAAATCTCATGGACACATCCACGTATGTACCTATGGACGGACTGAGACATTTTGAGTGGAAAAATTTGACTTCTTCATCATTTCAAACATTTATGGCCACTGTACAGAATCTAACACTTCCAGAGTAATGGCAGCACAATCCAGCCGATGTACTATGACGAGTTCTGCAACCGGCCAAACTGCACACTTTGGTTTTATGGTCCCCTTTTTCTATCGAGCCGTTAAGATATGTGGCCAGCAAAATATATCAACCGGAAACTGCCAAAGCATCATCGACCTATGATTGCAATCAAGAGATCATATATAAAATAAACCATCGAAATTCTTTCAAGACCCTTCAGAGAATAACTAGATTAATTTAAAGATTTTGCAAGCATGCTAGATGCAGCAAGGATCAGCTTCAAGAAGGAATTCTTTTGACAGCTAATGAACAAGATTATTCACTGATCACAATAGTTCGAGCAATGCAGGCCTTCGATTTCAAGCAGGAAATCAGGGACATGAAAAGGCACAGGGAGCCAAAGTTATTTCGCCATGAGGGAATTATTCGAGTCGGAGGTCGATCAGAATCTGGAGCACATCCATTGGATACCAGACATGTATTGATCTTGTCATACATGAATCGTTTGGCACTGCGGAACCCAGACATTACTAACCTATCTTCATCATTTTGTCATACTGTTCATAAAAGGGAAGATAAGGGCGTAGCCCATAGTACATCATTGCGTGAATTACAAAAGAAATAGGCCGCAATTAATGGAACACGTCTTGAGTAATTGATCGCCATCACGAAAAACACCAGCAAGACCCTTCATTAAAGACTACAGTGACCCAGTATGTGATCACTTCAAAATTTGGGCAAACGACCTCGAAAAGCTTATGTGGCAATTTTTTATTGCTTCGTCACGACGCACAGGTTAGTGCCAAAACCTGGCCAAAAATATTCATAATGTCTAACAGCTACGTTTGTTTGTCTATGTACGTTTATTATATATTATGAAGTGGTAAAGATTAAAAAAAGATAAAACAAAGACACATTGAGACATCAAGGCATTTATTCATCATCACTACTATCGTCAATAATATTATCATTAGTAATATCGCTTTCTGATAGCAAATTTGTAACATCAGTAGATAAGGGTTTTCTTTTCTTGTTAATTTGGTTGCATCTCATACCCGTTATAAAGCGGTCAGAAGACAAAAGACGCCTATTTAGGACATCCAGGTTGCAGGCCACGCGCGAAAATTTTCTTTTGCAATTTAACCTAAATAACCTTATATGTTTCTTGCGCGCCTCTGCAGCTTCTTCAGACATTTGGCCTATTGGAAGAATAGCTTCTTCTTCTTCTTCTTTGACTCCACGACGAAGCACCTTATGCAGGGTAGGAGACATGGGGTAAAAATCATCGAGCGAAACATATAATTCAGCTGTTACGTGGCAATATTTTTCAAATTCTTCTGTATTTATTTTATATCCGCAGCACAGTGTTTCTAAAATAACTTTTAGTCGATATAATAAATTTTTATCGACTCCCTTTATTGATGCCGATATTTCGTATTCCTCAAAAAATCTTCTACTCGTATTTCCATCGTTTGAATTTCCAAAATTTGGTTTAGGAATGTGCACTAAGAGTCCGAGTTGTTGTTTGAACTTGTGCTTCTTTTTTTTTTATTTTCTACCAATTGTTTCTCCTCGGCAGAAAGGCGAACATTCCATTTTTAACAGGCAGCCTATACGCTACATGGAACATACTTTCAAAAAATCTTATACGAGCATGTAGCAAAGAAAGACCAAAACTTTAATTTTCTTTCTTACTCGTTCTTTTCTTTGACAAATCATTGAACTCTGTTGAAGTTGCATCGCATATGTAGCATCTCATCGTAGATTTAGTATGTGTTGCGGCATTACATACCTTTCCGTCGACCATAGTTAATTACATTTTATGTTTTATAGATATATTTTCAACATCTGTACTAGAAAGTGCTGTGATCTGTGATCTGATATATATTCTTAATTTGTTATATCATTTGTCTCCTTGATAAATCTAATTCGTATGGAGTGGGAGTGTTGAATTATATTGTATAACTCATTTCGAGTCATCACTCTATATCCACAAGGCCCTGTTAACAAAATAAAGACTAAATAATACGAATTAACATCAAAAATTGTGCGTGTCACAAAAAAAAAAAAAAATTAAAAAAAGGGGGCACCTTCGAGCGACAGATTTTAACATAATAACCATTAACATTAAACACTTTATGTAACACAATTAATTTCATCGCTTCGAAACGTTAAGAAATATAACAAACCCCTTTTTAAATATTAAAAATTCTTATTTTTCAACCTTACGTTTAAACCATACTGTCAAAATTTGGCTAGATATTTATAAAAAAAACGTACTTCACATAGTATATTCCTGGCTTAGGAGAATCCATCACAAAAAATCACAATATGTTTTATTGATAAGACAGCAACAGTTTTTATCACACTTTAATCGGAGCACATTGAAAAATAACACAACCACTGTAGGTAAACGGTGCACTCCGACTGATCGCCTAGCGGAACGCATCGTGGTGGTGCTTTGCGTGTTTTAAATTTGGTTACAGTAACAATTTACCGTTTCAAATAATAACAATATATTGTAGGCAACCGTTGTTAGAAAATACAATTTTTGGCCAGCTTTTGGCACTAAATACCACTCTGTGCGACGGCGGTTCATATTGGGCTTGCACGCAATTTGACCCAGAAATCAATATTGTGGTAACGCAGCGTATTTTGTAGATGCAAATAATCAATTGTCCAAGTTGGCAGACGTTATGTACTCGTAACATGCATTTGATAAGAAATATTATTGAAGGAAGGAGTAACAGATAATCGAGTTGTGTTTTCAGTCACACTTCCCTTCTTAAACAATACGATCTATTTCGAATCAATCCGATGTTAAGCCACAGTTCATAAACAACAGCATGTAATGTTAACTATCACCCACTGCGTCGCAATACTGGCGTAAAACGAACATCGTGACCAACATTTTCTAAAAGAGTCAGCTATTTTGGAAGGATGCATTAATGTAAGGGTAGAACAATAATTATGTCTCAACGCGCAATCAAGATGTTGGGGGTTGCTGAGATCCGTTCTTGCGAAATGGATCTTTTCAATAATAAAACAAAGGCGACATGTTAATTGATGAAATCAGGAAAACATTCAACTAAGATTTAACAAGAACATCTGCAATCTGCGGAAACAATTACGTTTGGTTATCTCTAAAGGGCACCGAAGTAGAAACTTCACTACAAGGATACATCTTAAGACACAATTCAATTACAATTCAAGGTCATAATACATTCTCTACAATCTTACAATCTTCGTACACCACCTTTGGAATCAAAGATTTTAATACCAGAACTACATAAATCACAATTCCAAAAATTCAATACCACACATTTCGATATCTAACTTCAAAAAATATAACGGACCCACAAAGAATTGTCAGAGAAAAAGAAATCCTTGACCTACCACACAACCTTCAAGTTCGTGGCCATCACTACTTTGCTATTGAATACTCTGCTCTAAGTCTACATTACTTGGAAGCACAAAACAGCAAGATCGGCGTTACAAATCCAAAACAGCTCTCACCTCATAAACTACTAACAAATTCTGAAATTGTAGTCACAGAAGCTTATATAATTGAATGGTCATTCAACGCGGGGGAGAATGTTCAGTTGAATAACTTATGACGCAGCGCATAAAAAAAACTATCTATATTTCAACATAAACATTTGTGAATGCACTTTTCCGCGCTCACTCAAGTCAATGACCATTTGCTGACGGTGCACTGCCGGCAATTAATGAATTTTGTAGAATAAGCTTAAAGTTAGTATAAAAGGTGGAAGAAAAGAAATATTAATGGTTCAGTCAATGTTAAACAGATTTTTAATCCACTCTTGCCTTTCAGAAAATAAGCCAAGACCAATAACACTGGAATTAATGCAAGACTTTTCAGCCGATTCTTATGTGAAATCTAAGCGGCGAAAAGAGAACCAGAGGAAAGTAAATTGATGAAGTTTACGCCGAAAAAGATTTCAAGAAACTTTGAAATAATTATAGAAGAAGATGATCATAGTTAAAAGTTATAATTTGGGTTGAAAAATCTCACCACTTTCTTAGACATTGACATATATTCTTACACTTAACCAATTTTATGAGGTATTCAGGTCACAGTTAAATTTTTCAAAGGAGTAGCAATTCAATTTTATCCGGTAAACAGAAACGGAAATAGACTGCGAATGAGCCCCGAGAAAACGGCGATTATTTTATTCAACAGTAATAACAAGATCCTCAGCTACACTCTATTTTGGCAAGGTAGATGAGGTCTGAGTCACTCAGATTATCAGACACATAAATACATACAAACATTAATTGGATTTCTAATCAATCGAAAAATTCAGTTTCTTGCACTCAGATCGTTATTTTCCACCAACACACTTACGTAGAGTGCGAACTGAAGAAAATATCGCAGCTGTATCGGCCAGTGTTAATGATGTTCATCAATTATCGATTCGTCGCTTTTCGCAGCAGTTGGGCCTCTGTTACTCAACAACGCGGAAAATTTTGCGGAAGGATTTAGGTGTGATGCCTTTCAAAGTACAGCTGATGCAAGAATTGAAGCCGAACGACCTACGGCAACGTAAAATTTTTGGTGAATGGGCTCTGGGAAAGTTGGCCGAAGATCCACATTTTTACCGAAAAATTGTGTTCAGCGACGAAGCTCATTGGCTCAATGGTTACGTAAATAAGCAGAATTGTCGATTTTGAAGTGAATATCAGCCAGAACTATTGCAAGAGCTTCCAATGCATCCAGAAAAAGTCCCAGTTTGGTGTGGTTTATGGGCTGGTGGCATCATTGGTTCGTACTTATTCAAAGATGATGCGAATCGTAACGTAACTGTGAATGGTGAGCGCTACCGTGAGATGATATCCAACTTTTTTTTGCCCAAAATGCAAGAGCTTGACTTGCATGACATATGGTTTCAACAAGACGGTGGCTCATGCCACACAGCACGCGCAACAATGGACTTATTGAGAGGCGAGTTCGGTGAACATTTTATTCGGGACCGGTCAATTGGCCGCCTGGATAGTGCGATTTAACGCCCTTAGACTATTTTTTGTGGGGCTATGTTAAAGCTCATGTCTATTCAGACAAACCCGCTTCAATTGACGTATTGGAAGACAACATTGAAGTATTTATTCGTGAGATACCGGCCGAAATGTTCGAAAGAGTATGCCAAAATTGGACTATGCGGATGGACCATTTGAGGCGCAGTCAAGGTCAACATTTGCATGAAATAATCTTCAAACGTTAAATTATATGGACCGTACTATCGATTCAAATAAAGATTTCATGCATTTTTCTGAATTTTATGTTTTTTTTTTTGAAAAACTTTCCTGTAGCTTTTAAAAAATCACCCTTTATTTCAACATCATATCACTTAGTCATAATCAAACTTTTTATAACTAATTTTATTTCATTTGTCATGTCCTCAATTAAGTACACTATTTTTATTCATAGTCTAAAGATGTTTTATTTTTTAATGAAATACAAATACAAATATAAATACAAGAGAAGTAAGGTATAAAGTAAAATAATCACCCCATGTGAAGATAACTATTCTGAAAAGGAAAGTATCTGCGTACAACGGTATGTTTAGATAAGATTCGGCGATCAAAGTTTAGGGAGTGTTGGAAAATATAATAGAAACATAGAAACATTCCAGACACAATAGTAAACAAACAACTGTGGATCATAACTACACATAGTATCACATTGACAACACTGCCACACATGTATGCTACCTTACAGTACTTTGAAATGATGCACTTGTCCACATTATCCTTTTTAGATTTTTGTTTTTGCCTGAAGGAAAAACATACAAATCAAAGGGTCATTCTGCCTCAAAGAAATAATAGAAACAAAGGATTTAATCTTTTGTTAAAGTGTGATTCGAATAAAAAATAAGTTGTCAAACCGAAAGTTCTGTGAAAATAGGCCGAGGCGTCCACTGTACTCTAAAAAGAATATATTTACTGCCATCCATTTGTCTCCCAAAGAAGAAACGAGAGGCAGGAAGCGAAGAACAACATCTCGGTTCGACCATCTTCTTGTATGTCATTGCAAGACTGAGCCGTTTTCTTCTTCGGATGAACTTAAAAATGACTTGAATGCATCTGTAACGAGTCGAACAATTAGGAACAGGTTAAGTGAAGCAGGTTTGATGGCAAGAAGCCCAAGAAGACTACCTTTTCTTAGTAAGAAAAATGTACAACAAAGACTTATTTTTGCCAACAGACACCTCTACTGAACAAAATCTTGTGGTCGGGTGAAACAAAGGTCAACTTATTTGGATCTGATGGAAAAATGCACGTGAGTCGACCAAAAAATTCCGAATTCGACCCAAAAAAACACAAAATAGACATTAAAGCACGGTGGAGCAAACCTTATGATTTGCGGCTGCTTCTCAGCATCTGGTGTTGGACCATTTTTTTGGATAAGGAATAAGATGTGTGCTTAGGACTACGAAAGCATCCTAAATACGGTAATGCTAATATACCATTTGCTGAAAAGGATATGCCATCAAAATGGGAGTTTATGCAGGATACTGATCCCAAGCACTCCTCGAAACTAGCAAAGCAATGGTTCCAAACGAACAAAATTGCTGTTATGCAATGTCCTTCACAGTCTCCTGATCATAATCTGATAGAACACTTGTGGGGTGTTCTAAAACGCAAGATGTGGGAATGTTAAGCCAAAAATAAAGAAGAATTGTGGTCCAAAATACAGGAAGCATGAAGCACCTGTTCCTCATTAGTTCAGTCTATGAAGCGAAAATGTGAGGCAGTAATAAAAAACAAAGGTGCTACGACTGAATTCTAAAAGCAGATTGAGAACTTTCAACGTAAAGCTTATCTTCACATGAAAAATATTAGAATTTTTTATTTTGTTTCTATTATTTTTTCCAGTCTTCAATCGTCCAAAAAACTTCAAACTGAATTTTTTACTTAACTTTAGTTACTCATTAAAAAAAAATTATATTCGTTTTTTTTGTAATAATTTAAGGAACGAGCTTATATTTATTTCTTTATGTTTGCATTCACGTTTTTCATATTTCTATATTAAAAAGTGCAAAACAAACTTTTATCTATAATTTTTTCCAGCACTGTATATATCATATTTAATAAAGACAAGAAACCGCTTTTTTTTTAATTTCGCACTTTCTATGCCCGGAAGGCCAATCAGATCTTGTCCGAAGAGTATTAAAACTACCAGAAACGTATTTAAGTGCATAATCTATCTCTGAAAATCACTTAATTGCAGAATTGGCTACAACCTAAACTTACTTATATGTGATATTTGTGATGTTTTTCTTTTTCCCTAATAGATTATTATTCCACTCTTACTTTTAAGTTAGTATTTAATCAATTTATTTATTTTGTTGTTATTTATTGTATACGTTTATAATTTACATATCTATTCTATATATTTATTTATTAATTTACTTCTATTTATTTATTTATTTATTTACTTCTTTGATTGGTCATTCCTTATTTCCGATAGAATATAATTTTGTAAAGTAATCCTGCATCGAGTAATTGTCAGCCTTTACTTCTCCCAATTGTTGAACGATATAAATTTACATACATATACATATTCTCACTATATTTATTTATTCATTTTTACTTATAGCTTTTCTTCACAAATAATTTTTCCTATTTCCAAACATTATTGTTTAAAATTATTTGATTGTTCAGCTGTAAGGGTAATCCACCATATCTCTGTAAATTGTGCAATAATATTTAAGGACAAAAAAAAAATTATGTTCGCTGCTACAATAAATATAACGATATAACGAATGATGTCCTCAATTTTGTACGTGCACCGAATGGCTCAAGCAAGTTAAGTTTAAGTTATCGCTTTTTAGATGTTCGAATTTTCGGGGAGAATTACAGTCATTGAAACAATTATTCGAACAATGTCGTCGAGAAATATTTTTTTTATTTTATTAATTTTTTATCTCCTGTCCATCTTTAAACGGGTAAAAAAATAAAACAGATATCCACTTAACATAGGATGATACAATATTTTTAAGACACGTAATATCCATTATTGGGCTACACAAAATTTGATAGTTAAGGCCTCTTATCATTGAAAAATTGTAATTTTTGTTTCTAATGCTTTAATTATAATATTGAGATCCGGACTCTGAGGTGAACTTTTCAACACATCCCGCGATATATTCGACAAATATGTTTTAAATTTCACATTTCAACTGGTATTGATGCGTTATCGACTTGAAGTATACATTTTTTTTTTCCTGCAAAGAATTGCTTTACAACTATTGCAACAAAAAATATTTCTAGTCACATCAGAAAACGGCTATATCCTAAGTATTGCAATTCTTCCTGATTACGCATCATTTTTACTGCAGAAGCTTATGCTATCCTGCAAGCGACGAAGAATATAGCATGCCGCAGTGGAAAGTATATTATATGCTCGGACAGTAGATCAGTCTTAAAAGCAATCAGCGATCCAAATAACGACTCCCACCTTATTTCCGAAATAATTAATAAAATAGCTTTGATGCCAAAAAGAATAAAGCTTATATGGCCATGTCCATATACGAAGTAATAAAAAAGCGGATTAAGCTGTTGGTTCAGCCAAAAACGCACCAGTGTTCAACTTTAACGTTTTTACAAAAAAAAAACCTCAAATCAAATATTCAAAAACCAAGCAGTAAATGCCGATAAATCTCATCCACGTTATCCTTATAATGTATCGAAAACAAATATTTCAAACTTCTATGCTTGGGCATACCGAAGCTACCCACCAACACCTGCTTAGCAAAGCATACACTCCAATTTGTCCCATCTGCAACGTAACTTAAGATATAACTCATATATTAGAAAATTGTACAGTCTCAAAGCCTATAGTTGGATCCTTATTTAAAAATGAATCCATTTATGATGTACTAAGAAACCCTTATAACAAAAACATTGTAAATATTGAGAAATTTCTTTCCGCCATAAAAATAAGTCTTTAGTTTCTTTTTACTTTTTATATAAAACAGAACCAAAAGTCTCATTTTGCTCAGGATATTTCCTTCCATAAGTACCATCGTAACATCACGCATTCTCATCTTTTCACAGAATGGTTCCTTGTTTATAGGAATATGTTCATTCGCCAGTTCCAAACGAAGTCGCTTATTTTTGGGCTTTATTGGATGCTTTTTCTGCACGACATAACCTTTATTCTCTGTTCTTCTCGTCTTATCCGAACTGTTCTGGCACTTACTTTTAAGGTTCGATCTCTTATGACTTTGATTACTAAAGCTTTCATCATCTTATATGAAGGGTTACCCTTAAAATATCCAGCAGTTTTGCTATTTCTCTCTTCAGATGTCACATTTACCTTCTAATTGCATTTTCGACGCTGCTTCTTTTTTCTACACCAAAACTTTTTTAGTAAACAGTACTTCTTTAGCAATGTTTTTTTTTTTGCGAGATCTTTTTCCCAAATTACGTTACGATTCAGCGACGACAGCGGCTCCCATTTCTATTAACGAATCTCTTTTGAATCGAACGATGCGGCTGCTTGTGTGTTAATCCATTTGTCATAGATATAACAACCGTTACTTAAGGAAAGCAGAACAGTTCAATTATCTGAATAATTTTACGGTAATTATTACGTGTCTTCATAATTTGCTCACTTTCTTTCTTATGGTTTTTTCTCATTTGTTACTTGGCATACTCTTTTGTTTTTTATTATCTGCTATTTAGAATTCAAAAAAATTAAGAAAATTTTACAAAAATAGAAGTTAGAGCCTTTTATTTTCCAGATATATTGTCAATTGGCTGTAGAGTTTATCGAAAATTCGTACATTGAAATACTCGTTACGTTTACTGGCTCCAACTCAATGTTGGGCCAACTTTTGTCGAACAGTCTTGATTCTTCAGAATTTATTACAGGGAATCCGTTTCACTACACTTTTCAGATAAATATTTTCAACTTTTCTTGAATATCCAAAAGAATAATCCGCCTTAATAGCCAATACAATATCTTGTGTGTTAGCAGTTTTGATAATAAATTTAAAAAGGCTCTGGTTTGAATAATTTTTTACTGTTCTCCAAACTCTTTACTGTTCTGGAAACCAAACATTAAAGACCGTATTATGAAGGCAGCGGTGGCAATATATACATGCAAGAGGGTCCTCGGCCCCATACAGGGACTGAAACCGAGATTGACGCACTGGATGTATACAGCACCTGCCAGACAAATCCCAACATATGGTATCCTCGTATGGTGGCCATCAATGAATATAAAAGAAAATCTGAGAAAGATAGCAGATTATATCACACCTATCGTAGACTTCGAATCGGGATACAAAATACTGATACCAGATAGGGATGACTGGTTGAAAGATATAGCCAGAAAATCAGTCAATCTGGAAGTTAACACGGACGGTTCCATAACGAATGAAGGCACCGGACTCGGAGTATCTGCGATTTCTCCAGAGATCTCCTTCTCTTTGTCCCTTCGATTGCCCAACGACTGCAGTGTTTTCCAGGCAGAAGTTAAAGCTATCCAATAGGCTGCCCGCTTACTGTCAATGAACCCGATAGACGGGTTATCTATCATCATATACATAGACAGCCAGGCGGCCATCAAGGCTCTGGACCCACCATCAATTAAATTCAAGATGGTAAAACTTTGCCGTCTATCTCTCAGGGAGATAGCGGACAGATGTAACCTTACCTAGGGTGAGGGGTGAGCCACTGGCAATAAATCAGGAGACCTCTTACCCCTTAATATAAGCAATAAACACTATGCTAAATACAGATGCCATCAATATCAAAAATCGGTGATGGGTGTAACTAGACAACTGTAGAACTTCGAGGCAAATTTGGCCTCTCATTTATCCAAAAAAGACAAGAACACTCATTAGCCTTAACAGAAATATGATGAGTAAGGTCGTAGGGATTATCACAGGTCACTGTGAGAGCCCCCCAAAATGACTTTTGCAGGAGCTGCAGGGACGAGGAAGAAGTAGGCATCTGTCCCGCCCTCGCAAAAACGAGGAAAAAAACGTTAGGAAGCTACTTATTCGACAACCTAGACGATATGTCAGATATAAAGATTCAGAACACAGCAAAATTCATTAAGAAAACAAACTGGTTATAACCGGTAATAAGGTGGACAATCTCTACAGAGACCACTTGGATACCAATCAGGTATTTCTAAGGTATCAGTTAGTCCCCTGGCCAACGAGGAATCTATATATATGTCACCGGTAAGTGATAACACAATGGATCCAAACAGGATCTTAGTGGGTCGCAACTGTGTCAGATGTGACAATCACACCTACCTACTGTTCCTCAACTGTTGTTTTTCACTTTTGATATCGTAAACTGGTGCCTACGAATTAAAGATACAGAATATATTTCGGGTAATATAATTTGTTTAACCGTTTAGTGCAGGTATACGTAACAATTCTGTGCCAAATATATAAAAAATCCTAGAACCCTCATAAAAATAAATCCGAAAAAAATAACTAAAATATTCTTATCTTTTGTTTTTATTTTATCTCATTTTAAATGGAAATTATAATAATTTTAATATATCGCAGTTTATTTCAAAACAAGGTGTACAGTTTAGATATCGGGTTTTTCAATAAGAGCGCTACAAAATAAAACAAAAACGCTTTTGGATATCAATGAAATTCCTTATTCCTGTGACAGTACGTTCGATACCATTATGTATGGGACTCGATTTCTTTTGCATGGCCACCACGCTTGCTGAAGTCCAGACTCTGAACCCAATTTTCGACGGTTTTCAAGCATAAATCGGCCAATACTGCTGCAATTACTCGTTCGATATTCGTACGAAGTTCATCAATCTGGCTTGTTGGCATAGACCTTAGACTTGACGTAGCCCCACAGGAAATAGTCTAACGTCTAACCATTTCGTGAGATAACACGTTCTCCAAACTTGGTTTCCAATAAATTGATTGTGACATACGCTGTGTGGCTTGTGGCATCGTCCTGTTGGAACCACATGTCCTCCAAGTCCATATTATCCAATTGGGCCAAAAATATTCGGTTATCATTGAACGGTAGCGATCCCCATTCACAGTAACGTGCTGGCCTTGATCATCACGGAAGAGGTATGGCCCGATGAGGCCGCCATTCAGCCAGAAAAGAGCCTCATCGCTGAAGATGATTTTTCGATGAAAATCCGTATCATTTTCAAGTTGTTGCTCAGCCCAATTCACGAACATACGACGCTTCTGGTGGTCAAGCGGCTTCAGTTCTTGCGTCAATTTAATCTTGCAAGGATTTAGGCTCAGATCTTTTCGCAAAATTCGCCACAACGACGTCACAGAGATGTTCAACGCTTAAGAACGACGTTTGAGAGACACATTTGGGCTTTCTGCAACTGAAGCCTCAGCGGCAGCAATATTCTCGCCACTACGGGCACTTCTTTGTACTTTTGTAGCGTCCCTGTTGAAAACCCCGTTAGAAAAAAGATAGATATCTTTATTTCGAAACGAAAGCGAACAAATTTTGTTTTCAAATTTGCCACTTCAAAATTAAAAAAAAAAAAAGTTTGGGTGCGAGAATTCTGCGCTTATCATGAACTTTTATTTTTATTTTTTTTGCCGCTACCATCAAATGCCATTTGGGTTATGAAAACATCATTCATTCCTTAGACAAATGCATTGCAATCAAAAAACGAAAACACATATTTTTTTCATATTTGAATCATTTAAAAAAATTTGCTTATTTAGCATTAATTTTTCACACTTTTCTCTCGCAACTACCAAAGCCAAAGTAGGACGGGGATAATAGAGGTCTTATAGAGCTACACTTAAGTTCTTCGGGAAAGTTATTATCTGTGTTATTATCTTATTATCTTGGCAGCGAAGCCTAGGTAGACAAAGTCCCTTACTATCTCAAAGCTACATCTGTCTATGTTAGCATTCTGTTATAAACGCCCTGTTGAAATCAAGCTGCCTTCCCTTATTATGTAAATATCTTCGGCGTATGTATGCGAATTATTGAACAGGCCTTTATAAGATAGTGTCTCTGATGTTCACACAACACTTTTGCACTATTGTTTCAAGTAAATGCTGAAAAAACGCATGATAGTGTACCATCTTGCCTAAAACGATTTTTGACATCAAATGGATCGGTGACGTCTTTTCCGACCTTAATGGAGCAGCTTGAGTCCTCCATCGTCATCTTCATAAATCTCGTCTCTGTGGACGAAACTGAAATCAAAACCACCTTGAAGTTGATGAAAGGTTGTGCATGCAGATTTGGAGCTTCTGAGTTTTTTTTCCAAGATCTGCCTTTATGTTAATATCTGGTCTATAGTCGACTTTTCTGGTAAAAAGCCACGACCTATCAGGTTGTTGAGACATGGTTTCAAACGTTCACATAATACAGCAGAAAAGATTCAATAGGCAATGTTGATGAGATTGATATTTCTGTAATTGGCGCTGTTGGATGGTCTCCTTTATTCAAGATTGGGCAAACAATACTGAGATGCCATTCAAGTTTAATGCTTTCTTGTGTCATCGGTGCCACCTTGAAAAGTTCGACAGCTAAAGTGAATTTATTAGACTTAAGCTTAGATATTGTTATCTTTACTTCGTCTAGGTCGGGTAGACGCTGTGGGCCTGCGTCATCTTCATCGAATGGTTTAGGCTGCCTGCCAGGGGAATTTTATTCTTCGCTGCCGTAATACAGTCTACACAAGTGATTCTTCCATGTCCACAGCATTGACTGCAATTCTACTACGATTTCTCTATTTTGCACTTTGCAGGCTTTGGTTTGGTTCTGTAACCCTATATAATTGTTTTATCTGTTGGCAGCATTTTCGAACATCTTTCCTGTTTCTTAGTCTCTCAACGTCCTCGATCGCGCTTTTCTCATTCTCTTTTATAGACGTTGATACAGCTTGAGAATGTGGTGTACGAGATTAAAACAGTTAATTAGAACGCTTGAAAATTTGTCAGGCTTGGCAAATACAGCTCATTTTCCGTTTATTCCAACTTAGGTCGATTGCATTTATTGTTCTGGTCAAAAGAAAACCAGAGAGGAAAGTTTCTGAATTCCATTTAATGCTTATTTTCTTAGTGACCACAGTATCTAAACTTGTGCGGGAGTTTTGTTTGCCAAAAGAAATTGTTCAGTGAGATTGTTACTGAAATTGTTTTGTCTGTGACTAAAATTTCCAAATTATTACCAATCGAGTTAGAATAAATATAGGACCAACTACACAAATTCTCAGCCAGTCTTCTGTAGGCACATAGTGCCACATAGGCATCCCTCTAAGAGCATAGAACTCTACGTTAAGATAAGATGTGTCAAATTTGGAGTTGTTTTATGACAAGTTTTACATTGGAAGTTGAAAGTGTTTTAAAGTGTTTTTACTCGTTAGGGGCAGACAGCCAGAATTAAGAAATAATATGCAGGTAAGTTAAATTTGTACTGAGCTAACACAGAGACTCACGAGACGAGATGTTTTGAAATGAGAAAAAGGAAAATTTGTATCCAGAGTCTTGCTATTTATTGCACAATTTAAAACGTTGTTTCGATATAAATATTGTGAAAGACCGCTTATGTCAACTCATTGACCAATGTATTTTCAAACGTCTCTTTCTTTCTGGTAAAAAGATGGCTTCAAGAGGATTACATTCGGTCCAGTTTTCTTTGGCGATAGTTGTTTCCATGCCGATTTTGTTATACAAGAAACCACAACAGGGGTAAACAAACTAAATCTTCGAATAATATGATCTTCCTTCCAACGATTTTGAAAATATCCGAGTAATGGAATTTTATTCCTCTGTGCACGTGTCAGTGTTATACTATAGACGTAATTCGGAATCATCACATTTCTGAAATAATTTTTCAAGCACTGTCGTGGGAACGTGGATCAAGAAATAGGGAGAGCGGAACATCAAAATATGAAATGGGCTCAACCTAATAATGCTTAGGTCTTCAAATTAGTCTTTACAGTTCAGAAATAACCCAATTTAGTCAATTGTTGATACATAACATAATGTTGTCGAAATTTTTGGAATTAAAATTGAACAAAAAAAATTAAATAAATTTGTCCGGAAACTTATTAATGCTTTTCAACTACAAATGCACTTCTTATATTAAGTGTAAGCTTAGTGTAAGCAAAGAAAATGTAAAGTTAAAATGGAAAACAGACATTTTGATGCGTTATGACGAATTTAAAGCAAGAATGGAAAAGCTATAACTCGTTATCAAGGTTATCAGGAAACCTTTGCATGCAAAGAGTTGCTTTTTTAAGTTTCTGTTCACCAAACAACCTCTCATGTTTCATGTTTGTATGAAATTTTTTTTTTGTTTTATTTATTTGTCCACCTTGGAATAACATCTTTTTCTGTAGTATAAATTAACTTAAAATTACTTAATATCTAGTTGTTTAAGTAGCTGGCCATTTACTTAAACAACTAGCTTTTATTACAGTCTTTATGATAAAATTAAGATAATCAAACGATATTACATATTTATTTTTATTTGAACTGTTCACGATTTATTTATTTTTAACTTCCCATCAGGCAATTCTTGTAATCGGTCCGATTTTCGAAATTCAAAATTTATACATATCTCGACCTTTCGAGGTTCCAGAAGTCGGAATCCATTGTTTTTAGAAAGATGATTTTGATTTTATATGATTCAAAGATGCGAAAACAAATATAAACTTTCGGGGAGCTAAAAAAGTGAGTATCTTAAAGTTGCTGTTGGGAGCAAATTAAATAGCACCTAAATGTTTTTTTTTATCATGAGATGGGAAGTTCATGGTATGGGCAGGTCTACTCGCACCCAAACCATTTTTTTTGCTTGGAATGTGGAGAAAAAAAAACTTTGAACAATGATATCATTTTTTTAATGTCCTTAGAATAATTGGGCTAAATACTACTACACTAACTCAACCTAAATAAACCTAACTTTTTTTCCATTGTTTGCTCGCTTTTCAAGAGGATATTAAGACTCTTATAATGCGTGTAGCACAGAGCGAGCGGAAGAATTAGGAGAAGAATGAAAGATTGTGTAGTGGTTTGAGAAACTCAGGTGTAATTGGTTTCAACTCACTTCCGTGGGAGGAGCCCGAAACGGGACGGAAGATTTTGATATCGACCTATTAGCGTTCACCTAATTTGCGGGGTTTTATTCGACATTGGTTATGATCTACGAAGTTTGAAAGTTTGAAAGATTTAGCTTAAACACCCCGCTGTCAATGTTATGCCTTCACAGCAGAGCCATCTACACAAAATCTACACATACCGCTATTTTGAAATCACGAATTAGGAACTAAGCCGATACAACAACCACTACAACAACGCCACCCATTAGTCAGACTACTATCTTTGGTCGACCAACCCAGTGATAGTGCCATTAACTTGATCCCAATGGCCAATGGTGACTGGACCATATTCGAAAAACTAGACCACTCTAGAAATCAAACCTGCGACTTATCAATTGAATCAATCAGGCAGGCGCTCTACCAACTTCGCCACCCAGTGGATTTACTTATACTTAGACTGAATCCTGTCATGTAATTCTCAAATCGGTAATATATGAGCTTGACAAGATATTATATACTATATATCCTATCCAGCTCATTATTCAAGAGGCTGATATAATACATATCAGAGTTCAGCCTGTCCCCAACCGTTAGCCACAACCCAATCTAGCTACCAATATTTTACTTTATTAAGCCTCTCGTTATTTACCTTATCCTTTTCAGGCACACTTACGCAGTATCTTAGGTTTGCATTTCCATCCATGCATACAAGAATGCATCGGGCGGAATTCGTCCACTGAAATACCCAGGGTTAGGATAAAACAAACTTGAAATATTTTCGTTCTCGAAAACGTTTGCTGATCGCGCGTAATAGTTTCTCGCAAGGTCAAGAAGATCAATGTCAATTCTTGATAGGACGGAAGCATCCAATAAAATTTTGTTCGCAACATAGTGAGGAAAATATTGTACTTCGCATCAAGTACTTATAATTTGCAATATAATTAAAAGAAATCGGACATTAGGGAAATCAACCGGTATGATTTTACTAGACATCGAAAAAGCATTCGATACGATGTGACACAATGGGCTAATTCATAAAATGTTGAACTTTGATTTTCCCCCGTTTCTTTATAAAATTGTTAAAAGTTTTATCTCAAACCGTTGTTATGAAGTGCATGCTAAAAATTGTGTTTCTGATCTTGTCGAATGTACTGAAGGGGTTCTTCAAGCGTCAGTCCTTGGACCAGTCTTAAATAAATAAGGTGACATATGAATTTAAACTGCGCGCGTCGAAGGATTTGGAAATTTTTCTTTCTTTTTAGGTTGGTAGTACTGTCAGTGACATCTATGTGAAATTTCATGTCAAAATATATTCATAGTGTTTGAGATACGCGCCGTTTTATGAGCTGCTAAAAGTGAGTTTTTCGTTTTTTGCGATGTCGAAATTTATTGAGCAAAGAATTTGCATTAAATTTTGTTTGCGGAATCAATTTCTGCTGCGGATACGTTGAGGATGGTGCAGAAAGCCTTTGATGATGAGGCTATGTCTAAAAAAAATGTTTACAAGTGGTATAGTGATTTCCAAGCCGGCCGTGAACGTGTCGAAGACCAAGAGCGTTCTGGGCGACCATCAACCTCAACCGATGAAGCTCACGTCCAACAAATCAAAGATTTTGTGTTGAAGAACCATCGATTAACGATTAGAGACCTTGCTGATGAAGTTGGCTTATCGAAAGGCTCAGTCAATACCATTTTGAAGGATTCTTTGGGCCTCAAGCGCGTCAAATCTCGACTGGTACCGAAAACATTGAATTTTTTGGAAAAAAGGCGTCGCGTTGAAGTGTGTGAAACAATGCTTTCTGACTACCAGGATGTAATGAAATGCATTATAACTGGCGAGACTTGGATCTATGCTTACGACCCCGAAACAACCGATCAATCGAGCGAATATCGTGCCAAAGGAGAGCCGAGACCAAAAAAAAACGCGCCAAAGTCGCTCAAAAATCAAGGTCATGTTGACTGTTTTCTTCGATTATCGTGGTGTTGTGCTTTATGAATTCCTTCCAACCGGCCAAACAGTCAACAAGGAATATTATTTGAACATTATGCGTCGTTTGCGTAACGCTATCCGCTTAAAAAGGCCGGAATTGTGGAAAGACAATTCTTGGTTTTTACACCACGATAATGCACCATCCCATATCGCACTCGTAATTCGTGATCATTTCGCCAAAAACTCAACCCAACCACCGTATTCACCTGATCTGGCGCCGTGCGACTTCTGGCTGTTCAACAAGCTCAAAAGACCGCTCCGGGGACACCGTTTTGATACGATAGAGTAGATTAAAGCCGCAGCGAAGACGGAACTGAAGGCCATCCCGGAAAGTGACAACAACCAGGGTTTCAAAGATTGGAAAATCCGTTGGCATAAGTGCATTGCATCGGGAGGGGATTACTTTGAAGGGGATGAAATTGATTTGGAAGAATAAATAAAGAATTTTCAAAATAAATACAATGTCACCTTATTTTTTGGACACAGTAGTATACGCATCTGATTTTCCCAAGGTACCTAACTGTGATGTAGCAATATATGCTGACGATACGGCAACTTTGTCATCGCATGAGTTTAGTCTCAACATTGAGACGAACTTATGAATGCGGTAACAATGTTGATACAATACTTCACAAAATGGAAAATAAAACTGAACGCCGCTAAGATCCAATCTTTCTTTTTCTCTAGAAAAAGAAAGTCTTGATTCCTACCTGCAAATCAGCTTCATATATTGGGAAACGCAATAGCATGGCAATACACTGCCAAATATTTAGGTATATTTCCCGACAGAAAGCTAACCTTTAAGGAACACAACCGGAGGTTCTCAAGAAAGTGAGCATTGCTACTGAAATGTTATATCCTTTTATTAACAGAAAGTCCTTACTTTCCACTGAAAATAAAATAATTATATATGAAGTGGTATTTCAAGCAATTCTCTTATACGGGTGCCAAGCTTGGGGATAATGTGGGAAATGTTATACAAGAAAGCTTCAAATTGCACAGAACAAGATACTCAAGATGATGCTTAATCTTCCTTGGCATCGCTCTACCTTTGACTTGCATCATTAGGCAAATGTTGATTTGATCTGCGACAGAATACAAAAACTTTCTGAATCTTTCAGAATCAGATGTGACATCCCAGAAAATCTCTTAATTAATTAACTTTATTTATTTATTTAGAATGCTAAATATCTAGCGTTTATAATTGTACATTATTATTTACATGTAAAAGGAACATATTTTTAAAAGATTTATTATTAATGTTAACATTTTTGCAATTCAAAATGTGTGAATATTTATTAAAGATAATTAACATATTATTAAATGGAGAAAACCGTTCATAGTTCGTACGATGGTGAGATACTGAGATTGCATTAGGTATGTATCCAAAAAATCTTTGCAGTACATTGAAATTGAGACGAGACAAGAGGTACATAGAATCAATGTTGCCATCAATAAGTTTAGTAATGAAAGAGAAACATAGATACGATCGTCTGCTTTCCAGGTTAGGCAAATCTATTAGATTAAGTCTGCTTGTATAAGGTGGGAGGTTATAAGGGTCTTGCCATCCCAGTCCCCTCAAGGCAAATCTCAAAAATCTCTTTTGAACTTTCTCAATCCTGTCGATATGACATTTATAGTGAGGAGACCACACTTGACAAGCGTATTCAAGGATCGGACGGACGAAAGTCATGAACAACTGTTTAACAACATAAGGATCATTAAATTGCTTAGATTCTCTTTTAATCCAACCAAGCATTGAGATCGCTTTATTGGAAATTATGTTGATATGTTGCTTAAATTCGAGTTTTTGATCCAACACAACCCCTAAGACAGAAATATTATCAACATTGCACATTGTCGAGCCATTTAAATTGTATGCGAAAGAAACCGGCGAGTTTTTTCGTATAAAATTAATGACATTACTTTTGTTGACATTCAAAAATAAACAATTATTGGAACACCACACATAAAACGCATCAAGATCACGCTGTAGATCATGACAGTCTCCAATGTTATGTATCTTCTTAAAGATAGTAACATCATCAGAATAAATAAGACATTACGAACTCTTTAAAATAGAAACTAAATCATTTATAAACAAAACAAACAACAACGGACCTAAGTGGCTGCCTTGTGGTACCCCAGAGTTGACAGTGAAATAGTTCGAGGAACAACCATTAAAACTTAACTGTTAATAACCTACAGTAATGGTACCCGTTTGCCTAGGCATTACATATTTGTTAATCTGTATCTATGTTCTAATTTATGTTCATTTTTGTATTTATCTTATATATTTAATTTATTTAGCTTATGCAATTTATCTAATTCATTAAAATATATTTATTTTTAAATTATTTAATTATTTATTACATAATGTTATTTTGCTATTTTTTTTATAAACTTGTTTTACGTTGGTATACGTTTGTATACGTAGCATTTCCGTGTAGGACAGACTAATGTTCCACCATACTGAACTTGGTAGCATACGTCTTTCACTGCTGGACCTCGAACTGCTGGAGTAAAAAAGAGCCTAAAGGAACATAGATGCCGCTTTTGCTTTTCATAACTGAGTATTTATGTGTAGATTAAAGTTCAGAAATTTATCAAGATGCACACACTTTTTAATTCTATGTGAAGGCCGTTAGAACTCGTTATACTTATTTTTTTCCAGCTCGTCTTAAGTTACCGCGTATTATTGCGGTGCTGAACAGTATGGTTTCACATTTTGCGTGGTTAATTTTGAGCTTCCAGTCCGAGCAAAATGATTGGAGTGCATTGTACTTTTCCTGGAGTTTGCCTTGAATATCTAAGCAAGATAATGTCGTCAGCAAACGCTATCGAATCGTCCAATTCCCAAAGTATTTCAGCTAAATATGTGTTTAAAAATATAGGCGCTGAAACTGTACCTTGCAGTAGACCATTAATGGCATTAAAAACCTACATAAGTGGTTGTGTTTTGGCCGTCTGTTACTGCAAATTTTTTATCATAAACCGTAAACGCTATCATATGTTTTTATGAGAGTGGAGATTATCATCACACTAAAGATTTTAAATGAAACCGATCTAGACAAATAAATAACGCGTTAAACAGTGTGAAATTTGCAAACAAAGTATCTTCAATCTACATATAGTGAAAAGTGCAACTGGTAAGCATTATCTTTAAATAAATATGTCCAATTGCAGGAATACGTAGGCAAAAGGAGTCGGAACAGAACTGTTGGCTACAGATGATCCGACGACGTTAAGGAGTTAACTTACCTCAACTCCAGGAATTAAGTCTAAGCGGGCACTTAGTGAAAACTGATCCTATAAACCGCTGCTTTGTTAAAGTCTTAATGATGCTTATTAAATACAAATTAAATTCTGTACTAAATAAGAACAATAACAGCTTTGTGAAATATTATTCATTGAAATCACTCACATTTAATGGCCCAAATAGATCCTTTGCGTAAGCCTTCCAAATAGTTGTAAGTATCCTTCAAGCAATTGTCACTAATATTCCAACCTTTATCGTTGAACTCGAAAAATCGCACCATCGAGTAGGGGCTAAAGCCCTCGAACACATAATTCACACTGGTAATAATTGCACTATTCACAATCAGTGCACTAGAAAAAAAAGTAACGATGAACACAAATTGAACCAGCGGATTAGAATAAGAAATCATATTGAACGGTCCAGGGTGCATTTGCGCGCTTCAAGTACCAAACGAAGACTGCAATTGCTATTGATTTCAGAAGTCGCTGCATCTTCGATTCGATACTCTTGACCAACATTTGAAAGTTATATTGATGCTTTTATACTTTCTTCTATTAGTTTAAAATCGAGCCGAAACACATCACATTCAAAGTTAAAGCAAACAATATGATGAGTTTCAGGTAATGTGAAGAGTTTTTCTCATGTGTTCGATTGTACGTACGTAGGTCTTTGTATATACAGGTAGAGAAGAACAGGGTTAATAATATAATTTCTTTTGAGTCAAATATTCAATAGACTAGCGGAAATTAGCTACGAACGTGATGGAGATCACAAGAAAACGGAGAAAATTATGTTCGGTTGGTGTAAGAGAGATGAGACTTACACTTGAACAATTGACCATGATGAACGATTTTCAATTTAATTGTTATTATTATTATTATTGCATCGATAAAGTGTTTTATTTTTGTAACACAATGCGCGCGTCGAAGGATTTATGAAAATTCTTATCATGTAAGAACACAATAAGGGAGGAAATATAGACAAAAAATTCTTCTTTTACATTTCTTATTATTATTTTAATATACAAATATAATTTTTTTTTTCAATGCATTTTCATTTTTCATTTCATTAACTTACTTGCTAGACAAAAACGCTTAAAGCTAGCTTAATAACCTTAACTATATGTAACCTTACTTACTGGCCCTCTGTCTCTGTCTCTGTCTTTCGATGATTGCTTATTTTAATATTTAAATTTATGTAACTATATGTTAAACTAAGAAAAATGCTGTCTGTTAAAAAAAAAAAAAACTTAGTGTAAGGACTTGTATTTTATTTATTTTTTATAACTAAACCTTAAGATAAATTAAATTCTAATCTAAAACCTAAAATCTTAACCTAACTTAAAATAAAGTTAAAAATTACTTACTTACTAATAACTTACTACTTATAATACCTTAAATATAAGTAAGCCGGCCAAGGCTGACAGGAGCATGCTATAATCATGGCCAGAATGGCATCAGAGAAAAATGAAAGGCGAGAGAGTTCTAATCATCGTCCAACCACCAATAATATCGATATTGTCATACGACATCAGCTTTGTCGCGGTCTGATACCGCCCTACTAAACCTGAGGGTCTCCGGTGAGCTACTTGCAACGTCTTGGTCGTAGTTGACTCGCCCGTCCACAGCTTTTCGACCAACGTGGAAGATTAACGGCACCGCTAATCTATCCTGGACCAGACCTTTTCTATCTAAATAGAGAAAAGCTTCAGGGGGAATAAGGCCGTTAAGGCGCACTATCTCATGGTGCATATCATTGGGGTAAAAAGCCCCGAATATAAAAATATAATATTCCCGACTGAATGAGCAATGATTTTTGCATTGTTGCTGTTGCTTAATTTGCTTCAGTTAGACCAACTTCATAATGATAAACTAGTGGAGCCGCATCTTGTAGTGGAAGTTACTTCTTTAATCCAATAAACGAGTCAGAGGTTATAGGGTTTTTCAACTCACACAAAAATTCATACTCCTACAGTGACGGGAGCACCTTAATAAAATCTTTGGATACTCGATTCACACATTAACCCCTAATGATTCAATCAAAATACTACTATTTCAACTTCTTTAAGACTATTATTTATTATTTTTTAACACTTCATTAAGTAGTTTTTTTATATTACACCTTATTTGAATGTACATAAACTTCTTGAAATATTCAATTTAATTTAAATTTTATTTTTAATACATAAATGAATTATAAAGAACATGTTAGCAATTTACAAAAATAACGACCCCACAAAAGAGTTGGGTTTTACATCACAGCGCACCAAATGCATCGCATAACCCAGCATATCAAAACCAACTTCGCAGAAGGACGAAGGTATGGTCCTCCTCGACGTAGATAAAGCTTTTGATACTGTTTGGCACAAAGGTGTACTGCATAAGCACTTCACCCTTGGATTTCCCATGTACTTAGTCAAAATAATTCAGTCCTTTACCTCAGATAAATCCTTTAAGGTTGCCTTGGGCAACTGGTACTCGCATGCATTCTTAGCTGAGGCCGAGTCACCTCAGGGTGCGGTTCTTTCACAGATCCTATATTATATAATATTTTTACTTCAGATTTCCCGCGGCTGAATAATTGTAAACGTGCTACCTTCGCAGATGACACATGCATTTACACATCAGATGCAACTGGTTTCAACATTGAAACTAACTTGCAATCTGCTTTAAAGACAATTCAATTTTATTTCAATATTCGGAAAATTAAGAAAGATTTACCAAGAAAAGAAAAGCCGGTTTTCTGCCAAGCAACATACTTCTTTTAAACGGCACAAAATTGGCGTGGAGATCGAACACCAAGTACTTTGGGGTGCACCTGGATAAAACATTAATCTTTGGCCTTCTTATACAGGAAATTATTAGGAAAATTAATTCAATAATAAAAATTCTTTACTCTCTCAATAATCGAAAGTCTTAATTAAGCATTGACAATAAACTAATGATTTTCAAAGCTATATTCCGATCCATTCTCTTCTATAAGTCATATACGAAAATTTCAAGTAATGCAAAACAAGCTTTTGAAAATGATTTTGAATTTACTTTGGTTTTTTGGAACTGACGAGCTGCATTTTATCCCTAATATAGATAAACTTCCTGATAGACTGAATAAATTATCCGAACGCTCACTGAATCACTTGATTTCAGGATAAATTTAGATTAATAAATTTAATAAATAATATTTATTTATTCATATCATATTATGTTAATCACTTATTTATTTATATTCTGTGATAAATAATCTTGGAATCAAGTATTGTTAGTCACAAGCGCCTCTGTCTTCTCGAGTCAGCATTTGTATGAAGGTTTTTGAAGTAGCTTTTCCTTTCAAAGTTAAATTAAGATCTGTGATATTTTATTGTAATAAGTTTTTTATTAAATTTCAGTTGTAAGGTAGTAACATACCAAATCACTGTAAAATGTGAAATAGTTAAATCTGTTGCAAAAGAATATATGACTACGCTACAATATTAATATTATTTCTTTAATTTTTGAAATACAGTAAAATAACATTGATGAATAATTTAAATGCATCCTTAAGATATGTTAAAACAACTGTCGGATGTATATTTAATTCCCATAATAAATAATAAACAATAAAGTATCTGACTTTGGAACTACTAATTATATTACAGTACAAGATCTAGACATACATAAAAAGCTGGAAACTTATTTACTCCACTAAATTATTAGTCTATATAATATTAATATTAATATACTTCATTTAAATGAAAAATAACCGTTTTTTATTTTTCTATTGAATTCGTTTAAGAGGTAATCTTTTAAAAAGCGTAGGTGCCACTGAGGTTGAGAAAGCAGTGATTGTTATGATGTGAGATAGTAGCCAGGAATTTGTCATTTCTCCAAAGTTCGTTTGTAAGTCCTTATTTAAAAAAAATCAAACCTTATTAAAATAGAAAGAACAAAAACTATGGTCTGGTCGCTTTCTATTCCACATATGATAGTTCCTAAAAGGGTTGGGTTCGATATCCCGCTTTTTATAATGCCGATTTTTAAAATCCCGCTATTAAAATCCCGCTTTTTAAAATCCCGCCTCTTATAATCCCGTTTTTTATAATCCCGTTTCTTATTATCCCGCTTTTACAATCAAAAGTAGTTGCTTTATTTTAAAAAATAGCGGGATTTTAAAAATCGGCATTATAAAAAGCGGGATATCGAACCCAACCCTTTCAGCTCAGATTACACCAGGCCACGAGTAGAAGCATCCAATTTTATCCGAAAACCGTTTTTTTTACCTTTCAGTTCAAATCAAAGAAAGAATTTATAAAAATGATAATTAACCAAGTATTGAACCCTGTGGAACAGTAGTCCGAATCACTAGAAATTCACTAAACATGCCCCCTATCTTCACTCTTTGCTTTCTATTCTTAAGGTATGAAGTAAACCTTGAAGTGCTGATTTGTCTGTCATTGTCATAAGTCATACGAAAATGTGCAAGTCAACACCAGCAAAATTAATGCTTTGTTTATGGCGGAAAAACAGAGTCAGCGTTCATTTATCACTGCTGGACCAAACAGATATTTCTTATATCCCTCGATTGCCAGCAAGACCGGCACATCGCATGTGGTATCTTTTCTTAACCATTCTAAGATTTGGAGAATAAAATCAAAAAGAAGAGGAAGTCTTCATCTTTTCATCGCAGTATTGATTCACTGCTGTTTATGAAAAAATAAAGCTTTTTTGAACATATTCGTAAAAAGCAAGTTATTAATTGGCGCCCAACGTGAGGCTCACTTTTGGTTCCCAACAAAATCACTTAATCGACCAGGAAGATCTAAATCGATACGACCGCACAATCAAATCACAAAAATATTTTGACAGAAAAGATGTAAATATAGTTTGCCTTTTTCATACTTGTATTGTTGCTTCACAAATAACGTATGAAGAGAGCAGACTATTAAGAATTTATCCACTGTTATACCGCCAAGTAATATAAAGCATTGGCAAATTTATAACACAGATTGTTAAGAAAAGCTTAAGAGGGGAAATAATGATAATTTCAATAACTAACATGAGGGGAAAGTTACGGGGACTAGCAAGTTCGACGACCAAATTAAACTGTATAATAGTTGACCTGTTAATTTAAGGCTTGTCGTCAGTTACTTCTGAATTCAAATTCAAGTTCATTTTCATTGGCATTGTAACTCTCAAGGCGGAAAGTAGTGTAAAGAAAGGAAGTCCGATTTCGGCAAGTTAAAGAAAAAATAGAATATTATAACGTTCAGTTGAATTGTGGAGTTTTATTTTTCCTTAAATAATCATCGTTGGCAAAGCTAATAAGAATTAAAGTTTTGTCATCGCTCAAGACAAAACACTCACTAAGCAAAAAGCTGTGAAAATAATAAATTTTAAAATA
The DNA here is from genome assembly GCA_963555765.1 of Orthonevra nobilis. NCBI lineage: Eukaryota > Metazoa > Arthropoda > Insecta > Diptera > Syrphidae > Orthonevra > Orthonevra nobilis. Next base: position 74,467,432 of record OY743224.1, on the reverse strand, counting down.
TCTCAAAACAATACGTTTAGTAGTTTAGTCTAAATAATTATTATAAAATTGTAATTAAATGAAAATTTAAATTAATTATTAAAGCGTTTATCTTGTTTCTCGTTAAGAAAGTTGTTAAAATTACTGTGGAAATAAACAAGTTCAAAAAATGTTAATGTGCTTAAAGTGTTCAAATAATACCAAGTATATACGGTTTGAGTGGAGTTGCAAAATATGCAACACAAACCATAAGAAATCATCAGTTGTGACATCGTCAAACCGTTTCCAGAATTTTCTGGCAAAAATAATTCGTATGCCGAGAAGCATCCAATTCAAAAGCCTTTTATACAAAGGAAAGTCGACGTTATTTTGCAGCAAATTCTAACCAATCATAACATTGTGTTGAATTTCGACGCAATAAAAAGATGACTGGATTTTGCTTGCGCAGATAAGCGCCCTGCTCATATAATGAAACAAGAATCAAGTGTATTAAGGCAATGAACTCTACCGATATTACAATAATACAATTAAGTCAATAAAAAATTAACACGGCACAGAAACGGCTCTTACTGTGGAATTAAATAATCAGAATCGCCCTTATGTCCTCATAACAGGACTAAATGCCCCCCTGGTTACGTGGAGGGATCGTCATAGGAAATAATTGCTCGGATAGAGGAATGACTCTAAGGCAAAAATGTAAACACAACATGTCGTGTTTACATCGCTGCCACAGGAATCATCCCTCCATCCGAAACTATGATACTTTTCTTAGGCAAGCAAAATTCCATGGGCAGCAGCTGGAAGTTAGCTTCAGGATCCGCAATTCTTTCACATTAATTACGATAAAAAAATCATCAAACAAAAATCGGGATACAGAAATAGTAAGAGGCAATTTGATTATACTAGTTTGACAGACGAAAACAACGTGAAGATCACAATAGTGATCTGGCTTGCTCTCGCTGGCAAAAAGAAGAGCGGAACCTCTGTAGCGAATTGCCGAAAGTAGGTCACGGTGGTGGACGAAAGAAAATAATTTCTTTGAACTTTTTAGGATAGTGAGCTGTGATATTGTTATAGTAAGTATTAGTCTGTGCTATTAGCAGATAAGTTAGAATGAAAAAAAAAAAGGATATTGTTAGACACGAACAGAAATAAAACATAGTTTAAAGACTGACAGAACGGATAGACAAAGTAGCATAAGCCGAACAACTCACGGTGAACGCACTAAGACTTGACGAAGAGCTTGAGAATGGGAAAGAGAATGACTACTTTTCCCCTATCAACGCTCGGATAAATTATGACGAAGACGAAACTTTCCCCTATGGAACGGGCCCACAAAAGTCGATAGCACAGTTAGGCCCAAGAACAATGACCACCCAAGAAAAGTAGGTCATTTAAGAGATAGACAACGAAGTGCGCGCTAGACAGTGGCAAGCAACAAAAATACAAAAAAAAAAAAAGTGTTTAAGGGCAACATATTGGGATTGCCCCAACAAAGAGAAAAAAAAACGGAAAAGGTTAGGATTTCTACAGTGGAAAACAGGTATTTAAAATGAAATAAATGAAAACAATATAAAGGAAAAACTAAATATACAAATATTTAAGCGGTGGACGTGACCTGGAAAAAAAAAGAATATATATGTATATACTTATTTATTCCCCAAGGACCGGGATAGATTTGGATGTGCCGCAAACTTAGCGGAGTAGGTTACACATTTCGAATTTAACGAGCGTGTAATGTAAATTTTAACTACAGGGTGAGGGAGGCATAAAACTTAACAAACAAGACAATATATAGCAAAGAAAATTGCAAACCACAAAGAAGACCACAACTAAACAAAGAACCAACAAAAGCCCATGTGGGAGAAAAAAATCGGGGATAGTACGATAACTTGGGCGCCAAAAATTGATAACGGTTTCTTATAGAGGGGTCAAAAACAAGCATTTTTTAGTATGGGAGGGGGGGGTCTATCTCGCACCGTTTAGGAGGTAGGGGCAATTTAAAAAAAATTGCTTAAAATGAAAAAAAGAAGAAAAAACAACAACGGCAACACTTACAATAAAGTACTATACCGGCTTTGAAAGCCAGAAACATGTTCTTTAATCCTGGGCTTAAATTAAATAGTAAACTTTAATAGTTTTTGAAAAATTCGCATGCAAACTCAAATTGTGAAATGAAGTGCTAAATTTGCTTTTTGTAGTCAATACTTGTATCAATTCTGAATAGAACACAAAAAACCGAATGGTTTTATGTCTTATAGTTTTTGAGAAAATTGAGATCTACTAAAACTATTTTTTGTTTTTTTGGTATTTACGGTGATACTTTTAGTATAAATGTTAATGATAGGTTAACATTTGTTAGTAAAGTTTAGCAAATCATTTAGCGTTATCCAGAATGCACCACGTGGTGGTCGGAGGAGAATCAGACCAATTTCTTCCAAAAAAGCGATGCTCGTTTCGTTGGTCGATACCAAATCCCCGAATGAACAAAATACCGAAAAGTTATTTAGTTTAGGATGGATAAGAGGATGCTTAGTCGCCATTGCTTATTCACAAAAAATAACACTCGATTCGAACTAAGATTGAAAGTTGAATCACTTTAAGCCGCGAAGCGGGCCACCCATGTACTGTTGATTCAAAAAAAAAACTATTGATATAGACGCATGCCGGACATTTAATCGATTATTCATTCGGTTACCTTAAAGGAAGACCACTTAAATGTCACAAAACAAAAGTAGTAATTCTCAATTTTCTCAAAAACTATAAGACATAAAACCATTCGGTTTTTTGTGTTCTATTCAGAATTGATACAAACATTGACTACAAAAATCAAATTTGGCACTTCATTTCACAATTTTGAAAAAAAATTATCTAGACTTGTTTTTTTTTATCAAAAATTTAAGTTTGCATGCGAATTTTTCAAAAATTATTAAAGTTAACTAAATAGTAATTTTCAATTTTCTCAAAAACTATAAGACATAAATCCATTGGGTTTTTTGTGTTCTATTCAGAATTGATACAAGCATTGACTACAAAAAGCAAATTTGGCATTTTATTTCACAATTTTGAAAAAATATTGATCTAAACATGTTTTTTTGATTTTTTTTTATCAAAAATTTGAGTTTGCATGCGAATTTTTCAAAAATTGTTAAAGTTTACCATTTTATTTAAACGCAGGATTAAAGAACATATTTCTGGCTTTCAAAGCCGATATAGTACTTTATTGTAAGTGTTGCCGTTTTTATTTTTTTTCATTTTAAGTCTTTTTTTTTTTTAAATTGCCCCTACCTCCTAAACGGTGCAAGATAGACCCCCCCCCCTCCCATAGTAAAAAATGCTTGTTTTTGACCCTTCTACAAAAAACCGTAATCAATTTTTGGCGCCCAAGTTATCGTACTCGTGCCAAAAAATCTTTAGGCGGTCGGAGAATCCGGGGATAGTGGAAACATTTTTTTGAGTGTTTGTTTTTTAATTTTTTTTTAGTTTTTGGTTTTCCTTTTTTTAGCATAATTTTTGTGAATTTTTGAAGTATACTAAAAGTAGTTTAATAGTTGTTTTGAACTTTGATACATTTTTTTAGATTTAGTTTTAAGGCATTCCTGTAAAAGAAAGTGACTTTTAATTTTTTATTAATGTAAAGTGCAGTGACTGTTCCCGAATCGTGCTGCCGGCAGGACATCGAGGGATCCGAATTTAATGAGTGAGTCACTTTGGGTTTTTTTTTATAATTCTTACTTACAGATATAGATAAGAGCTTTCAATTTTAATTCATTTTCTTAGACTAAGTCTGATTTTAGTTCTTATAGTTTTATATAAAATTTTTTCTTGTGAATAAAAATCGCTGTGGAAAGATATTTAAAAGAAAAATTTTGTTAGCATCAATCCACTTAGTCCTTTTTGTTGAAGTGAGATACCAGATGCAGAAGATGATGTGCGAGTGAGTTTCATTGTTTGAGTGTGTGTGTGTGTGCATTTATGGGAAGGCCGTCCTTTTCGTAGACTAGGATATTCCTCACAGGACAACGACCAGGAAGCGGAAACCTAAGCTCAACTCATGAACTGAGTCCGCAGAATCGCTTTAGGCTATCTCCCAAAATCTCGGGCCAGGGAGATAGCAAAGGCCTAGCCATACATTCCATTGGATGGCTAACCCATGGGACGGCGCGACCCTGGATGACGGGTCGGAATCGGAAGGGTGGGGTCAGCTTAGTTAGGACTCCTTAGGCAGGATTAGGTAGTCTAGGGTTAGCTTAAGTTTATTCTTTTATGTAGGTTTATTTAGAGGAGTTAGGTTAGTTAGTTAGGAAGCTAAGATATGTTTAAGGTAGATTAGGATTATAATAGTTGATAATATTTGTTTTTGTATGAGATTAGCTTAGGGTAAAGTTTAGGGTAGCTAGGGTAAGTCGATCCCTGTTCCTTGTTCGAAGATCCCCGTTCAGCAGGAAACCTTGAACACCGTTTTCCGCTTTCATTCTATCGCTTTTCTCTCTCTCTATCCCTTTCTTAGGCACGACCTTCTTTGCTAAAGCTCAAGAGCTTGAGTTAAATCACCTGAGAGCATGTTTCGCCGTACAATTTGGCTGGAATAATATCTCTCAGAATAATGATCACGGACATCATTACAATAATTACGGACATCAAAATAAATTAAGAGACTCCAAAGGAATTTCACAAATCAAAATTTTAGTAATTTCACCAATGGACGTAGACAGTTCAATGCAAGCTTCAAATAAACCCAAAAACAATTTTAAACCTCAATTCAACACCAGTCGCCCCAATAATAATCTTAATAATTTTCGCGGAAAAATAACCAACCCCATTTCAGTTAAAGGCCAAGGTTTAATCATCAAAATTAAAATCTCATGTGATGAGAGTGCTCAAAATAGATTACAGTCACATGTAAAAAACCAAAGAATTAATTACATGAATGACGATGCTTTGTGAGACGAGCAACTTTACTACCCTAAATATTCAGAGAAAGTAGCAGAACAGGAAAAAAACTAAAAATACTTAAAGATACTGGAGCTACAAGCTGCTATTCTAGGCCAATACTCGACTTACAGACGAGAATTAATTATGAAGAATCATTAAAAACAGCAGATGTAACATTAGATTTCGAGCCAATTTTAGTGCATCAAAGGTTAGCTGAAGAAATAAATATTTCGAAAAATAGTCCTGAAAGGTTATACAAAAAAGAAAACCTGAAAATGATGAGTCATAAAATAAGAAATCTGAATACCGACATTTATTCGTAAGACAGACCTTCTGAAATCTCAGCCAAGGCGCTTATAAGTTAAAATGATACAAATAATGAGAAAAGTAGTTTGAAATTAGAAAATTTAAAAATGCATGCCGATAATTATACCAGTAATATTTGCAATCAAATCAAGAACTTCAAGAAACGAATTATAAATAAATAGAATTTATTATTATACATTTAATTAAAGAAACAAACTTACTATTTAGGACAGACATATAGGTAAATATACGTACAGTTATTGAAACTATTATATTGACTAAACAATCATTTATCAGTCAATTCATTTCTGAATAAAGACCAAGAAAGAATGTTAAATGACGGAATTATTAGACGCAGTAAAACTCTCTAAACCATAGTTCACACATTTGAGTTGTGCGCAGGAAATTATAAATACTGATGGACTTTAAAAATTGAATGGAAAAAATCGGATCACTACCTCATACCTGATACAAATGTTATTCTATCACGTAGATTATTGAACGAGAAAACTGACTGCAAATGCAGATGACAGTTAATCATATTATTTTTGAAAATTTACTTTCAATTTGTACTAGTTATAAATGAGTTTTAATCGTGTGTTTTGAATGAAACGATTTAAATGAGCGACACCGAAGAAGAACTTTTATGTGAGTTAAATTGTGTGCACATGTGCCAAGAAAGTGAACTTATTTTTACATCAGTAGGTTAAGTTTTGTTATTCTTTGTAAACGATCTGGATGCTTGGATTAACTGAAGGGCCAACTAGAAATCCCAGCTACTTTGAGGAAGTAATTCCTCCGTACTCGCTGGACGAATTTCGTGTCCACTTCAGGATGAGTCGGGGTTGCTTTTCGGTTAGTACAAAAATATTGCCTTGTGATCCCATTTCGACTTAGATTCGGAAATCCTTACTCTAGATTATTGATTAATTTTTAAATAATGCATTACCACTTTCATATTTCATAAACTTCAACCGAGTAATAAACGATTTCAAAATTAACAGCTGGCTTTTGACGTTTTATCAATCAACTGCAAAAAGCAGTCAAATATTTTTAACTGTAATCCCAGTTCATTTCCTCACCACATGTCAACTAGCTTTGCCGTCAAATTTACGGGCTCTTGACCAATCAGAGCCGATTGACTAGCTAATGCCTAGAATTCTGAACGCGGCCAATGTGTAAATAAATCATATTGTACTGGTGCAACCAGACTTTGATTAAAAAATTATTTTAGAGACCGATACATCTAATAGTGCCATTGGTGGTGTTTAAGACCCGGAAGGCAAACCGATTACCTTTAAGTCAAAAACATTAAATTCTGCCAAATAAAGTTATGCAACCAACGAGAAAGAGCTTTACGCTATCGTATTGGCTTTGAAAATTTTAAGAAACTGCCTTCATGGGTTTTCAGATTAAGATATCCATTTGGATCACCAACCACTGACTTTCGCGGTCTCGACTCGCAATCCAAAACGCAAAAATGAAAAGGAGGCATGCTTTAATTGAAGAATTTGCACAAACCAGGTACTACAAATCAAGTAGCGGGCGCGATTTCAAGACAATTTTGGAATAATTTATCAGCAAATTCAACAGTCAACGGAGCACAACACTCCGCAGAGAGTAGCGACAGTATAGATATTAAGGAAACAACTAAACCTTTCAACAAATTTAAGTAACGAATTCTTTTTAGCAAAGCTAATTTTATTATTCATGAACAGATCAGATATATGACACTCTAGAAAATTGAATAACAATTCTCAAAGATTGTTGGCAAGCTGGATTTGCTGCATTTTATTGCACACCAGAAGATTAAGTTGAAATTGAACAAAAATTTAAGAAACCTTTAGTACGCGAAAAATTCTCCAATAGATCCATAAAGAAGATGAAAGTACACCATAAATATGGTGCAAACATAAACAAGAGCACATAGAAACAATAGGCAGAATCTTAAACTGATTTTTAACTTATATTTTTGGCCTGAAATGAACAAACAATTAAAAGAATATGCCCGAGAAGGTTCCAATTTTTTTTTTTTAATTAATTGCTCGCTCTTCAAGAGGATATTAAGACTCTTATAATGCGTGTAGCACATTGGAGAGGTTCCTTAAAAGGAGGGGAAGCAGTTGCGCATAGATATATTTTTGGCCCAATGATTAAAATTTTTTTCTTGAATTGACTCATATTCAATGTTTTTAGCAATCAATTTAATTGAAAATAACACTAAATTAGACGAAAAAGTAACTATTACAAGGCTTTCCAAAAATTAAGAAAATAACAGATGATAATGAATCTGGCTTCACAACAGCGCAATTTGAATCATTAATGCAGTGATTGAATATTCAAATATTCTATTGTGACCCAAGACATAGTCTTACGAACGGTCAAGTGGAGAGAGTACATTCCAAACTAATTGAATTGCAAAATACCTTAGAAAAGAGTTTTTTTTTAAATAAGTAACATAGAATCAATTTATAAAACAGCACAATTATATAATTACAATATAATAAACTATACATTCCATTTCAAATCGAAAACGTTTTGAAATCCTTAATAATAATATATTAGCGCAAGAGAAAATGTTAACGAGAAATAATGAAAAAAGATAAATGAAAACTTACGTAGAGAATCAAATAGGTTTTGAGAAAATTTTAGCAGGTAGAAATAAACTTCAGCCAAAAAAACAAAAAGTAAAAAGTTAAGGACGATTTTGGAAATAAAGTATTTGAAATATTTTGAATTACTTATTAAAGAAACTCAAAACAATGTAAACGAAAGAACGAGGTATAATATATTAATTTAATTGCAACTGATCAAGCAGACAACATTTGAAAACCTAAACCTGAAACATCCTGAAAACCTAAATGACGATTAAGAAATCAGCCTGATTTAAACACTTCTAGAAATGTAACAAATACAGAATTAGAGAAAAAAAGGAATCAACGAGGAAGGAACTTTCCGAACTCGCAGGAAATTCAATTCAATTCAATGAAATTCACAATTCTTTATAAAGAATCTGTAATCTATTGTTCATAAAGAACTCGAAGTTAAATAGTGGGGGTCATAATTGAATATCGTATATAAACAAGTAGGTTAATAAAAAGTCTTGGAGCAGTTGCATTGAAGAAATTATGAAACATAAGCAAATTGTGGTGAGGTACTAAAGCGTGTTTTCTCTGATGTTATAACCAGAAGAGCTTCTGTTTAACAAATGGCCAGATCTAGCAAAAACAACTTCAGAACTTCATAAGAATAAAGATGTTTTAAAGGTTAACCTTTGACTTTGACTCGGTGACTTTTATTGCAAATAATTTGAAATTTTGTTGTGTGTTCCACCCCACCAAACAATGCCATAATCTAGCTTCGAATGCACAAGACCATAATATAAACACTAAAGCGGATTTTGCTGAAGATAAGTTTTCAAGAGGTATATTTGCCTTATTGCCGATAAGAGATACTTTTTAAGTGCATCAGTATGGACGGACCAACTCATATTCCAGTTACTTAAAAGACTTGACACTTTGAATGTTGAAACATTTATCGGAGCACGCGCGAGTTTCATACAAAATCTGTTAATTCTTTTTCGAGTGACAACTATTAGAATTTTTACACTTAACAGAATGAAAATAGAAAAGTCCATAGTCGATTTCTTTGCCACAGACAATAAAAACCATAATTTTGGTCTTATCATTAATTACAATGTTATGTGGCGAGAACCAGTGACTTAAGATTTCAAGGTCATGAATTATGTCTGCAGATAAACTAAGAGTTGAATCACTGACAAAGGTGCACGCCATATCGTCGGCGAACGCGTTAATTTTGCTTTTTAAAATTTTGTAAAAACATCGAGTTAATAAAACTTAAAAAAAGGATCGGGCCATGCAAAGAACCTTGAGGAACTCCTATGGAAATTCCTCTACTGGCGAGACCCAATTAAGAATTTCACCGCTAAACCCACGTTTATATAATTTATCTAACAGTATATTGTGATGGACAGTATCAATAGCTTTTGTAATATCGATAAACAAAGCAGCAGTTAGATTTCTACTGTTGAGACCATTGTATACATTCGAGCACATGTTCAAAAGAGCCCCTTCAGTAGAAAAATCGGAACGAAACCCAAATTGGTGCTTATTCAAAAGCTTATTGTTTTCTTAAAAGATAATCAATCCGTTTTGATTGCTTTTTCCAAAATCTTGGAAAATACCGAGAGAAGTGAAATTGGTCTATAGTTCTTTATACGTAATTTATCTCCTTTCTTATACAAAAGTGTTGCTTCCGCCTTTCTTAAATCATCAGGGAAGATGCCATTTATAATGCTATTGTTGTAAGTATGACATAATATGTGTCAGATATTTAAAGCTAACATTTTTACAAAGTTATTTGAAAAGCTGTTCGCCGATGAACAATTAGAATTTTTTGAAGAAGTTATTGGTTCGAAAAACAAACTCTTGGAGAATAACACATCATAAGGTAAACACGTACATTTTTCAAAGTCACTTCAACTATTTGATACAACTGAAGTGCCAGCTGAGGCAAAGTATTGATTAAATTTATCCGCCACATGCTAAGGATCCGAAATTATGACATCGTTTTCTATCAAGTGTAGAACTTGTTCTATTGAAGTAGATTTATTCAGAATTCCTTAACCAAGTTCCATTCCTTTTTTGACTTACCTTTGAAAACTTGAAATTTGTTCAAATAAAAATTATTTTTACACAACATAACATCTTTAGAAATAGCTCTACATTATTGCTTGAAAGCAAGAGATATATTACTATTATTTGTATTTTTTTTTCTTTTTTAGATAAAGCCTCTTCTTTACTTTAATTTCATAGAGTAAATCAGTAGTTATCCAAGGTTTCAGCTTATTTTATTTTTAGCCTATCTTTTTTATTTACATTGCACAACCAATTTGTTTAATATATTAATAAATATGGAGAAAGCTCACGACGGATCACATTCACTTAGTACACTATCCAAATATTAAAAGCGGAGTAATTACAGTTTTTATTAAAGTGTCACAGGACGACACTTTTTTGAGCTTTTTACAGACCCATTATCTAGGCTTAAACACGTCATGCCATTGTCGATTTATTGAAAGTCTAAGACACAACTTTTTGGAATGACTTTTTAGGATCTTACTAATCTCATAATGTGGTCAGTGCATGTACTACTGGATTCCGACACATGAGTGTTTATCCGTGAAAAATTTAAAGCAATCAAAAGCGGCTTACAGGCAAGAATTACAAAAAAAGGAATCAATTAATTAAAACCAAATTGCAAAGTATTATTCAAGCTATAACTTTAGCTTAAGCAGGTACTTTAAGTCCAGCTATTTTGAACTTGCATGAAATTAAAAGCAATACTAACCATAAACATACGTTTAACTATAACTAACTTGACGGACATTTCTAAATTTAAAATTCTTCATGATTATTAATTGTAATCTATACAAAATATCCTATTGTTCAAAATAATTGTAAAGTATACTAGAGCTATAAGGCAAAAAGATGGAAAACTGTTTATTGTAAAGGAAATTGTTAAATGTGATCATACATATTAAACTGTTGAAAAATGTAAATAAGAATTAGGCAAAATATTTTGCATATTATTGGATCATTAATGACGATTAAATTTTAAAATCTAGATTCCTATCACGTAGAATAAAGAAATTTTAAGAACATTCAACACGTAATTGAGCCAGCTCTTTCACAAGCACGTCGCTACTTTTGTAATGAAGTCTGTGTCTTGAGCATATCTCAAGATATAAACTCAGGACAAGAGACCTCGAAAAAATCAATCAAGCTCTCTTATACTATATATTGCATACGCAGCTCTACCCGCCGCAATCAAGTAACTATATTTATGATGAAATGTATACAGAGGTATATTAAAAAGGTTTTTTTAATAATCGTTAAAGTTAATATGCAGCATGTTTAAGCAAAAATTCATCAGCATTTCCGCCATTACAATTCAGCATATTCAAATATGTAACCCAATCACCGCCACCCGGGGTACATCGACCTCAAACATCATACTTGCATCCGGGTCACCAATCCAACCCAACTGTTTGTTATGGTTGTTTAAAGAATAAAGCGAAACTAAAAATTCAAAACGTTACAGATCATCATAGGTGACACATCATGTTCTAACTTACACCCATATTCCAGTTTAAAATACCAGTGAACCAGACACATATCAAAATTTTATTGATAAACTTTCTGATTAATAACGATTTAATTTGTCATGAGCTCAGTACTATAAAAAACACTACGTCATTAAAACCATCGTTGTCAGACTTTGAAAAAAATATGCTATTTGAAGAATTAAAGAGAGGATCTTAAAAAAAGATATTTAATGAATTAGTCATAAAAAGTCGATTATTCAAAAAAATATTAATCAAGATAATTTTTAAAAATCCTCGAACGAAAAGATGTGAATAGATTTTTTCCCGTGTTTTTTTCGCGTCAAAATAACCCCATTGTTTACTTAAACATATGTTTTTTTTTTTGTAATAAGTTTAGCCTTGTTTAAAAAAGATCTATTAAAATTGGTAATTTATTTTCCGCTTCCATTCTAAGCTTTTTATCTCTAAGCACACGATACAAGACGTATTATTTAGCTATGATGATGAGCTGGAAAGTTTGCTGTTGTTTTATATGCAGTTGCTTAACGATTGGTTTTATATAATACGACTTGTCTTCATCAGCTTTTATTTATACGCCTAAGCCATCTGCCAATACATTAACAGCAGAGTTCAATGCACATGCATTGTTTACGTTTGGGACGCGAACAATAGCAATGCATTTGCGAAAGGCGAGTTCACTGTAGTTTAAAAATCATTTATTATTATTTTTATTGTTATTTTCCTCGCAAGAGAATTTTTTTTCGGTTGCAGTAAATATATATATGATTCTAAACATATGGTTAACATACACTTCATCTCGAGGATCTCGCGAACATCAGATCGATCGTGATGTGTTCGGGAGGGTCGAACCTGCTTTTTTCTTTCGCCTCCAAATACTTATATTATTTGAACCTTAATATTCTATCTACGAATTATTTTAATAGTATTAATTGGTACTGAAAACGCTAAGTGGGTTTAAAAAGCCCAAGCGAGTACTTTTAATCCGTAACATGTACTCATTTACAGGCATATAGTCCGTAGAAGAAATAATACAATTTTTTTAAAAACTTGTGTATACAAACATATAACTAGTGGAACACATGAAGATATGAAAAAAAAACATAAAAATAACAATTATGGTGAAGCTAGACTTCATTCATTTTATAAACTCTTAAATGATAACATTATAAAATACTTATAATAATGTATAAAAATAAAATTTAAAAAAAATCAAAGCTTTAAATATTGTTACAATAAAATGGATTTTTATTCTATTGGTTTGGCAACTAGGTAATTGCGGATTTCACTTATAGCTTAATTTGAATTCTTAGGTTTACTGACGTAATCGAAATGTCAAACACATTTAGTTGGTACTTGAACTGTCAATCAGTAAAGAATTTTTTTTGATCGGTTGTGTAGTTTTTGTTTGGCGTCTGTTGAAAAATAGAAAATCAAAACGAACATTTACGTTATATTTTGCTTTTTTCTTTCCGGAAAGGAAAAAACGCATCGCAAGTTCACAAAAAGTTGTGTGCTTTTTATGGTGACGAAGCTTTAAATGAACGGCAGTGTCAAAATTGGTTTGCCAAATTTCGTTCTGGTGAGTTTTCACTCAAGAATGAAAAACGCTCTGGTCGTTTCAGTTGATGGCGACCAAATCAAAGCAATAATCGATTCGGATCATCACAATACAAAACGTGAGATTGCAGAAAATCTTCATGTATCACAAACATGCATTGAAAGTCGCTCAAAACAACTTTGCTATGTACGAAAACTCGATATATGGGTTCCTCATGAACTGAAAGAAAATCATTTAACACAACGCATTTACATCTGCGATTTGTCAAAAAAACGTCATGAAAAAGATCCATTTTTAAAACGATTGATAACTGGTTATAAAAAATGGGTTGCTCACAACAATGTCAATCGGAAACATCACAAGCTGATATTTATCAAAAGAAAGTTATGATATCAGTTAGGTGGGATCCCAAAGGAATAGTCCACTTTGAATTCTTACCACCTTACCGAACGATCAATTCAGATTTCTACAGTTGAAGAAAAGCGGCCTGAATTGACAAATCGAAAATGTGTTGTATTCCATCATGACAATGAAAGGCCACACACATCTTTGGTCACTCGGCTTGGAGCTTGGTTAGGATGTTTTGCCACATCCACCATATAGTCCCGACCTTGCATCTTTTCAAAACTCCTTGAATGGTAAAAATTTCAACAATAATAAAATAATCGTACCTGGTCGAATTACGATGCTGCCTGTAAGATGGCAAAAGGTCTTGGCTCAAAATGCGCAATACATTGCAGAATAAAGTTATTTCGTTCCATGAAAAAATTGTTTTTTATTTTCTAAAAAAATCCGCAATTACTTAGTTGCCAACCTGATTCATAACGATTATTGAGTATTTTTTTTAAGTTTAAGTTTATTTTTAAATTCATATTCATTGTAAATATACGATACATCTTCTAAGGCTGTACATGCCTAATGCATATCATTTCAATACAGTTAATAAAAAAAATAAAACATCATAATTGAAACATTTGTGTATTATAATTATAAAACTAATTAACGAAAATGAAGAAGGAAATTAGAGATAAAATTAAATAGCGAAAGTGAAGAGAAAGATTAGAGAAAGGTTTGAAGGGTTCCATTAGAAGTTTTCAACAAAAAAAATTTTATTGCTTTTTGTCTAAGAGTGTTTGTGCTGTTCGTTCGCTTGGTGTCTACGGGTAGATGGTTCAAAAGTTCAATTGCATGAATAAAAAATTGTCGGGTTATTGTGAGATATTTATTTATGGGCATGATAAGTTGTAATGTACGTTGCGATTTTGTAAAATTTAATTCGTTAAAAAGGTAAAGGTGCGTTATAAATGGTAAAAGTTTCGGGAGAATTGCTTTCAGGAACACCGGATGAACACCATCGAGTCCTACTTCGTTAGATTTCACGTTTATGAAGTCTTCAACCACATCAGTGGACTCAACTCTGGAAAAACTGAATTTTGTGGTGGGTTGGATATTATTAGTATGGGTAGGTGCCAATATGTCCGAGAGTTCAACCTCTAAAATAAATTTACGGTTGATCACGTTGCAATCAATTCCCGAGTGACACTCATCACTTTGCTTAGAGTGTCTCCCTTATGCAGTACCTCTAACCTGTTCCTATCGCAAAATGACGCACAAATTATATCAATGATCATCTATATAGTTTTATGTGTTAATACTTAAACAATAAAACACTTCCTTTCTTTTTTTTATAAGTTGGTTTATTTTTGCAATTGTTCTTATACTTAATACTTATTTCTACTTAGCAGACAAGCTGTCGATTCAGAACGTGCGGGTTTAACGGACGACCAAAATCTGACTGCACTCAATTCTCCAGCTTCGTCTTTTTGGAAGACGAAGAAAAAAAACAAATGTTTAGCGAAACTTGTACTGTCCTGAGCTTTATGTAACAATATTATTGCTTCATAATTGAAAGAAGTTCCATTTATTATTTTTATGTCTATCACAACTGAAAATTATATCAATAATTTTATCAAAGCAAATCAATATTAATAGGACTACCGGTTGAAAATGTCATTTTCTTTCAAAAATCAATGCTTTATTGAGGAAAAATAGATATAAATTCAATATTCAAAGCATTGCCCATCGCTAGCCGCACATTTTTCCCATTTTTCTGGCAATTCATGGATACCCGTTCTGAAAAATTCGACCGGTTTGGCCACAATCCACGAATCGATCCATTTTTTGACACCATCGAAATGACGGAAGTGCTGGTCATCCAGGCCATGTTGGCTCGATCGGAAGAGATAGTAATCGGATGGCTCAAGGTCTGGACTATACGGCGGGTGGGGTAGGACATCCCATTTGAGCGTTTCAATGTAAGTTTTGACAACATTTGCAAGATGTGGCCGAGCATTGTCATGTTGTAAAATAACTTTATCGTGTCTTGCGACCGTTTCCGCCCGTTTTTTCTTCAGTGCTCCGCTCAAACGCATCAATTGTCCTTGGTAGACCTCGCCTGTGATTGTTTCATTCGGTTTTAGCAGCTCATAATACACAACACCCTTCTGGTCCCACCAAATGCACAGCATAACCTTCAGGTCATGAATATTCTGAACGGCCGTCGATGTTGAGGCATGTCCGGGGTATCCATACGTTGCCCGACGTTTTGGATTATCGTAATGTACCCATTTTTCATCACCAGTGACGATTCGATGCAAAAAAGACTTCTTTTTGTGGCGTTCAAACAGCATTTCGGACATGCAAAATCGGCGTTCGACGTCTCGTGGCTTCAATTCATACGGCACCCAAGGTTCTACCTTTCGGATCATTTCCATTGCTTTCAAACGACACATTCTAACGTCTAAAGTATAGCCCGGGTAAGCTTCGGTAAGCAATTCATGAGCTTCGGTTGCTTTTTTTCTTTAAATGAAAGAAGCATATTAAAACATCCCGCAAATGTTGTTTTGATGGCACGAATGTAAACTTTTTACGGCTTTACGAAAACTTGTGTGTTTTCACTTATGCTCAATAACCTAGATTGAAATAATTAGACAATGACATGAAGTTTCTGATGTGACAGCTGTCATGGTCAAAATTCACCTCGGAGTAATAGATATGAAGTTGTCTGCAATAACGACATTTTCAACCGGTAGTCCTATTAGAAAAACTAAAAACATTACAAATACTTTCAAAACAGTTGTTATGCAATCAATAAATGATAAGCAAATAAAAGGAAACACAAGAAGTCCAACCAGAATCCAAAAATTAAAAATAAACAAGAATAGACTATGAATCTGAAGAAATGAGCAATATATTTAAGAACTAAAAATGTCAAGTTAAAACTTCGCTGCAATAAATGAAAATCTAATGAAGAAAATCATGGCATAAATAATACACTTACGCTCTACACCAATTTTGTGCATTTTATAATTTCTTTATTTAAAAATAATATGCATAACATTAATCTCATTTCACCTTAATTAAAAGTAAAGTATACCAATAATTAGAGTGTTTTGGATCTTATCAGAATTACTAGGGGCTAATTAGAATATAAAGGCATATTATATATTAAGGTAAGATAGAAGTAAGGAAGTAGTTAGTTCCAAATCTTATTTAGGCGTATTTTCAACTTCCCATCAGGAAGTTCTTGTAATCGGTCCGATTTTCGAAATGCAAATTTTGTACATTTCTTGACGTACGTTTGTGCGGATTCTTCCATACAGCCTTACTCGAGAACAAATCAAGCTATCAAGTTGGTTTCATTCGAAGCGTGTGTGCATCAAGATCACTTGCAAAGTTTTTGGTTAAATTCCACAGGGTGGTTTGTATTTCATGACGAAAAAACTGTCAAAAAAAGGGACAATTTCACTTCTTCAACTAAAATCAATTTGGTTTTCCAATAAAAAAAGTTCAAAATTGATTAAATTTATAGTTTACCTTATCAGATAAAAATTATGCAGGAATATATACACTACCGTTCATAAGTTTCCGGACATATTCATTCAAATTTTTATGTTCAATTTAAATGCCAAAAGTTTCATCAATATTATTGTTATTTAGCCAATTGACTAAACTTAGTACGTTACTAACTATAAAGACTACCAAAAAGACTAAAACAGTATTTAGTTGAGGCCATTTATGTGCCCTTTCTCTATTTCCTGATCCAAATTTCCACGAAGTTCTTGGGAAATTGTTTCAGAAATGTGAATCCTGTAAATCTTTCCCATTTTTTATGGCTCAGATTGACGTCTGCAACACTGAGACGTGAAAACATCCTTAGAAAAATATGGAGCCAGCAGCTCGGAAGGAAGAGGCGGTCGAAATCTCGGGACTGAAATTATGTACTTTTGAACCCTTTCAAAAAGGACATAAAGATAAAGATTCCAAGCAATGGTTTATATCTTCCAAGGAAAAGCAATCTAACAAATTTGGTTGATTAGAAATAAGTCTGAAAATGCATGAAGTTGAGATAAGCGCCCTTTCACAATGTTTATATCGAAACAATCTAAGATTAGGAAACTTTACACCACTACTGTCGATGCCAGAAACTTACAGAAGCTTAAAAAAAAAACGAATTGTGACACATTTAGATTAAATCTGCATAATAGCCTTTCTAAGTTAAACGTACTTTTAGAGCGAAACATTACAAATACTGAAATTGACACATTTATATGTGAGTTTAAATCAATACGGTCTGCTTGTTTTGAGGTACACTCAGAATAATGTCATCCCAAACAGTTGAAATATAATCATATATCTCTATATCACATATCAATAGAACAAGAAGAGAATATCGCGAGCTGTCATCCAGACTCCACTGTCTAAATACAATCATACAACAGCAAGTTAGATTATACCGTAACAACGCATTTAAACCACTTTTGGAGAGTATAAGACCATGACCTCAAGCGTTTAAGGAAATTGACAGAATCTCGGGAAGAAAATTTGTTGGCACTGTTATCTCTAAAGAGACCCTTACATATTACGATATGGAACTAGTGGACATACATGCTAAGCTTTCTAAATAAAGAAAACCACTGTTAAAAATTAACTGAATTATTCCGAACAAACTTTGATGCACTGTACTACATTATACTTTCTCTTTTCTTTTCATTATGATGTTTCATTTTACATATTCTTGAATTAAAGTTGTCATTGTCGTAAAGTATTTCGAAGAGTAAAGATCGTTTTCATCAAGTCTTGGCCTTTCTATTTTAAAGTTAACCGCTAAATGTTCCACATGGTGCCGAAACCCGGGAGAAAGGTGATCGAAGACTAGAAAACTTTACATGGCGGTGTCAATGTCGTTTTATGTCAGCTGCGCGAGCGTTTCTGGATTATTAAATCGCGCCCCAAAGGTAGAATAAAGAGATGTGTCATTTGCCAGAAGTTTTTCGGTAAGCCTGTGTCGCAGCCATTTGGTCCTCTTCCGATCGAGCGTATAGCACTGTCAAAACCATTCGACTGTGTGGGCATAGACTTCGCGGGACTTCTTTATTTCTGTGATAGCTCCACAAACCAGTTGAAAAAGAGCTATTTAATGGTTTTTACTTGTGCTGCTATCCGATCTGTACATCTCGAAATTGTAACGAACTTGTCAACCGAAAGTTGCATGATGGGACTGAGGCGTTTCATATCTCGACGAGGTACTCCATCTACGAAATTTTCCGACAACGCGCGAACATTCCGAAGAGCAGCTGTAGAACTGAATGACAACAACCAAGCTCCTAACGACGAGCTTATGCAAGGGTTCTTATCCACTAAGCGTATACGGTGGAAATTAATTGTTGAAAGAGCCCCATGGTGGGGAGGATTTTGAGAGCGACTAATAAGAACTATCAAAAACGTTTTAAAGGTGGTCATCGGCAGGGCAAGAATGACATTTGACCAACTACGGACTGTGATTGTGGAAGCTGAGGGTATCGTAAACCTTCGTCCTCTATCTTATATTAGCAGTGATCCATTGGATATTTCACCCCTCACGCCTTCACATTTTTTGCATGGTCCCGGCGGGTTCTCTTACCCAGAAGAAACGTCACCAACTAATCTTCAGTCTAATGATATTCAGCTACTTTTGAAGCAGCGGCTTAAGGTGACTAATATGCTTTGGAATCGGTGGCGCACCGAATACCTGCAACAACTACGGTCTTTCCATCACAGCCAAGGTTATTCTTCAGTTCAACTTAAGCCAAATGATGTTGTCCTTGTCTTTGATTCTGCAAAACCAAGAATAGCATGGAGATTAGCAGTAATTGAAACCACATTTACTGGGCGTGATGGGAGGGTCCGCGCTTGCGAGCTACGTTACGCTGATGGTTCGAGAACTCGAAGGCCTGTGCAGCTATTGTATCCCCTTGAGTTGACCTCAAGCTCCCGGGCCGAGGATGTTAAAAATTAACTGAATTATTCCGAACAAACTTTGATGCACTGTACTACATTATACTTTCTCTTTTCTTTTCATTATGATGTTTCATTTTACATATTCTTGAATTAAAGTTGTCATTGTCGTATAGTATTTCGAAGAGTAAAGATCGTTTTCATCAAGTCTTGGCCTTTCTATTTTAAAGTTAACCCCTAAATTTTCCACAACCACCATTCACAAATCCCGACAAAGTTCAGGTTTGCAGAGCAAGCCTTAGCAACAAGAAATCGTTTGGACTAGATGGTATTTCCAATTTTGTATTGCGTAAAAGTTGCTTTTCTACCGATATAGTATTGTCTACCATATTTAATCACAGCAGCAAGAGAAAGCAATAAATTTCATCCAATATCTTTACTTTCGAATATAGGCAAGTAATTCGAAAAGATACTAGCTGATCATTTGCACACATTTTGCCAGGAATTATATATCAATTCGGATTCAGACGAGAGCATTCCACTGAACATGCGGCCTAACTTTTTAGTAACACAGTTATGCTAAATTTAAGAAATAATAAGTGCACAGTTTGTTTGGATATAGATCTCGAGAGAACCTTTGATTCAATTTGGCATAAAGGTCTTGTCTTTAAATTGTTCAAACTGAATTCTCCTGCCTTGCTTATTAATATAATTATAAAAGCCGATAAAAATTCCGTAAAAAAAATTCAGGATAAAATGAAAACAAAACTTGGTTCTGACTACAACATTAATATACTTAAAATAGTTGAAGAACGTACTGACTACTAGCAACTAAACAACATAAGGTGTGCATATTTTAACACACAAGGATTAGCAAACAATTTCAGTGAATTGACGTTTTAGGAGTATCGGAAACACACTTAACTGAATACCATGAAATAAACGAAATTCAGTTGGAAGGATATTATATGAAAGTAAGTCTAGTCATACTGGTGGTGTTGCCTTTTATGTTAAAAATAGCTTTAAATGTCATCTAGTCAAAAAAATTGTAATTAGTATGCATTATTGGTGCTTAATAATAAAAGTTTAAAACGAAGACAACCCTGTGATAATTATTTGTGCATGTAAATTTGTGTGTGATCTAAAACTCATCAGGGATCAAAGAGAGATTTCTGCGTCGGACTCGAAAATATTATTGACTTTATCCAACAGTGCAATAGTGACTTCATCATCTTAGGAGACTTCAACATAAACTGGCTGATATCATCGGACACATATAAGCAGCGCATAGCAAATACCATTAATGACAACTCCTTGCATATGATAATGAACCAGAATTACAAGCGACACTAGAACACTGATTGACTATATGATAACAAACTGTGAAGACAGAGTGAGTTGTAAAACCGACCAAAACTTAACAGTAAGTTACCATGAATCCATTGAAATTTTAGTTAAAATTGGGAAAAAGTGCAATAAAAACAAAAATATGAATTCTATAAAATACTGTAAATATGACGAGACCCATTTCATATCTGAGATAACGAAAAATTCATTCTTCATTGATTTTGATACGAATAGACAGTACAATTTGAATTATTTATGTAATCAATTTGTGTCTGGCATCAAAAAAGCAATCAACACAAAGATGAAAGTAAAGCAAATTCCCTTTAATAATGCTGAATGGTTTAATTGTGAACTTAAACAGGCCAAATTAACCAAAATCAACTTGTATAAAAAAGCTGTCCTATGCAATACCCCACATCTCTGGTCAAACTACCGCGAGCATAGAAACCAATACAAAAAAAATATTAACATAGCTAAGTCAACCTTCATCAAAAGACAAATAGATTGTGCGTCAAATCAAAAAGATATGTGGAACAAATTACAAAAATACGTATTTAATAAAAAATAAGATACCATAACTGATGTTCGAACAGAAAATAACGATATTATAAGTGATAGTGCAATTCTCTGTGATATGCTCAATGAGTTCTTCGTCCAGAGTATAATATTTATAACCCGATCTGTGATACATCTTGACTACGTTAATTTAATTGATGAGTGCAATATAGATTTTAAGTTTAATGTTGTAGGCCTAGAAACTATCAAAAGTTTAATAGAAAAGTGTACAGTTATCAATCCGGATTTCGAGCTAACCATTCATGCTAAACGTTCATACATTTTGTGATTAACGAATGGAAACGAGATATCGATGTTATAAAAGTGGTTGTAGCAATTTTCTTAGATTTAAAAAGAGCCTTTGAGACTGTTCACCACGGTATCCTTTTAAAGAAACTGGTGCGCAACGGCATAAAATCAACAGAACTGAACTGGCTTAAAACGTCTATAACTGGTAGAACCCAAAGAACATCAGTTAATGGTAAAGTATCTGAACCAATAAAACATGAAGTTGGGATAACATAAGGTACTATTCTTGGAGTGTTATTGTTCCTGTTATTTATAAATGATATGGTTAAAGTGGTAAAATTTTGTAAACTTGTTTTTTTGCCGATGACGCACTGCTTTATATCTCTGGTGCTAATATAGAAACTTGCGTGAATAACATTAACCGGGACATTGAAAACATAAAAAATTGGTTTGGGTGCGAGTAGACCTGCCCATACCATGAACTTCCCATCTCATGATAAAAAAAAAACAGTAAGGTGCTATTTAATTTGCTCCCAACATCATCTTTAAGATACTCATTTTTTTAGCTCAAGCTTATATTTGTTTTCGCGTCTTTGAATCATATCAATTACGATTTGCGTCGAAAGTATAGATTAAAGGGTATACTTATTATGTACATGCTAACACAGTAAGAAATACTTATAAATCTGTGAAAGATTAGCGATGTAAAGTATACATTGGTTAAATTGAATTAAAACATATTAGACTAATAAATTAAAAATATAAATATAAAGATTAAATCTAAATTAAAACAAATTCATGTTGAAATATAAGGTACGAGATTATAATAATTGAGTTGAATCATTAGCAAATTTATCTAGTTCAGTTAAAATTCTATTCTAAATTAAAATCACATTTATTACTTGAAATGGAGATAAGTAGGGGAATGGTAAGCTGCTATGAAGGTAAAGTTGAGTATTCAACATTAATTTTAATTCAACATTTCGGTAATTACTTACTTACGAAAGTATTCTTTTAAGTGATCAGGACAACAATTTGGCAATAATCGTTTTTGATTTTGTAACATTTATCAAATGTTGTGCACAAGATTGAAAAGTTTGATAGATTAAGATATTTCAATTAAGAAATACTTTTTTTCTGATTGAGTTACCTTTCTATGATACTAAAAGAAAATTAGATTTTTAGTTTGACTGCAGAAATAATTTAATATTTTCCGTTTTATTTAAACATTTTAGCTGGTTGGACTTTTATTGTCATTAATCATTTAATTATTAACTTGAGGTAGCGCTACAGTCCACGTAGGATTGGCATTGTATCCTTTTGGCTAAGTCAATTGGTTGTTGAATCTTCTCCTCCACTCACCGTCACACACACTTCACACTTTTTTCTCAAAACAACGGGGCCTTCATCCGCTTTTGAAAGTATCAATGCTTCTACATCATATAGTAGGACGGGGATGATATTGGTCTCATAGAGCGACACTTCAGTTCTTCGAAAGAGGGCTTAGCTTTAATAGCCAGAGGTATTGTTCGTTTGATCTCAGCGCTGATTTTATTATCTTTATTTATAGCGGAGCCAAGATAGACAAAGCCCCAACTACCTCAAAGTTATAGCTGTTTATGGTAACGTTCTGATCAGAGTTTGGTCTTTCTTTATGACAGCATATGCCTTTTTTACCTTCTGGCATTGGCAAGATTCTTTTGCACTATTGTCCCAAGAATGATGTTGAAGAAATCGCATGATAGTGCATCATCTTGTCTAAAATTCTTTTTGACATCATCATCAAACCAACCTTGAAATTGATGAAAATGTGGTGCGTACTGACTTAGCGCTCCTGGGTTTTTCCAAGATCTGCCGTTATGTTAATATTTGGTTTATGGTGGACTTTTCTGGTCGAAAACCACATTAATACGGACCTATCAGGATGTTGACGTACTGCTTTAGACGTTCACATCATACGGCGGAAAATATGTTAAAGGCAATTTCGAGGAGATTGATACCTCTATAATTGGCTTCCTTCCTTCAGGATTGGGCAACCAATACTGAGATTCAATTCATCTCGCATGCTTTCTTCTGACCATGTATTGCAGATGAGTTGGTGCATACTCCCAACTAAGTCATCGCCGCCGCTTTTAGAAGTTCTATCTTGCTATCTGTACTTCGTCTAGGTCAGGTAGATGGCACTGTTGGTTCTTCCATGTCCTCAGCATTGACTGCAATTCTACTATGATATTTCCATTTCGAATTTTGCAGGCTTCGGTTTGGGGTGTTTAACCTTGAGATAATTGTTTTTTCTGGCTGGCTGTCCATGGCTTGCATTAAACGACACAATGAAAGCATTTTCGACTGTAATATAGGACCAACGACCCAAAATCTTAGCCAGTCACCCCTCTAAGAGTATCCAACTCTGCGTGAAGATAAGATATTTTAAATTTAGGGTTGCGAAAATCGATTTCATAACAACAACTTTTAACATCGGAAGTTGAATTTGTATTTGCTTTTTGCAGTTGTTTTTCAACTTCTTCAATAAAGTGTTATAAATCAGACAGCCAGAATTATCAAATATTTTATAGCTTAGTTTCAAAAGTATTACATTTTGTAAGACCTCTGTTTATAGGGATTAATATTTTAAAAGTTTGAGGACCAACTGCTTATCTCAACTTCATGTATTTTTGGAACTACATATTTTTAATCAATCAAATTTGTTTGATTGCTTTTCTTTGGAAGATATTAACCACTGCTCGGAATATTAAGGATTAACTTTTTGTCCATTTTGAAAGGGTTCAAAAGTACATAGTTTCAATCCAGAGATTTCCACCACCTCTTTCTTTCGAGCTGGTAACTGCTCAGCAAAGGATCTTTTTCTGTCTGGTAAATATATGGCTTAAAGAGGATCACATTCAATCCAGTTTTCTTTGCAGATTTTGATAGGATCTTCCACGCCGATTCCGAGAGATTTTTTTATCTCTGTGTCATTTTCTGGAAAGACCTCTAGGATTGGGTTCATGATTTAAAACCACAACAGTGGAAATAAACTTAATCGGATGTTATGATCTTCCTTGCAATATACGAGTAATGCAGTTTTATCCATGTATTTTAACTTTCTCATTTAGGTTTCTCTCGATGTTTTTGCTTTTAATTCAATTGCCTCATGTAAGTTGCGCAATGAGCTTCTTTTTGCTAATATATTATAACGATAAAAAAGCGTCAAGCTACAGCCGAGCAGGTTTTGAACAAAAAAAACTGGTGGCCCCATAATTTTCTAAGGATGTTTTCATGTGTCAGTGTTGCAGACGTCACTCTGAGTCTTGAAAAATGGGAAAGACCTACAGGATTCACATTTCTGAAACAATTTTCAAAGAACTTCCGTGGAAACTGGGATCAGTATGATCAATGTATGAAATGGCATCAACTAAAAACTGTTTTAGTCTTTTTGTTAGTCTCTATAGTTAGTAACTTACTTAGTTTAATCAATTGGCTAAATAAACATAATATTAATGAAACTTTTGGCATTAAAATTGAACAAAAAAAAAATTTATATGAATTTGTCCGGAAACTTATGAACGGCAGTGTATATATTTATGCATATTTTTTTAGATGATAAGGTAGCTATAAACTAAAAATTTAATTAATTTTGAGCTTTTTTTATTGAAAACTAAATTGATTTTAATTGAAGAAGTCAAATTGTCCCTTTTTTTGACAGTTTTTTCGTCATAAAATACAAACCACCCTGTGAAATTTAACCAAAAGCTTTTCAGGTCATCTTTATGCACACACGCTTCGAATGAAACCAATTTGGCTTCGATAGCTTGATTTGTTCTCGAGTTAGGCTGTACGAAAGAACGTACGTACGTACGTACACACACACACACAGACATCTTTCTAAAAATCATGGAATCCGACTACTGGGACCGCCAAACGTGGAGAAATGTAAAAATTTTGAATTTCGAAAATCGGACCGATTACAAGAACTTCCTGATGGGAAGTTAATAAATGGTTGAAAAAGAACAGACTTATGCTTAATGTGGAAAAAACTAAATGTATGGTGTTTCGTAGTATCTCTGTAAATTCTGTCCCAACGGTAAACGTAAAAAGTAATAACGAACAAATTGAAGTGGTGAATTATCTTATATACCTTGACGTTAGGCTTGACGACAGACTATATTTTAAAGCCCATATAGGCTATATATATAAAAAAGTGTCAAAAAAGTTGGTGTGTTAAGGAAAATGAGACAGAGTGTTTCCACGACATCAGCTATAAATGTGTATAATGTACTAGTTAAGCCTCATTTCGATTATTGTGCAACCGTATTATTCATGTGTCCAAAATCTTACAAGGATAGACTTCAGCTACTGCAAAATAAAGCTATGAGAACAATATTAAAATGTAACAGACACACATTGAAATGAAATATGACAGCCTCCCTAATGTGGTTAAACAAAAACCAAGGTTTATATGTTCTGACATTGTTATTTGTCTTCAAAATAAAAAATAATATGCTACCTGGATACCTTTGTGCCCACGCTCATACTGAAGATGATGCAGTTTATGTACTAAGGAATGCGAGAGATGTACGTATTGATAGAGCACGAACTACGAGCGGTCAACGAACCATTTTCTACATATAATGGAATTTAAAAGAAAATTAATTTACTTCGTGAAACTAAACCATATTTGAAAACAAACAATGTTTCACTTGTCCAATAAAAATCAATGTAAATAGTTTATATATGTATGTAAAAAATGTATATTCAATTCCAAAAAAAATATATATTTATAATGCGTAGCTTCCTTGAGAATCGATACTCTGCTATATATATCGGTTCTGAGTTCTCAGAATATTTTTCCGGTAACAACAGGCATTGCGCAAGGAACCATTATAGGTCCGGACTTATTCAACTTATTCCTTCACGATTTTCCATTTAAGAAACCCTTGGTAGCCGAGCCAGGAGCAATTTTATATGCAGATGAAAATCTTATACTTGCTTCTGATACGAGACCACCTAATGCTCTAAACAAAATTAAAGGGAAGTTAAATGTACTTACAAGTTATTTTGAAAATTGGGGGTAGGCAAATGTGGCATCACGTGTTTTCGTAACACTAGTGGAAGGGGACATCGACTGGCAGTAAAGGAAAGTAAATTGTTATCGCTTCGAATTCATGACCAGCGCATACCTCTGCGTACCCAAATGAAATACTTAGGCATTCATTTTCATCACATTAATGAGCATGCAAGAACGATTGTAGGAAAGGCAAAGGCAGTTACCGCCACGCTTAAGCCCTAACTGCAGTCAAGAGCACTGTCAACTACTACAAAGCTTCTCGTATTCAAAACGCTCATAAGGCCAATCTTAGCATATGGTTTTTGTTCCTGCTTCACCATATCACCAACAGTTGCCAAAAAATTAGAAAACTTAGAACGGAAAATTCTAAGATTTTGTTGTAAGAAATTCAGAAGAGCAAACAAAAAATCTTGCAAAGTGATTCCTCTTATGACATTCCTTTAACAGCTGAGTGGCGAAGTTGGTTGAGCGCCTGACTTTCAATTGATTCAATTGATAAGTCCCAGGTTTGATTCCTTGAGTAGTGGTTTAGTTTTTCGAATCTGGTCCAGTCACCATTTGCCATTGGGATCAAGTTAATGGCACTATCACTGGGTTGGTCGACCAGTGATAGTAGTCTGACTAATGGGTGACGTTGTTGAAGTGGTTGTTATATCGGCTTAGTTCCTAATTCGTGTTTTCAAAATAGCAGTATATGTAGATGGCTCTGCTGTGAAGGCATAACACTGACAGCGGGGTGTTTAAGCAAAATCTTTCAAACTTTCAAAGTTCATAGATCAAAACTTATGTCGAATAAAATCCTGCGAATTAGGTTCAAGAAAATAGGTCGATATCAAAATCCTCCGTCCCGTTTTGAGTTGAAACCAAATACACCTGAGTTTCTCACACCACTACACAATCTTTCATTCTTCTCCTAATTCTTCCGCTCGCTCTCTGCTACACGCATTAATAAAGTTTATATATCCCCTTGAAGAGCGTGCAAATAATTAAAAAAAAAAATACCTAATAAATCTCAGAAACTGCAACGCATGGAAAACGATCTGAATGCACGCATTAGATCTTTATTGGCTTCAAACAAAATCGAAAGTCTGGAGGACAACTATTATCTGTCTCCATTTAATTTGCTAAATGATTGATCTACCTCCGCGATCAGACCAAACCGAAACAACGGAGCCTTCTTACCTTTCTATGAGAAAGCCGCAAACGGTAATTTACGAGGTTAGCTGCTTAGCTCTTTGTTTAAAAAAAAGATATGAAAATGTATCTATACTTAGACATGTACATCTCACGTAATCTTTTAATTTATGCCACAAAGTCTGCTTTTGTATATATAGATTTAATAATATAATTCACCAAACAGATACAACATAAATCAAACATTTGTCGGGAGCAAACATACATTGCACACTGATTCATATAAATATAACATATGTATCAAGATATTTCCCTGGTTTCCTAAAAATAATTTGCAATTTTTAATATTTTAAGAACCAGACATAGTTCTTAAGCCGGCTACACAATTATTTTATTGAGAATCAAAACAAAAATAAAGTTATATAAAGCAAAAAAAGTCAAAATAAAGAAACGAATGAAATGGAGTGTATTTAAGGAATAATAGAGCTCCGAGTAATGATCCTTGTGGGACCTACCTCATTCTGCTACAAAAGTTCGCCGTATACTCTAACTTTTTGTGGGGTATGAGATAAACCGCGGTTTTAAATGCCATATTTCTTAAATTTATTTATAAGTAATTATCTGTCTTTGGTTTGAACTCTCGTTTGAAGTCAAGAAAAACACTATTAACCCATTTATCTATGTATTCTTTGCAGCTTGTTAGTAAAATTAATAGGTTCAATGAACTTTCACAAAAATGGACTTTCCTAAAACCGGACTGTAAATCAATAAGAAATATATTTTTTCAAAGTATTTTCAAGCCATAAACCATTTTTTCGTATATTATTATTATTATTATTATTAATTTAATGTGGGTAGTTCAGTGGGTATGTATCTCTTATAATACTTAAAATTATGACAAATATTACGGTTACATAATTATAATTATATAAGTAATATAAAATAAAAAATAGAATCAACAACATTATAATAATGAAAATAAATAAGTATGGAAATTTAGAAAAGAAAGGATAGGAGAGAAGAGAAAAAATTGAAGAATGTAGAAAGGAAAAAGAGAGATTACTGCTGTTCCATAAATTCCATAATTTGATACTGTAAATAAAGAATAACCGCGATGAATTATTTCGAACAATTTCGTATATTGGTAAAGAATTCACTGGTCGAAAATCATCACATTTTATTAAATTTGTTACTTTCATTATTTGAGTTATTATTGATTCTTTCTAAGAATTCCTTCTTGGAGTGACTTATTTACAAGTGATTATATCTTTGAGCACAAGTGGGTACTATCTCTTTTATTTCTCTAACTGGACTAAGGCATCACGTACATCATCTTCTGACAAATTACTAAAATTGAACACAATATAAGAATCAATGACACAGTCTCCAAAGGATATACTGGACATTGACTCCATGATTTACCTTTCACTGTATTACAAAAAAGTCGTGAACACTAAACCTACCTTTACTTCATGTATACTGCAACACCGCTTTAAGTGACCTAACTTTAAAATTTTATATATATTATGTATAGCGAAAATTATATCATTTAGCACAATTTCGGTTCAATTTGGTTTATTTATTAAATTAAAAAAAAAAATTATAAATGTACTAAAGGTAAATCGAGATGTTATAATGTTATTTACAAAATATTCTGACAACAACGTTGAAAAGATCTCCCCGACAAACCAATCGATCGAGGAACGGTGAGTTGAGTAAGAGTTGTTAATTCTTCCCGATACTTCAACCAAGTTTGTGAGACAGCCGTTGGAACATCATAATCCCCGTCTAGCTTTCGATGCCATAGATCTTGGAAAACGATTTTTAGGAGAACAACAGAGGGTGCTAGGAACCCGAGTGGATCAAAAATGCATGCAACATCTCTCAATATTTGACGTTTTGTTACACGTTGGATCGGACTGAGGTTGAGGCGAAAACTATAAACATATGACCTAGTGTTCCAGCAAAACCCTAAGACCTTAACCTAAGAATCGCCATCGGTGTCCATTGAAACGAATTCCTTCTGCTCACTGTTCTGACTGGGTAGAAGTTCCACGTAGTTGCTTTGCCATTTCCTAAGAATAAATCCTCCTTTCGATAAAAGTTCTATCAAAGATCATTTCTTCTCTAAAGCATCTTCTATAGTATCGGCACCTGAAACAACATCGTCTACATAAAAATCTTTGTCCACAACTTCTGCTGCAATTGGCAACTCGTTGCGATGATCATCCGCAAGTTGTTGCACCACGCTGAACTGATTGAAACGGTGCGCATGATGTACCATACGTAACAGTGTTTAGTTGATAATGCTCCAGAGGTTCCGTAGGAGACCTTCGCCAAATAATACGCAGAAAATCTCTGTCCTTTTCCGACACCCAGATCTGTCGGAACATTTTGACTATGTCTGCTGTAAACACGAATTTGAATTTTCTGAACCTCAAGCAAACAGAAAAGAGATTTCTTTGAATGGTTGGTCCTATCATAAGGCACTCGTTAAGGGATACGCCATTAGTGTCCTTACAGGAGCCATCGAAGACAACACGAATTTTGGTAGATGCGCTGCCAGATTTGAAAACTGCATGATGCGGTAAATAGAAGACATTTTGTTGTTCGATGTTTGTCGCGAAATTCTAGTCATATGCCCCAATGACAAATACTCATCCAGGAATTAAGTGTAGCACTGACGAAGCTTTTCATCCTTTTGAAACCTTTCGATAGATTTAAGACGATGGAGTGCACCGCTTAAAGTGTCCAAGAATTGCGGAGGTTTTTTAAAAGGTGGGTCAACTATATATTGTCCCTCGATATCTCTTCTATGATTCTTAAGAAAATGTCTTTTATGTCCCTTTCTTCTTGTGTGCGAATCGATCTCGGGCCTACCTCTTCAATGGTCAAGAAAGCCTGTAACATTGAATCAACGTCGAGAAAGCTATGATGAACATGAATATTCATTTGATCTTGATGGTGCTCTTCGGGCGCCTGTCCGGCAACGACCCAACCAAAACAGTTTTCTGAACATTCGGATATCCCCTTACACTATGTTGGACCTCACCCTGCAGAATGTCCCATAACTGGTCAGCACCTAGCAGCATATCTATAGGACCCCACTTGTTAAACGTGTCGTCTGCGAAACTTAGTTTGTTAAGATGATTCCAATCATCTTTGTCAAAGGATACCGGTGGTAAGTTTGCAGTAACCTGAGGCAAACATACGCCTCAACTGAAATGGTTATTGGTTCGAGTCGAGAAATGATGCTGATGGAAATTATTCCTCTTGATTTCCCTGAATAAGTGCTACCAATTCCATTTACGAGTACACGTGCATTCCGACGTTTTAGTCCAAGCCGTTGTACGCATGATTCTGAGATGAAAGATACCTGCAATCCTGAATCAAGTAGAAATCGGACTTCTTGGTATTTACGACGGTTATCTAAAACCTTACCAACGGCAGTAGGCAAAAGTGTTTGTGAAAACTGACATGCTTCACTCAAAAGTGATTTGTTATAATACTCGTACCATCCAATGGCGACTGCGAAGAGGTCTGATGACAAATGTCGGAACCAGTTTGTGTTTCATGTTGGCTTTGCAGTGAATGGGTACTAACCAAACTCGATGATACAGAATTGTCTAAGCTTACAGAATCGAGGTGAACCAAACTATGATGCCGAGTGTTCCAACTTCTACATCGAGAATTAGACTGACATCTAGCCGATGGGTGGCCTGAACGAAGGCAGTTAAAAGGCGATTTGTTTTGACGAAGCTTCTTTTCGCGTTAATATCTAACACTACAAAGTCTGGACATTGGACCAATAGGTGTGCCCCTGAGCATTTGAAACAGCTGGATGAAGTAGCAGCGTGCATGCTCCTTACCGTGGAAGTTCTCGCTCTGATTGGATCTTGTGCAGTCCCCCTACAGCTTTCCAAGGCTTCACATCGGCGTTCCAAAAAGGTGAGAAATTTGTGAATGGTCGGATATTCATCATCAACAGAATACTCGGACCATGCCTGCCGTGTTTCTGCATCCACTTTGTTCAGCAAGACGTAAATAAGCCACGGGTCTCTTTCTAATGAGTTAATGGAAGTAAGTCCCTTGACGACTTCATCGGCTCCGTCTGAGAGTTTGCGTAATGTATTGACATTTGGAGCACTTATTGCAGGTAAATAAAATTCGTTAAAATAAGACGCGGTCTATCATACCGCCTTTCTAAGCGCCTGTGCATACATATGTGGCGTCCGAAATGGGAATATGAATAAGTAAGGCAAGCGCTTCCCCTCGAATGACCAACTATCAAATAACAAAATGTGTTTGTCATTTCGATTACGTCAGCAAACCTAAAAATTCAACTAAAGCCATCTATGAGTGAAATCCGCAATTACTCTGTTGCCAACTCAATAACTTTGAAACAGCGTGCACTGCCGAAAGGCTATTTTTAAATCCATTCAGCGGTATTATCTGCTTTTTTCGCACTCGAATAAGAGTGAATTGCTTTAAGGGGGTATTCTAGTTCAGAGGCATAAATTGCGTGTAATTTTTGAAGTTTCATAAAAAAGGCAATTAATATCTTTACTCTCCATTTTTTTTATTAAAAATAATTTCAAAGATTAGTAGTTGATGAAGTGTGGGTCTCAAGTAATTGGCGCGTAACCATACCCACGATTTCAACCCTCCTAGCAATCAGGTTGTTAATCGAGAATAATGTCGTAATGTCTAGAACTACGGAAATGTTGGAAAGATTTTTTTTTCACAAAATGGCGAATGCCTGAAAAAAAAACATTTTTTGTACACTTTTTTTGACTGTTTGGAATTTAAAAAAAAAGTAATAGAAATTTGGGGATGGGGATAGTTCCAGACATCGACAAGCCTATAAAGAAGACTCTCTAAAAATTCATTTAAATTGGTTCAGAAGAACCTGAGAAATCGTGGGTATTGTTGACAGTTTCGAGAAAAACGCATTTAATTTTTCGCAGTCTTAGTCATGAAATGATATTGTATACATACTTACATTTATTCAATCTCCCATTCCTGCTTCATACATCGGACCTTCCTCGACTTCGAAAAAACTATTTTCCGCGTTTCTCTCTTCATATCGAGCAGTTCTGGCCTCCTTTGATGCGTTGGATGCTCGTATCTCGGAGCGGTCTATCCGGGCGTTGTCTCGTTTCACAGCAAATGAATGAGCTTCCAGACCAATTTTCAAACCCATAAGCTCCATCATTTTTAAAACAGGAATGAAGCCTTCATTAAAAATACAAACAGCAATAAATGTCGCTATCTCAATCATCTTAGGTCCAAATCAAAGAGTTTAGAGACTCATTATTATTTTGAGATTCTGAACCTAAACATCTAGTCAATTATTCCTCTGATGATAAACTCTCTTAAATTGGCACACACAGGATTTTCGTGGTCAAACTCCTGTAATGTACCTTCAGATGCAGCTTTTTGTTTGAAGGTTAGAATTCAACTGTTAGTAGCTGGACGTGAGTGAACACTAAATATAAAAGATACAAGTCACCTTGGTTTCTTGTATTACAATATATACAAAAGACAAGAGGTTTTACTGAGAAATATGGATTCAGGGAGACGGAGAATCCCTAATGTCTTTTATTCGATTAGTTCCGGCCGAACCAATTTGGAAACCGGGTCAGCAAAATACCGATATCTTCGAAAATAATTTGAATTTTGAAAGATCCTCTTGTAGATATATTCCTGAATAGTTAAAATCAGGAATAAAATAAAAAATCGAATTTTATATATTTTCAAGAATAGAATACCCCCTTAAACAATCTCGAAAATCTTGGTCATAAGTAACGAGAAATCCATCCAAAAATTTTCCTTGTTATTCTTTACGGAATGCACTTTTGGACGTTTTAGTCGCATTTTGATTATACTTCGCGTTTGATTTCGAGTTACCTTAATTTCAATTTTTTTTCAATTGAATACAATTTATTTCATCATAATTCAGTTCTTTTAACAATTGCACATTAAATAGTTTAAGAAGAAATATAAGGACTACCGGTTGAAAATGTCGTTTTTGCAGACAACTTCATATCTATTACTCTGAGGTGAATTTTGACGATGACAGCTGTCACATCAGAAACTTCATGTCATTGTCTAATTATTTCAGTCTAGGTAATTGGTCATAAGTGAAAACACACAAGTTTTTGTAAGGCCGTAAAATGTCTACATTCGTGCCATCATACAACATTTGCGGGAAGTTTTAATATGCTTCTTTCATTCAAAGAAAAAAGCAACCGAAGCGCATCAGTTGCTTACCGAAGCTTACCCGGGCTATACTACAGACGTTAGAATGTGTCAGCGGTGGTTTACACGGTTCAAAGATGGTGATTTCGACACCGAAGACAAAGAACGCCCCGGCCAGGTGAAAAAGTTTGAACACCATGAATTGGAGGCATTGCTCGATCAAGATTCGTCACAAACGCAAGAAGAACTTGCAAAATCACTTGGCGTCGCTCAGCAAACCATTTCCGATCTTTGAAAGCATCGGGAATGATCCGAAAGGTAGGAAATTGGGTGCCGTATGAGTTGAAGCCACGAGACGTCGAACGCCGATTTTGCATGTCCGAAATGCTGCTTGAACGCCACAAAAAGAAGTCTTTTTTGCATCGAATCGTCACTGGTGATGAAAAATGGGTACATTACGATAATCCAAAACGTCGGGCAACGTATGGATGCCTCAACATCGACGGCCGTTCAGAATATTCATGGCCTGCAGGTTATGCTGTGCATTTGGTGGGACCAGAAGGGTGTTGTGCATTATGAGCTGCTAAAACCGAATGAAGCAATCACAGGCGAGGTCTACCGACGACAATTAATGCGTTTGAGCCGAGCACTGAAGGAAAAACGTCCGGAAACGGTCGCAAGACACGATAAAGTTATTTTGCAACATGACAATGCTCGGCCACATGTTGCAAATGTCGTCAAAACTTACCTTGAAACGCTCAAATGGGATGTACTGCCCCACCCGCCCTATAGTCCAGACCTTGCGCCATCCGATTACTATCTCTTCCGATCGATGCAACATGGCCAGCACTTCCGTCATTTCGACGATGTCAAAAATGGATCGATTCGTGGATTGCGGCCAAACCGGTCGAATTTTTCAGAACGGGTATCCATGAATTGCCAGAAAAATGGGAAAAATGTGTGGCTAGCGATGGGCAATTCTTTGAATATTGAATTTATACCTATGTTTCCTCAATAAAAAAAACGGCATTTTCAACCGGCAGTCCTATTAAAATAATTTAATATAGGTGACATTTAATATTTGAAATACATAAAGTATAGAAATAGTGTCAAATGCCACTTCAATGGGCTAAACTTAAAGTATAAATAATATATGGGTGGGTTGACCCTGGTTAACTTTACTCAGAACAATAAAAATTCAATTCAATTTGAAAGAAAATGGAATAACCTTAAGAACACCAAAGAAGAAAAAAAGATGAAAAAATTAAAAAAAAAGAAGAAAGAAAAGAAGCAAAACCTTAAAACGCTCTATTAATTATATCGGAATGTTTGAGAAAAAGTTTTGAAATGATGCAAAGTTAAGATCCAAAAGCCACTGTCTTAAACCATTTAAAAACCCTCCAGAAATTGTCAAAGCTTCGATTGCAGGTGCAAGTCTATTAAAGAGACGACATGATGAAACTAGGTAAAAATTACGAAATGCAGTAGTGCGAGAAATGGGCACAGAAACATAATAGGAAACGTTTCTACGAAAATTGTAATCTTCAATTAACCTCCAGTTGAGGTACTCCGATCTATTGAAAAACATTTTTAGGACTTTAAATCAATATAAATGACGGACTGGAAGAACATTCATATCACGAAATAAAGGATAACTGGGATGACGACGATGTTTGGCATATTATTCGCAAAACGTTCTTTTGCAGGATTATAAGAGGCATGATTTTGTTCATATCTATACCTCCACAACACGTGATACTATATTGAAGCTTTGATTGGAAGATACCATAATAGATAATTCTAAGGAGTTCAGTTGATCAAACATTTTTTAAATGAAAAATTTTCCGGAGAGTGCAGCGTAGGTATTTCCTTAACAACTCAGTATGGTTAATAAAGCTCATCCTGTCATCAATAGTAAGTCCTTAATATTTGAACTCATCGACTCTCTCAATAGGAAAACAATTATCGCAGTAAACTAAACTACTTCAATAGGTAGAGTATGAAAAGTTTGAAGAACAACTGCAACCGGCAAGTTTGTATCTTTGACGCTCAGGCGCATGAAAAAAATACTTCAGGATTAAAGTAAACTTTAGATGATAAGTTAAAAAACATAATTTTTTTGTTCGAACTTATGTTCAATCTGTGTTTGGCGAACCAGATCCTCAATAAATTCAGAACCCAATTGACATCGGCTTGACATCGATCTAGAACACTTTCAGAACTATATGAACAGCCAACATGATCAGCGAAAACAGTAATATTAGCTTTAAAGTTTAGTTCAAATAAGGAATTAATAGTTTTGTTCACTGACTCTGCTCCGAGCAGAAAAGAGCAAGATTTCTTGCTCCTACTTTTGGGGTAGAGCAGCAGTAGAGCAGACTGTCAAAATCAGCTGTGAATATATTTTATTTGAATTAAAAACTTCACTAATTCGTTGGTGATTGATAAGTGCGGTATGTATGGTGATTTATTTATCAAATAAGCATGCTTATTAACTTCATTTTCGTTTTTAGAAGCTAAGAAAAGGAAAAAAATTATGCAAATTGAAATCAAAAATAACAACGGCCAATTCGTATTGGTGGAATGCTCCCCAAATACGAGACAGAACTTGGAAAATAGCTAGTTAATATTTTAATTGAATTATACACATCAATCATTTTTTATATTGTTCTCATTCGGAGTGACATCTAGCATTGCAGAAGATTTCGTTCCGATTGCATCAACATCTGCAGCTATATCGGACGAGGACAAAACGAAGGCTCTTTGGCTCGACAAAGATTGCCAATTATTGACCTCACTTTACAAGGAAATTCGTCCTAATCTTGGAAGGAAGTTTGAGGTCAAGACAAAGAAGAAGCTTTGGGAAAATATTGTCCTCCGCATGAGCGAATTCCAATCCAACTTCACGCCGTTGCAAATAGAGTCGAAGTGGAAGAGCCTAGAGAGGGGGTTCAAAAATAAAATATAGCACAACTCCCAAACGGGCAATGACAGAGCCACGTGTGCTTATGAGAAGTGTAAAATTTATATTTAATTAACTCATGTATATCTATTTGTTTGTAGTAATGGTAGGGATCTTGCGGATGTGATGTGTGACCGACCAGCTCTAATACCAAGCTATCGGTTAGGCAGTACGACGGGGAGCGGAAGATCACGAACCACTTTATTAATGAATGCAGGAATGTCCCATGTTGCTGGTAAAACAATAAATCATACATATAATATACATAATCTTACTCATTTTTCTTCAGAAACATTACCAAGAGTGACAAGCTCCCCTCCTTCTGAAGAAGATGATGCAAGGCCTGTAGAAGCACCACCACGTGTTATATCATTAAAATATGCTCCCATATCCTCCCCCATTTCGCACACACTTATTTTTCTCCCATCAAATGTACAAGCTATGTATTTTGCCCGGCAACAAAACAACGCTTGGGGATCAAGCTGAAGATGTCCCGTTGCTCTCGCGGCTTGGGTTAGAGTTCTAATGTGTTATATTGTTTTTGTAAAACACCAATCATTATAAGCTAAAGTCAGCGTCAGTCTTTGGTCATCCATAAAACCTGCAGGTCTCTTCACAGTAATAGTAAAAGTATTTAAGAAAATAAATTTTAAACAAACAAAAATTAAACAAAGTGTTTTCTTGTGTGTATGATATTATTAAAATAATATAATTGGCGCAGTCGGTTAAAGCCACTAATTGTAACTAAAAATAAAAGTGGAAAAAAAAAATAAACGAAATTTTCTCAAAACAAAATTACGAGGACAAGTGCAGTTAGAAAAAAAACTGAAACATAATTTTTCATGCAACCACAAAAGTGTGTGTTATTCGTTGAATAAGAAACAACAAAAATTAAAACAAAAAAAAGAAAAAAATTAAATAAATGTCCGAATACAATTCATTAAAAGAGACTTGAATTTAAAAGTATACTCCCAACAAACCACAGAAAAAAAAAACGTTGGACCGTTAATAATTTGTATTGAGCAGAGCAACAAAACAAAGAAATAGAACCGGATCATCCGAAGAAGACATCGCTCAAATATAAGGAGAAACAATAACAGAAAACAAGAATCCAGGTATGGCGAATTCACCATCACTTTTAGATGAAATCAAAGATTTACCCGAGTTTTCTGGATTACCGGAAGAATTGGGTTTGTTTATCAGACATGTGGATTTTATATATGGATTTTGTAGTAGTTTAGATGAAGTATCAAGAACACTTGTGGATTTTAAAATAAGGCAAAAAATTAAAGGCAAAGCTAATATTATTTTATTAAATAATAATAATCCATCTTCTTGGACTGAAGTTAAGTCTATTTTACAAGCAAACTGTTCAATAACGGAAAGCTTTGAGTCAATAGTTAATCATATCAAAATTTTAAAATTTGAAGGTTCTGTTGAACATTTATTTGACACTTCTCTTAGTTTACTCACCAAGCTTAATATTAAAGCAGGTTCCACAGATGATAATCCAAACTGGTTTAATAGCCAGGATAATGAAAAAATGGTTCTCAAACTGTTCATCAATAAATTGCCAAGTGAACCCAAATTGATTCTTCAGGCAAGGAATCCATCAGGGTTTAGAGAAGCTAAAGACATTTTAGTAGAAACTGACAATTTTCATCAGACGTATTCCAGTTATAATCAAAACAGTTTTAGAAGATCTTCGGTTCAAAGTTTACCTTTTCAAAGAAATAATAGGAATCTCCGACAGAATGCATACAATATAAGAACTGCTGGTAATTTTAAAAGCCCACAATTTCCAAATTTTTGCAGTAATAATTCACAGCAATTCCAAAACAACAACTTTCAAAATTCAAATACAAGCTATCCAAACACAAGTCGTAATCACAATTTTAATAATTCAGGTCGGTTTAGTCAAAATTCTACAAACAATATTAGACAAGGTACTTCTGGCTTAGGTTCCTCTCAAACAAATCAACAATCAATGGAAATTGATCACTTTCAAGTCCCAACTTTACCTGATTCTAGTCTTACACAAAATCATGAGGATTCTAGGTTCCAAAATTTTCCGTCAAGCACCTTCGAGCACTTCCCTGCATAGTCGTCAATACCATTTCACGTCCTTTAAAACTATTAATAGATTCCGGAGCAAGTACGTCTTTAATCCAGAAGGGTTTATTTCATAGTACCTTTAAATCAGATCTTGTAAAGCCCATAGTTCTCAAGTCTATAGATTCAGATGTTATTGTCAACTCGAAAATTAAATTACATTTGTTTGATGAATTCAAAAGACCATTTACCACATTTGAAATGCTTGAAACAAATTTGACTGGAAACTTTGACGGCATCCTTGGCTGCAATGTTTTAAAGCCTTTGCAAGCACAGATTGATCTGGAAAATTTAGAGCTTAAGACCAAAGAAGCTACCTTGCCCCTGATATTTGACGATTCTTCATACCAATTATTTAAAACTGAAATCAATGAATTAAATAAAACTGCAGATGATATCAAATTCGAGAAACCAGATTTTAGTAAAATAATACAAAGACTTCAACTAGGCAATTTAAACAAAGAAGAAACGAAATCATTGGTCGATACATTGAGGAAATACAAAAATGTGTTTTACGTTGAGGGTGATAATCTTTCTTCCGTTGTTAATTACAACCATAAAATTCCTACTAAACATGAAATCCCCATATATTCGAAGGGATATAGGTATCCAGAGGCACTACAAAATGAGGTTAGCGAACAGATTTCGAGCATGCTTAAATCTGGTATTATTGTAAATTCGACCAGTCCTTATAATGCACCTATTTGGATTGTTCCAAAAAAAATGGACAATACAGGACAGCAAAGATGGCGCATCGTCATAGATTATAGGAAGCTGAATGAGGCAACCACAGAAGAAAAGTTTCCTATTCCAATCATTGACGATATTTTATCAAAGTTAGGAAATGCTCAGTACTTTTCAGTTCTAGATCTTGCGAAAGGATTTCACCAAATACCACTATGTCGAGAGGACAAGCATAAGACCGCATTTTCAACATCCAGCGGGCATTATGAATTTACACGTATGCCATTCGGCCTAAAAAATGCACCAGCATCTTTTCAAAGGATGATGAATGAAGTCCTGTCCGATTTCATTAATAAAATATGCATAGTATATCTCGATGATATATTAGTTTTTTCCACCTCCCTCCAAGAGCACATTGATTCTCTGAATAAGATATTTAGCAGACTTACTGACTACAATCTTAAAGTTCAAATTGACAAGTGTGGGTTTTTAAAACGCGAAACGGAGTTTCTTGGTCATATTATTTCAGGGAATGGTATAAGGCCCAATCCCAATAAAATTGAGACCATTAAAAATATAAAACTCCCAAAAAATTTAAAACAAATAAAATCCTTTCTGGGAGTCACCGGATTTTACAGAAAGTTCATCAGGGACTATTCAAAAGTAGCATATCCTATGATAAGATATCTTAAAAAGGGTATAAAAATTAACATAAATGACAGAGAGTACATTGAGTCTTTTAGGAAACTTAAAGATCTTATATGTACTTGCCCTGTCCTTGCGTACCCAGATTTTACAAAGACGTTTACTCTGACAACAGATGCGAGCAACACGGCTTTAGGAGCAGTACTCTCGCAAAATGGCCACCCAGTAGCTTTTTCCTCTAGAACTCTTAATCGTCACGAAATTAATTACAGTACGGTAGAAAAAGAACTTCTCTGTATAGTATGGGCCACAAAATATTTCCGTCCGTATTTATTTGGACGCAAATTTAAAGTCCAAACCGATCACCGACCATTAGTTTGGCTAAATTCACTCAAGGAACCCAATAGCAAGCTCCAACGATGGAAAATCAAACTTAACGAATTTGATTTCGATATAGATTACATCAAAGGGAGAGAAAACAAAGTTGCTGACTTCCTTAGTCGTTTGGAAATTAATCATAATGATGTGGAAGACATCAGATCGGACTTAGCTACTATACACAGTGGAAAAGAAAATCTCGATGATCACATTTACATCACTGAAACGCCCATAAATATATACAAACATCAAATAGTATTGGAAAAATCTAAATCAAATTCGTACACTACTAAACTCATGTACCAAAAGAAAAGGAGGTCAACTTTTTTTCTATCCGGGTATTGTGAAGACTTTGTGTTAAACATTTTGAAAGGTCTCCTGCCTATTAAAGGAACGCTGGGAGTTTTTTGTAAATGCGATGAAATATTTATTGAATTTCAGAAGACGATCGTTAAGTATTTTTCTAATTCTCAAAATATGAAAATACTTAGATGTACAAAAATGCTTTCAGACATAATATGCAAAGAAAAACTATTAGAATTAATTGAAAAGGCGCATCTCTTTAAAAACCATCGAGGTATCGACGAAACATATTTAGAGCTAAAAGATAAATACTATTTCCCGAATCTCAGACTAGAAGTCCATAAATATATAAACAATTGCATTATTTGTAATATGTGCAAATACGATCGACATCCGATCAAACCAAAATTTATGATTTCTGAGACCCCAAAACAGCCAAATGAAATTGTGCATATAGATATTTGGTTTCTTAATAAGAACAATATGTTCCTTACCTGCATTGACAATCTAACGAAGCATGTATCGATTCATACTATTACAGACAGAAATTCCATATCAATAGTAGACATTCTAATGCAAAGATTTGCAACCTTAGGAAAACCACACCAAATAGTTGCAGACAATGAATTTAATACCGCCTTCATTAAACAATTTTTAAATCAAGAGAACATTCTATATCATTTCACTTCTCCTAACACTCATAGTGGCAATTCAGTTATAGAACGTTTTCATTCAACATTAAATGAGCATATAAGGTTATTAAAACTTAACAAAGATAATAAAGATATCGATGACAAAATACTTGTCTTTAAGGCTGTTGAAATGTATAATAACTCTGTTCACTCCGTCACAAAATGCAAACCAATCGATCTCTTACACTCTACCCTTGATGCTTTAGAATGGGAAAATCTGAGGAAACGTGTTCAGTTAGAAAAAGAAAAGCGAACTAATAAGCTAAATAAAACAAGAACCACTCCTTCAGATTTTCATAACAGAGAATTAGTTAAAAACCTAGGGTTTCACAACATCAAACATCTCCCACGTTACATAATCAAAGATGTTCACCAAAAGAGTAAGACACATTTTAAGGATCAAAGTGGTTTTAAGCGTGATAGGCAGGTCGTAAAAAGAAAATATAAATATCAGGGATCAATCAAAGATATTAAGTTTGATCGTAAACTGACAGGTCGAGATTACTCTAAAAGGAAAAATATTAAAAACGACTAAGAAACTCAAACTAATACAATTGTATACAATTTGTGTAAATTTGAATAAAACTTTTAATTTTTTGCCTCTATAATATCATTGTATCTCACGCGTAGGAAATATACATTTCCATAAGAAAGAATAATTTGTGTAAAATAATTATGTTGATTAATATTTCATGTACATATATTTAGGAATTTTAAATATAATTTAATAATTAAATTAATTTAAAAACATTGGTCAAATAAAAATTTAAAAGTTGGAAACAGTAACGAAATAAATTTATTTTTCAAAAAGTTTTTCTATTGAATCAAATCATCTATGTTGTCAGAAAAAAATCATAAAAAAGTTATTACATGAAAAAAAAGTCTCTCTTAAAAAATTGTTACTATATAAAATAAATATATTTATTTCCATTTAAATTAAGTTAAGTAAAATTTGTTAATTATAGTAAATTCTCAGGCAAATAACTGTTAAAAAAAAAAAAAAAGATTTGTAACGATAAAAAGCTTAGGATAAAATACTTAAGATATGAATTCAATATATTTAAGTTTTTTAAAAATTTATATTTTTGGGGACCAAAAATAACTTGATGGGGGAGATGTTATATCATTAAAATATGCTCCCATATCCTCCCCCATTTCGCACACACTTATTTTTCTCCCATCAAATGTACAAGCTATGTATTTTG
Organism: Orthonevra nobilis; assembly: GCA_963555765.1. Lineage (NCBI taxonomy): Eukaryota > Metazoa > Arthropoda > Insecta > Diptera > Syrphidae > Orthonevra > Orthonevra nobilis. Next base: position 74,424,698 of record OY743224.1, on the reverse strand, counting down.
CCCGGCAACAAAACAACGCTTGGGGATCAAGCTGAAGATGTCCCGTTGCTCTCGCGGCTTGGGTTAGAGTTCTAATGTGTTATATTGTTTTTGTAAAACACCAATCATTATAAGCTAAAGTCAGCGTCAGTCTTTGGTCATCCATAAAACCTGCAGGTCTCTTCACAGTAATAGTAAAAGTATTTAAGAAAATAAATTTTAAACAAACAAAAATTAAACAAAGTGTTTTCTTGTGTGTATGATATTATTAAAATAATATAATTCACGGAGGCCCAGAAAAAACAGCATACTGGCGCAGGAGCTGAAGAAGTGGAGGGCGGATTTTTTGGAAGAGAGAAAGGCGACCAAGGAATATCGGGAGGCCAAGTTGAAGGCATACAAAGAAAGGACGGAGGAATTGGCAAAGGGAAGAGAGCAAAGGAGAGAGATGCTGTCTGCGCTGTTGCTATTGCAAAATAAAAAATCATAAAAATCTATTAAAACATTTTTTTATTAAACTTTTAATTAAAATAAGGAAACACTTCTTCGCAGAGTCTATCTCTACGGATGCTACCTTGCTGTTGATCAAATTCATTGTCCAAAATATTTTCATCAACGTCATCGTTGATTTCAAAAGGCAGCTCATCATCATCGCAGAAATGATGAGCAGCACAAAGCATGCTCGTACGAAATGGCAAAGTTTCTTTACTCCTTTCAGCTTGCAGTAATAAAGCTGACTTGAGAACGCCAAATGAATGTTCTATGACGATTCTTCCTGAGCTTAACTTACGGTTAAAAAACTTTTGGCTTGAAGTAAAGTGCCCATTATCGCGATATGGCGTTATTAAATACTGGGAAGCACGCATAAGCGGAATCTCCCAACAAAAACCGACTTCCAAGTAAATTTGGCAGTTGACAATAAATATCACTATTTTCGTAGACCCTGTTGTCATGGACGGATCCTGGATATCCAACGAAAATGTCTATAAACTTCCTCTTTTCGTTGCATATCCCTTGGAAAGACAAACTTGTCACTCCCTTTCTGCCAATGTAATCGTCTTTTCCAGCGCTGTATGCATTTCTGCAGAAAATGTTTTGCGGCTCTCCAACTTAGTATATATAGTATACTAGATGTTGAAAACGCGTCCACCAACTTCTTGTAAAGCGCTCGAGATATCACGAAGTGCGTCACAAATTCTTTATCATTGTAGGAAGGAACTACCTCTTCCAAAAAACGTTGTACACAGTTCCTTGAATCCTTCCCTACAGAAAAAACTATAACGCTCCTTAGAGGGTCCATGTTCATTGTTGAATCGCTGGACCAACTAATAGCACTGCCACTATCAGTGTCCAACTGCAGCTCCTCTAGCACAATTTGCTGAATTTCACTTGAATCCATATTCACACTTTTTAATTAAAAATTTGAATGGATGCTTTCACTTCCAAAATAATTCTTAAAAGACAAAGGCAAATAATAGGATAAACATGTGTTTACTTCGCAAAATAAAAAAGAAAAATAAGATAAGAGTTCTCTGCTAGAAGTACCCTCAAAACAAAAAGCTAAAACATAAATATAAAAGGATTTGCTCGCAACTGAAAATTGAAATTCCTGAGTGCAAAGATAGGTATTACAAAAATCAATTTTGTAAATGGCATACTGAATAAGTCAACCACCTCGAAAAGGACAATTTCTCTTCGCCGGGGTAATACTGTTGTGTCTAACGGAAGTGAAATCACTGACTATTTTAATAGCTACTTTTCTTCGATAGCAGAATCACAGAGAGTGAAAGTAGGAACAACCAGGAGTGGACTTAAATATATTGGTAAAGGCGTACCATAAGGCTCGGTTTTAGGACCCCTTCTCTTCCTCATCTATATCAATTCTATATTTGAATTGAGTTTTAAGGGTAAACTTAAGGCATTTGCTGATGATAGAGGCTGTGTGTATGGTGCAGATAGCCCTTTGAATCTTATCTCAGATATAAACTGGGATCTTAGCTTACTGAGAGTATGGTTTGCTGAGCACAAGTTAGTTTTAAGTGCCATAACTAAGGTTATGTTTTTCAATTTATCCGCCCAAAACTCGAACAAGTCAAATATACACTATCATGCACCGGAGTATCCAAAATTCATGTTTCCTTCATGTACTTAGACTGCCTCGACCACTTATTTCAACAGTTCGAATTGTAGCGATAATTGTTTCCCTATTAAGGAGGTCAATGGGTACAAATACGTATGTATGATAATTGATTCCAAAGTGTCCTTTTTCAACCACACCGATGCATTGAGAAAATATTTTCGGTTCACACTCCGTAAATTCTTTTATTTAAGAGCTGTCTGTTCCACAACACTATTAAAAGCCATATACTAAGCACTAAGCTAAGATAAGCTAAAATAAAAAGATTAAATGAAAATACAAAAATGTAAAAATAAAATAAAAAAATTTGTTTGGGTGCGAGTAGACCTGCCCATACCATGAACTTCCCATCTCATAATAAAAAAAAACATTTAGGTGCTATTTAATTTGCTCCCAACAGCAACTTTAAGATACTCACTTTTTTAGCTCCCCGTAAGTTTATATTTGTTTTCGCATCTTTGAATCATATAAAATACGATTTGCGCCTAAAGTATAGATTAAAGGGTATACTTACTATGTACATGCTAACACAGTAAGAAATACTTATAAATCTGTGAAAGATTGGCGTTGTAAAAATAAATTGGTTAAATTGAATTAAAACATATCAGACTAATAAATTAAAAATATAAATATAAAGATTAAAACTAAATTAAAACAAATTCATGATGAAATATTAGGTATGAGATTGAGATTATCCTAATTGAGTTGAATCATTAGCAAATTTATCTAGTTCAATTAAAATTCTATTTATTTATTACTTGAAATGGGGATATGTAGGGGAATGGTAAGCTGCTATGAAGGTAAAGTTGAGTATTCAACATTAATTTTTATTCAACATTTCGGTATTTACTTACTTACGAAAGTATTCTTTTAAGTGATCAGGACCACAATTTGGAAATAATCGTTTTTGATTTAGTAACATTTATCTAATGTTGTGCTCAAGATTGAAAAGTTTGTGAGCTCGTTGTAAGAAGTTTCGTCTTGGTTGTTAGAAACTAATATGGGTTGTAAAAGCGTTTTGGAGAAAGCTTTACATTGAAGATGATTCTCATAGAGCGACACTTCAGTTCTTTGAAAGAGGGCTTAGCTTTAATAGCCAGAGGTATTCTTCGTTTGATCTCAGCGCTGATGTTATTATCTGTATTTATAGCGGAGTCAAGAAAGACATTGCCCCAACTACCTCAAAGTAATAGCTGTTTATGGTAACGTTCTGATCCGGGTTTGGTCTTTCTTTATGACAGCATATGCGTCTTTTTGCCTTCTGGCGTTGACAAGGTTTTTTTGCACTACTGTCCCAAGAATCAGAATCAAGAAGAAATCGCATGATAGTGCATCATCTTGTCTAAAATTTTGTTTGACATCATCATCAAACCAACCTTGAAATTGATGAAAATGTGGTGCGTACTGACTTGGCGCTCCTGGGTTTTTTCAAAGATCTGCCGTTATGTTAATATTTGGTTTATGGTGGACTTTTCTGGTAGATAACCACATTAATACGGACCTATCAGTATATTGACGAACTGCTTCAGACGTTCACATCATACGGCGGAAAAGATGTTAAAGGCAATTTTGAGGAGATTGATACCTCTATAATTGGCTTCCTTCCTTCAGGATTGGACAACTGACCATGTATTGCAGATGAGTTGGTGCATACTTCCAACTAAGTCATCGCCGCCGATTTTAGAAGTTCTATCTTGGTCTCTGTACTTCGTCTAGGTCAAGTAGATGGCATTGTTGGTTCTTCCATGTCATCAGCATTGAATGCAATTCTACTATTATATTTCCATTTCGAATTATGCAGGCTTCGGTTTGGGGTGTGTAACCAAGATAATGGTTTTTGCTGGTTGGCTGTCCATGGCTTGCATTAAACGACTCAATGAAAACATTTTCGACTGTTATATAGGACCAAAGACCCAAAATCTTAACCAGTCATCCCTCTAAGAGTATCCATCTCAACGTGAAGATAAGATATTTTAAATTTAGAGTTACGAAAATCGATTTCACAACAACAACTTTAACATTGGAAGTTGAATTTGCTTTTGGCAGTTGTTTTTCAACTTCTTCAATAAAGTGTTATAAATCAGACAGCCAGAATTATCAAATATTATATAGCTTAGTTTCAAAAGTATTACATTTTGTAAGAACTCTGTTTATAGGGATTCATATTTTAAAAGTTTGAGGACCAACTGCTTATCTCAACTTCATGTATTTTTGGAATTATTTTTAATCAATCAAATTTGTTTGATTGCTTTTCTTTGGAAGATATTAACCACTGCTCGGAATATTAAGGTGTGATTAACTTTATGTCCTTTTTGAAAGGGTTCAAAAGTGCATAGTTTCAATCTAGAGATTTCCACCACCTCTTCCTTTCCGCTCAGCATAGGACCTTTTTCTGTCTGATAAATATATGGCTTAAAGAGGATCACATTCAGTCCAGTTTTCTTTGCAGATTTTGATAGGATTTTCCACGCCGATTCCGAGAGATTTTTTTATCTTTGTGTCATTTTCTGGAAAGACCTCTAGGATTGGGTTCATGACTTAAAACCACAACAGTGGAAAACAAACTAAATCGGGTGTTATGGTCTTCCTTGCAATAAACGAGTAATGCAGTTTTATCCATGTGTTTTAACTTTCTCATTTAGGTTTCTCTCGATGCTTTTGCTTTAAATTCAATTGCCTCATGTAATTTGCGCCATGAGCTTCTTTTTGCTAATATATTCTACCGATAAAAAAGCTTCAAGCTACAGCCGAGCAGGTTTTGAACAAAAAAACTGGTGGCCACATAATTTTCTAAGGATGTTTTCATGTATCAGTGTTGCAGATGTCACTCTGAGTCTTGAAAAATGGGAAAGACTTACAGGATTCACATTTCTGAGACAATTTTCCACAAATTTTCGTGGCAATTTGGATCAGGAAATAGAGAAAGGGGCACATCAATTTATGAAATGGCCTCAACTAAAAACTCTTTTAGTCTTTTTGGTAGTCTCTATAGTTAGTAACTTACTTAGTTTTGTCAATTGGCTAAATAAACATAATATTGATGAAACTTTTGGCATTAAAATTGAACAAAAACAAAATTGTTATATGAATTTGTCCGGAAACTTATGAACGGCAGTGTATATATTTATGCATATTTTATTATCTGATAAGGTAGCTATAAACTATAAATTAAATTAATTTTGAATTTTTTTTATTGGAAAACTAAATTGATTTTAATTGAAGAAGTCAAATTGTCCGTCATTAAATTCAAACCACCCTGTGAAATTTAACCAAAAGCTTTTCAGGTGATCTTTATGCACACGCGCTTCGAATGAAACCAATTCGATAGCTTGATTTGTTCTCGAGTTAGGCTGTATGAAAGAATCCGCACACGTACGTACACACGCACACACAGACATCTTTCTAAAAATCATGGAATCCGACTACTGGGACCCACCAAACGTGGAGAAATGTAAAAATTTTGAATTTCGAAAATCGGACCGATTACAAGAACTTCCTGATGGGAAGTTAAAAATAGTCGTGACGAATTCAGGTATTTAGTGGTTGTGGTAATGATGTTTAGTGTTCTCGCTGATTGGGCAAAACGCAGTTTTTCAAAAAGACATAATGGTGTTTTGGTTTGGATAATTCTATGCATGAATATGCAGGACCTCCTGGCAAAGTATTGTTGCAATGTACAACCTAAAATCTTTTTATTAAATTGTGAGATAGGATCATATCTACGTAGACGATAGACGTTTCTCACCATGGCGTTAAAAGCTACGAGCAGCTTGTGTTGGGATTGTGAATCGAGATTGCAATACACAACAACCGCGTAGTCAATTAGAGGCATGAATAGAGCTTTAATGAGCCTTAGTTTCGTGTTAGTTGGCGTGAAGCTTGACATTAACCTTAATTTACGCAGCCCGTCGTAGATTCTTCCAACAATTTGATTAATATGATCAGAGGCTGAAAGGGATCGATTAATTTTAAAACCAAGGTTTGATACTGTATCCATATATTTAAGTCGAAAGTTGGACAGGAAAAGTGGTGGTAAACTGTCAGTATCATACATAGTTTTGGATATGAGGATCAACTGAGTTTTTGTCGGATTAAGAGTCAGTCCATTGTTTATGGACCAATTATATATATTTGAAAGATCCTCATTTACACGGAAAGCAAGGTCTTCAAAAAGACCAATTGGTTTCGACAGTTAAATTTGGAAGTCATCAGCATAAAGGCGAATGGAAACATTTGAGCACACATTAGGAAGGTCGATAATGAACAAACAAAAAAGAATGGGACCTAAGATAGAGCCCTGCGGTACACCATCAGAGAGCCTCCTGAAAGTAGAGGAGCCGTTTTCTGTCACAACCCTTTGGTTGTGACAGTCCAGCTAGCAAAGGACTATTGCATCTCCCATGTCGTAGTGAATTCGTACGTCGTCAAAAATTTTAACCATGGCTGTTGTACAAATATGTTTTGCACGAAAACCAGATTGCACTGATGACAGTAAGTTGTTTCGTTAAATATGACAAATGTTCTGCTTAGCTAAATCCTTTTCAAAGAACTTTGCTAGACTAATTGGTCGAAAATATGTTGATGAAGAGTGCACTGGGGTGACCTTTGTAAGTTTCCATATATCAGGAAAGGACAAAGATGCAATGCAATGATTCATTAAGTGCGTAAGAGGACTTATTATGTGCGGCAATATAGTTTTGATAAAACGAATCGGTACCCCATCTTCACCAATCGCATCAGACTTAATTGCTTTAATAAAATTAATCAGTTCCGCCTCCGTTACTACCTCAAAGTTGAATTCGATAACCGGTTCAGATATTAGCTCAGGGTTGGGTAGAAAGTGTATAGTAGGTGTACCTGTAGATATAAATGCATCATTAAGGTCATTAAGATTTGGTTTATAATCGTAGTCCACTGTTCGACTTTTAGCAACTCCAAGAGAACGCAAGTTACCCCATAGTTTTCTGGACGTTTGGCTCGTACACAATTTTGGATAGTAGTATCTTTTTTTGGCTCTACGGGTAACGAAAGAGGAAAAGTCCCAACATTCTGGTGATCTTGAGTATTTTGTCTTTCTGTTCAATATCGACGTTAAACTTTCTATTGGCTTCTTCCATAAAAATTCTATATAACTATTGCTTTTACTTGGTTTAATTTCTTTGAATTTATAAAAAAAATAAAAAAAAATGTACGAATAATTTTTAATTTTTAAGGGTCACCCCACCCATATTTTGAATTTAAGTTTCGTTTGCTTTGAAGTGACAATCGAAACTATTTAATCCCTAATAAAGATGTCACTAATGTTTCGCATTTAATCCGCGATAAGTTTTAAGATAATATGTATATTAATTAAATTTAACTGTGTTTTTTCTTAGTGCAATTTTTATTAACTCTATCACATGTGAATTACTTAATTGCTAGGGAAAATAGCTTAAAACTAGCTTAAATAACATTGTGTTTTTATCTATGTTACTGGCCAATTACAGGCGCTCTAAGCTAAACTTACTTATTAGACTATGCCTTTCGACTTAAACTTACAAACTCTTTGGTTCCTTAACAATGCTAACTATAGACTAAGAAAATTAAGTTTTGAAAACTTAGTAAAAATGTGTTTTTTTTATATAAAACTATTATTATTAACTTTAAATAACCTATAATAACTTAAATCTACCTAAAATACTTAAATAACTTATTTCTAGCTTAAAGTATATATGCAAGACAGGCAGAAACACACACACACCTGTATTGTCATGCTCGGTACATGCGCACATATATCAACATATACAAAATATATGTATATGTGGATGTCCCCTTCTTGCACATACACTATACTAAACTTAACTAAAGGTCCTTAACCTAATTGAGTCAGCCACTACTCTTACGACAACAAAAAAACAAACTTATGTAACATAGAGACGGCGGCCAACTCTGCCCTTGTGGACTACTCGTCGATTGGAGGATACGACGAAAGAGTTTCTTCCCTGCGCTCTGTCATCCAACAGAATTGTCGGTGCAGGCGTACTTCTATCCTATCGCGGTCTGAAACCGCCCTACTGAACCGAAGACACTCCGCGGAACTGTTTGCGACGTCTCGTTCGTAGCTGTGTCGCTTATCCACAGCTCTTCGGGCAATGTGGAAGATTAGCGGAACCGCTAACCTATTCTGGATCAGACCTATCGAGTCTAGGTAGAGGAAGGCCTCTGGGGGGACAAAGCCGTTAAGGCGCACACTTTCGTGATACAGGTCATTTGGGTAAAAAGCTCCAGAGATGAGATTGTTGACCGAGTTCATTGCTCTTGCAACGTGATTTCGTGTCAGCTTTATAATAAAATTATCCACTCTTATAATGTCTGCCCTATTGTATAGGACCTCGTTGGGATAGAATTTTCTGTATTCAGACTCTGGAGTTCTCTTTCAAACAACCGAATCTTTTCCATTAAGCTTGCTCCCACGTTGAACCACACGGGGCATCCATAGGCCGGATGAGGGCCATGTAGCAGATTATTTTTACCCTAGCATCGACTTGCTGGTTATAGAACAGTTTCTTTGTTAGGGCAAATGCAACTTTGGCTCTGGCAAGGGCCGCATCTATATTTTTGTTGAAATACAGATACTGGTCCAGCCAAATTCCAAGATATCGGACTACACTTCGACTCATCAATGGATGCCCGTGCGGTCCCATAATTGAGAGCTTTCGCCAATTCTTGATGGTATCCCTAGAGGCCCCAGACAACGGCGATCTAAACAATATAGTTTCGCATTTCCGAAAGTTAATCTTTAATTTCGGTATCGAAAGCCTTTTCCAGGTCGACCAGGCAGGCACCAGTGCATTGTTTCTTACTTTTGTTCCATTGGATATCAGATACTAGTTTAGACACGGCATGTATGCAATCATGTCCCGCTCTGAAACCGAATTGGTTAACCGGAATAATATTTTTGTCCTCAACAAAATTAAGCAGGGCTCTATGTATCACTTTCTCAACAACCTTACTGATGTTCGGGAGAAGACTTCTTGGTACAGAGGTATCGTACTGTCCATTGTTTGTTTGATTGTCACGTCCATGTGTTTCAGGTGCCTGTCAATCTCATCGTTTGACAGATTCCTGTTGGTCGGTGGATGTATCTCATTTAGAGAGAGTTTTCTTATCAGAGTTCTAGTGAACCGTGGCCAACGCACCCTACTATAATTGTAGGGATACATCTGGGCGAACTCTTCCAACTCCGAAACTTCGTTTGGAATTCGTATTTCGGCACTTAGTCCGTAACGGTCACTGTCGTACACAATTGTGCGCAAACAGTTTATTGTTTGTCGGTCCACGTCAGTCAGTATTAACCGTACGTCGCACAGCATGAGATCCAGATAGGAACCGTTTCTACGAAACGATGGACTATCAGTAGCTTTTAATTCGAGTTTATATTCGACTTGATGTAGACCCCACCAATTAAGTAATTGGGTCCCTCTGGAGTTTCGTGAAGTATTTCCCCATTTTCGGTGTTTCGCGTTTAAGTCTCCGGCCATAAGGAAATAATTCTCTTCTAACTCCGGCTTAGGCAGTGAAAAAGTGATTCGAGTTCTGGGATAAATAAACTAGGTTGAGAAGTATCAGGTGCATAGAGCGCGACAATATACATCTTCTTTCCACTGTGGAGAGGGATGCACTCGATACACGCTTCCAGCAGCTGGTATCTCCGCACTTCACCGCTGTACACAGCCCTATACTTGAATTTTTTATTTATAAATATAGCAACACCTCCCCCTAGTTGGGAATTGGGACGGTCTCTTCTAACAATATTGTACTAATTGTGCCTTATCTTGTGCTTCTGATTAAGCTTAGTTTGGCTAACCAAAAGCACATCGGGGCTTAGGTCTTCTAGCAACTTATCCCCTATCCCCTATAATAAGCGGTATGTCCAGAGTTCCCACAAAGCGTACACTTGAACAGGCTTAAATCTGAAACCCTATCCTTACCCAAACTGCATTCCACTGATTTGTGGTTCTTTCCACACTTCGCACATCGAAACTGCATTTCACGGTTCAGTGTTAAATTTAACTGTATGACAGCTGTAATGACAGCTGGGTGGCGAAGTTTATAGAGCGCCTGCCTTTCAATTGATTTAATTGATACTATAGGTCCCAGGTTCGATTCCTAGAGTAGTGGTCTAGTTTTTCGAATCTGGTCCAGTCACCATTTGCCATTGGGATCAAGTTAATGGCACTATCAATGGGTTGGTCGACCAGTGATAGTAGTCTGACTAGTGGGTGGCGTTGTTGTAGTGGTTGTTGTGCCGGCTTAGTTCCTAATTCGTGTTTTCAAAATAGCTGTTTGTGTAGATTGTGTGTAGATGGCTCTGCCGTGAAGGCATAACACTGACAGCGGGGTGTTTAAGCTAAATCTTCCAAACTTTCAAAGTTGTCGAATGTCGAATAAAATCCTGCGAATAAGGCAAAAGACAATAGGTCGATAACAAAATCCTTCGTCCCGTTTCGGGCTCCAACCACGAAAGTGAGTTGAAACCAATTACACCTGAGTTTCTCAAGCCACTACACAATCTTTCATTCTTCTACTAATTCTTCCGATCGCTCTGTGCTACACGCATTATAAGAGTCTTAATATCCTCTTGAAGAGCGAGCAAATAATAAAAAAAAATGAAAAAAATGAGAAATGATGAATAAAATGAAATGAAAAAAATTAAAATGAAATCTTTTCAGTTGCAACCTTTTCATAGGCAAAACATCCTTTGTAGTTTGATGGCCTCAAACAGCAAAATTCGTTACTTGAATATAAAAAAAAATTAAAAAGAGAAACGAGTTCAAAACCTACCATCTTTGCAAAATGTTTGAACGAGTATTTACTCGTAATTCCAAACAATACCTTTTTTTTTGTAATTCTGAACAGCGTCTCAGGCAATAGAAAAGTACTGCGCACACGAGATCAAAAACTTGTTTTTGAGTCATTAAATTCAATCGAATATTTTTTACAATCACTGTACGTCTAAGCCAGTTCTTAATTAGTAAGTTCACCGGCTTTTATTTTCTCTTTTCGTTTCTCCTCTTGCCTTCCTCAAATACAAAAAAAAGCATTACTCACCACGTACGTTCCACAGTCCACTGGAAGAAAAATCCAACATCAGCATAACTCAGCCCAGCAACATGTTTGTCGATTTTCTGCCTACGGACACAAGCATATAAAACATAATGAACATCACCATGTATTCAATTTGATATATGCTACGTTGTACATTTCGTCAACTTTTAAACAATGTTGAGTTGCGCCGCGCAAGATCTACCTCAAATGTGTGTTTATTGAACGAAAGTTTTTTTTTTGTAGCTTCTTTGAACCGCATCACAAATCACGAATAGAAACAGTCAGACCAATTTGGCTCCCGCAAAGTGAATTCAGTTCTCTAAAAGTTTCATCCCGCGTGTAACGTGGTCGACTGGTGTGTTAATAATTTTTATTTTGTATACATTTTTTTTTGTTTTAAAAATTAATCAAAAAAGCTTCTGCCAAGAAGAGAAGCATAATTTTTAAGACAAAAAGAAAATCTTAAATCTTTTTAAGAATTCCATTTCGGAGTGATTTATAATTAGCGTATGGTTTCAAACATTAACTTACTTCGGTTTCGTAATGACCCGGCGTTTATTTTATCCTGTTGGGCACTAGAAAATTTTCAAAAATTATGTAATCGTGGACTCTCCATGGGTGCTGAAGGAACGAAAAAAATCCATTCATTCCAATTGGGGAGAAGAAGGGCATGTGGATCCAAAAAAAAAAAAAAAATCCAAATGAAAATCGCTATACCTACATTTTTGCAGTCCGACGACACACGTGTATGTGTCGTCGTTCTCTCGCTCAAATTTCTAGTGGAGTGGGACGGTTTTGATTTTTCTATCGTCGCGGTATCGGTCCGGTGCATTCATTAAGATTCCTATCGGTCGGTGGACGGTCCCCTACACTTTTAATTTATTTCTACGAGTTTCATTAGTTTTCTGTCATTTAAGTTACTTGTTAATTTGTGACGTAGAGAAAGATGATTTTATTTTTTATATTTTTTTTTTCTAGAATTTTACTTTATTGCCATTTGAATTTTCGCTTAGAATTAAGTTAGCACAGTCAAAATGATAAAAAAAATAACAAAATATTTTGTGTCAGAATTTCGAAAATAAAAAAAATTCTGTATAATTTTTGTGTAACAGAAGTAAATGGTATTAAATTATTTTATCATCCCCTTGAACTACACAGATAGCAGCAAGAGGATCAACATATCGATAAACTGTTGTGTAACTTCGTCGAGTGTCACGAAAAAAAAAAAAAAAAATACCCAACCTAGTCAGTAGCGTGAGCGAGTGGGTGGACTCTTAAAAGAACAATATATGCATACATAAATTCCATCCCAGATTAACGGCACATTCAAGTGAGTCGAAATCCGACGGAAGTCCTTAAAATCACCCTTTCCGAGTGCTTGCAAATCGAAAAGAATAAAGTTACGAGTTAAAAGTCTTGATTCAACAAATAGTGCATAATAAAACCCGAAAAGCCTTAAATTTACGGTACAGTGTGTTAGTGTAAGTAATGGCGTTTTTGCGTTCTATCTCTCGTCATCGTACAACCAACTTAGTTTACAACCACCATCGTCGCAGTAATAGTAAAGGATACGATCCAGCGTTGGCTGCCGTTTGTAACTGGAGATTACTTACAATTACGCAGCCTTGTCAACATCTTAGCAGTAGCAGTACCTCATCCAGTTCATATGAAAATACCGTGAAAAAATATAATAAAAGTGAATTATTGCAGTCAGCCAATTATCATGACATTCGGTTGGGATATGCAGGTTCAATGTCGAGCCGCAGTGTGCATTCAGACTCGAGTAAGAAAAGTACCCAAGCGATGCCCGCAATGGCGATTCCTAAACAACCAGAAGCGAAGGGTACATCAGTAAATCCAGACCCTCCGCAGCGGGACCCTTTGGATGTTAGTTTCGCCGATCCTATTGCTGCTTTCAAAAGCAAAACAACAGGAGAGCTAATTCGTGCTCTAGTCGTTTATTTGATGTGTTCTAGCCACTATCTCGTCGAACATAATATGAAGGTAAGATATGAGTTCTATTTCGACTTAAGACCTTTCTAGATAATTTGCAAAATGTTTAAAGAACTTTTTGCTTCGTCCTGAATTTTTATTTTTTTTTTGTTATTCCCTTTTTTCTGTCACTTGGATTAATGCTTTGCTGAGTGGGTTATTTCGTCCATGAATCGATTTTTACCCTTAAGTTTCAGATAGTGCGCAGGTCGGTCTCACGCGTTTTGCTCTATAGAGATGAATACGTTCTCAATTTTTTTTCTTTTAATGTTTCTGGGGCAAACGTAGAAATGAGAACTTAACGAACATTTCAAGATTCTTTTAGCTGGGATACATACGTATGTACATTCAACCGGAACTTGTTTCGAAGGCAGGCACAACTAAAAAGGGTCAATTACCGGTTATGTTTTTTTATCCCACGTTTCTACCGTCATATGAGCGCTGGCCTTTTTTTTAATGTAAGGTGTAAAAGCTGTAAAGAGAATTGTTTTTTTTTGTTTTATATATAGTACATGTCTACGTACACAAACACACATACGTACTCGAGATCAAGAACGCTCTGACAAGCCCCCAAAGGCACACGTAATCGACTCTGGGGCTGAATATGCAGTTGGCATTGAATGCGCAAAGTTGTGCAACTTTTGATTTTGTTTTCAGGTGCATATTTGAATTGTGTGGAGAGATTTTACGTCACAGACAGTGTTTATGCCACATGATGATGCAAACTTATATGACGTAGGTTTGCAAAGATTTAATTTAAAAAAATAAAACCGTCACTCACCGTATCACTAAGTTCGAAGGGAAATTTCGTCCTTAATCTAGTGGTATAATAACATATAATATATGTATGTTGTTATTTCGAAAACAACAGGCAGCACCAGAAACACATTTATTTCATAGTCATTGACTTCGATGATGATGCGATAAAATTCACCTATTTTTCAATGAAATTACTTCTTTCTTATATTTTCCTTATCCCAACATAGAAAAACCCGGCAATAGGTGTCATTTTAAATCTATCTAAATCAATCTTAAACGGAACTAAATTATTGAAAAGAGGTGATATTTTATTTTAACCTTAAAAAAAAAGAGGGGTAATTGCATACGGATTGAAGGTCTGCCAACAAATAAATTTTTCAAAACGTGCTGCGATCCGCGAACAACAACTTTTTTGTTTTTTGGTTATTCCAAACACTTAATCGGAGACAAATCGTAGTCTTCAATACGGAAAAGATCACTTCGAGGACCTTTGTTTCACCAGCTGTGTTACGCCTTCTGCCAAATGAAATCGTATTTAAAATCTTAGATTGAATCCCTGCAATCGTCAATTTTTTGCTGTTGTCTTCCCAAAATAATTTTTTCGAATTAAGTCACTGGTATGCTACCAGGTAGTTACTGTGATTATAGGCCAGCATTGTAAAAATTTAAGGACAAAAGGTCGGACAAACTTTCGCTGGTTTTGAAATTTGAACATTCCTTTTGATTTCCATAATGCTGCAAAGTTGTTTTGTGACAATATCGTAGTCGATATTGGTACGCATTGCTTACAAAATTACTTGAACTATGCCATCTCCTTTTAAGGGCCATCTCGGATTTTCAACTTCTCACGTTTTCCAGTCAACAGATCAGTTTGATTCGTACAACCTAAATTTTTGTTGAATTTTGCCTGTTTTATGTAACGTTCGATATTTCAGTACCAAACTAACAAGCAACGCACTTTACACTCTTTCCGTTTCTCGCTTCGTTCAAAATTTCGCATTATTGCTGTAGATTTGAAAACTAATAACTAAAAATAATAATGTTTTGTTGAAAGGACAGCTTTATTTGATAAACCGTTTCCTTTAACACCTTCGTGCCCTTGTTGAACATAGGTAACTCGTTTACTTTGCGTTTTCATTCCTTACGAGCGCAGTTGCAGATAGGAGGCTAGTGAGTGTTCTTATAGGCGCCACACTGTCTGGGCTGATTTACCTGTTCCTTCAGTTTTTATCTGCAGATTGATGAGCTCATCTACACATTCTATGTACTATATGTCGAAGATTTCAGGCCAAATATCGAGACGAAAGATTACAAATGTATGCTACTACTCCTCATAATGATAGAATTTGTTAGCTTTCATTGAAAATATATTCCTTGTCAAGTTGTCAATCGCCGCAGATTCCTATGTTACAAAAAAAAGTTTGAGAAATGAGAAGTTAAATCAAGTTTCTTAGTATGTTAACATTTTTTTGTGCCCAGTGTAATGTCTATTGACGAAGTGACCTAGTGTTCTGAGTCCGCAAAAAAACCCGCAAGTTTTTTTTCAACTGAGTCCTAATTCGAGTTCCAAACATGGAGAACTTGTGACCAAAACTCATATGAGTTTCATACCACTACACATTCTTTTGTATTCTCACATTATTATTCAGCTCACTCTTTGTACAATTTTGCCACGCTACTTTGCGGTCGTAAAAGGTTTTCCTATAGAGACTTCTTGACGCTATTCACCCTGTTTTGCCAAATCACCATAGGTAGATATCACGTTCAACAACACGTGCAAATAATATAATTGTATCAAAATGGGTATTCTGTTCGGGCAACACTTCGCTCATTTTACGGTCGCCATTATCGACCTGCCGAGAGGATTGAGTCTACTGGTTCAGTAAACGCTCAGCCAATACACGTTCGTCGACAAACCGCAAGATCTGACGAAAACATCGCCGCTGCCCGTGAAAGTGTGCAGGGGAATCCGAGGCTTTCGCAGACCACAACTTGACATATTTTGCTTTGTGATTTGGACCTGTAACCGTACGAAAATCAACTGACCCAATAGCTGAAGGATAGACAACGACGTGTTTCCGCTGAATGGGCTCTGAAGCAGTTGGAAACTGACCCTTATTTTCACCGAAGAATCATTTTCAGCGATGAGGCCCATTTCTGGATGAATGAGTACATCCACAAACAGAATTGTGGTATTTGGGGCGATACCAATACAAGATTCAATGCATCCCGAAAAGGTTGGCCAGGCTATCACCGTGACGAGCAAGCGCTATTGGTCGATGATTACCAACTTCTTTTGGCCTGAATTGGATCATATGGACACCAACGGCATGTGGTCTCAACAGGCCACACAGCCCACGCCACATTGGAAATTCTGCACGAGCGATTCGAGGGCATGGTAATCTCATGTGGAGGTGATGTGAACTGACCACCGAAATCGTGCAATTTGACCCTGTTGGACTTTTTCTTGTTAGGTTTTCTGAAGTCGCAGATCTATGCGAATAAACAACAAACCAGAGCGGCCCTCGCAGCCAATATAACCCATGCCATCGGTAAAATTCAGCCAGAGTCTTGGAAGCCGCCGCGGACATTTGAACGATTTTATATTCACTCCATACGAATAAAAAATTTCGATAATATCTCACACACATTTTGTATTACTTAAATTTTAAGAAAGGAAGCGCTCAATGAAACAGCCTTTTAATACTCGTATCTCGCAGATTGGAAAGTATCAATAAGTATCTCCAGTGCCTCGGCTGAAGTTGCCATGACGTTGGAATAGCTGGTGATTCTGCGGCTCCTTTGCAAAAATATTTTTTATCCGAGCTAGATTTTGGCTGCTCTTCCTCAATTCCTTGCATTCTTCGTTGGTGTTTTTGCTGTTTTTGGTGTTTTTGGGTTAATTGCTCCCTACAACTCATGTGAAACTCAAAGTTCCTTCTTTATACCTACATATACATATGTCATTTGTTTTCGTGAATATTTTATGGCACGATTAACCGAATGTTTATTTCTAAAGCAAGTAACTATGAACATAGACTTCCAGTTTAATTTAATTAAGTTTTAGAGTTATGATCCTACGACTAGGTGCAATGCTAAATTTGTATCAATCCATCTGTAAACAGGGAATGCAAGGGCTTGATTTAGTGTTATCCATTCTTCCATCCATTCTTTTTTTTCTTGATTTAGTTAGACTTATGATATAAAAATAATCTTCTTATTAGGTGCTTGAAAACCGTACTTATAAAATTGTATAGACTGTAATTTTTTGTTTCCTTTAATATATATGTTTGTATCCTGATTGAATTGAAAGAAGAGTGTATATCATTTATGTCCAGGAATAATCTTAGGATTAAATTCTTCTGCTTTCACCTTTCCAACATCCTTGAAGGTACATATTAATAAGGTATAAAAAATCCAGAATTAAAAATAGTTTCGACCTTATAGAAGTATATACGATGTACATATATAAAGAACATTATGCATTTTAAGCTTCTTTTCGGAATTCAATTCAGGTTTTGGTCTCGCACAGCTCAAGCTATCAAACCCAAATCGGTTTCATTTAAAAACGAACACCTGAAAAGGATTTGCTTAAATTTGAATCGGTGGTTTCTACTTTATAACAAAAAACTGACAAAAAAAATTAGAGCTTCTCCTTCTTCTTCTTGATGTTCTTTAGACTACCTGTAGTACCTCCCAAATTTTGTCTTTCGATTTGGAGCACTATTTTCGTAACTTTCGGCAAGTTCGCCGATGCGAATGAGGTCTGCATCACTGATGCACCAAAAACATCCTAAGACAACTATGCCACAGCAATGGGTCAAATTCACTGCAGCATGACTTCGAATTTCAACTCATATGTGTATAAGGCTTTAAATCTTCGTTTTGAAAGTGTTGTAAAGGTTTTCGTATCGCTTCCTTAGCAAAAAGGAAGTCATGGTGCAAGATCTATAAGTCCACTGATTTTGTAAATGAAGCCTCGCGGCAGAGCAAAATGATAGCAATTATCCTTCTCAAAGTTAAAGCTTATGGACACATCATCCGAAAATTCAGTAGTTTCACTTCATTCTTTTTTCAAAGATACGCAATCTATCGAAATCCGCGTCGTAGGAACTATAAAAATCCGAAAACAAAACAAAACGGACTGGATGTGATCCCCTCAAATAACGAACTTCCAGTTTTTACTAGAAAGAAAAAGATAGCACGCTGAACACTTTCTTTTACTCAAAAGCAAGACTTTCCACCTCTCGACTGTGGCTTAGTGCTTTAATATCATCCTGACTCAAAACTTTCATGGAAATGGAGTGTTGTAAATTAATTAAATTGATTCCTCTATGCAATGCAGAAGAGAGGTTGACAAAAGAGCTCAATAGTTTTTACTTACTTTAAGGAGAGTCTGGGATTACCTGACACGGCAATTTTTCTAAGACGAAAATCATGCAATCAAAAAGGTTTCATAAGTTAAGAGTAACGTCAAAACACATTTAAAATTAAACGTTCGTGGAATTGTTGAGATGGTATAATAATAATGAGGCTAAAATAAAGTCAATTAAGTTAAGCTTTTTAGACATATCACTATCCAAGCGAAAGAATCAAAATATAAAAACGGCAGTCTAAGTCACTTCAATCTTAAAATTTTAAAGAGTTAAAAATGCACCATATACTGAACTATATTTAAAATAACAAACATCCTTTGGCCACACATTTGCTCAACTTCATAACCCAAATAAAACCTAACTTCCGGTTGAAAAAAGATCTTTCCTTATATAACCGAACGATCCTAATTTTTGAATTTCCAAATGGGAAGTTCATGGTGTTGACAGGGAAAATCGCACTTTTATTTTTGAGTTCAGAGTAGAGCCTAAACCGTCAAAAAAACAATGCTTCTTTGTGGGCTTAGTCATATCAGGGCATACCCTACGCGTCCAGGGAAAAATTTAACGCAGCTCACATTGGTCGACCCTTAACTATCAATATTTTTTGTTTTCCGACTTATTTTGAGAAAATGTCAAAGTGCAAACACTTTTGATTTGATTTTCAAAAAAACCGTATAATTATAACGAAATTGATACACATAAATGTTTAGAAAGTTAAGAATATTGACAAAAGTAAAAGAGTCTATTTCGACCCATTTTACTACAATTACCTTTTATAAAAACAGGTAGAATACGAGTATATATTTCTTAGAAATGCTTGGAAGAAATGCCACACGTTGTACCTGAATTGCAGATAAGATACAGTACATCAACAATTTAAAAACAATTTAAAAATTTCGGAGCTTGTAACATTTATTAATTAGAAAATCATTATCCTTCAATTTAATTTTTAATTGGCGTCAGAATCGCATTCTTATCGTACCACCATATCGAGGTTTGGAAGGGAAAGAGAATCTTAAGCATATGTATTGCCACACAAGCAGACTTTATCCCACATAATACAATTAAATGTTCCGTGAGACAAAAATAGTATGATCATTAAATAATGTCTAAACAAGGGTTTTTTTCTTAACTGATATATGGGTGGATACCTTATTTTTAATGTCTCTTAATTATAGTTCTTAAACAGCGATGTTCACCTTCAGTCTAAAAATCTTCTCATCCAACTATTTAAACCAACCTTTAAATTGATCTAATAATATATTTATTATCAATTATTATTATTAATTTATATTTATTATACAGTATCTCACATCCGTATTCGTACAAACACCTTATACTACATTATTAATAAAAAACTCAACAACAAACACTTTGTTGCCAATATGCTTATTAACATTACACTAATAAAAGAAAATCCTTATTTATGAAAAACAACAGAATAGAAAATTAAAAATAAATAAAAACAAAATAGACTCTATTCATGACTTCACTTTCGTATTCGTACAAAGCAAGCTCACGTAACTAAAATAAATTAAATTTAATTTTAAGTACTATGTTGGGTATCCATTTTATTGGATGATGTTTCTTAGACGATTGGGCATCGAATCCACCGATTTTTTCTTAACGTTAGGTCCAATTTGTTCCCATTCCCCTTTAAGAACCTCTCTCAACTGCTTCGTGTTATTTGTTTCACATTGGTGTACTTTTTTCTTTGAATGGGCCCATAGATTTTCCATAGGGTTTATATCAGGCGATTGTAGAGATGTTTCCAATAGCCGAGGACAATTGTTAAGCAACCGTAGTCGGGTGTTCAGAGCTTAAAGTTTTGGGTCGTTGTCCTGATAATAATTAAAAGTGTCTCTAATTTCCAACTTGGTGGCGCTAGTACGCAAATTATCTTTCAGGATATAAATATACCACCTGTCCACCGTCTATTATCCCGTCTATAAAGACCAGATTTCCGGTGCCAACAGCGGAAAAGCAACCCCAAACCCAAACCCACCTCCGTGTTTTACCATAGGTGCCAAATTTTCCATACTTTCTAGTGCCTATTTGACCGGAATACATTAAATTTTGACTCATCAGCAAAAATCACCGTATTACAAAAATATTGATCTTTGCTAGAGTATTGTCTAGCAAATGCCAGGCGCTTCCATCGATTTGTCTTGCTAATAAGAGGTTTTCTTAGTGCAGTTTTCTGCTCCTATACCCATATTTTTTTAACACCCTTCTCACAGTTTCTGCACAGACAGTCTTTCCAGTTCTTTCGCTAACTTAAAGAACTAATTTTTGATGCACTTATTTAAGGATCTTTCTTTATTTCTTTTAAAATTTGACGTTCGTCTCTGTCACTCAACACTCTTCAGTTTACATTTCTTGGTTTATTGACTAAAGAATTTGCACTTTTAAACTTTTTTATTATGTATTCGTACTGTTGAATGTGTTCCTTCAATCATTTCACCAATTTCGCGATATGTTTTACCACTTTCAACTTCCACAGCCTGAACTATCGTTAGTTTCGAAGGTTTGTGCTTGTACGAATATGAAAGTGTCGTAATAAATGGGACCTTTTAAATTTTTTATTTTTCAATGTAGTTGTTTTGAATAAAAAATCTTTTGTTTTTTATAACAGTAATGTTAATAAGAAAAATGGCCAGGCAAAAACATACAAACTAAAAATAATTTCGAGATTTTCATTGATAATGCAGTATTAGATGTTTGGACGAATATGAATGTGAGATACTGTATATTGTTAAATATTAATTACTTATTATTTTACATTTATTATGTATGCTAGTGCTATAGTATAAAAATTAAAAGTTTTTAATTGCATTACTTTTTATTTTTTGTGGAAAGTTGCTGAACTAGATTAGAGTCATTAATGTCCTCCTATTGTATTGCATCCGTACTGTCTACCTGATATGTTCGCAGGTTTGGCTTTGCTTAATATCGACAGTCATCTCGGGATCTGATTACTTCTCCACTTAAGAACACTATTGCTGCGTTTGTAAGTTCCAGGACTCTTCAAGCCAACCACTCTTTAGTGTCGCATTGGAAGTTGGATTGATACAGCTTCTCAAATTGTAGTAACAAGATGCACAAATTTAACCATTATTAAACTGTTACACTTGACTTTCTCATAGTCCATGGGAAAAACGATGGTCTTAGATTGTTGCGCGAAATCACCTGCAAAACTTTCATTTCATTAACGACAGGATAGTGTAACATTTTTGTAAACATTATGAGTTATCGGCATAAGCTCTTAATTATGTGCGTTCTGGTTTAACCAGTGTGCACAAACGTTCAGCTTACTGCCGACTTTGAGCGAACCCAGAAACTCTATCATAGATGTTGTACTCTACGGAGCGTCAAAGATGTCACTTCACGGATAGGAACACAAAATTTGTCGCTCAGGATGAGCAACTGAGTCACAGGAACACATTTATGTTAGTCATACTCAAATTTAAAAAAAACGAGGGGTGAAATATATTTTTGTTTTTTTAGTCAAGTTTTTAATTCCAGTTTCATTTACAAGTCTTTCAATCTTGGGATTTTTGTGTCTGGTGCCCTTCTTTTACTTATCGTGGATGTTTTTTTTTAAAGGGGGCAAGCGAGTCTAGAGGCATGAATTTCATGTAATTATTTAAGTCAAAAAAGGCAATTAATATTTTTTCTCTCCATTTTTTATTTATTATTTATTAACATAACAAGAATACAGAAAAAAATCAAAATCAAGTATAAGTCATGAAATGATATTGTAGTCGTACATTTATTCAATCTGCCATTCCTTCTTCATACATCGGACCTTCCTCGACTTCGAAAAAACTATTTTCCGGGTTTCTCTCTTCATATCGAGCAGTTCTGGCCTTCTTTGATGCGTTGGATGCTCGTATCTCGGAGCGGTCAATCGTTTCACAGCAAATCAATGAGCTTCCGGGCCAATTTTCATTCAAATAAGCTCCATCATTTTAAAAATAGGAATGAAGCCTTCATAAGAAATTCAAACAGCAATAAATGTCGCTATCTCAATCATCTTAGGTCCGGAATGAATATGTTTTGGATCGAAAGTCCGAATCAAAGACTAAGTGAACACCAAATGTAAAAGATACAAGTCACCTTGGGTTCTTGTATTACAATATGTTGAAAGGACAAAAAATTTTACTGAGAAATATTGATTCAGGTCTAATGTCTTTTGTTCGATTAGTTCCGACCAAACCAGTTTGGATTCCGGGTCAGCAAAATACCGATATCTCCGAAAATAATTTGAATTTTGAAAAATCCTCTTGCAGATACATTCTTGAATAGTTAAACTTTGAAAATATAAAAAAATCATATCTAAAATCTAAGTTGACTTCGCTTCCAATCACTTCACTCTCATATTAATCCAGATACGTTAATTTGTTCTCAAATGACAACTTCCAATATTTACAATCAACAATTTTTTACATTATATCAACTCGCATCTACGTAACTTCATGTTTAACTTCAGGAAAAAAAAAATTTTTGCGTAGTGAATTGGGTTTTTCTATCACACGAACCAAGCACATTTTAGCACAATTTTTTTTAAGGCGAAATTCCAATATGGCGGTTCTAACTTCATGGACATTGTTTTTTTGTTTTATCCTAATTTTTTTGAGGACCAACTTTATTAGGCTCTTCTTCAATACCTACGACAGATGGTGTCAATATCGTCTGCAAACCTCAATAGCTGAACATGAAAAAGCTTTTGCCTTTGACGTTGACGTCTTTCCAACGAGCCATTGCTCTGTATGATCCAGTGCGGTGAATGTTGTTTTATCCGGCCCCGCAGTCGGTGGTGATTCTCGAATTGGTTCTTTGCAACTAGTTGTTTCAAAACATCCCGAATTTGGTAGATGTTCTATTTCGTTCTAAATCCCAGTAGCTCCGCACTCTTATCTTTCTGCTCGAGTCTTTCTTTGTAGTGTTTTTATCTCCCTTTCTGGAAGCTCTTGTAATCGGCCCAGCTTCCGGAATTCTGATCGTTTTGAGGTCCCAGGAGTCGTATTCCATTGTTTTAGAAAGATGCTTGTATGTATGTACGTACGTGCGCGCAGATTATTTCGCATATCTTGAGTAAGAATCAAGCCCTCGAGTCCAAATTGATTTCATTCGAAGTGCATTTGCAGAATGACGACCTGAAAAAAATTTTATTTTAAAATCAAATAAATTTTCTAATGAAAAAAAACTCTATTTAACTTACAGCTTAAAACTTAAAGTAGGACAACTTAAGATATAAACATTTGTATAAATATAAACACTGCTGTGTTTGTATAAAATTGTTTGTCTATTTCTTCATTCATTTTTATATTATCATGCAATTTTAATTTCTTGCTAATAAACGATAATAATGATAATATTTCTTCACTTATTTTAAAAAAAATAATTGGAACAAGCTTTACCAAAATAATAGTTATCACAACGACCAAATCAGGATAATGCAATAACTTAAAAGACTTTGGTTATAAAAAATGGTTCGTTAAAATTTCACCTCATACTTGCACCAATTTAGAGCGATAAACTTCTTAATATGTGATCACTTTACAGCTCTAGATCATGTGGTTATGATGGAATTTGATATCATCTGCTCAAGAACATATTACTTTTTGTTGTAGACATATAAGTTTATATATTTAACTTAAGTATTTCCTTTTCAAAAAAAGGTTGTAATAGTGACAAAAATAATTATAAGCCAATTTCTTTATTAAACAGAGTATCTAAGGTTTTTGAAAAACCATCAAGAAGAGAATGCCGAGTTACCCGGCAAAAATAAACTTTCTTAATCCTGCTCAGCTTGGCTTTAGTAAAGGGATTGCTCTTTTGAAGTTTTGTTCCTTTATTTATAAGCTTTTGACATGGTCAACCATAGAGTTTTATTAAAAAAATTATACAAGTCCTGCTTAAAGGAATGACCTCTTAAAAAATCATAATAGGTACATTAGCTAACAGACCGAAAACGACAAACCTAGGTGTGCCTCAGGGATCAGTCCTGGGTCCCATGCTCTTCCTCATTTACATTAACTCTTTACTTAGCCAACCGTTTATAGGGAAAGTTACAACTTTCGCATATAATCTTGGCATTGCATACCACTTGGATAGTCCCCTAGACATAAGCGCGGATATAAATCATAATGGTTACCTTCTGGGGTTGTGGTTTTCAAAACTAGTTGTCAGCAACAAAACTTAATTAAGTACTTTAGTCTAAATATGCAAGTCTGTTTATTGCAAAAGGACTAATGTCTCAAATTGTATTTTTGAAGCAACCACAAAGACAGTGCTGTTTAAATAGGCATCTTGTGACCAACGCTATTTTAAAATTGAAACAGAAAATCAGTTTAGATATTTACGAAATAAGTACATACTATAAATGCAGTTTTTATCGTCTTAAACAACTTTGCGACATTAAAACTTTAAAATCCGTATATTATGGAAAAGTTCAAACAAAAATACAGTTCGGAATAAGTTGCTGGAGTGGGGTTTACCAAACAAAGATTGAACCATTGATTTTTGTGGGTCAATCGTCTAACTTCTTCTATAGTTTTGTTCAGAGCATTGAAAACTCTGCCATTGAAACATATGAACTTTTTTAAAGTTTCAAAAATACTCTTTATAAAAAGTGGC
Organism: Orthonevra nobilis; assembly: GCA_963555765.1. NCBI lineage: Eukaryota > Metazoa > Arthropoda > Insecta > Diptera > Syrphidae > Orthonevra > Orthonevra nobilis. The sequence goes on along the minus strand of OY743224.1, from coordinate 74,399,726 downwards.
TATTTACAAAGCCCTTTTTCTAATTTGCGCAGCAATTCAATTAATGTTGTAGTTATTCCTCCTTGTCGTACAACTCTACCCAAAAACGTTTTCTCGGTCGTGTCGTGCAAACTTTTTTTAATAAACTTCCTATTAATATCTGACGAATAAGATCCTTGTCTCAATTCTTCAAAATGTGGCTTCTTGTACAGCTTAGACATGAAATCATTACCCACCGTTTTATTTATTCGCACACAAACCATATTTTTAATCAATAAATCGCACTGTTCCTAGCTCTTATTTTGTTAGTAAGGCACACTGCAATTTTTTAAAGATTCAAAATGTTCCGCAGACATTCGTTAACGTCAATTCTTGGTTGAATAAAAAAGTACGCACAACTTGCTGCTTACAATTTGTGGTTTTCATTATTTGTCAAATTAAATGTGTTGAAATGTTTCCCATTTTAAAGACACCGTCTTATCGTCTTTTGACTTGACTCTAAAGAAATTTATTTGTGTGTTTATTTTAACTAGTTATTGATACCCTTGACTCAAGCACTCTTCGCAGCAATTTTTTTTTAATGTGAAGTCCTATATTTGAGGGAAAGATGATACCTCTACGTCGCAACGTACGAGCACTTAAAACTAAATAGTAACTCCACAGTATTCGGTCACATAAAAGCAGTGCGTTTGTGTGATTGATTGACACTAAATTTTCATTCTGACATTAAGTACTTCATAGAGCAAAACTAATGTACAATTGTATTGTGGCTTTGTACAGTGACTATGAGTAGGTGCTGGCCTTTGAATCACTGTTCCGTAAGCTTCACAGCTTTAAAAACGTTCCATTGATACCTCATGTTTTGGTTTGAACTGAATTGATGAAGTTCTTTGCTTGTCTCTGGTCTTGGGAGCTAGTCCAATAGTTGGTTAGACTGTCATCCACATCGTCGGTCGATGCCACCAGGAATAACACTTTAATAGTGTATATAGTATTTCGACTTGTTTGTATCCGTCTTTATGTAATACCTAGTAGAATGAGAGCCAGCACCTGCCAGACATATGTTGAAGAATAAAGGCTGAAATAATTTTTTTTTACAAACCTTGTTTTAGGGTACCTTCCCAAGGTATAAGTTAACAAGGGTCTGGTTCATAAACTTTTTCACTATTTTCGAATGACTATTTTAAGTCAGTATCTAAGAAGCCAGACCTATCCGAAGGTATAATGTCAGATACTCCTTGAGAGCTTTGTCCATGCATATGAATGAATGTAGGAGAGTACTAGTAAAACTTATAATTAATACATATTTAAAGGGTTAATTACCGTCTTCAAACTATTACTTATTAAATGAATATGGGTTAAAAGAAGATTTGTTTTATAAAAATTTAAGTAGATAAATTAAGTTCAATATTGAACTTATTGGTAAATATATATATTCATAATTAATATTAAATTTACATTAAAAATTGTGTTACATTTAAGGGGGGAAATCACGGTAAAATTTTAAATTTTTCGAAAAAAAAATTTTTCGCTTAAAAGATGCTTAAGGGTCTTGAGAATAATATACCAAATGATGGAATACGGCAAAAGTGTCCGAGTGACCAAATTTTTCACTCTGCGGTAACGCCACTCCGTTATGCTCATATATCTTCATATGGTTTCTCAGTACTTAAAACTTTAAACGCGTTTTTCTCGAAACCACTTTTTTTTAGCTCGCCGAAGGCATAACTCGAGCAAATCTTTACCGATCGACTTGAAATTTTGACAGAATCTTCGAAATATCTTTCTCCAATGAGCTACGTAGGATTTTTTATTTTACATGGCTTAATTTTTTTTATCGACGGTCTTATGGCGTTTTTTTTTGTTAAAAATTTCACTTTATTTTCAAACACGCACCATTTTTCAAAAAATCAATATATCGAAAAAATCCTACGTAGCTCGCTAGCTGTTATATGAAAACCAAAAAAATTTGGTGTTTGCTTCCAGGTCAAAAATTAAGGAGTTTACGTCTTCGGCCATCGACACGCTTTCAAAAATAGGCACCTTGAGGCATATGCTGCGCAGCCGCCATTTTTGAATATATTTTATTGAAAAAATTACATTTTGTACTTTTTTAGTATTGCTATAAAACCTAATTTTCGATTGATACTTTTATTCAGCCAAAATTAATTCCCGAAAATATGCCTATTTTTTGTGTGCTATTGTGATTTCCCCCCTTAAGGTTGGTTACTGAGCGATTGACCTCCAGGCAATCGCAAATCCGCAAATTGCCAACAGCCTAATCGTTACCAAACGGAAACCGACCCGGTATCCTTGTGTTTAGTATGCAGACGTTGTATGAAAAAAATTGTATTTTTATTTCAATGTTTCTGAACGAGCTGTTGCTCGGCACATTTTTTTAACATCTCTCTAAACATCTGTACAGATTTATATATTAACGTTACGACCGGAAGCAATTTTCGTTTGATTTTGAAAAAGAAAAAAATTAAATGCCGCTTCGTTTTCGGCGAACAAAAAATTATATTTTCGCTTTGACGTAGATTCAGCTTCAACGTAGCAGATATGTTCTTAACATCTCTAAGACGCGATGAGATTTTGCACGATGAAGTCTGTTGATTATCACATGAACTGTTAACATCGACTGTATTTGTTTGAAAATCACTCTTCTGAAGAAGGTTAACAAATTTAACAATGTACTTATATGTCAAGTTCCAATTTTTATCGTAGTGAATTGGATTTTTCTTTTTTTATCATTTTCTTTTCGGCACATGGTAGCACATGCCGAGCACATCTAGGCACATTATTTGTCGTTCCTATCGAATCAAAACACAAGGCCAAATTCACTTGAGAAAAAGGACCTCTCTATAAAAATATAGTGCACGTGATAGCACAAACTAAGCACATTTTAGCACAATTTTTTTTAAGGTGAAATTCCAATATGGTGGTTCTAACTTTATGGACATTCTCTCACGTATAGTTTCAGCCAGTTTTTATTCGGTGGATGGTGGTCATTAACCCTTTAAGTACGTATGGCTATATATGTAAATGTTAATGTTCAATAATCATTTGATTTATATATATATATATTAATAAATTTTATCAATTAATAGTTTTACTACTTCTCTTTTACTTTCATTTATATTAATGTGCATTTCTCTCTCGGGGCGTTTGACCTTATACCGCGCGTGTTAGACCCTTCGGATACGTCAGGCTTCTTAAAGACTGTCATTCGAAGACAATGCGCAACTCTAGCTTTGATGCTTTAACTCGAGAGTTATGTACCACGCCCCTTATTACTTAATACTTATTGGCGAAGGCACCATTAGGCAAGATTTATAACCCAAAAACATTGATCTCTAACTAGTCAGAATAGGAAAAAAATAGTTTAGCCTTCATACTTTAGCGTATGTCTTGCAGGCGCTGGCTTTGAGTCTATAGATTACATAAAAAAACCTGTAAGCAAAAAAAATTCGTTTTATTCCAACTCATAAAGTTATTTTCACATCTCTAATTAATACTTTTAAGATGAAGCCAAATTGGTTAAAACTTTTATTAGCGAGCAATAAAGCATTCGTATTTTTTTTCAAATGCATTTCGTAGTTTTGCAAGTTGAATTCGTAGATTTGGCTTTTTTTACTTTAACACTAAAATGATTTCCTCAGGGCAAATATGATCAAAATTTGCTAAAAATGCTAAAACCTAATTGTTGGCTGCTAGATATATTTCTGGCCTGATAATGAAAATGCGAATATTTATCATCAAACGTGGTTTTATTGTTTTTCAAAGTATTCTCCAGCATGATTTATACACTTTTGCATGCGCTCAAACCAATTGTCGAAACACTTTTTCCACTCCGATTGAGACACCGCCAAAACATGGTTTTTGAACGCTTCAACAGCATGTTCTGGCGACGAAAATCGTTGACCACGCATTTTTTTTCTTGATGTGCGGGAAAGAAAAGAAGTCATTGGGTGCCAAGTCAGGGCTGTACGGTGGATGACTCATCAATTCGACGTTTTGGCCGGTCGACGTTTTCGAGCCTTTTTTTGAGCGATTGTCAAATTGTGAGGGATCCAATGAGAACAAACCTTTTTTACGGCCAGGTGTACATACAATATCGAATGTATGCTAGTGTGAGAAATGCCCAGGGATGCCGCTATCTCACGGTATGTCACATGACGATCTTGCATTATCAATTCACGCACGGCATCAATGTTCTCTGGCACAACGGCCGTTTTCGGACGACCTTCACGGAATTCGTCTTTGAGCGAGCGTCGGCTGAATTCATTAAACCAGTTTTCACAGTGCTTTAGGATGGTGCTTCATCGCCATATAAAGATTTAAGTTCATCAATGCACTCTTGTCGTGATAATCCACGTCGAAAGTTGTGAAAAATGATCACACGACAGTGTTCACGAGTTAATTCCATTTTTTTGCCGAGATGAATTTTTCAAGTCTCTGTAAATAAAACAATTCACGATTAAACGACAACACGTTCTGAGTGATGTTATTCTAAAAAATGTCAAACATTCGAATGGATATGTCAGATTGCACCTGGCAACACTTAGTGTATATCTAGCAGCCTACGTAATGTTTTTATTATAATTATTTTTCAATATAAACTACTCTTACATTTTTACTTAAATTAAGCCTTTTCTTCGCCTTTCTATTCATGGGAAATAAAACTTTTCAGAATTTACTGCGAGAAGGTGGCAGTTTTTAAACTCCATATGGTGTTGGTTTTCCGCGAGCTTCCCTTACCTCTAACCGAGGTAATGCTGTGTATGTAGCTTCTTCACACTTGCAGGAGCTGGTATCCTCAAAATCATTGTCATTACGTTGTTAGAATTATTATCTTGCGGTATGACAGCTCTCTGTACATATTTCGTCAATATTTAAGCCGAGACCAAACGCCTCGGTGGCGCAGTAGGCAGCGCGTAAGTCTCATATTTAAGCCCAGAGCAATTCAATAAAGTGTTAAAGTGAAAAAAAAACAAATCTTCGAATTCAATTTGAAAAATATACGAATTTAAAGTGAAAATGGTATACTAAGGTCAGATTATATAAATAATGATTAAAAAACGTATCACTAAACTTTCGCAAGAAAATAAGCACAATAAGATTACGCGTCCAGTCAACGAGACGAATTGGAGAAGAGAATTCGATGTCCTCGGTTTTGTACTCCAAAGAACCTCGACCGGAAAAGACTTTGCCGCCGAAACTGGGCTGATAGATGAATGAATATGAAATATAGCATTGCCAATGGTTGCCGATTTTGGTGAATACCGAATCATTCGGATTCTTCCAGTTGTGGCCTCTCGATTGTCCTTGTTGCGTACTGTTTCCTTTTGGGTTGAGAGCATTGTAACGGAGTGCTCGAGCAGCGGTCGCAGTCTAACAAAGTGTGATCGTGCTTCATTCATTAACCTTTCGGGTTTTTATACTGGAGCCTCAATTTTATGTTGCCAACAGTTTGTAATGATGATGCCATTGGTTCTGTTGTGAAGGCATGATACTGAAAGCAGAGTGATGACGCAATCCTTAAATAATGACGAAAGAAAACTGCGAATTGAATGAATACAAATAAGTCGTTATCAAAATTCTTCGATCGCATTCGAACTCCACCCATAGAGCAATAAAAGCCTATGTTATGGATGGAAATAACTTGATGCGATGTTGAAGTTGTTATAGTAATAGGATTGGGTCAATCCTTGGTGTATCAAATTTTTCGGAGGGCGCTGCCGTGATTGTCGTTGTAAGCTTTAATTTTATGTCCAGATCCCTATTTAAGTTGGGGTCCGACTTCAAACAAATATCAACATTGTGTTTGAGTTATATAAAAACACTTTAAGTTTGTGCATGTTCTATGAGCATTTCATCTTAACGTTCGGTGTTTTGTTTTTTGGGACTTGGATTCGAGCTTTTTCAACTTGTAAAATATGTATAATTTTGTTTACTTTAGTCTAATTATCAAGTTCTTCCAAAAATGCGGCGATTATTTATATTCAAAAGACGCGACTTGAGCGTACGACCTCTTTCGGATAAGTGACGGCGTTTTCGTTGCTTTAGAGCCGGCGATGTTCTTTTGTGAGAACTTCATATTGTCCTTATTTTGGGCTTATTGGTTTCTTGGCATTTAAAACTTAAATCCTGATTCTGATCAGGTTAGTTGAGAGTTGCTTACAATTGGCGCAAATCGGTGAGGCCTCTTTGTTAATGTTGCACTGAATTTGCTCATCGTGCTCCTTTTTGGAAATTCGCCGTCGTGTGCTGTAAGCTTTGGCATCGTTTGCACTTTTGTATCGTTATTTTTTTCAATCCCATGGGCTCGATTAAAACCCTGAAATTAAAAATTGTTTTATTTTATAAATATCTCCAACATTCTCGGCTATTTCAAAGGTAGGGAAGATGAGAAGTAGCAAACCATGATTGGTTTTAATAATTTACTATCCGTTCGTTTCTTTACCAACCAAATGTATGCCCATTCTGTTGTGTCCTCAGCTTTCTCAAAAGTTGTTCTTGCTTCTGTGAAGATCGTGGTGTGCCTTATTGCCTGTTTATTTAACAACCGCTTTCCATATAAGCCAGTATACAATACCCAGATTTGTGGCTTCTTACGAAAGTTCTAGGGGGATTCCTTTGAGTTTAAGGATGTGGAAGCTCTGAATTTTCGAATTTTACTCGTTGAAGATCTGTGTTTTCCTGGATGAGAACTACTATTCGCCATACTGTTTTGCTCGAAAGTCATCATAATTTTTAAAGATTCATTATACGTTCGGTGAAGTATAGATTTAGTTTTCACCCTTCAAATAAAAAAAAATGTCAGATAATACTGAATTTTATCGTTTGAAAACGAATCTTATCAAATAACTAACCAATGGACAACAATTTTATCCTTTGATTTGCTTCTAGAAAAAGTTTGAAAGACCAACAAAACAAAGGAAACCAATTTGTGCTTGCGTATAAGTTGTTGCTTTTTGTTTTGATTTTCTTTAATTTTTAATTTTGTTCCTTTTATCTAATTTCTAAATTTTTCAAAATAGAAAAATTTCTAATAAAAGGCAAATCATCTTACTTTTTTGGCTTTCGGCTGAATATCATTTCTCTTTCTAACTCTACGAAGTCAGCCTCCAAATTTACATTTGTAAACGTAATGGCTGCCATATGTAGGTAGGTGTGATTGACACATCTGAAACACTTGTGGCCCACTTAAATCCTGTTTGGATCCATTGTGATTCATACACCGATTCCTCATTGGCCAGGGGACTATAGACCTTAGAAATACCTGATTGGTATCCAAGTGGTCTCTGTAGAGATTGTCCACCTTATTACCGGTTATAACCAGTTTGTTTTCTTAATGAATTTTGCTATGTTCTGAATCTTTATATCTGACATGTCGTCTAGGTTGCCGAATAAGTAGCTTCCCAGCGTTCTTTTCCTCGTTTTTGCGAGGGCAGGACAAGTGCCTAGTTAGTGTAGTTCGCTTTCTACTTCTTCCTCGTCCCTGCAGCTCCTGCAAAAGTCGTTATGTAGGGCTCCCATTCTTAATGTGTGCGAGCCCATGACACAGTGACCTGTGATAATTCCTACGACCTCACTCATTATATTTATGTTAAAGCTAAGGAGTGCACTTGTCTTTTTTTGGATTAAAGAGAGGCCAATTTGCCTCGAAGTCCTACAGGTGTCTAGTTCCACCCGTCTCCGATTGGTGATATTGATGGCTTGAATTGAGGGGTAAGCGGTAAGGGGGTCCCCTGATTTATTGCCAGTGGCAAGCTCATCCCTATTCTAGCAAGCTCGTCGGCTCTTTCATTGCCTGGAATACCACTATGCCAAGGGACCCAGCATAGGGTAAGATTACATCTGACTGCTTTATCCCTGAGAGATAGGCGGCAAAGTTTAACCATCTTGGATTTAATTGATGGTGTGTCCAGAGCCTTGATGGCCGCCTGGCTGACTATGTATATGACGATAGATAACTCGTCTATCGAATACATTGACAGTAAGCTGGCAGCCTCTTGAATAGCTCTAACTTCTGCCTGGAATCCACTGCAGTGGTTGGGCAATCGAAGGGACAGAGAGAACGAGGTCTCCGGCGAGATCGCAGATACTCCGAGCCCGGTGTCTTCCTTCGTTTTGGAACCGCCCGTGTAAACTTCCAGATTGTCAGATTTTCTGACTATATCTTTCGACCAGTCATCCCTATCTGGGATCAGTATAGTCTGTTATAGGATAGGTGTGATATATTCTGTATGTCTCGGAATTCTCGCATTCTTCATTATTTCCGTATGACCTGGGCTATGTGTTCTGCTCCAGTGGGTACACTCAGTCAATCTAATCACTGCCTTGGTAGCTATCAGTTTCCCGTATATGTCCATGGGAAGCAGTTGTAGCATCTACACCTACTTTTCCAGTCCACTTGATTAGCGAACTTATTTAGCGAGGTTCCCTTAATATCTCTTATGGTATGAAGAAATTTTCCTTTTACGACTAGGGCTAAGTCGTCTGCATAGACTATTGGCTTGCAGCCGATATGACAAAGTATCATAAGAATTTCGTTCACTACCAGTATCCAGTGGAGTGGGGAGAGTACGCCTCCTTGCGGGGTTCCTCTGAGTGCTTGTATATTCTTTGTTATCAAAGAATTTTTCAATGGGGCTGACTAAGCAGTGAATTGCTGTTTCTGTTGAGTATCCCTTACGATAAGCATGTTGAGAAGGTGATATAGATTTGAAGCTGATGCCTTCCCTAATATGTAGATCCACCAGCCTTTCCATTGTTTTCATAAGAAATGAGGAGAGGGTGAGCTGTGTGTGGCTGTTCCACTCTTTGGTATTAATACCACTTTAGCTTACCACCATAGTTTTGGAGTGAAGCTGTATTTTAAACAGCTGCTGAAAATTGCTCTCAGCCATGGTGAAAGTATCTCAAGACCCTGCTACAGTTCGGCCTGGAGATTTGAAGGGCTCAAAGCTATTAACCGCACAATCATGCTTAGATTTAGTTAAGAGACCAGCTGGAATAAAAAGGGGAAGATTGGGACAGGATATTTCAAAATTTCAGATTTGGTTTTTTCGTAGTCTTACTTCGTCCTTCAGCGATGAAATAAAAATTAAATTGCAGAGCGACGTCGCTCTATCGATTATTGATCAGTGGTCTAGGGTTCAGTTTTCACTTCTTTCAATGTCTTCTATATGGACTCTGAGTTGACGTTATTAACACTCGTTCGATATCCACATAAACCGACATTTTTCGCATTTTTTCGTAAGATTAAGCATACTTTCCATCGCCTTTAGCATAAAGAAGATAAGACTGATTTGTCTATGATCTTTTAGTAGCGGACAGTTTAAATGTTGATTTGCAAGTCTACATTTCACAATTCTACGTAATTCAATGATTGGAAACATTTAAAAAGTTAACTGATTCCTCTCGAAGAGCAAAATTGCAAACTGTTGACAAAGTCCTTAGAGTTTTCCATTGTTACAATCACGTTCAGTTTGAGTCACGATATTTTTTTTTTTTTTTTTTTCAAACTTGTTTATTTCCACCATAATTTTAACAATTTTTTTAACGAGAAACAAGATAAACGCTAAATCAATAAATTTACATTTTCGTAAATGGCCAACTCAAAATTGGCTCTCATTACTTATAATTTTATAATATATACTTAGACTAAATTACTAGAACATATTTTGTTTTGTGATATTTATAATTTATATATAATTTACTTTCGAGAAGAAAAGGTGGAGGTTAAAAAACTCCTCATAATAATATATTTTTTAACAAAGAACGAACAAAAACAAACGAAAAAAAACAAAGACCTACAAACTAAGATAAAACTACTTAACCTAACTTTGCCTAATTGTTAGCTTCTACCCAATCTAGCCACCAGTATTTATTTAAATTTGACCTGTTGTCATTATTTACATCTCTATCAGGTACGCTCATGCAGTATTTCCAAATATTGCTTTCATCGCTTGAGTGTGCAGGCACATGGAGGATTCGTTTATCTGTTGCTCTTCTAGCAGCATGATATATGATAGGGACATTACTCGAGTCTGAAAGATAGCCATATGCATCCAGATAAAGAAATGCTTCAGGTGGTATATGTCCACTTATCAATGAATTTCTAAAATACCCAGGGTTAGGATAAAATAAACCCGATATGAATTCATTCTCAATAACATTACTCGACCGCGCAAAATGATTCCTCGCAAGGTCTAGAATGACATTGTCAATTCTAGACACGCCGGAAGCATCCAATAGTCTTTTGTTGGAGACGTAATGCCGAAAGTCGGAATGAGCGCTTCTGTACATTCCCGTGCATGCTCGAAGACATTTCCTCTCAAAAATTCTGTACTTCTCCATATAAGATGGGCTTATGTTCCACCACACTGGACTCGCATAAGTCAAAATTGGACGCACAAAAGCTTGGTAGCAAATGACCTTCACATCTGATCTCAAATAATTGGAATAAAAAAGTTTCTTCAGCGACATAAATGCTGCCCTTGCTTTTTTTAATTGGATATTAACATGATCATTATAATATAGGAATTTATCTAAGTAAACTCCTAAATATCTCACAACAGTTTTTGATTCGATTCGAAGGCCATTTGAAGATGTTATAACCAAATTTCTCCAATTGCGTCGCAAGTCTGAATTGCCCTGTCCTACTGGGGTGCGGAACAGTATGGTTTCGCATTTAGAATTGTTTATTTTTAGTTTCCAATCCTCACAGAATTTTTCGAGAGTATCAAACTTCAGTTGGAGTTCGTTTTTAATTTCGCAAATTTTTGAACCATAAGCATACAGAATGACGTCGTCGGCGAATGCTATTGAGCCATCCAAGTCCCTCAGCATTTTAGAAACGTAAATGTTAAAGAGTATTGGTGCGGATACTGTGCCTTGTAGCAGACCATTAATGACATCAAAAATTTTTTCAGTCTTGTACTTTCTATCTGTTACAACGAATTTCTTCTCGCGTATCATAGATACGATTATCACTGTAAGGTGATGGGGAAACTCATATCTGATTAGTTTGTAAATAAGCCCGTCAATCCAAACCGTGTCAAAGGCTTTCTCGATATCCACTAGACAGGCACCTGTACTTTTCTTTCCATTAAAATTCCAGTTTATATCAGATACTAGTTTTGTAACAGCGTGCACTGCCGAGTGATTTCTTTTAAATCCAAATTGATTTCGCGGTATAATCTCCTTTGTTTCGCACACGAACAATATTGATTTGGTAACAACTACCTCAAAAACCTTCCCAATATTAGGCAGGAGACTAATTGGCCTATAGTTCGAAGGATCTGAAGGATCTTTATTTTTTTTTACAATTGGAAATACCTTTGATATTTTCCAACAGCTTGGGAAGTAGCAGTTGTTAAGCAAATTATTAAAAATCACGCAGTATTGCCTTATGATTTCATCAGGTAAATGTTTAAGTACAATATTTGGAATGCCATCTAATCCCGATGTCTTTTTATTATTGAGCTTCCTGAATATTTCAGTCAATTCATCGAGTGTTGTATAGTAGTTGTTTGTCTGTTCCGTCGTTAGTTCGTCTGCTTTCATATCATCAGAAAATTGAAGAAGAGGGTCAGGTTGTAAGTTAAACCGTGTTAATTCCTCTGCTACTTCGACAGATTTTCGACTTGGGTGTTCTGTGGCGTGGATCGTTGAGTCACGATATACGAATGACAAGCGTGCAAATTTTTTACATTTTATTCCCAGCGGTCAGCGCTACTCATTTACATAAAATTCATACTTGGAATAGGCAATTAAAAATAATGTTTGGTCTTGAGTCTGGCTTAATGCCATACCTCGAAATATGGAAATATACGGGACTGCTTATATGTTCCGGTGCGCTCAACATGCCCTTCAAGCAATGTGATTATGCCACAGCATTCAAGTTCACCTTTTTCCTGATGCCCTTCTACTTAAGGCTTTTGTATTTCTCCTCACAGATTAATTTTTTTTTAAATTGAATTGCCTTTTTTATGAATATCAAAACACCTAAATATTTCTAAAAAATAGCTCAATTTCAATTTTTTTATTATTTAGGCAATGGTATTTCCAGTTTCGTTTAAGTACTCTCCACATTGTTTTAGACTCCGACCCTTTTTCTTGAAGCTCGTTAATGGCTTTGAGATATAATAATTACGGAGAAAAATGGAATTACGGTTATACTTATAAGGAAGGCCAGCTCTATATTTCTGGCATCTGAGCCAAGAGAAATAAAAACTTAGCAATATGTATTTTGTGTTTCAAACAATTCAAGAAGTTAGTTCAAGAATTACGAGATCATATTAATGCCACTTAAAAGAGACAGGATCAATCGGAGGAGAAGGAATTTAAGCACCACCCAACCTGCACACTGGTGAATAAATTTGCTGAAGGTGAAGTCCACGAGGTCTTTTACAAGTGATTAAAAGTTTATTATAGATTAAAGAATGCACATTAAAGGTCTATTACTCTTTAACTACCGAAAAAGGTGAAAAAAGAGCACAGAACAGTCACAGAGAAACATTAAAATCGTGAGCTCTTACATTGTAAATAGCGCGGCAAGAACAACCACAACCTTCGAACATTGTAATTCGTAATTTGTTGTTGTTTATCACCTGTTAGATGTTTCGATCACAGGTTAATTGCTTTCAGCGATAAGTTGTTTCGCCAAAATAAAAAACAAGATTATCATAATACTTGAAGACCCAAGTTGTTATTCGGTATAAAGGGTGATTTTTTAATAGCTATAGGATAGTTTTTCAAAAAAAAAAAACACATAAAATTTAGAAAAATGCATGATATCTTTATTTGAAGCGATAGTACGGTCCATGTTATTTAATATTTGAAGATTATTTCATGCAAATGTTGACCTTGACTGCGCCTCAAATGGTCCATCCGCTTAGTCCAATTTTGGCATACTCTTTCCAACATTTCGGCCGGTATCTCACGAATAAATGCTTTAATGTTGATTCCAATGCGTCAATTGAAGCGGGTTTGTCTGTATAGACATGAGCTTTAACATTGCCCCACAAAAAATAGTCTAAAGGCATTAAATCGCACGATCTAGGCGGCCAATTGACCGGTCCCGAACGTGAAATAAAATGTTCACCGAACTCGCCTCTCAATAAGTTCATTGTTGCCTCTCAATAAGTCTTGTTGAAACCACATGTCATGCAAGTCAAGCTCTTGCATTTTGGGCAAAAAAAAGTTGGATATCATCTCACGGTAGCGCTCACCATTCACAGTTACGTTACGATTCGTTACGTTACGATGCCATCAGCCCATAAATCGCACCAAACTGTGACTTTTTCTGGATGCATTGGTAGCTCTTGCAATGCTTCTGGCTGATATTCACTCCAAAATCGACAATTCTGCTTATTTACGTACCCATTGAGACAAAAATGAGTTTCGTCGCTGAAAACAATTTTTCGGTAAAAAAGTGGATCTTCGGCCAACTTTACAAGAGCCCATTCACCAAAAATTTTACGTTGCGGTAGGTCGTTCGGCTTCAATTCTTGCACCAGCTGTATTTTGAAGGGCATCACACCTAAATCCTTCCGCAAAATTTTCCAAGTTGTTGAGTAACAGAGGCCCAATTACTGCGAACGGCGACGAATCTATAATTGATGGTCATCATTAACACTGGCCGATACAGCTGCGATATTTTCTTCAGTTCGCACTCTACGTAAGCGTGTTGGTGGTTTAATGTCCAACAATGTTAATATGATGCGAAATTTAGTCACAATAGCCCGAAAAGCCGCATCAGTGGGTCGATTAAACTGACCATAAAATGGAAGAAACGCGCGATGAACTTTCTTAACAGAGCACGCATTTTGATAATAAAATTCAATAATTTGCAAACGTTGTTCGTTTGTAAGACGATTCATGGTTAAATTATAGACCAAACTGAAGATGTTTGACAGTGAAACAAAACACGAAACGTGGTCAGCTGTTTAAACCTGTGTTGTCAAAAAGATAAAAGCTAAAAAATCACCCTTTAGAAGTTTATTTACATTGCCATGAAAAAAATTATTACCAATATGCTTCCGTACCACTAAGTCAATGTAGTTATAAATGCAAATACACTTGTTCATTTCCTTCTTATTTGAAGTCAATTTTACAGATTTTTTTTCGTCTTGAACGCACCTATTTGCACTAGCCTTTTGTCGATCAATGCAAATCACCCTGTATATTTATAGCTAAACAAAATACTGTTTTTGTATTTTTTTTTTGTTGGTTCCATTGTAGCTTTTACTTTTAAAATCTATTTTTACGAATAATCTAGTCGGTTGCAGCTTTTCAAGGTCTCAAGTAAATTTAAATAAAAATAATAAAGTTTTGAAATTTGGGAACAAATTAATAGTGTTATCACTGGAGTTGATTAGTGACATAAGGCCTCCAAGTAATAACTGCATCGGCTTGTCCTGCTGGAACTTCAAGTTCGTGTCGCCAAAATAATAGTTCTTCTGGTGGTTCTGTCATTGTTCATTTTTTGCGCTCAGTTAGGTTAGGTTAGCGAAGGCTGTGCAATGACTGCCCCTAACGATTCCCTCTCAGAGATCATTAGGTCCGTGTGAGTCCTTCATAGCCGGAGATACCTGAAACCGCCCCATATACCAACTTGTTCGTAGCCAATTATACTCGTTAGAATGTTCCTGTATTTTTGTCTCAGCTTGAAACTTGTAAGAGCGTTTCGAAAAAGCTTTTGACTTTATTGGGATTTGATTTGAAAACCCAGAACGGTGCTCCTTGAGGGCGGAAATATATATTTTATCTCGCAAGTATCAAAGCGTCTTTATTATAATTATAGGTAATTGTTTTTGTTTTTTTTTAAGTACTCAATAGAATGTAATATCATTCGAATTTTCGCCTAATAATTCAGCAAAGTATAACCTTGTGACATCGAGTCGTGTTTCTTGTTTTGTTAAATTTCGTTTCTTTTGTTTTTTTTTCATCCCGCCTCGATTGCAAGACCAAGCCTCCTTTCTGTGTCTCAAACATAATACATATTTAAATACTTAACATAAAATTCTTTTCGAACAAAATTTTATAAAAATTTCAACAGCTTATGAAAGTGGCTCAAACTGTGCTGGGCACAAAATTATTCACGAAAATTATGAAAGCAACATTCTACGGTCATTTTGTTGCTGGCGAGGACGAAGTCAAAATTGTACCAACTCTAGAAAGGTAAATATTATTACTCCTGAACTATTTTACTAAAGATCCTTTTTTTTTCTTTCTTTTCTTTTCTTTTTTTTTATTCTTTTTATTTCTTCCATACAATGTATTGTGCATAAAACCAACTTTTGCATCTTTTTGCTTAATCAAACTGTGTGAAAAAAAAAATTTTCCCTGCCGATTAAAAAAAAACAAAAATTTTTAATACTTATATAAATTGGAATAAAAAAGCTTATGAAGATCACCCGTACGTTGTTAGGTGACAAGCTTTTCGATCTTCTCATGAAATCAACATTTTACGGACATTTTGTTGCCGGAGAGGACCGCCATAAAATCGTTCCCACACTTGAAAGGTTTTATAAATTATTTTATTGTTTAAGTGACAGGAATGCAATTTTTTAGTTAACAATTCAAGATATGCAACTATGTTTTCATACATAAATATATAACATCACTCATTATTGCTAAACGGCACTTGCTTTAAATTTTTTAACAATATCCTGCATGAGATTGTTTATGTTAGAATGCATATTTTAAATCAAAAAATAATATCTTTTTCTGTGTTTGAAAAGTATGATAATTTACTAAAACCATAAGCAAACTTTAGCAATGTGTGTTTGTTCCACGCACAAAGAGTGTCGTTGCGCTTTCAATTGTTTTGTACGGAATATTACTAAAATACGGTGAAAACCACAAACAATTGTTTTTAAAATCGAAATTGATAGCGAGTTACAAAGCTGCAATATTTCTTTAGGCATCAAATGTAGATTATGTTACATGGCAACGTGTTGTTGTTTAATGATCACTTGCACTCGCTCATAAGACGAAAACTAGTGTGGTATTGCAGTATGGTTCCACCTTGAGGTTGGGTAGCTAGCCGTGGCATAGAGTTTTCAGGGCTAAAATAGGTGAAGAGCCGACCGCTGAAAATGGCACCTGATATGTTAATCGGTATATACTCGTATTAAAAACGCTATCAGTACTTCTTATGAAACAGGCATCGTGACAGGTTACTCATAGAGTAATACCCGTCTTCTCACAGTCATCATTTAGCGCGGTGTTAGTTGTTAGTGAATACAAATAAAGCCGTACACTATACAGAAATAAACAATTAATATAGAAAGTAATTCCATGAGACCCGCAGTCCCTAGCAAGTTACTCCAATAGGGAACTATTTTTTTTAAATTCTAAATGTTCATGTATTTTCTAATCTGATCTTCTTCTTCTTAATAAGAAAATTTTTCATTCCACTTATAAGGCGGACAACCCGAATGTACACTAAAACGTATTCCAAAAGACAAAGGTGTAAAAAGGTTATGTTTTAATTAATAATTGTTTTAAATTTTCTATTAACGTTCTTAATTGTTTTCACAAACAATTCCTTTAAAAAGTTCCTCAAAAGGAATTAAGTAAACTTTACAGGATCGCTTTGTTGTTCGTCTATCTCTCACCACCCTATTTCTCAGGAAGGCGTAGAGGTACATAGCTAAAATTAATAATAAATACTTCTGACAGCGGTCCCTTAAAGCTTTAAAAATCAAGCTGATTATGCGGTATATTTTGATACACGCAAGTGGAACAAAATCAAAAGCGTACTTTATTCAAAAATAAGCGGGAAAACCCTTCGACATTCGATTCCCATAAAGGACAAAGGACATTTATCATACGTAACATTAAGTTTGTACGAAACCTTTATTGCGCGAGTCCGACTAGCACTTGGTCGCTTCACTTTGGACTTTACTTCAAAGGTTTGTTTCAAATTCTGAACAACTTCGGCCTCGGGAATAACTCCAGCCTAAGGAAACATCAAGAGTCTACGGTGGACGCGGGGGGGTTAATATAGACTAGGATTTTTTTATTGTTTAGTTAGGCATGAGGTATTTGTATTTGTATTTGTATTTATTGAATTAAAAATTGCTTTTCACATTAAGATAAATCTTATAATCTAGCGAAAGCCTTAAAAATTAGTTTTACAAATTGTTTATACTATCATAAGCAATTATTTTTCGATACACAAGCTGTTTTAATCCAATTCTGCTTGCCCTATGTCGATTTCCTCACAATGTTTAATTGCATTTATGGCTTTACATGGTTGAAGATGTCCACCCTTTTACCAAATTAACAATTTTGGGAAGTGTTTCAGTTATTGATCTGAATTCAATTGGAGTCATAAGCTAAGCAATGTATTATACATATTACTTATTTAAAAATGTGACACCTTATTTACATGAGTCAACGGAAACGCCCATGTTCTATGCCAAATTTACGGCGTTCCAAGTGGTTCATTTCCAAGGCTAAGATCTCCCGAACAAATTTTATCAAACCAAACGTTCAATGCTACTCATCAACCGCTATATTCTCAAATGCATCTTAAACGATGTCGATGTCGCTGTCAAAGAAACATTAAGTCCTTGCGAAATTTCATAAAGGAGGAGAGTTCAAATTTGGCCGGTTGAGGGAATAATAAACACTTTTGGTGATAAAATAAGTTAACCTACCATGTACCCTTTTTTTAAATTGCACGCTACCCTTATAATGCATTTGCATTGAAAGAGGAGAAGGATTAGGAAAAGAAATCAACGATTTTTGTAGTGTTTTGAGATCAGGTGTGTTTGTGATTTCGATTGCTCCATAGGTCGATTTCAAATAAGGACAGAGGTTTTGATATAACACATTTGTGTTCGCTCAATCCGCAGTATTATATTTGCCATTGTATATTATCTTGAGTAGTTAATACATGTTAAGTTTTTTTAAGAAAATTGCTCCATCACTCTGGCATTATTTTGACGACATGTGATACCTATGTATACAGTAAGACGATTCACGTGGTGAGACCACTATCACAGGTTGACCACTGAAGTGAAACCGCTGTTCATTTGATCCCAACGCAATTGTTGACTGAACCAAATAAATATTTCAAGGATTCAAACCTGGTACCTTTCAATTGATCCAGTTGAAAGGCAGATGCTTTACTTACTGCGCCATTCAGACTTCATGTGGTACAAGTTTAGAGCTTGCTTTCTTCTATATATAGTTCTTATATGAGCCATATCCACCTGTAGAGTGAACATTTGTGCATTTTGCATGCATTTTTTTTTTAATATTTTAATTCAGTCTTAGATAAGAAAAAAGGTTGTCAGGAAAATAAAGCTCAACATTACTGTATTAACCTTAAATCGATAAATATATGAAGACTCATTCAATAAGGCGTATCTTTTCAAATCAGAAGAAAAAATTTATATTTTTACGAAAAATAGTGACTTACTTTCAGCCAAAGTACAAACTGAGGCTAGTAATTAAATGCAAGATAAATCTTTTTTTATCATGCTTTCTTTTCATGTATAAATTGTTTCTTGAGCATTGACGTAGCTTTTATTTCAAACTTCAAGTTGTGTGATTTGTAGCGCCGGCCGTAAAAAAAAAATTATTATCCCGTTTATTCACTTTTAGCACCCATTTAGAAAAGGAACTGAGCTCTTTTTCATCTACTGGCCTAAGCTCTTGTCTCAAAATTGTTCTTCACTCACACTCTCAGCTATATTCCGCTGACCCTGCCTAACGAATATGAGTTCGAGTCTTCACATCACTGACCTATGTTCAGCAATTATATCCAGAATATCTGTGCGGGAAGATGCTTAGTGAAGACAAAAAGCAGTAAAAACTTTACGTGACCTTTTGAAGTACTAAATTTTCTACGCGATGCATGAGCATGTATTTTTTAACAATACGAACGCAAAACTAAGAATGAAAGTTCTTGTTGAATGACCCTATGTAATGGAAAAGTTTACTGAAGCTCACCATACATATTCTAAAGATGTCAGTCCAAGTGATCACAGAACAGAATACCAAAAAAAATGTAAAAATTTAAACAGCGTTTCTCTTTTATTTGGGCTGTATTCCTGACCTCATTAAAGCTCTTAACCGGCGCACTCCGCATATGACTTTTTATCTTATAACAGAATGTTGATTTTTTGATTCCTTTTTATCATTTTGATTAACTAATCAATCAAATAATTTTTTTATTGAAATAACTAATATTTTGATCATACGTGTTGCAAGCTCACGCCTTTTTTAAACACTAAATTCTAAATTATCAACAGGCTGCGATCTTTTGGGGTGAAGCCAATTTTGGATTACTCTGTGGAAGAAGATATATCTCAAGAAGAAGCGGAAAAACGTGAAGTTGAGTAAGTCAACTTATAAATGAAAAATTGCAACTCATTTAAAGAAACTCTATTTTTATCTTCACTTTTCTTTTCTTAACAATTTGATACTTGTTCGCACAGATCCTCAGTATCGAGTGCAGGTGATATTAAAGATGAAGGCACTCTCCCTCAATATCATGTTGATAAATCATTTGCCGATCGAAGATACAAAGTCAGCAGTGCTCGAACGTACTTCTACCTAAACGAAGCAACTTGCGAAAGGAACATGGAGGTTTTTATTAAGTGTCTTGAAGCTATTTCTGGTAAGTTTGTGTCCATTGTAATTTTCTTTTTTTCTATGAAGTGCTTTGATGGTAACGGGTGTATTATTTTTTGTTCAACTGAGTTATTTAAATCACACAAACCAAAATATTAAACAATCTACACATTTCTATTCTCATTTCTGCTCAACAACTTCTTAGTGAAAACGCAAAACAAAAATCGCTTTAATTGTGTGTAACCTAGTCTGTTTCATACCTTCTATCTATTTTTCATATAGAGTATAAAAATCTCCGTCCAGCTAACTTAATAAAAATAAAACTGATATTTACATCAGTGGGATCAGTTTTACATTAAATTTACAATATTGTTCCTCTGGTATAAATACAAGTAAAGTTGATTTAAAGACCATCTGGAATTTAATTTCATCGCTTCACATAACCTTGGCACCCAAACAATTTCGCGTTGTGTGTTATCAACCCGTGGAAGTGGAATCTTAACCAATTGATCGCGTGTGTTTCCTTTTTTGGACGTACTGAACTTGGCCTTACTAAACTTAATATATCGGGTTTTTCAATAAGAGCGCTACAAAAATTTTTTTTTAAACAAAACAAAAAGGCTTTTGGATATCAATGAAATTCTTTATTCCTGTGAAAGTACGTTCGATGCTATTATGTATGGAACTCGATTTCTTTTGCATGGCCACCACGGGCACGCTTGCAGAAGTCCAGACGCTGAACCCAACTTTCGACGATTTTCAAGCATAAATCGGCCGATACTGCCGCAATTTCACGTTCGATATTCGTACGAAGTTCATCAATCGTCGCTGGCTTGTTGGCATAGACCAAAGACTTGACGTAGCCCCACAGGAAATAGTCTAACGGCGTCAAATCGCACGATCGAGGCGGCCAAGCGACTGGACCATTTCGTGAGATAACACGTTCTCCAAACTTGGTTTCCAATAAATTGATTGTGACATTCGCTGTGTGGCTTGTGGCGCTGTCCTGTTCGGACCACATGTCCTCTATGTCCATATCATCCAATTGGGGCCAAAAATATTCGGTTATCATAGAACGGTAGCGATCTACATTCGCAGTAATGTGTTGGTCTTGATCATCACGGAAGAAGTACGGCCCAATGACGCCGCAGGCCCATAAACCAGACCAAACCGTAATTTTTTCGGGATGCAATGATGACTCATGGAGTACGTGTGGATTGCTGCCTGACAAATACCGCATATTTTGTTTATTGACGGGGTCATTCAGCCAGAAATGAGCCTCATCGCTGAAGATGATTTTTCGATGAAAATTCGAATCATTTTCAAGTTGTTGCTCAGCCCAATTCACGAACATACGACGCTTCTGGTTGTCAAGCGCCTTCAGTTGTTGCGTCAATTTAATCTTGTTAGGATGTAGGCCATGATCTTTTCGCAAAATTCGACACAACGACGTCACAGAGATGCCCAACGCTTGAGAACGACTCGTGAGAGACACATTTGGGCTTTCTGCAACTGAAGCCTCAGCGGCAGCAATATTCTCGACACTACCGGCACTTCTTTGTACTGGCACGGGAACATTTTGTACTGTGCCTGTAGATTCAAATTTTTCCACTAGACACTCAATTGTTGATCTGCTAGGACGATAATGACGACCATAAATTGGACGTAGCGCTCTAAACGTTGAGGCCACTGACTCCGAATTACGGTAGTACATTTTAATAATTTCGACTCGTTGTTGCCTCTTATATCTTTTTATCATGAAATGGCAAACCTTACTGAAGAGAAATGTCAAAAGAGCGGCAAGAAATATGGCGTCGTTTGCTGTTCCTGCCGCTCTACCTTTGTAGCGTCCCTGTTGAAAAACCCATTATTATTTCTTTGAATTGTTCGCCTGCGGAGCCAAAAGCTGTTGTCCTTTTTTCATTTCCAGAGATCATCAACAGCACTCTTATTCGACGCTTGCTTTTTTTCCACAGTTTTTATATTAACCTTAAATAATAATTCTAAAAAAGAAACGTAATTTATTGATTGTGTGAGCTGAGTTAAGGAGTAAATGATTTAAAGAGTGTTACTTTGCTCTTTCAGACCTCAGGAAACTGTGATGAATTTGTTTCGCAAGTATGTGTCCACTGAGATCGTTGGGCGTTTGTACTAGCTTAATAGCTATCCTTCCGGAAATTTAATACTTTTGACAAACCTCAAGTAGAATTAAAGTTCGTCGTCCACATGACCAAAGGTAAAATTTCTTTGCCCCAAAATGATTTCAATTCCGTTGTTTTTGCCCGGTTGATCGACTAAATTGAGACATTATGGAACTAGAATGTACCCAACATAAGGTGTTTACAAGTTGAGGGTCCTGAGGATAGGTTATGAAGGAACGAGAACTATTCACTCGTTTTCGTATGCATTCAAAAGCACATACCTCAATGGCGTACAATTTCTCTTAAAAAAAAGTCATTGGGTGCCAAGTCAGGGCTGTTCGGCGGATGACTCATCAATTCGACGGTCAAAAAGGCGCTGGTTTGAGCCGATGTGTGAGAGCTCGCATTGTCATTGTGAACAATGATTCGTCTTCTCTTGTTCGTTTTTCGAATATCTCCGAAGACTTCAGGCAAACACATTGTGGTGTACTACACAAAATTGACCGTCCTACGTTGCTCAAGTGGAACAGTCGCCACATGACCAGTTTTGCCGAAGAAACAGGCGACCATTTGCTTCGAAGTGCTTCTTCCACGAACAACTTTTTTTGGATTTGGCTCGTCTTCGAAGACCCACGCGGTCGATTGTTGTTTGTTTCGGGCTCATACGCATAGATCCATGATTCGTCACCTGTGGCAATCTTATAAACGTCTTTTGAAGCACCGCGATCGTATTTTTTTAACATTTCCTTGCACCAATCGACACGAGCCTTTTTTTGAGCGATTGTCAAATTGTGAGGGATCCAACGAGAACAAACCTTTTTTACGGCCAGGTTTTCATGTAATATCGAATGTATGCTGGTGTGCGAAATGCTCAGGGATGCCTCTTTCTCTCAATATCAGATTGCACCTGGCAACACTTAGTGTTGCCTTGGACAGAAATATATCAGCAGCCACGTAAATATTATATATTTTTTAATACTATATATCATTATATAATAATGTATATTTTCCTAACTAATCCTACTTACGCTAAGAAAACTTAAGTCTATGTAAGCGGGCCAAAGCATTAACAAGAGCTTCCAGATGGGAAGTTAAAAAGAAAAGAAGCCGACTTTGGTCCATAAGGTTACCTGAGTTTGAAGGGTGTCGAGAGTGTCGAGTTCCCTATCAATTTTCTAATAGCCACCAAAATTGTTATTGTTGCTTCTGTGCATCTATCACATCGCGGGTTGATACCGCTCTGCTGAACCGGAGACAATCTTCGGAACTGTGGGCGATATCTGGATTATAATCGAGTCGCCTGTCTACACCTGAACGGGCGATGTGGAAGATAAGCGGCATCGCCATACTATTCTGTATCAAACGTTTAGAATTGAAGGTCTTCGGAGGGACAAAGCCACTTAGGCGAACGAATTCTCATCGAATTTGCTGTCACGTTGAACCACACTGGACACCCAAAGCAATTATTGGCCTGACAAGTGCCATATAGTAGATGACTTTCACCCTGGCATCGAGTTGGCTGCTTTCGAGCTCCTGACGATATTGTGGAAGCATCCTTAAGCTTCACTTTCCCTTAACAACAGTTTTCAAAATAAGCCTTATATTATTAATTACGCTAAATGCTTCTGTGATTGAACTATGCTCTTCGCGGAAATTGTATCGGATCGGACTTGTTTTGTGCAATAAGGTTAGCTGTGAATTGCTTTCAAAGAACGCTTTCCAACGATACAAAAAGAACCGTATCGAAATTTACCACATATTCTTAAAGAGGTACGATCAGCTATGATCAGGTCTTCCACCAAAATCATACTGATTGATATTGTCAAACAATTTTTATAAATAAGTGACTAAATTCAGAACAATATTCGTTTTTTTAAAAGACTATCGAAACACAAATCTGGAATCTAAGAAAAACATTTAGTGCCATCAGCAAGTTTCCTTTATCAATTTGGCCCATGGCTTACAATTGCCTATGTTCCGAGGATTATTCCACAATTGAGGACTGCGTAAAGAAGTCTGGAAGATGAATGTGTTATTTCAAAATTACACGTTATTGTTGAGCTGTCAATACTCGTTCCGTCTCGCACAGTCAGAGGAAATTTAATGAACGTCCGTTCGTCCGGCAAGTTCAACTGAAAATATCGGCTCAGCGCGCCGTAGCTGGGAAAACCTACGGTGCATCCATTCTGAGACGATTACACAATTCGGATATGGTAAATGTGTTAATCTTTTGATTTCAGTCTTTTCACTGCTGTAAACAGTGGGAACAAATCTTTGCAGAAGATCTTAATGAAATCTTGTAGATTAAAAAAAGAGACTGCATTTCTTTTCGTTTCGATATGTTGGCTGAGTATTCTCAAACTTAACTTCTTCCCACTACATCCAATTCCTTAACAATATCTTCGACCTCTGGTTCTTTTCCTGTGTTAGTTTTCCATCCATCTCTCCCATACCTCCAACAACGGAATTTCGTCCGTAAAACTTTTCATCTCAATCGGTCTTTTGTCCGTTGAATTTCTGATTGATATAATTTTTTTGTATCCTTCATTAAACTAAGACCCATCATATGACTGATTCAATACCAACCTACTCGGGATCGAAAATCTATGCCTTAAACAAAAGATACAGATAAGTGTACTTTGCGTGAACCATTGCTTTTTCATCGATTTTGTGAGTGTACCTTCTAGAGGGACAAGAAAGTTATCGTCCGTCGGGAGAATATAAAAAACGCTTCCACAATTTATTCCTTTTGTGTCTTCTTAAGGGGGTATTCTAGTTATTTTTGAAGTGTCATAAAAAAATGCAATTAATATTTTTAGTATCCATTTTTTCGTTAGTTATTTATTAACATAACAAGAATACAGAAAAATAAAAAAATAAAAAAGTAAAATATTTCAAAAATTAGCAGTTGATGAAGTGGGGGCCTCAAAAAATTGGCGCGTAACCATACCCATGACTTCAACCCTCCTAGCAATCTGAAACCAAAAAAGAAATTATTAATCTAGACTAATGTCGCAATGTCTGGAACTACGGAAAAATTGGAAAGATGTTTTTTCATAAAATGACGACTGCCTGAAAAAAAAAACAATTTTTGTACCACTTTTTTTCACTGTTTCGAATTTTAAAAAAAAGTAATAGAAATTTGGGAATGGGGATAGTTCCAGACATAGACAAGTCTATAAAGAAGACTCTCTAAATTTCTAAATTTCAGATAAATCCATCCAGTAGAACCTGAGAAATCGTGGGTATTGTTTTGAAAAAGACATTTTCGAGTAAAACGCGGTTAACCTTTCCCGTAAAGTTTTTCGCAGTCTTAGTCATGAAATGATATTGTAGACTAACATTTATTCAATCTGCCATTCCTGCTTCAAACATCGGACCTTTCTTGACTTCGAAAAAACTATTTTCCGCGTTTCTCTCTTCATATCGAGCAGTTCTGGCCACCTTTGATGCGTTGGATGCTCGTATCTCGGAGCGGTCAATCCGGGCGTTGTCTCGTTTCACAGCAAATGAATGAGCTTTCGGGCCAATTTTCATGCCCATAAGATCCGTCATTTTTAAAATAGGAATGAAGCCTTTATTAAAAATACAAACAGCAATAAATGTCGCAATCTCAATCATCTTAGGTCCGGAATTAATATGTTTTGGATCGAAAGTCCAAATCAAAGAGTTTAAAGACTCATTATTATTTTGAGTTTCTGAACCTAAACATCGAGTCAATAATTCCTCTGATGATAAACTTTCGTAAATTTTGCTGCGTGAATCTATTGCCGTGAAATCGCCTTTTTGTTTGTTGATCTGGCCGCGCAATTCTTTGCGCTGAGGATTTTTTATCCATTTTATTAAAAATAAATATTTCACTCACAGCACATTGTCACAGTACGTCCACGTGGTTTGAAGGTTAGAATTCAACTATTAGCAGCTGGACGTTAGTGAACATAAAATATAAAAGATACAAGTCACCTTGGGTTCTATTTACATTATATATACAAGGGACAAAAGGTTTTACTGAGACATATAGATTCAGGTAGACGGAGAATCCCTAATGGCAAAATACTAATATCTTCGAAAATAATTTAAATTTTCAAAAATCCTCTTGTAGATATATTCTTGAATATTTAAACTTTGAAAATATAAAAAACATTTTTTTTTAAATTACTAGGCTAGAATACCCCCTTAAAGCTATAATGTCAACGTCAAATCAGTAAAACAGTCTATTTTCATTACCAACTGATTCAACAAATATAAATATCTGATTAAATTGCCTGCATAACAGTAATAATTTATCATTTTCACTTAAGACTATTAAATGTTGCTTTTCAGTATAAATTTTTATTTGGTATGTGTATTAAATTATTACGTATGTAACCACAAGTATGTAACGTAAGTTATGTTCTTAACTTGATTGACGTCAAATAATTGGATTAGCACATTTTACCATTAA
Organism: Orthonevra nobilis; assembly: GCA_963555765.1. Lineage (NCBI taxonomy): Eukaryota > Metazoa > Arthropoda > Insecta > Diptera > Syrphidae > Orthonevra > Orthonevra nobilis. The sequence goes on along the minus strand of OY743224.1, from coordinate 74,373,554 downwards.
ATTCAGCCTTAATTGTCACCTATGGCAGCGCAAACGACTCCACTGCATCTAATAATAGTCTGACAAGCAAGCAGCATCTGTTTTTTATGTATTATTCATTTTTTTTTTTTGCAAAATCGATAATGAATTATAAAGTTGGTTTTCATTTTATGTAACCTGGTAACCTGAAGCTTAGATAAATATTGGTGCTTTATATCATAGAGGAAATTTAATTGTCTTACTGTTTTACTTTGTTACTGGAAATGATTTATATGGACAAGGTTGAAAGGAAAAAAAAGACAACCGAGAATTTCATTTCGATCCGGGACTTAAAGATTTTGTGGCTTCACAGTTACTGATGAAAAGTTAGAACAATTAGACTGAGTGCTTTAAAGTTAATTTATATAAATGTCCATTAGAAAGTCAACAATTTTTGTCCACCACGTTGTATCAAAGATAAAGGTAAAATGAAATTAATTTTTCTGACATTAAATGTTGCTATTTTTATTATTTGAAAATCCCAGGCTATGAGCTGTTATATCTGCGTACACAATTGAATTAAATTATACATTAATTATTATTGAGATCAGGGAAGACGTTAATTATAACTATATTGACATGTTTTGAAAAGGCCAAAGCTTAAAATTGAAATTGAGGAGTTTCAGGCTTTGATTATGACATGTTAATAAAAACACAATATACTAGTATTTATGTCATAAATTGCCTTATTTTTCTTTTACATTCCTTTTATTCCGTCGGATGGCGCTGCACTGTCCATTACACATTGCACATTATGATTTAAGATGTTTTCATATATGTTATATCAACATTGAGGCAATAAAAACATTGGTGATGTTTTAAAACTTAACTTTAAGCCCTTTTATTACGTAAAGATAAGTTCTGTCGTTGTTATTAGTGAAATTCTTACCATTCAAGGAGTTTTGCAAAGATCAACAATAAAAAGTTATCAGATGGTGCAAGGTCAGGACTTTATGGTGGATGTGGAAAAACATCCCAACCAAGCTCCAATAATTTTTGCCGAGTGACCAAAGATATGTGTGGCCTTGCATTGTCATTATGGAATACATTCGAATACAATTCGGCTCGCTTTTCTTCCACTGCATTGTTAAAATCTGTTAGTTGTTCAATGTAGACATCTGAATTAATTGTTTGTCTTTGTAATCGCACCAAACTGATAACATAACTTTCTTTTGATGAATATCAGCTTTTGATGTTGTTTGAGCTGGTTCACCTGGCTTGCTCCACGATCTTTCCCAATTAACATTGTTGTAAACAATTCATTTTTCATCACCAGTTATCAATCGTTTTAAAAATGGATCATTTTCGTTACGTTTCTTAAACAAATCGCAGATGTTAATGTGTTGTGTTAAATGATTTTCTTTCAGTTCCTGAGCAAAGTTGTTTTAAGCGATTTTCAATGCATGAATGTTATACATGAAGCTTCTCTGCAATCCGAATCGATTATTGCTTTGATTTAGTCGTCATCAGCTTCAACTCGAGGTCCAGAGCATTTTTCATCCTTTAGTGAAAAATCACCAGAACGAAATTTGGCAAAAAAATGTTGACACTGCCGTTCTTTTAAAGCTTCATCACCATTAATTGCACATAGCTTTTTGTGTGTTTGCGATGCGTCTTTTCCTTTCCGGAAATAACAAAGCAAAATATGATGTAAATGTTCGTTTTGATTTTCCATTTTTCAACAGACGCCAAACAAAAACTACACAATCGAAAAAAAAATTTTTTTTACTGATTGACGGTTGAAGTACCAACTATCAAATAACAAAATGTGTTTGACATTTCGATTACGTCAACAAATCTAAAAATTCAACTAAAGCCATCTATGAGTGAAATCCGCAATTACTTAGTTGCCAACCCAATATTTTGTCTTGTAAAAGTAAACTTATCATTCAAATGGCTACAGCCTCTCCAATTTTCAATATATGATAATTTCAAAAGTATTTAAGTAGTCTCCAGACTGTTCGCATAGCATCGATTTTTTATGTCACTCCACACGAAAGTTCAACAGCGTCAAATTGCAGCTCTCCGACGACCAAGCAATATCACCGATTTATAAACGTGTGCAATAAATGGATTTTTGGATGACTTCTGTCTTAATCTAAGCCCTTCTACTTCCAAATCTTCCACTCCTCAATTTCTGGTCAGTTTTCATTCGTCGTCAGTAGAATGTTACTCTTCTTCCCTTGTCATCTTGGAAGAAAAATGGGCCAATATTGCCGCCATAATACCAAAAATAATACCAAACTGCCACACGTTCAGGATAAATTGGCTTCTCTTCGACTATTTTCGAATTTTCTAAACCCCAAAGACGGTAATTTTAATTGTTTGCCCGGCCGCCGGTTCCGCACTCATTTTGTCCTCGTTAACCAAAAAAACGTATCCTCAGGCTAATGCGACTGAAGTTCATTTACTGAAATCTTTGACACGTTGACGCTCTCGGGTAAAGGTGCACATCTTCGGCAACAGCTGTTACAATTTCCGTTGGTCGCACAGGACAATCAGCAATCAACGATCAAAATGTATTTAGCTTCACCTTTTGTACATGTGTCCTATTACTGAAAGGCTTCTCATGGCAATTGGACTCTTTGGAGGCCCGCCAATCACTCGTGAGATGTGGGGTCGTTAAAAGTTACAGAAGTTCCTACACAGATGAACTTACAATTTTATGTGCAACCGTAGAATCATTTATCGCTGACTACAAACAAGCCATAGATACTTTTTTTTAAAGTAGTACTTAAGTGCTCAAGGGACTCAAAGTACCCTTAAAGTGTTTCTTTACACAGCACGAGCAGAAGTGGAAGGGAGAGAAAGGAGGTACCAGTGCACATTGTTTTTAAATTGTTGTAGGTTGCAGTGCAAAGGAAAAATAGAGCGAGGTAACGCATTCCACATGCACATTGTGCGGCCTATAAAAGAATTTCTAAATTTCACATGGAATGTGACGTGATTGTTTTATATCTTTACCGATGTAAGACTTTGTTTTTCTTTCGAGCCCTTATGGCAGCCTCAATATTTTGCGTACGTGATATGGATTAATAAGAGTAGACTCTTATTTTAACAATTAAAAAATTTATGATAAACTATCTCTCTATGTAATGCGCTGAGTGCCGAGTCCCCTGATTCCTCGGTATCTCATGCAAGCATAATATTTATTACATAAGCAAAATGCGTCAATCAAATACTACATCTTTCAAAAAAAAAACTAACCATGACCAAAATATTTGGCAAACGAACTTGAAAAAATGATTTAAATAACTTAAATTTTGTCTTTGTGTTCCCTAGTAAAAAAAAAAATATTGCAAATCCATTATTTATAAATACATTCAAAAGTTTTGCACAACTCTAACCTGTTGACGTATCGCGAGACCGACTGGCGTTGAACGCAACTTTCTCTTATTTTATGAGCCCGAAAATTGGCTTTCTTTTCTAAAAAGCAGAACATTTTTTTTCTATAAATAACATTCTCAGACATTGTATTAAACATATGAGGATGTTCAAAATTAAGACGAAAATATACGAGTACATCCGTGCATTTGTTTAAGAACTATGTAGGGAATTACTTAAAAAAAAAAATCATTTGTATTTTAGACACAAATAAAATCAACATTTAAGTTCAAAGAAAGCAAACAACACTTAAATTTAAGAGCTCGAAATTAGCAGAAAGAAGTACGTAAGAATGTTTTTAAGTTACACATGATGTGCACGTGACACCATACGCCATCATTTTTGGGTAACAAAATAGACAAAATAGGGTAGAGCCACAAGGCCAATAAAATAAATATCTGCTAATAAAGAAATACGAATAAACAAACGAAAAAGTGTGTGAAAAACTAGGGATAGTATGTGTGTAGTCCGTAAGGCGGTCATTGTGTGAATGAACGCTGAATTGATGCTTCTTATTGCTCAGGTAGACAATAGTCTGGGTGTACCCAATTAGCATGACTATATTAGTTTCTTTTCTGGTGATGTATATCTGTTAATAAGCACTAAGCAGATACCAGACTAAGCTTTTTAGATTTAATTGCTTAAGTAATTAACAAAACATTTACGCCGTTATTGTTGGGGTTTTTCGTAAATGTAAGGCGGCTGGTCTTTTGATTAACTTCGCAAAGAAGCACTCATCACGATTTACAAAATTAAAAACAAAAAAAAAAATGCGGCAGCATCAGCCTTCATCATTTCACTATTCAGAACTTTTTATTAAAGATAAATGTTCATATGAAATATTTGTTTTAGATTTTATTTTTAAATTCGCATTGATACCTAATTTATGTAATTTTTTAAGTATATTTTATGTTATACATGAATATTATAAATAAATCGTTGAACATTGTAATAGTCAACTTCCAGTACCCGGCTTCTCGAAACACGACTTAATCTTTTCGACGTACAATACACGCACGGAATCTGACGAAACTGCATTTTGGTTCAGAGACTTCAAAAATATTTATTATGATAATCTTCGCTCTGATGTCGTCAATTCTGGCCGGCATGAAATATACTACTGTGTTCAAAAAATAAGGTGACATTGTATTTATTTTGAAAATTCTTTATTTATTCTTCCAAATCAATTTCATCCCCTTCAAAGTAATCCCCTCCCGATGCAATGCACGTATGCCAACGGATTTTGCAATCTTGAAACACTGGTTGTAGTCACTTTTCGGGATGGCCTTCAGTTCCGTCTTCGCTGCGGCTTGAATCTCCTCTATCGTATCAAAACGGTGTCCCCGGAGCGGTCTTTTGAGCTTGTTAAACAGCCAGAAGTCGCACGGCGCCAGATCAGGTGAATACGGTGGTTGCGAAACGATATGGGTTGAGTTTTTGGCGAAATGATCACGAATTACGAGTGCGGTACGGGATGGTGCATTATCGTGGTGTAAAAACCAAGAATTGTCTTTCCACAATTCCGGCCTTTTTAGGCGGATAGCGTTACGCAAACGACGCATAACGTTCAAATAATATTCCTTGTTGACTGTTTGGCCGGTTGGAAGGAATTCATAAAGCACAACACCACGATAATCGAAGAAAACAGTCAACATGACCTTGATTTTTGAGCGACTTTGGCGCGGTTTTTTTGGTCTCGGCTCTCCTTAGGCACGATATTCGCTCGATTGATCGGTTGTTTCGGGGTCGTAAGCATAGATCCAAGTCTCATCGCCAGTTATAATGCATTTCATGACATCCTGGTAGTCGGAAAGCATTGTTTCACTTTTAGCAGCTCACAAAACGACGCGTATCTCAAACACTGTGAATATATTTTGACATGAAATTTCACATAGATGTCACTGACAGTACTACCAACCTAAAAAGAAAGAAAAATGTCCAAATCCTTCGAAGCGCGCAGTTTAAACTCATATGTCACCTTATTTTTTGGACACAGTAGTACTTCATGAGCTCTGTTAACCTACAGATTGATTTTCTTGAAGAAAAAATTATGTCCCTTTTCGACCAACATGTTCATTTGAAACGCAAACAAATAAACAACCGTTCTCCCCCTTAGTTTGATAGGAATTTATACGAGCTGATTGATAAACGTAATGCTGCATACATCCGATGGAAAAGGTATAAGCTGAACGTGCATCATGATGTATATAAATCTCTCCGAAACCTAGTTGTTCTCCGAATCAAAAATGCAAAACGTAAATACTATGAAACTTTATTGGACCCCACTAATCAATCTGGGTGCAACCTTTGGCGGAAACTACGGAAACTGGGACATGGAAAACCACCTGTCCAAGCTACTGCATACATAGACTGCAATCTTCTTAATTCGCTGTTTGTGTCTGCTCCTTCCGTACAAAGTACTGATGCTGCTAAACCTTCGCAATTGGTTGATTCTGTAAGTGGAACCACTAATGAAGGCTTCGGGTTTTCTCGATTCACAAATGAAGATGTGCTTGAGGCTCGTTTATCTATAAAATCGAATGCAACAGGCCTAGATGAGATAAATCCCAAATTCCTTAGACTCATCCTCCCAGTTATCCTTCCTTTCATTACTCATACTTCCAATTGCATTCTAACAAATTGTGAATACCCGAAATCTTGTGGAAAAAAGCCAAATATAATTCCAATCCCAAAGCCGCAGAGTAGGACTAATCCTGAATACAGACCAATTTCTATATTGCCATTTCTGTCGAAAGTATTCGAAAAGGCGATACTTAAAAAAATGCAAACGTATTTAACCCCAAAAAAATTTATAAGTTCCACCCAGTCGGGCTTTCGTGCGAAAAGAAGTTGCACAACAGCACTCCTGTTTGTGGTCGATGACATCCGAAGAGGTCTGGATTTGAATTGTCCAACATTTTTAACCCTGCTGGATTTTTCTAAAGCGTTTGATACTGTAGATCATGCACTTCTATGCAATAAGCTAACGAACACCGCTGGCAGCTAAACTTCTACGCTCCTACTTGACTGGTCGAATGCAATGCGTGATGGTTGGAGACAGAATGTCCTCGTTCCTGGATGTCGTTAAGGGAGTGTCTATATGTTAATGAAATTCTTCGATTAGCCAAGCACTGTACTGTCCACATGTATGCTGACGATATCCAGCTCTACCTGACATGTCCGGTAGGGAAAGTATACAGTAGCCTCCGTTTATTATGGACCACTCAATATTTCATACCTACAAATGTAAAAATGTTACTGGTGAGGTCGTTGCTGTTACCCATACTGCTTTACGGATGCGAAGTCTTTAGTAAATTGGACTATGAACAACAATTTTGCGAGACATATTTTTAATATCCATGACCATATATCGGCTCACTCTAAGCAGATCACAGGCCGTACATTAAGCTAACTTCTTGAGTTCCGTTCAATTATCCTGCTGAACAAAATTATTCAAACGGGTCAGCCTGCATATCTATACAACAGACTTAATTTTGGAACTTCTGAAAGATTGTTTGCTTTAATCCAGCCAAGGTTAAATTGTTTAGTTTCTGAAAGAACTTTTTTTGTCCACGTCGCTCGACTATGGAACTCACTGCCCATAGCACTTAGAAGAATCAGAAGCGCAAACAGTTTTAGGACCCTCCTCTTCGAGCATTTGGCCAAATATATTAAAAATTTAACAAAAATTATCATATTCCTATTTTATGGTCTTTCTCCTTATGCAATTAGCTTTCGCTTAACTTTTTCTCTTGAAACTTGTGATCATAAATTGAATTATGTAATCTGTTTTAAATATCTGTTAATTATTACTTAGACTATTGATTATTACCTTAAACCCTTCACTACTTATAAGATTAATCTTAATGTGCAAATATTCATTTTAAATAAATACAAATACAACATTGGGGAATTTTCGAGCTCATGGAAGGAGTCCATGATAACACCGATAGAAAAAGTTAAGAGAACCAAAAAATGCGAAGAATTTCGTCCAGTTAACACACTAAAACCGTTTGAGAAAGTCTTAGAACAAGTAGAAAAGAATCAACTACAAGATTATATGGAGAGTAACAAATATTTCAATCAGTTTCAATCAGGATTTAGAAAACTACACTCTAAAAACTACACACTAAAAGAGAAAAAAACGAAGTTCTTGGCACTGTTTTTAGATTTCAAAAGGGCTTTTGAGGCTGTAGACCATGAAATATTGATAAGAAAACTATATGAATATGGAATCAAGGATAAAGAACTTAACTGGTTTCGTAGTTTCTTATCAGGCAGGCATCATATGTCAATTATGGGGTTCCCCAGGGTTCCATACTCGGCGCTCTTTTATTCATTATCTATATCAACGAGCTGCACATGACGATAAGTCAATGTAAATTCGTCCTATATGCCGATGATAACCTGCTATACGCTGAGGGTGAAAATATAAGAGTCTGTAAAATGAAGCTGGTGCAAGATTTTAGCAAAATTAATAGATGGCTTAAGACGAACAAGCTGAAGCTTAACGAATGGAAATGGATGGAGATAAACGAGAACAGCGATGAAAACATCCAGCTGAATGGGGTTTGTATTGAAAAAGTTGAAAATGTGAAATACTTGGGTATTATCATTGATAAAGGACCTCGAATTTCATCAGCATCAGGAATACATATGTAAAAAAATTGGATTGGAATTTTTTATGAGGATCCGGAAAAAATAACAACTCTTACGTCAATACAAGTGTACAACACTATTATAAAGCCACACTTTGAGTTCTGTTCCTCAATACTATTCTCATGCTGCAAAGGGAAAGGCTATAAAAGTTGCAGAACAAGGCTATGAGGAGCATCCTAAGAACAGCGAACAATTTTTTACAAAGGCTTTCAACACGTTAATTTCTTAGCAAACGAAATAAAAAGTGAACAAAATTTTAAAACTTTTAGAAAAAAATTTGCTAAAAGTGAAATGTAAAGTATTTAAAGAATACTAATAAAAATACAACTACTACTACTTAATTTTAGCAACAAAACAAAAATAACGACAGCATTACATATTTTGTGATAGCTTCCGTTCCAAAACATTCAGTTTTTCCCACGATTGAAGTAACGTGCTTAATAATGCCCTCACAAAACAATATTTTTACCTTTCGCTAAGCCGCACTTAAGCTGTAGAGTGCATGCGATGTGCCAAATCAATTTGAAATTGCCTTCAGCCTGATTCACGATAGAAATTTTTAGTATCTTAAGTAAAAAGTAATGACAGTCGATTTGCAATAAATGGAGAGCGACACGCAGCTCAGATGTGAAACTCGGGTTCAATAGGGCGAAATCTGACAAGGAGGATGCTAGAAGAAAGCATTAAGAATCTTAATGGTTACAGAAGAGAGAGGAGTCTCGAAGTGGTCCTGATTAGTGCAAAAATATTAAATTTTAATCATAATCGCCTCAGATAGTTTTCAGAATGGTTAAAGTCCTTATCACTAAGGGAGACAGTAAGCAATAAAATGTATCGCACACCACAAAAACAAAAAAAAAAAAGGATGTGTACATTTGTGATATGTGACAGATATACACAGTTATTCAATTTTGTTTAAAACTAGTTGTAGTTAGTTATATATAGCTATATAACAAAGCCAACACTGATAGTCGTATATACCAGTCACTTTTCCTCGAAACTATGACCGAATTTAAATCCACAGGTTGGAAGCCTATTTTCACAGTTCCAAATCAATGCATACAACCTCCTTGGCTGTTACTTTTGAAAATGGGTCGGTGTTAAAAGCCGGAATTTTGCCAGAAAACGCATCTTTCTTCACTGCAGAAGCATTCGCCTTACTCGAAGCAGCAAAAATATCAACAAAACTTCGTGGTAATGTCATCATATGCACCGACAGTCTATCTGCTTAGCGTACGCGGACGATTTGATTGCGTACAGATCAGGACCGAAGATTGAAGACATCATATTGAACTTGCAATGTAATTGTGATAACTGGAAGTTGAAGATTAACTACCAGAAATCGGAGACTAGACTCCGCTGTCTAGGGCCTCTTGGGATACAAGAAAGAATTGGCGAAAATTCTTGATTCTGGGACAACACGGGCAACCATTAGTAAATCGAAGTGTAGTCAGATATCTAGGGCTCTGGGTCGACCAATATCTATATTATAATAAACATATAGATGTAGCTCTAGTCAGAGCCAAAGCGACTTTTGACATGACAAAGAGATTGTTTTATAGCAGCCAACTCGATGCCAGGGTAAAAGTCATCTGCTACATGGCTCTTGTCAGGCCAATGATTACATATGGGTGTCCCGTGTGGTTCAACGTGACAGCAAATTCGATGGAAAAGATTCGGGTTTTTGAAAGACAATGCCTCAGGGCTTGTCTTCGTTTATATAGAACTCCAGAGTCCCAATACAAAAAATTCTGTCGCAATGAGGTCCTTTACAATGGGGCCAACCTGATCAGAGTACCCCAACGATTTATACCACGAGAGTGTTCGCCTTAGTGGCTTTGTCCCTCCAGAGGCCTTCCTCTACTTCGACTCAAAAGGTTTGATAAAGAATAGGATGGCTTGGCCGCTAATCTTCCACATCGCCTTTTGAGGTGTAAACAGGCGACTCGACTACAATCGAGACATCATACACAGTTCCGAGGACTGTTTCCGCTTCAGCAGGGCGGTATCAACCCGCGATATAGCAGATGCGCAAAAGCAACACCGTCAATTTTGGTGGCTGTCAGAAAACTTGTAGGGGGCTCTGTCGTCCATACCCTTATTAGTTAAGTCACTCTTTGGTGCAAAGTCGGCCTCTTTGTCTTTATTACAAAGCCGTGGCCGGCTTGCATAGACCAAGTTTATGAATAGGTTGAGAAAATATATATAACTTATATATATACTAGAGTATATATATACTTGTTATATATATTTTCATAGATTTTAAGGTATATATATATATATTGATATATATACATAGTTTTAAGTAGATATAAGTATGTATTTTAGTTATTTTAATGTAGATTTAAGCCTTAGATATAGAATAAAATACGTCCAGACACTAAGTTTTGCTTAACAAAAAAAATGTTTCTTAGTTCAAAATTTGTTAACGTTAAATTAATATTAAAATAGTTAGTTTAAGTCGAAAGACATATAATTAAATAATAGTAATAGCTTAGAGCGCCCGCATAGGGCCAGTAAGTTAGTTAAGCAAATCAATTTATATAAACTAGTTTAAGCGTTTTTGTCTTATGTATAAGAAGTTCTAATAAGTTAATAAAAAATGCATTTAAAACTAAAACTAATCAGTCTATCTGCTTTGAATGCCACTCTCAATCCAAACCACAACATCGACCTTATAAGCCAGATTAGAGATATTCTTGCCAAATATACCTACAAAATAAAAGAAATGTGGATACTAGGCCACTCGGGGATACTAGGGAACGAGTTTGCTGACATCGCCGCAAAGTCGTGCGATAATGCGCCTTTTTTCAACTTCAATATATTTTCGAAGCTCGATTTACAAAAACAAATATCGCGAATGCTACCAGGATCATTACGCAAAAATTAACGTCAAACTTTCCTCCCCGGTATACCCAACATCTTCCTCAAAAGTCATGAACACCAACTTCGTCCGGCTTCGCTTGGGACACACTATCCAAACGCATCAACACATTTTAAAGAAAAACGTCGCACCAAAATGCCCAGCATGCAACAACATCGTTGATATCTCACACATTCTCGGACAAATACCGTGTCATATCTCCGGATCATTCAACGCCATCTTGCCCGATAATCAATCAGTCTACATTTTTCTTAATGCCCCCTCTTTATCTATCTATTACTTTTTCAATCTAAATTTTAATAAAGAACATTATTATTATCCTTCTAGAGCTGAAAGCCTCTGCAGCTAGTGCTAATTTTTTTTTTGTATTAGCATAGTAATTTAATTATTCTTATGTTAATAAATAATAATAATAATATTTTTACACTTTTAGACAAATTTTCATGTACCAAATTTTGAGTATAAACATTTTCTTGCTAAAATCAGTTAGTAGATTTTTGCAATCGCTATTCGCTGAAACACGAATAATCGGCGAAAGTGTTTTTAAAACAAAACATTTTTTAGGTTTAGAAAAAGAATAATAGGAATGTTTCAGGTTCGCAACTAAGTAATTGCGGATTTTTTAGAAAATAAAAAGTATTGCCCATTTTGAGCAATGACCTTTTTCCATCTTTCAGACAGCATCATATAATATTAATATGACGTAAATGTTCGTTTTGATTTTCTATTTTTCAACAGACGCAAAACAAAAACTACACAACAGATTGAAATTTTTTTTTAATGATTGACAGTTAAAGTACTAACTATCAAATAACAAAATGTGATTGACATTTCGATTTTGTCAGCAAACCTTAAAATTCAACTAAAGCATTCTATGAGTGAAATCCGCAATTACTTAGTTGCCAACCTAATAATTGAAATTGGTTTGAATTTAGCATGGGCCAATTTGAATATGGATGTAGAAATACGAGCGGTGATAAACTAATTCAGTGGCTATGGCAACATGGACATTCCGTTGGAAACACCTTGTTCAAAATGTGGACCTGGTTTGCGCCAAATGGAATTGTATCAAACAAAAACAAAATCCATCTAAGATGTATGTATTGGTCTTCAAGAATTTTCCTTCAATAGCAACAAATGATTAGAGCAAAAATAAAACTGAACCGACTACAATGTCGCATACTTGTGATATGTCTTTCTTAATTTCATTGAGATCCGGACTCTGAGGTGGCTATTTTAAATTATCCTACGTAATTCCTTCTGTTATGCCACGGTGAAAATGTCGATGTCGGCAGAATAACAAACTGATAAGCCTTTCTTTTTTGGTCAGAATAAAAGGTTTTATTTCACAAAATACCGTCTTCTGAATACGCGGTCCCATCTGTCCACCAAATACTCTTGAAGAAATATAGTATGTTGGCTTGTTTATATTTTACTGGCTGGGTTGTGAGAAATTTTTTCCGACATAAGCCTACATTCCCTGTTCATTTAATCTACTCCTTACTGCTCTTGCACGTATTAAAAAAAACACAGTCTCTATTGATGGGTTACTACACTTTTCGCCTTTTGAGGAGATTAACTTTTAAAATATCGCACAATTTTTCTGTGTACAATTCCTTGTCAGATATCAATCTTCTTCTTCCCCTTCCAATTGCATTTTAATCGGCGAAAGTGTTTTTAAAACAAAACATTTTTTAGGTTTAGAAAAAGAATAATAGGAATGTTTCAGGTTCGCAACTAAGTAATTGCGGATTTTTTAGAAAATAAAAAGTATTGCCCATTTTGAGCAATGACCTTTTTCCATCTTTCAGACAGCATCATATAATATTAATATGACGTAAATGTTCGTTTTGATTTTCTATTTTTCAACAGACGCAAAACAAAAACTACACAACAGATTGAAATTTTTTTTTAATGATTGACAGTTAAAGTACTAACTATCAAATAACAAAATGTGATTGACATTTCGATTTTGTCAGCAAACCTTAAAATTCAACTAAAGCATTCTATGAGTGAAATCCGCAATTACTTAGTTGCCAACCTAATAATTGAAATTGGTTTGAATTTAGCATGGGCCAATTTGAATATGGATGTAGAAATACGAGCGGTGATAAACTAATTCAGTGGCTATGGCAACATGGACATTCCGTTGGAAACACCTTGTTCAAAATGTGGACCTGGTTTGCGCCAAATGGAATTGTATCAAACAAAAACAAAATCCATCTAAGATGTATGTATTGGTCTTCAAGAATTTTCCTTCAATAGCAACAAATGATTAGAGCAAAAATAAAACTGAACCGACTACAATGTCGCATACTTGTGATATGTCTTTCCGGGGTTTCGCAGATATTTCAGTCGCGAAAATGAAGTAGCAATTCTTCTGTGATAAAGCTAACGATTATCCTCACATTTTTTTATTAAAACAAAACATCTCTCTTGATGATTCAACCGCAACATCATATTTATTGAAACTTATTCACTATCTGTTATTCGATCTAAAATTGAAGTGTTTTTCGAAGTCTGCGAGTTAGAATTTTTCAATTCAAATCTATTCGCCTCTCCGTTTGTTTTTTAAAAACTTCAATAACGATGTTACGGGCCTGAACTCCTATTGGTTTTATAAACCTCACAACAGATCCATAACCGAGTTCCAAATCAAAAGAGCATCTTTTACAAATGCATATACTATATTCTGGTTTCCTATAGCAGTGAACTGTTCCAAAATTCTTCCTTTATTAAAACTTAAGACTAAGAAACACAATTAAAAAAATTATTAGCTCTAACCTCTATTTCCTTCATGAATAAAACCGCGTTCTTATTCTTAAGTCTTAAATCGTGAGTAAGTATGTAAATATGTTTGAACGCACCGCTCTGCTTGTTTAGTAGGCCTGTATACAACTTTATATATGAGTTAATATCTCGTATACCCAAATCCTTTTTGGACAAACAAATGCTGTCAATATAATTTGAATTAGAACATAAAGTTGGACAAGGCGTTGTAAAATGTCTGGTAAAACTTCTGCGCAATCGACGATTTGGCAAAAGAATTTACTCGAAAAGCTTTTTGGTCAAAGTTTTCGTGTCAGGGTGCAGATGGCTACGGATCTCAATCGTGCATATTTCTGATTACTCTGCAACTATAACAAGAGACATAACATTGTTGCACATTTTGTAGGTTGCCAATAACCTTAAACTTGCAACAATTATTATGCAATGCCACTTAAACAATATAATATGACTACATTCTTTATACAATATTGCCAACGAATGTTAAAGAATGATTTGAGGTATTCGAAGTATTTTGCAACTAACCAAATGTGAACAGCAAGGATTGTTGCCAAAAAAATGTTGGCCCAAAATAGAAAATCTTTGACCAAATTTCAAAGCAACTCTAGAGTTTTCAATAACCTCACGAGTGTATGTCATTTCGAATTTCTATTCTTTTGTTAAGGGCGTACAGAAAAAGAATTTCCGAGGTCAAAAAGCCAAAACGAGTAACGTCCAACCAGATGTACAAGCTACATACAAATACTTGAAAGAAAATTCTTTCGGTATTTTGAACAATGTGACAACAGATGGTAAACTCAGAATTTCTATAAAAAGTTTCCCTATAACAATTGACAATCGAATGCATCAGTGTATTATATTTATTTTATACATACAGTGCCGTTCGAAAAATGTTGATCAAACTTTTTTTCGAATTTTGTCAAACTTTTTGATAAAATATTATTTTTAAATATAAAATTTTAAGCATATTTATGAGCTTGATATCTTCTCCATCTCCAACATGTGGCTTAAACTTTGATTCGTCGGAAAAGTTAACATTGTTCCACATATCTCGTGTCCAATTAAGGTGCTCCTGAGCCCAGAAGAATCGTTTTTCTCTGACTCTTATTGAAAACTCCGGTTCAGTTCAGGCTTGAGTCCAGCTAAGTCTAGCTTTCACGAGCATTTTCCTCATTGAGCTTGACAAGACAGACACAAAGTATTCTATTTTGTTCACTAAATTACTTTGTTTCGGTTCGGACTGCACCTCTTATAACGATTAAGAATAATTTTTACTTCGTCTAATATTTACAATTTTTGACTTAAAACTAGAATTACAACTACAATTTAAATATTGTTGGCTCAACAATAAGGGCGCAACCTATTTCAATTTTGATGCATGACAAACTTAACTAAATAATTTATATATTATTTTAAAAATTGACTCTGAGGGAAGAATTAATAAATATTACAGGGTATCAACTTCTATAGAAGTTCCTGTTTGCTTGTCTGTAGAATTAACTCAAATCGATGATTCTGTCGATGATTGTCCGTGTCCTAAGGTATCTGTGCGCTGGTTCAATTTCCTGTCTGCTGATGATCCTGATATCTTCGTTAGGGTGGCTAATCTCTCGCTGATTTTCTTTGAAACTCAGCATTAAATCGTTAATTGGAGTGATCCCTGCGCTTTCGTATAGCGTTGTGTTGCTGATAAAATGCTCTTATTCAAAATAACATCGACTTTTATGACCTTTTTGAACGACATTTTGCTACCTAGTGCAAAAAATATAGTAGCTCTCATAAATTCCAAAAAACTGTGCCCGGAAAGTGGAATAAAGATTTGACGAACATTTTTCGAACTGCACTGTAAATACAGTCATTGGCATAATTCTTCGGGAAACTTAAGTCTGACACGAATTTATTGAAATGAACCTTTGTAAGTTCTTCGGTTTTTGAAAGACATTTAGGTGCTTTGGTCCTTTTATATACCACTCCATGACTCAAATTAACATTCGCTGATCTTTGGATATGTTCTGGAATTTTGGAAGTGCCAGACATTCTTAATTTCATTGAGATCCGGACTCTGAGGTGGCTATTTTAAATTATCCTACGTAATTCCTTCTGTTATGCCACGGTGAAAATGTCGATGTCGGCAGAATAACAAACTGATAAGCCTTTCCTTTTTGGTCAGAATAAAAGGTTTTATTTCACAAAATACCGTCTTCTGAATACGCGGTCCCATCTGTCCACCAAATACTCTTGCAGAAATATAGTATGTTGGCTTGTTTATATTTTACTGGCTGGGTTGTGAGAAATTTTTTCCGACATAAGCCTTCATTCCCTGTTCTTTTAATCTACTCCTTACTGCTCTTGCACGTATTAAAAAAAATAAACACAGTCTCTATTGACTACGGGTTACTACACTTTTCGCCTTTTGAGGAGATTAACTTTTAAAATATCGCACAATTTTTCTGTGTACAATTCCTTGTCAGATATCAATCTTCTTCTTCCCCTTCCAATTGCATTTTAGACACTGATACTTTTTCTTGGTAGTAAACAGTACTTCTTCTGCAATGTTTTTCTTTACGATCTTTTGACTGTTACAAAATTCAGGAATGAAGCGGCTCTCTTTTCCGTTGACAATTCTTCAGCTCTTGGCATTTAACCAACTCTTGACTCAAACGTTTGCGGAAATCAATTTGTCGAAGAAAATAAGATTCGTTACTTAATTCTGACGTGTTTTTTTTTAATTTTTGCTCGCTCTTCAAGAGGATATTATTACTCTTATAATGCGTGTAGCACAAAAAGCGAGCGGAAGAATTAGGTGGAGAATGAAAGATTTTGTAGTGGTTTGAGAAACTCAGGTATATTTGGTTTCAACTCTTCCTTGGGTGGAGCCCGAAACGGGACGGAGGATTTTTGTATCGACCCATATGAATATATATGAACTTTGAAAGTTTGGAAGATTTAGCTAAACACCCTGCTGGCAGTGTTATGCCTTCACAGCAGAGCCATCTACACACAATCTACACAAATCACTATTTTAAAAACATGAATTAGGTATTAAGCCGATACATTAACCACTACAACAACGCCACCCATTAGTCAGACTATCGCTGGTTGACCAATCCAGTGATAGTGCCATTAACCAATGGCAAATGGTTATTGGACCAGATCTGAAAAACTAGGCCACTCTAGGAATCGAACCTGGGTCCTATCAATTGAATCAATTGAAAAGCAGGCGATGTATTAATTATTTTGTGATGTACTTTCTTATGGTTTTCTTCTTGTTTAAATACCCATTTCAAGATAATCAGGACATGAATTAAAAAAATTAAATCAATCTTTCAAAAACTAAGGCAGGTGTTCGTTGTTGTTCGAGTAATTGTTCAACAGGCTGTAGGAGTATTAGAATTAATTATATTACTAGTTGACCTGCCGAACTTCGTATCACGTGTGCTCACGATTTTAAAAAAGCAACATATTTTCTTAAATGATTGTTTAAAAATATTTCCATGCTTTCTGTCGTGATGTAATGTGGAAATTAGAAATATGTGAGAAATAACAAAAAAAAATAGTACATATACATTAATAGAAGAAAAAAATAGTCGTCATAAGCTTTTCTGTTTTATTGCTTCAGAATAAATTTTGTGTTGACTGATTTGATGAATTGCAATCAGGTTTTTGTTAAGAGAAAGAGAAATCAAAATGAAATTTATTTTTATTACATTAAACTGAATATAAATCAGCATTTCTTTATTGAATCGAATCGAAATAATTCATGGATAATGCTTGGATTGGAACACTGGCCGTCGATCATGCACCGTGGTTGGTGATTGTTGTCGGCACACGGTTCGCGAATTTTTGTCGTAATTATCTCGTGCAGGATAGATTTCGGAATCAAAAATCTGGGATTAACCAAAGAAAAATGCTTGCATGCAGAAGCTTTGTTTTTGCTGTTCAACAGAATACATCCAGCATCGAGTATCCCTAACAAGGTGCTTCTTATCAAAGTAGTTCATCAGCAACCGGATTATTTGTTTGTGCGGCAATGCCGATCAATTGATGTTTGTCCGGGGAGCAGCAGTTGAAAATTTTCTATCCTTTTTCGGATTGCATTTAAAGACAATAAATACATCCGTTATGACGAAAATATCTTAAAATTAAGGCGCTGCATTCCGACATATGTATGTGTATTTTGATGCAAACGTCGAAATTGCTGCAAATAGTTTTCAGCATTTTGACGATTCATCAAACCTTTTTGGTAGCTTTATCGACAAAAATAAAATCGGAATGTTCATATTGAAGTGATATCCATCGTCTGCAGTTATCCATTGTCGCGAAGCGTAAGCACAATATCACGCGTTTTGAAATTTTGACCAACGTTCACAATTGGAACTTCATTTTTTGTTTGAGTGTGCTACTTAGGATTTTTTGGACAATTGGAAAATATAGGTGGAATATTCCACCTATATTTTTTTGATATGGAAACTTGACCGTAAGAGATTCCTGCATAATAAATTACGCTTATAGGCTGAAACACATGGTTCGTAATTTTAGGAGTTGAAAACCGTAGTTTTTGTTCATGGATAACCAATTTCATTTTTGGAATTAATGTGCGGACTGTTCCATGCTCAGCAAAAGAGTTTACCAGCATCATTATAATTCATTTTTCCATTTAAATGTATTTTTATTTATTCATTTCATTTTCCTTACGTGCTAGAAAAAAACGCTTTAAGCTAGCTTAATTAACTTAACTTATTAGGAACTCACTTACTGGACTTTGCGGGCGCTCTTAGCTAAGCCTAACAAATTACAGAAATGTCTTTCGTTTTCTAGACTACATTTCTATATTTAAATTTAAACAACTATTTGAAAATTTGGAAGTGTAAAGATTGTTAAAATCAAAAGAATGCCATGTAGCAGATCACCATTACCTTGGCATCGAGTTGACTACTGTGAAACAGCCGATCAGAGCAGCAGTATCTATATGTTTGTTAAAATATAGATATTGATCTGGCCAGATCCCAAGGTAACTGACAACACTTCGATTCGCCAGTGGCTGGCCGTTTTTTCCAACGATAGAGAACATTCGCCACTGCTTTTTAGTTTTTAAAGAGGGCCTAGACAACGGCAAAAGATATACGATGACGATCTTCGGACTTGAGTCATCTGCGTACGCTATGGAGTGGCGGAGAAATCCTACAAGCTCACTTGTGAAGATCGTAAATAAAATTGGCGAAATAACTACACTCTGTTGTAGACCGTTGTTAATTTCAAAAGTCCCAGCAGATGTCACACTGTCATTTTTCACAATAAACTGTCTGCTGGTGAGCATATCTAAGAGCTGGTCAAGCTTGAAAAAGAGCCCCTGCAACCATGCGGTGTCCAAGCCCTTTTCCAAGTCAATCAACAAGGTACCCGTGCATTGTTTCTTACCTTCGACCAATTTAGACGCGGCATGTATGCAATCATGCCCCGCTCTGAAGCCGAATAGGTTATCCGGAATTATATTTTTGTCCTCAACCAACTCGGTAAGGGCTCTATTGGTCACCTCTTCAAACACCTTGCTGATGTTGGGAAGGAGACTTATCGACCGGAGATTTGCCGGATTGGATGTGTCTTTATTCCGTTTAGGAATTGGTTGTACCACCGCTGTCTTCCAATGAGTTGGATAATGTGCATTAATCAACAAATTGTTAAACAGGAAGGTGAAAATGTTTACCGCTTCTAGAGGAAGGTATTCAAGAACAATGTTTGGTATTTCACAGATTTCTTACTTCTCAGTGAACCGAAGATAACCAGGATATCTTCATTTGAAATGAACGTAGGATGAACCCCTTCATTAGCGATGACATCACTTTCCAGATTATCGTCATTCTAGAAAATCATCTAACTAGAAAAAATTAACTGAATTATTTACTCAGAGCAAAGTGATTAAATTTCTTGTCATCCTGTACAAGAAAGTATTTACAATAAGTATTTTCCTAATTTCTTTATATTTATTTTAATTTGAGGTGCCGATTACCAATAAAGACCATCCTTTTCTTTTTTCACCATAAATAACACCACAGAACTTATCATACACATTTCCTCGAAATATATGAACACGATTTAAATAACTCAGTGAATATATTTTTCTTTTATCTGCTTCTCCTCATTTTAAGATATTTTTTATTTTCTATGCATTTTCATGGCTTTTCATTTTTTCTTTATTAATTTTTACTAACATCTTTATTTATCATCAAATCAAAACTAATAAAAAAAACTCAAAATTAAAAATGGAATAATTGAAAAAACTATGAAAATTTTATTGAAAAAAGAAAAGATGATGATTCCAAAAGTGTACCACGCCCTAGATCTGAGGGTAAGAAATTTCATTAAGCTTGTCTTAAAACATTATTTCACACACTACGCCGTATTCCAAACATGAATCATTTGATTAAAGAAAGAATTTTTTATTATTTTTCATTTTAAGTACTTTGATATTGATTGATAATTAGAAAACAAAATTCAACCGGCCTAAGCTTGGTATGTAAATAACGTCGTGGTATATTAATTAACGTATTCATGAATCATTAAATCAGTTCTTCAAATCAAACAAATCGAAAAAAAAATGTTTAGAATATTAATAAGTAAAAAAAAACAAAAACAACTTCTCACAGAACGCCATTTATTTAAGGGGTTGAGGGTGGTCAGTGGTGTAGAAAATAGTAGTCATTAATCGCTGTTGCCATGATAACTTTTAAGTGACTCATCTTTAATCAATCGAACATAAAATAACGAGTTAAAGAATTTTATTTCAAAAAAGGCCGCGACTTTCGAGGCCTAGTCTATTGTTTTTCATGAGTTTAATAAAAAATAATCCTTGATCACGCACTCGTTTTTCATGAACTGTCAAAATTTGATTCAAATCCGTATTCGAGTTTTAAAACACGGTTTTGTCAAGTTAAAATTTTAAGATTATCATGCTTTTTGCAGCTACCAATAGCTAACTGCCTACCTAACTGAACACCTAAAAAAAAATCACACCATTGCACGCGTGGGGCCTGTGAGGCCCGTAAACACAATTCTATGAAAATTAAATTTTATTTATTAAAATATTTATTCGAAAACAATAAACTTCTAAAAACATAGAATAAAACCTAAATAATACTATCAATTGGAGCATGTTGGGCAATAATAGTGCGCATGTTGAAGGCAAATGCATTTGCTGCAATTGTGGCAGAATTATCGACTCTTCCTTCTTTTGTTGCAGAATGCACAATCTTTCCTTGTACCTTCATTATTGAAAACCACTATATCTTCATCAACGGGCAACAATCTAGCAAATTTTCTTGTATTTGCACGAGTATCTTGTGGCAGATGATTGTTGGAAGCACGATCCTTCAAATGCTCTGTTACAAGTTGCATCCCTAGTTCTTTCAAGGATAACCTTTTTTTTTGTTGCCTTGGGTTGTTGAGAGTTAAAAATAACCACTGCATTTATTCCATCAACATATAGAATTCCGAAGAAAACTATCATAGGCCACCATCTAGTGTTCCTAGCCACACTTTATTCTCCACATAGCTGATCTACCGTGTCCACACCACCCTTTGAAGCATTGTTAAATGTTATTATTTCGGGTTTTCTTTGTTCCCCCTATAGCTTCATCCAATTTGTCATCATGATGTATTGTGGACGCAAGTTGGACACATTTATTCTTCTTTGGGACATGAGACATAATGGTAATGTCGTCTTGAAAAACCAAATACAGTAGAACAAAGTTATCTATTTTTCGTATTAAATCAATGGATGTACTTGTTTATTCTTTCTCCCTGTACCAACCAAGGCGAGTTAATATTTTCCCATCATCTTTTTCATGATTTCATATGCAGTGAACCAGTTGTCCATAGTCACATTTCTTCCCGTGTTATATATAGTAACACATATTCTCTCCATCATCTGTATCATCTGTCTTATTACTAAGATTACTATATATGTCCCATCAGGCTGAGAACCAAAGTATATTTCCATGTTGGTGGTGTAGAAGGTTCTGGCGTCAACTAAAGCAAACTCTTTCAAGCCGTATTTTGCCGGTTTGTAAGCAATATACATGCGGAAACTGCAACGTCCTCTGAAAGCCAAACGCATCTCATCAAAGGTTGTATACTCACTTAAGGTATACGCTGAGTTTGAGTTTTCAACGAATATTTCAAAGACATTTCTTATGGGAGCAATTTTATCGAGTTTACGTCTTTCCTGTCTTATATTGATGTTGTCAAATTTTTTACATTTTGTCCCATTGTAGCAGGGAAATTAGGCCAAGAATTCAGAAATACTCATTCTATTTCCGTGTTTGACTCCTGCGATATACAGCAAACCAATAAGAGCTTTTAGTTGCACTAAGCTGGGCTTCTTTCGCCTGTAATTCGGTTCTTCATTTTACGTCTGATTCCGTATGAAGATGTTCGTGTCTGTCACTTTTGATTTCAACATATTTTCATCAATTAGCTTTAGCCAACTTTCCATCGGTGATTGAACTCCTCGTGCATATTGTTTTACCCCAAGGCAAATGAATAACAATGTTATGTCTTCTTATGCGTACTGCAATCCTTTCTTCATCTTGTACCATCTTTACCATACAAAAATTGAGTACGTTCTTCGAAAACCGCTCCATCCCCTTGGATTTCGCCATCATCTGCAACTATTTCTTGCTCAGAATCAGAATCGTACTCACTTACATCCACAAAGTCTGGGTCAGCAAAAGAGTAATTATCATCAAAATCGTCGTCAGAATCTCCTTTAAAATCCCCATCATCCAATAATTTCAAAAGATCCCTTGCGAACTCTGTCATTTTCCTCCAGATTTATAAAAAAAAAAACTTATTTCAAATGCAAGTAACATTAAAATACACAATACCTGTAGAATAAAATTTTCATAATTTTGCAAATCAATTTTCACGAGATACAGCTGTGTGCAGAAAAATAGGAGCACCCACAACCGATACAATAATCTTTGAATATCTTTCCTTGCGTTTCGTATAAAATCATTTGAATAATAATACTAAATAAGGAAAATCAATTTTTAATAGAATACACAATTTGTCAATTACATTTCAAGAAATTAAGTGTGCAAAATAATAGCAGCGGTTAGTATTTTTCAGAGAAAAGTTATAAAAACGTGGAAAAAAAGTCGATATGTATTTTTTTTTTGTAGAATTCTTTTTATTTGTTAATATTTTGTAGAGAATCCTTTATTGGCTACAACTGCTCTACATCGGCGTGGCATAGAGTCAAGTAAAGTTTGACACCTTTCAATGGGTATTGCATCCCATGCATTTTTCACCACACGCCAAAGTTCGTTTTCATTTGTGGGCTTTTTATTAAATACCGCTTCCTTCACATGTCCCCATAAGTTTTCGATTGGGATGAGCTCCGGACTTTGAGCTGGCCAGTCCATAACATTGACGTTGTTCAAAACAAACCAGTTTTTTGCGCACCTGCTGGTGTGTTTGGGATCATTGTCTTGCATGAATACCCATTTCAGTGGCATGCCCTCATCAGCATAAGGCAACATAACCGTATCTAAAAATTGAACATACGCGTTTGCACCCATTTTACCGTTTATGCGATGTATTGGGCCGGGACCATTAAACGAAAAGCAGCCCCAAATCATCATTTTGCCTCCTCCATGCTTAACAGTTTTGAGTGTGAACTTTGGGTCATATGCTGTATTTGGGGGCCTTCTTACATATTGTCGGCGACCACTGCATCCGAATAGCACTATCTTTGACTCATCTGACCATTAAATATTACGTCACTTACTGGTTGGCCAATCCAAGTGATCCATTGCAAATTTGAGTCGGCTTTCAACATGTCGGTTGCAGTAGTGGCTTTCTTCTTGGGCTCTTCCCTGGCAAACCAACATCCTAAAGACATATTCTAATGGTAGAGTTGTTAACATCAAGTTGAAGATCTTATTTAATTTTTGTTGATGTTATTAATGGATTTTGATCAGTGATCCGTTAAATCTTTCGCACAGTTCTGGTGTCCAACTTACGCTTTCGGCCACTTGATTCGGGTTTATTTCGCCACTTCTTTGCATTGGCGATCATTTTACTTGAGCAATCAAGCAATTGTTGTATCTGCCTGTAAGATTTGCCCTCCGACAAAAGTTTTAATATGAGAGCTCGTTATTTCGGGCCACAATGTTTTCCTCTGCCCATCTTAGCTGTATTTGAAATAAATTAAATGTTTAATGGTCATTTTGGAAGTTAACTTTCCTATTTACCTCAATTATGCAAAAAAAAAAACTTTCAAAATCAAAACCCAGTACAAAATAGAAAAATTTCCCCAGCGGTGCTATTATTTTGCACACTTTAAAAGTGACTTTACGGAGTACCGTTAACATTATTTTGTTTTTTCTGCACACATGAAGGTAATAAATGAGTGCATTCAGTTCCTCAAACAGTTGTGTAAGTTGACATGTAGGTGGCGGGTGCGTGCTATATTTAAAAACTATATATATTTATATATATTTAGGAATTTCGATTATTGAAAGATGGGCTGCTATTATTTTGCACACAGCTGTATATGATTTATTTATAGTATATCGACCAAGGAAAAAACCTTCTTTCCTAAAATTCATAAAATACTATCATAAATAGAACCCACGATATAATGCGAAAATAAAATTAAGATATGCCGCTATGTATCTGAGAATGAGCCTATTAAGCCCGAAGCTCTATTTACTCACGAAAATAAAATTAAGATATGCCGCTATGTATCTGAGAATGAGCCTATTAAGCCCGAAGCTCGATTTAGCGAAAATTAACTGAACTTATTACAGTTATTTTTATGTTCGAGGATACATTTCGACGATGTAGGAAGGTAGATGTAAGATTATTTTATTTCCAAGGATAGATTTAAATTTAATCGTATTTAAATTTTCGCTTGGGCCTGTTAGGCCTCACGTGTGCACTGCAGAGTAATTGTTGTGTGTTTCAAAAACTAAATTTCCAAACAACGTGATGATGATTCTTTAAGAAAATGCAGAAAAGAACTTGATTTCTTTGAGTGGCTTCCCTTAACCCCATTCTAATTTAATATATGCAATATATTTTGAATGAGAGGCTTAAATAGTGACGAGCTGTGTTCAAGTACTCGACCAGCTTGCAAGCTTAAGTTTCGAGAATGCCGCGGATGGTCTTAAAAGAAGTTTAAATTGACTAAACCATCCAACCATTCCCAATTTTGAGAGACAGAGAGCGAAAATTCCTGCTTATAATTATTCACTACTATGCAATAGTTTCACTATCATAATAAACTCTTCCAGATTAATACTGCCATAAAAATGAAGAGACTGTTTTTTTTTCAGTTATTTTATTCATATCTGGAATACGCTAATTTTCTTTATTTTGTAATTTTTCAGTGCCACTTTTGTTGTTTATCTAACTAATTCATATTCTTACTAACACCACTTGTTTTTTTTTTATTATTAATATCCTTTTACAGAAAAAAAAACAAATTGATTTACAAATCGTTTATTTATATTTAAAGGTGCCACATTTGGAACTGGAATAACAGCGATTAAGCTTACAGCCCTTGGTCGACCTCAGTTACTTGTAAGTTTAAACTATTAATATAGGTGAAGCCAAGAGATTTGTTGTCTGATTAAATTCATACTTATATGTCTAATGCAATATTTTGTGCGATATTTTGTTTGTAATTTCTTTTAGCTACAAGTATCTGAAGTCATTATGCGCACACGTAAATATATGGAAGATTTAGTCGGCGGACATGGAAACGTGTTAACTCATCACAAGACAATTAAGGATTTAGAAAAATACTACTCTAGTTTGGGTGATAATAAGAATGTTCAGGATTTTCTCAAAAATGTTACCTCCGATAAAGAAGGGTTAGAATCACTTTTATTATTGACACAATACGTATAATTGTTATTTAGATATGTACATCCATTGATAAAAGGGTATTTTTTTTTATTTAAGTATGTAACTGCAACTAAATCGGTTTTTTTTGTGATGTGCTTTTTAAATGATTACAATAATTCGGAAGCCAAATACAGCGTTTTCCTTTCAATAGAGAAATAATAAAAAGAACGAGCGTTCTTTCGGCTTAGACACATAAATTTATAAAAATATGATTATAAAACGATTATCCAAACTAACCCTTCTCTTCACAACAAATTGGCTCTTTGACTCTTTTTTAATACTTGCAACGTAAAAATATTATTTACAGAAAGAGGAGAGTTTGTATCTGAGATAAATATTTTACTACATTAGTAGGTTTTGCAAGGTTTTAGATACTTAAGGACGCTTTCCAAGTGAAATCTCATTAAGTCTGATTTGAATATTATCAGTCGGTATTTAATTTGTATGCAAACAACTTAGAAAGCCTTATTGAAAGGCGTTCCAGTCGCGTTCTCATATAACACTTTAGTATTATGGTTCCCGAAAAAATTGGCGAAACTTACGTAAGAATATTTTCTGAACATTTAACATAAGACGTTGTCACGTCAAAATAATTGGACTAAATTTTTAACCCGGCGTGAATAAGTCGAGGAATTGTTACACCAGCTATGAGAAAGGTGGAGTATATCGTATACTTAATGGACTGCCGTTTGAAAATGTCGTTATTGCAGCAAACTTCATATATATTACTCTGAGGTGAATTTTGACCATGACAGCTGTCACATCAGAAACTTCATGTCATTGTCTTATTATTTCAGTCCAGGTTATTGGTCATTAGTGAAAACATACAAGTTTTTGAAAAGCCGTAAAATGTCTACATTCGTGCCATCCAAAACAACATTTGCGGGAAGTTTTAATATGCTTCTTTCATTTAAAGAAAAAAGCAACCGAAGCGCATCGATTGCTTACCGAAGCTTACCCGGGCTATAGTATAGACGTCAGAATGTGTCAGCGGTGGTTTAAGCGGTTCAAAAATGGTGATTTCGACACCGAAGACAAAGAACGCCCCGGCCAGGTGAAAAAGTTTGAAGACCATGAATTGGAGGCATTGCTCGATCAAGATCCGTCACAAACGCAAGAAGAACTTGCAAAATCACTTGGCGTCGCTCGATCGTTTGAAAGTAATGGGAATGATCCGAAAGGTAGGAAAGTGGTTGTCGTATGAATTGAAGCCACGAGACGTTGAACACCGATTTTGTATGTCCGAAATGCTGCTTGAACGCCACAAAAAGAAGTCTTTTTTGCATCGAATCGTCACTGGTGATGAAAAATGCGTACATTACGATAATCCAAAACGTCGGGCAACGTATGGATACCCCGGACATGTCTCAACATCGACGGCCGTTCAGAATATTCAAGGCCTGAAGGTTATGCTGTGCATTTGGTGGGACCAGAAGGGTGTTGTGCATCATGAGCTGCTAAAACCGAATGAAACAATCACAGGAGAGGTCTACCGACGACAATTGATGCGTTTGAGCCGAGCACTGAAGGAAAAACGGCCGGAAACGGTCGCAAGTCACGATAAAGTTATTTTGCAACATGACAGTGCTCGGCCACATGTTGCAAATGTCGTCAAAACTTATCTTGAAATGCTCAAATGGGATGTCCTACCCCACCCGCCGTATAATCCAGACCTTGCGCCATCCGATTACTATCTCTTCCGATCGATGAAACATGGCCTGGCTGACCAGCACTTCCGTCATTTCGATGATGTCAAAAAATGGATCGATTCGTGGATTGCGGCCAAACCGGTCGAATTTTTCCGAACGGGTATCCATGAATTGCCAGAAAAATGGGAAAAATGTGTGGCTAGCGATGGGCAACACTTTGAATATTGAATTTATATCTAATTTTCTTCAATAAAGCATTGATTTTTGAAAAAAGCGACATTTTCAACCGGTAGTCCTATATGCCACATTTCTGATACTATAATTCCCTCTTATTGTTTATTTTTTCCTTTGAATATATTAAGATTTATAAAAATACTACCCTAAGCTCCAGCTACTAAGATGAGGGGTGTCGCATGGCAACAATATAATATCTACTTTCAAAAACTTCTCGTGCACGATGTACCCGACCTCATTCACGCCGGATTTAATAATTCAACCTACGGTTTAAACTGAAATGAAACCTAATAAGAACTTAAACATTCTTATTCGGAACCATATCTTCTGAATGGAAGAATCGTCCCACGTACAACTCACTATGATCGTAAATTCATATTCAAATTGTGGTACAGGATACACCTAGAAAGTCTTTGACACCTTGTATCGATGTCAGAAACCAAAGAACTGACTGACTGGTTCAAAATTGGCGATGGCGCATCCACAGCCATAATGGAACCCGAAGCTGTAGCACCAACGACTTACTCATAACTTTCCTAGTAGCAATTCCCAATTTTGAATTGAACTTGAAATGGCAGGGGTTGGACCTTTTTTTTAACTTTTTTATATCCACCATAATTTTAACGACTTTCTTAACGAGAAGCAAGATTTACATTTTCGTAAATGGCCAACTAAAAAAATTACATATAATTTTATAATAATTACTTAGACTAAATTACTAGAAAATATTTTGTTTTGAGATATTTTACAATTTATTATTTTCGGTGTGAGAAGATAGGTGGAGGTTAAAAAACTCCTCATTATAATATAAGATAAAACTACTTAACCTAAGTTAGCCTAAGTGCAAGCTTCAACCCAGTCTAGCCTCCAGTATTTATTTAAATTTGACCTATTGTCATTATTTATCATACATCTCTATCAGGTACGCTCATGCAGTATTTCCAAATATTGGTTTCTTGAGTGTGCTGGCACATGGAGGATTGGTTTTTCTGTTACTCTTCTGGCAGCATGATATATAATTGGGACATTACTCGAGTCTGAAAAATAGCCATAGGCATCCAGATAAAGAAATGCTTCAGGTGTTATATGTCCACTTATCAATGAATTTTTTAAAATACCCAAGTTAAGGATTAATTAAACCCGATATTAATTCATTCTCAATAACATTAGTCGACTCGCAAGGTCTAGAATCACATTGTCAATTCTAGACACGCCGGAAGCATCCAACAGTCTTTTGTTGGAGACGTAATACCGAAAGTCAGACTGAGCGCTTCTGTACACTCACGTGCATGCTCGTAAGCATTTCCTCTCAAAAATGGGCTTATGTTCCACCATACTGGACTCGCATAAGTCCAAATTGGACGCACAAAAGCTTGGTAGCAAATGACCTTCACATCTGATCTCAAATAGTTGGAATAAAAAAGTTTCTTCAGCGACAAAATTTTTTAAATTTGATATTTACATGATCATTATAATACAGGAATTTATCTACGAAAACTCCTAAATACCTCACAAAAGTTTTTGATTCGAGTCGAAGATCACAGAATTTTTCGAGGCTATCAAACTTCAGTTAAAGTTCGTTTTTAATTTCACAAATTTTTGAACCATGATATTGAGCCATCCAAGTCCCTCAGCATTTTAGAAACGTAAATATTAAAGAGAGCAGACCATTAATGGCATCAAACATTTTTCGCGTATTATAGATATTATTATCACAGTTTATTGCCGACTCGGAATGGCCCCAGAAGCTTTTTCGTGATAGTTTGCGCTAGAGGCGGTTTTGAAACCGTTCTCTGCGCTCAGGAGCAGACGCACTTACCGCTGAACCATATCTACCATCAAAAATTAGTTGCAGTTCATACAATATTTAATTACTTAATGAATATATATAAAAAAAAATAAGGAAAATATATCACCCAAATTAATTCAGAAAAAGGTATACAAAACTTGTAGGAACATAGATTCTTCCGGGCACAGCACAACAAAAGATGCAATGTTCGTAATTTCTTTTATTTCAATTAATTAGCTGTTACAGTAATGTGAAATGTTTTTTTTGTTGTGCTTTTAATATTTGTATGCAGCAAACTCATTACGCTGATATTTATAAATGCTTCTTACCGTCAATGCCAGCAGAATGTCTTTATGTGATCCTTGATGCTGGCAATAACCAATCTATGGCGCAATAACATGTACTTGTATTATTTTACTTTGTACAAAGCACATTGTTTTTAATCCCAGCTTCTTGCTCAAAAGGCACTCTCCACCAGATCCCTATCAATTTGTATTTTGTATACCTTTTTAGTGCTTTTGGTTTGGTCCCGGTCAGTAGGAAAGAAATATCCTTTTCACCACAATTTTGGACGAGTTATTTGAAAATATATGATCATAAACAAAACTCTTTCTAAACATTTCATATTATTTTCTGGTTGGTTCCGATAGTATTCTGCATTTATTCCCTTGGTCCGGTATAGTCGATGAGGACTCACAACTAAGTGATACATTCAGAGTACCAGATCCACAAACCGGACAAATGCGTCGATTGATCTCACAGATTCCTCCCAAAGAAGAGGAAATGTTCAGAAATATGATTCGCAGACTAAATACAATTGTCAAGGTAAGTCAATTACTTAATGTAATTATAATTAACATACATGTTGGGTTTTTAATTTGCAGACTGCTGCTGAGTTGGATGTTCGTATTATGATTGATGCCGAACAGACATATTTCCAACCTGCAATTTCTCGAATAACTCTGGAAATGATGAGGAAATACAATAAGGAAAAAGCAATAGTCTTTAACACTTATCAGTGTTACTTAAGGGAAACTTACAAAGAGGTTTGGTCAGTTAGTTCTGTAAACGATTAAAGTAACATATTTTATTTTATTTTCTTAGGTTTGTACCGACTTAGAGCAAGCTAAACGACAAAACTTCTATTTTGGTGCTAAACTAGTTCGGGGGGCATACATTGAGCAAGAAAGAGCCAGGGCGGCAGCTCTCAATTATCCCGATCCAATCAATCCCGACTATGAAGCCACCACCGAAATGTACCACAAGGTTTTAGAAGAATGTCTAAGAAGGATAAAGGTAAACTAATTGCTAAAAAAAATACTGAAACTCTGTAAATACTTATATGAATGAATTGAAACAAATCCTATATCACATTGTACTCAAAAAATTCATCTTTTTAATGCAATATGAGCACACATAACTTTTCATCACATTTTCTGTTTGTTTTCCTTTTTCCAAATGAAGTGGCTACTTAGCGAATTTCACTTATTTTTAGAAATTGGACTTAACCCATACCGCTCATCTTTCATCGAATAAGAATTGAAAACGTTCCATGACAATAATTTTTCAGAGATGCTATAATACTCAGTTAATGAACAAAAGGATGCAACAGTTGGTCGCTTACCATGAGGTTCGATTTCAGATGGATCAAATTGTAATCATTGCCAAACCAATACCTGTCTACTCTGATAGTATTAACTGATAGGGTTTGTCCATAATAGGTGTTCATCTCTGTGATTGCAATCCGAAAAATTTTCTTCTCAAGATATGGACTGCAATTGGTTTCTCGGAAAGGGGACCAGGTGGAAACCCAAGGCGTATTAAACTCATGTGTGATAATCATGTCATGAAATATTTTAAAACGTCAATTAGGACATCAGTTTGTCTTGGATTCCATCTTTGTTTTAAACACTACTATGGCATTTCGTCTTGCGAAACCTTCTTGTAATATGATTCAAACTTTTATAATACAATATCAGAATTGCCACGAATGATCGCCAAATATTGTTTTTACATTCCGCTTGCTGTCTGAACTTTCAGTCAGAAATTGTTTGATCAAAAATTTAGTCCAAAATGTCTGAAAATGTCAGCAAATTTTGCAGTGAATTAGCGAGCTTTCGACCAATCAACACCGATTGGCTAGCTTAAGCTTAAACTCTGCATGCACATAACTTAAACATAACCTTATATTTTTGCTGTAACGAATTTAAGCTTTCGCCATCATGGGCATCCTGATGAAAAGCCTCCTCTCTTTCACTGAACAAAAAAATTGTTGGTACTGCTCACACTGTCTTAGACCAGGGTTCATCTAGTTAATTACCTTGAAATATTCCCAGTATGAGGGCTGATAGGATGCAATAGGATGCAATATATTTATATGCTCGCAAATAAGCCGTCTTATTTGCAAACGTTTTTCTGAAGCCGCTAGTTTCAAAAGGAATATTCAAGTAAGCACCCGTGACCTTTTTTTGTCTTTTGTTTCGTTGGATACCCGTTTTTCCTCAACCCACTTACTGACAACTGCATCACCGCAGTCTTTAAAATTGCATTATCCGCATATGCATTTGTGCAGCTTGTTCTCCAGCAGGCTTCATATTTTATCCGTGAGGTCAATAGTCCTTTCGACTAAATGAATCATAGTTGAAATTCCCTAACTCCTCATTGTTTTCGAGGCTCGATTGTTCGGTCTCTTCATCAGATTGAGATAATATAAATACTTGAGAGCCATTTTCATATTCAATCTCACTCCATAAATCTTATCTAGGTAGTTATGGGTTAGGAAGTATTGAGCTGGAGCGCACTTAAACCAACAATGTTTTCTGCATTATCTGAAACTAATAGTCTAAACAAAAATCGACCTGATTTTCTCCTCCGATGGCGCATCTTTTTTTTCTCATCCATCTCTCGTTCATATTTTCGTGCGAAAAAAGATAAAAACATTTGATCATGATTATTTATACGGCCACAATAATCGTAAGGCAGATTTCGAAAGTCGAAAACTTCAATTTCATGTCTGTTTCATTCTGTCCCTTCGTTTCCTCTACTAAGACTTTATGAACCGAACGCAATCGAGTTTAGTAACCGACCTCAAGTGACTATCAATTCATTACCGTCAGAAGTAAATTCGAAGGATGTTCTGCTCTCAAATATCTTGATTCCCCTTCATATCTCCTTCCTCCTCTTTAAAGGGCTGGGTGGAGCAGTTGATAGAGGGCCTGCCTTTCATTGACGGGTCCTAGCTTAATGCATCTTCCATTTCCTTGACGTCCTTTTCCAAAACGTTTCGATGGAAGCTTAAGCCGTTGTCACTATACAGGAAGTTTCGACTCGGTTGACGAGAAAACGGCGAAGACTCATAGTGCATTGGTGTAAACTTAGATTGTTGAGTAACTCAATTTGAACCGCTCGAAAAGTAAGATACGTAAAAATCATTCCATATCTCTTTGCAGTGCCTCTTCCAAACTTCACCAGCATCGGGCCAAAGCAGTCCATGAAGGGTCTCTCTCTAGCTCGCGGGAGTTGACTCATCAACGGGCTTATTGGTTGAGCATACCTGCGTTTGCACATATTGATTTTACCCTTTGAACCGCTCCACGTATGCTTACGATCCAAGCTCGTTCTCTGTTGTCCCTCTGAGTCCACCCACCATTAGCCATTGGAATCAAATTAATGGCACTATCACTGGATTGGTCGAACAGCGATATTAGTCTGACTGATGGGTTGCGTTGTTGTAGTGGTTGTTGTATAGGCACTGCTGTGAAGTCATAACATTGACTGCAGGGTGTTGTGCTAAATATTTCAAACTTTCAATAAGTCGATATCATCCTTCCCATTTCGAGTTCCACCGATGGAACTGAATTGAAACCGAATACATTTGAGTTTCTCAAATCACTTCAAAAAATCTTTCGTTCTCCTTGTCATTCTTCCACCCCCTTTTCAAAAAGAGCATTCATAACGCCTTGAGAGTGAGCAAATCAAAAAAAATCAGATCCCTAAACATAAACAAATTTTGATATTTCCATCAAATCATTCTTTTTGTTCAGCCAATAAACCCTTTTCCAACTCTTCATTACAAAAGTAATTTTCCCGAAAATCTAGAATTTTTTTTACAAAATCCCGATGAACAGGTCGCAAAAATTATATATGTTTTGATCTACAGCCCAAAATGATGGCAATGATTTTCCATTCCATCGTATCTCTAAATCGACACGAATTTCTTAGTGGAAGATCACGTCTGCTATCGTTTCACGATCTCTTTGTGCCCTGTAGAAGCGAGAAGAAGTTGTTGTTATTACCACCGGCTTCCGGCAAAATGACGCATGAAATTCTCACGCTGCAATCATCAACTCATTTATAAAGTCCTACTTAAAAAGGTCGTTCTCTTTAGATCATCTTAATATAATTCATGTGTTGTCAACTCGGAAGTCAATCCAAGAAGCAACGCTGCCCAGTAGCGCTTGATGCTGGTGTCATAGTATCTCTTGCGATAGCAAACCAGTGACGTTGAATTCATTCGAGCCGTTACTACAGCTTAAGCAGTGCTTTGCGTCGATTCGCAACGTGATCACCGCACTGGCCTTTTCCATCGCATCTGTTGAATGGTGGTGATGTCCGCTCGATAGTGGTCTGTTTTGTTGTTTCGTCAAATCCCTTTGTCCTTTGAAAAGTTTTACCTTTAATATTGGAAAATAATGTTCTTAAAAAATTTTAACTTTAAATATTCAAAAGCAAAAAATGGGTTTCTTCCTTAAAAGAAAGCTTTCAGATATATTTTTCATCCATCGATTATTTTTCGACGATAGGTCTTCTTTTTCACATTATTTTAAACACACTGTTTGTATACATATAAATATTCCATTCTATAACCTGCAATACGTTTGAACTCGCACGCTTTAACATTTCTTAAATCACTTCATTCGATTCTTCTACACGTAAACTCCAGTACCCTTATACGCATGGCAAACATCCGGTAAGAAAAATTCAAAATTCTTAGCTTCAATGTAAATGTATTTTGTATTTGGCGTACTGGAGTTTAACACTGTTGTGGTGTTTCAAGTTTTATTTAAAGTTTAGTTTAGATTCATATTAAATAAACTGATGCTTCTTTGATTTTTTGTTTAAAAAAAAACCTTTCATGTTTTGCGTTTTGTTATAATAAAAAGTGATCTTTTTTGTTTTTTAAACAGCTTCAAACAGATGAACTATTTAAATTTCTTTGCTTTTGCATGAATTAAATACTATTAATTGTATGCAGATTTAGCGGTACATATCATGTTTCAATAATAGAAGTGTCTCTCGTAATATCTATATTCAAAACTTACACTCCACTTCAGCTTACAAATAATACCACGAGTTTGTTTAATTGCATGGGTACTGCGTCCGTTGCTTGTAATTAGATCCGGCGGAAGCGTTTACTGCTCTTGAGAAATCTACTAAAATTTCACTCATACTTTTTAGAGTACCCATCCCCAAACATTTTTCATAAGCTTCAGGTCATGTGAGTACAGTGATCACTGAACCGCGACTTGCGGATAGGAGCATTATTCTGCTCACACAAGTTGGGTAAATGAGTCCAAATATCTTCACACATATGCAATTTGGATATGGCCATCAAAAAATCAAATCAAGCTCAATCGCTTTGTAGAATTTAACTTAATACTACCTTCTCTTTTCTCGTAACTGTTGAGTCACTCAAAATAGAACTATTTTTATCCGAAAAAAAAAACACATCATGCCATCATAGACAGTTCCGATTATGATTTAATTCTGAGTCCTCTATTCAAACACTATCATTCACAACTCCTTTTTGCTTTATTTTCGAAGCTGAACTGCTCGAATTGAATGGACATCGCAGATAGCAGATAAAATTTGCTTTTAATTAAACATTAAATTTCACTTAATCCTCTTGCTTCACATATGAACAATGAAGATGATAACCATGAACTTATTTACCTGAAGTGGAGTTTATATTCGTCAAATTTATTGTGTTTCAAATAAATTGTCATATTTTAGCTTTTAATTCGACCGCCGACCATCATATTACTTTCATCATTACTGGTACTGGAGTTAACAATTAAACATAATATACAGACTCAAGTTTGTAAGTCCTTTTTTTGATAGGCTCAGCTTCTGAATCATCCATCAGCTCTGGCTTATCGACGTAGAGTAGCGATCCTACATAAGCCCAAAGAAAATAATACAAAGGTGTTAAATTCGATTATCTTCAAAGCCGTTGCAAAGGTCATATTCGCGAAATTATCAGCTCATCAAATTTTACGTTCAATAAATTGATGTATGTACTGTGACGCATGTTATGCCATCTCATTGAGACCACATATGCCCACACATATCTCCAATATGTAATTAATTAAATTAAGGAACGAAAAGTCTGTAATTATTTAAATGATTTACAGACTAGACTAGCTGTTAGACTAGAGCGCATAGTTAAGGTCAAAAGAAGACATAAACGGTGCAGGAGAGTCTTCCTCATCCGTTATGGCGAGTGGAACAATTTCTTGAAAAAATACTTAAAATAGACAGAACATTTTTTAAAGTCAACAAAAGCACACACGATAATGTAATATAGCTTTTTGTAAAGCCAAAATTTCATTCTTTGATAAGACTTTTTACTCAAGATTTAGTTAACAAATCGTGAGAAATGGAATTTCAAAGTTAAAATTTTGAAATTTTTATTCTTAAAATTTTATTAAATTTGTCTGATCCGAGAACAGTATTTTGTTCCAGTATTCAACTTTAAGTCAAGCACCAAAACCTGGTGACACTAGGTATCATCGTTTCTTTGAAAGAATTTTTTTGCCGGAAAAGATATTCCTATTAGTTTTTTAAAGGTCCAAGTCAATTATTTTACGAGCAGAATCTCCCTTTAATACTTTTCCTTGCAAACAGTCTTATTAGCAACAAATAAAAAAATAGACTGGTTTACCTATAGTTTACACTTTTTATATTGGAGCACTTGTTCAATTTAATTAAATTGACCTGACTACTTACCAACAAAAAACATTTGATTTACCTAAACACACATGAATCTGCAAGGACATTGTATGTATTGAAAACTTTCTTTTTAATTTTATCTTCACTTGACCAATTCGCTCTATTCTTTTGTCGCATCATTTTGATATCAACATGTGCATATATTAATTATACCGTTTTGCCAAACATATATTTATTGGTGCCTATTCAACGATTGTATGATTATGGCGTGAATTTTCCGTATGAGCTTGGATCGGACTTGGAAAACAAACCCAACAAATTCCTGAAGACATTCCATCAACTCCTCCTACCGATACTTCGAAGGAAGATTCTCCTTTTGCGCCACCCGATGATAAATACACAATGAAGATGTGGTGGCATCAATAATATCAATTAAATCAAATTGCGCAGGTCTGCCTTTTATAACTTATTTGTTAAATACAATTCTAACTACGTCAATTTTGCCCTGCGGAATGGAAAAAAAAACAAAAATAATACATGTCTGCTTAGCGAATTTCACTTACTTTAAGAAATTTGGTATTTCAAATCGTGGACTAAACCCATACCGCGCATATTTCATCGAATAAGAATTGAAAACGTCGCATGACAATAATTTTTCGGAGATATTATAATACTCAGTCAATGAAAAAACGGACGCAACAGTTGGTCGCTTCCCTTGAGGTTCGATTGTATTCTCTGATAGTATCAACTGATAGACTTTGTCCATAAAAGTTATTCATCTCTGTGATTGCAATCCGAAAAATTTTCTTCTCAAGACATGGTCTGCAATTGGTTTCTCAGAAAAGGGACTAGGTGGAAACCCAAGGCCTATAAAATTTATGTGTGATAATCATGTCATGAAATATTTTAAAACTTCAATTAGGACATCAGTTTGTCTTGGATTCCATCTTTGTTTTAAACACTACTATGGCATTTCGTCTTGCGAAACCTTCTTGTAATATGATACAAACTTTTATAATACAATATCAGAATTGCCACGAATGATCGCCAAATATTGTTTTTACATTCCGCTTGCTGTCTGAACTTTCAGTCAGAAATTGTTTGATCAAAAATTTAGTCCAAAATGTCTGAAAATGTCAGCAAATTTTGCAGTGAATTAGCGAGCTTTCGACCAATCAACACCGATTGGCTAGCTTAAGCTTAAACTCTGCATGCACATAACTTAAACATAACCTTATATTTTTGCTGTAACGAATTTAAGCTTTCGCCATCATGGGCATCCTGATGAAAAGCCTCCTCTCTTTCACTGAACAAAAAAATTGTTGGTACTGCTCACACTGTCTTAGACCAGGGTTCATCTAGTTAATTACCTTGAAATATTCCCAGTATGAGGGCTGATAGGATGCAATAGGATGCAATATATTTATATGCTCGCAAATAAGCCGTCTTATTTGCAAACGTTTTTCTGAAGCCGCTAGTTTCAAAAGGAATATTCAAGTAAGCACCCGTGACCTTTTTTTGTCTTTTGTTTCGTTGGATACCCGTTTTTCCTCAACCCACTTACTGACAACTGCATCACCGCAGTCTTTAAAATTGCATTATCCGCATATGCATTTGTGCAGCTTGTTCTCCAGCAGGCTTCATATTTTATCCGTGAGGTCAATAGTCCTTTCGACTAAATGAATCATAGTTGAAATTCCCTAACTCCTCATTGTTTTCGAGGCTCGATTGTTCGGTCTCTTCATCAGATTGAGATAATATAAATACTTGAGAGCCATTTTCATATTCAATCTCACTCCATAAATCTTATCTAGGTAGTTATGGGTTAGGAAGTATTGAGCTGGAGCGCACTTAAACCAACAATGTTTTCTGCATTATCTGAAACTAATAGTCTAAACAAAAATCGACCTTATTTTCTCCTCCGATGGCGCATCTTTTTTTTCTCATCCATCTCTCGTTCATTTTTTCTTGCGAAAAAAGATAAAAACATTTGATCATGATTATTTATACGGCCACAATAATCGTAAGGCAGATTTCGAAAGTCGAAAACTTCAATTTCATGTCTGTTTCATTCTGTCCCTTCGTTTCCTCTACTAAGACTTTATGAACCGAACGCAATCGAGTTTAGTAACCGACCTCAAGTGACTATCAATTCATTACCGTCAGAAGTAAATTCGAAGGATGTTCTGTCAAGTCAATTATTTTACGAGCAGAATCTCCCTTTAATACTTTTCCTTGCAAACAGTCTTATTAGCAACAAATAAAAAAATAGGCTGGTTTACCTATAGTTTACACTTTTTATATTGGAGCACTTGTTCAATTTAATTAAATTGACCTGACTACTTACCAACAAAAAACATTTGATTTACCTAAACACACATGAATCTGCAAGGACATTGTATGTATTGAAAACTTTCTTTTTAATTTTATCTTCACTTGACCAATTCGCTCTATTCTTTTGTCGCATCATTTTGATATCAACATGTGCATATATTAATTATACCGTTTTGCCAAACATATATTTATTGGTGCCTATTCAACGATTGTATGATTATGGCGTGAATTTTCCGTATGAGCTTGGATCGGACTTGGAAAACAAACCCAACAAATTCCTGAAGACATTCCATCAACTCCTCCTACCGATACTTCGAAGGAAGATTCTCCTTTTGCGCCACCCGATGATAAATACACAATGAAGATGTGGTGGCATCAATAATATCAATTAAATCAAATTGCGCAGGTCTGCCTTTTATAACTT
The DNA here is from genome assembly GCA_963555765.1 of Orthonevra nobilis. Lineage (NCBI taxonomy): Eukaryota > Metazoa > Arthropoda > Insecta > Diptera > Syrphidae > Orthonevra > Orthonevra nobilis. The sequence continues at coordinate 74,334,528 of OY743224.1, read as the reverse complement.
ATTTGTTAAATACAATTCTAACTACGTCAATTTTGCCCTGCGGAATGGAAAAAAAAACAAAAATAATACATGTCTGCAAAAAACGCACTCATGTGTTACTGACAATAGACCAATTGCCATTGTCTCATATTTATCCAAAGTATTTAAAAAACAAAACATTTTATCTTAAACCGATAAGTATCTGATTGATAAAAAACTGTAACCTCTTCACCAATCCGGGTTTCGAGCTAGGCGAAGCTGCAAAACGACACTTCTCTTAGTAGTTGATAAAAAAAAAGGGAGTCTATGGATACAAACAACTTTTCGTACTTAACCCTCTTCGACTTTTCCAAAGCAATCGACACTGCAGCAATTTCAGAAGAAATTTTAAATTTGCTCCAGAAGCATGCAATCTGATTTGTTCGTATTTAAGCGGAAGATGTTAGCGAGCGGTAACCGGTAATAATATGTCAAGTTTCCTCCCAAGTAGTTAGAGTGGCGTGCCCCAGTGATCTGTTCTCGGTCTAATCCTGTTCCTCCTGTTTGTCAACGCACTTTCCGAACTGATCAAAAACAGCTCTGTGCATGTGTATGCCGAAGATGTTCAGCTCATCTTAAGTCGTCTCCTTAATATGCTTGGTGAAGCTGCAAGGCTAATGGATGAGGATCGTCAGCAAAAAACTAAGAATAATTTTTTTAACACAACGTTGTCCCGAAATACACACCTAAACGCCACAATTGGGAAAACTTATGGTGGACTCCGTGCTCTACGGCAAACAATCGATGCTTTCATATGGATGCGAAATATTCTACAATCTTGATTCTGAGGGTCAGAAAAAGCTGAACGTCGTTTACAACAATACTGTACTCTACGTTTACAATCTTAAACGATATGATCATATTTCAGTGCACCCTTAAAATCCCTTTATTTTATTGTATTATTCTTTATTTAATTCCTCTCCAAATTTTGTATATACATACATACATATCTATTTCATCTATGAATTTAATATCTCATTATAAGATTTATTTACAACTTTATCTCTTATATATAATTTTATATTTATCATTTATGTGTATTTTGTTCTGTTAAATTCTTGCTAACAATTCTTATAAGGCTTTCCTTTAAATAATAAGATTCTATAATTGTAAGATGTAAGCAATTATATGTAAATAAATAAATTGAAAATTTAAATGTACTACCTTTCCGCAAAATCTTTCATAAAATGGATGAATACACTTTCAATGGAGATTCGACACATTCGGTTCCTCCTCAATACTACGAATCATAGCAACAACCCCTTCTTCGGTGTGCACCGTACTTCACGATTTCCTCGTTTTCGTCTTACCTTAATATTTGTATTGATGTGACCTACCAAATTGAAACACATTGTGGCATCTGCTCCAACTCTAAATTAAACTTAATGTGATTTTAAATCGCAGTTAAAGCTACAGCTCAAACAATAATTCTTTCAATTTGAAGAGATTTACCTTGATAAACCTTAAGGCAAGTCTTTTGTTAACAGAAGTCAACTTCACCTGATGATATAATAGAACACTGTGTAGAATTATATAAGGAAATAAGCCCAAGGTGAGATTTTAATGACGAAGCCCTAAAAGAATTTAACATTTTAGACTAAAAAACCAAACATACTTCTCTTCTCCAAAATAAATGTGCATCACAATGGGAACCTTCAAAATTACTGTTGGAAAGTTTTTTTTTTGCCTTAAATGAATTAAGTTTTCAAGAGGTGTATTAAAACCCAACAAACAATGTGGACAATGAGGAAGAACGTGAAATCCTGAATATTTGGTGATGGGTATCGACCCGCTACGGTTACTGCTTTCGGGCGACGGAAATCCGCACAAGGTCTCCATAGCCCTTGGGGACCATGTGCCAGTGGGCTGACCCATGTACTTTTGGATGGCCGACGCATTTTTCGGTCGAGCATAAACGAATTCATGCGAGCTAAACTACCACAAGCTGTGTCCATCAGGCATTTGTTTCAAAGATCCACAACTATTTGAATGTAGCGGAGAAAGTCTGCTCCGATAATTCCTTGCTGCACGTCAGCGATTACAAATGTACATCGAAAATTACGGGTTAATCCCAAACTCAGTACAATTGTTTTTTTTTTTAACATTTTTTTTATTTTGCATACCTCACGAGCCTGATATATTCCTCTCCAAGCATTAGAGATGCTCCTCAGCGAAAATTCGAGATGGTATCCCTGCCTCGCACCCATTGAAATACCGCCTCAAGGCTTATCGGATATCGGCTTGTTTCTCGTAACTTAACCACACAGTTAGGAAACTCACTATTATAGTAGTTTGGCGTTGCGAGATAAGTTGAATGGTTTTATAATGAATTTTAACAAGTACCCATAATATACTGTTGAATTGATCACAAATTATGCCCATGGTAAGAAAAGTCAATCAATCTGAGGAAACACAACAGAGTTTCGATGCGATTTATAAAAAGTTAGTAAAAAAATCTGCCATGTTCTAAGAGAGTAAGAATTTTTGGTTCATTTTAACTAAAGCCTCAATATATATCCTCAACACACTTGTCCAATTAACTGCGCTCATAATCTATTATTTCCACGCAAATGTAAACTCTTATATAGTACTTCTCTATTTTCGACTCCTGATCCAAACGTGTTTTAGAAAATCCATCGTCAATTACAAAAGTAAAAACAAGTAAATAAAATGTTTTGATGGTCGGCACTTTGCCTATAAAGTCTTAACTTGGCAAATTAAGTAAAAAACTTTTCAAATCACTTAAAGCTTTCTTAGCTAAATTATATGCCACGAGACACTTGAACTCTTTAAAATAAATATGTACATTATTTCTGTATACAAAGATGTAAAAAACCAGTGTCTTAATTTATATGTATAGAACTTATTTAATTTCTGATGTTAGATTATAAAATTGTATTTTTTATTAATTTTTTAGCTACTCAAAGACAACTGTGACGATGCTAAACGTATTGGAATAATGGTTGCATCACACAACGAAGACACGGTTCGGTTTGCCATACAAAAAATGGAAGAAATTGGAGTAGAACCGGAGGACAAAGTTATCTGTTTTGGTCAATTATTGGGCATGTGTGATTTTATTACTTTTCCATTGGGTAAGTTTGATAAGTACAAATATTTCAAATTTAACATTAAACTAAAAAGAAGAGGCGTCAGACCCGCGCAAGGAAGGTTCCTTACAAACTTGGAGGTCTGTTAATAGTTCTTCCATTTCAGCAATCAAGCCTCGAAAAGCTTTCTCGCTTTCGTTTGTATGAAGTACATTATGGGCTTTAATTACCTTTAATTCTGTGATTGTTGTTCGAAAACTTCGACTAAAAGTGTCCGGCATATGTCTATTTATTTGCTCAACTCTTCCATCAAAACACTTATCTGTGCGTGTAGTGGCTCCGTTTTGCTGAAAATGTACAAAACAATGTAAGATTATGACCATACAATGGTGTTCCTTGGGGTATGTTAGTTGTACAGGCCACATCTTGCAGATTTGAACCTGAGCAACACACAAAGCCGGACTTCGTTGTTGACGTTAAAGATTCTGGAGGACTATTGTCCCTTTTTTATGAATTGTAATTTGCGGTCTCCTTCCATTACTTGCCGCACGTTAAATATTGTTCAACTGCGAAGGACGGGTGCCCACAGGTGACATCGGCATTGGCGACGTACATATCAGCCAAAGCCGGAAAATACTAACGACACTTTCCCACATAGGAATCACACAAGGACTAGAACTAAAACCTGAAACCCACGGTATTGCACCAACGAACAGCGGTCATAAGAACACAATTATGAGACAGCACCCGAAAAGCCAGCTCAGTGAATTTCGAGAAGAAATAGCCTTTCAAACCTGCAAGATAACACTTGCAGAGGACTTTTTTAAAACTTGCTCGTGAGCCAAAAGTCTCCGCAGCTAGGCTCTTTAATTTTAATTTTATTTTAACATTACTATGTAATTTAAATTATATGTTAATAAAAGATTATAATAATTATAATAATAATAAAACTTGCTCACTCACAGGGGGACTATTACTCGCCTTATAATGCATTTTGCAAAAAGTTAGCAGAAGGATCAATAATATTCATGTGTGTTCATTTTTAAGGATTGAAATCCTCTTCTTTAAAATATTAAGTTCAAAATTGGAGCCCTGCTTATTATGGTATCAACGGAAATAGTTAAAGCTAGACGCATTACTAAGGTCTGCCTCCTTTTAGACCTTGAAACAATTTAGAGCAGAATTTTAGTATCTAAAAAAAATCTGTTTTTCGCTACACAAAAAATTGACTTTTCATTACGAAAGAAAATTATACAAAAATATTTACAGATTGTAACAATATTCATTAATATATTTGTTTGTATTACAATTTAGGTTCAATGTGACCTCCAATAGAAATTGTCCTATTAAATCCTTTTCAAGTTCCATCATGTGGAATGGAGAAGTTTCATGATGTTGCCAATACTATATTTAACGTTATGGTATCAAAATTTTGATCGAAACTAATGACACATCTAAATTAAGCATTGACAATAAACTAATGATTTTCAAAGCTATATTCCGATCCATTCTCTGCTATGAGTCCCCTGTATGGGGTAATTGTGCAAAAAGTCATATACGAAAATTCCAAGTAATTGCGAAACAAGCTTTTGAAAATGATTTTGAATTAACCTTAGTTATTTGGACCTGACGAGCTGCATTTTATCGCTAATAAAGAAAAAGTTCCTGATAGACTGAATAAATTATCCGAACGCTATGTTTGGTCATGTAGTTCTTCTGACAGTCACTTGATTTCAGGATTAATTTAAATTAATAAAAAATTCATGCACATATTTATTTATTGTTATTTATTCTTATTTGATTTCTAGTCCTATTTGTTAATTTATTTTTCGTAACATTTTTCTCACGATCATATTTATTTTTCAGTTTATTTATTTATTTTACTTATTTAGTTCTTAATTTATTTATTTGCATATTTATTTATTTATTCATTCATATATTTATTGATTTGTTTTTTTATTCTATTTATTTATTAATATATTTATAAATTAGTTTATATATTAATTTGTGAAATATGTTAATAATTTATTTATTTATATTCTGTGATAACTAATCTTGGAATCAAAATTTGTTAGTCACAACCACCTTTGTCCTCTCGGGTCAACATTTGCATGAAGGTTTTAGAAGTAGCTTTTCCTATCAAAGTTAAATTAAGATCTGTGATATTTTATTGTGTAAAAATAAACCAATGTAAAATGTGCAATAGTTAAATCTTTTGTAAAAGAATAATGTTTACGCTACAATTATGATCAAACTAATGAATCATTGAAAAAAAAATTTGAAATCGATCGATAACTGAAGTTTACGCATTTTCCGATTTGCCTGTGACGTCATTTAGTCTATCCGAGATCGTTACACTGCAAATCATTCAAGTCTTTCTTTCGTAGTCGCGTGTTCGTGTTGAATAAATTCCTCTTCTCGATTTTAGTCCGTTTCATAAAGGACACGTCACTTCCTTCTAGCACAAAAATGGTACGGCTCGGTATGAATTCTTCTTGGCTGTGCAATAATATATTTTCGATCAGAAAAAGGCGGCTAGTATGAATAGGGACATAGGTAATATACTTACATCAAAATGATCTTCACTCACATATCTAGGTTTTAGGATCACGCCTCATTAGTTTGCACCACTTTTTCCTCTTTTTTACCATCATTTGGTCTTAGGAAAAAAATTATTATTATTATTAGGGTTGTTTACTTCTTAAACAAATGGGAACTATACAATATTTGTAGGCGTATTTTTTTAACCTCAGCCATGGCCATTGATAAATATTAACAAAAATACGGCACGAACCGCGCAAGTGACTACACACCAATGAATTTGTACGTTCTCAGCGAATATGAGCCGCGTCGTTTGTGTTGCAACCTTCAAAGTCCTAAATCTAGTGACCGACCGAACATTCGGTTTCGGCCAGATTGGGCCAAAAAATTGGTTTCGGCCACAGTTTCGGTTTCGGCAAAAAATCAGCCGAAACTCAGTCTTCCACAAGGCACACAGCAATTTGGCCCATTGTGATACCGCGAGGGTTATGTGTTAGAAATGGGAACGAGGTTAGATGTGAAGAAATGGGAACATAGCTTTCTTTGTCTTGATATTGCTATGACCGGGCATTCATTGAGGTGATTTAGTATTTTTAAGGAGGTTCCAGGTTTGTCTGGTGATGTTGCAAGATGGTTGATGTATTTTTTTTTTATGCTTAATTTGACCGCAGCTAATGGTATGTCAATACATTGCGAGGTGCATCTGTCAGGGTGCATTGTACATTCACAGGCAAGCTCGTCTGCTCTGTAGTTTCCGTGGATTTCCCTATGTCCTGGAACCCCGTAAAGATGAACCATAAAAAAGTCCGGCATCTCCTTAAGGGATACGCGGCGTTCCTTGACAAGCTTAGATGTAGATTTTATGACAGCTTAACTGTCGGTCGAAGTGAGTATTTCAAAAAAATGCAACTATACAACAGCGATTTTCGGTCGTGGTAAAACGTGGAAGGAAAGCTTAAGAATTAGATTACTCAAAAAGATAAACTTCCACTTTTCGTTCCAGTTTTGACCCATCGGTTGTTATCGTGATGCAACCGGCCGATATCGGAAAATTTGTTTTTGAGAGTATGCAGTCTATAACTGTTGGAAGGGAAATCTACTCCAAAAATTGAGGACTGATTAAAATCAACTCTGGTGCATGGCGAGATTGCATTGAGTCTTACCAACACAAACTTTGTTTGCTGTTTGACTAGCACGGTTAACTTCATGTATTTTTGAATTTGTTTATTTTCTCGTGGGTAGGTGAGTGCATGCGTGACGTGTGAGGTGACTTCGGACGAGATAACTTTCTGTATGTGTAAAAATATTCTAAATTTATATAATAACAATTAAAATACATAATCAATTCCAACTTGTCTAAAAAATTTCTTCATTTCTAGAGTTATTTTTACGATTCTTTCACGCTTTTGTTTCAATTTTCTTACATTTTTTTAATGTAACATTCTCATTTCGTTTCAAAACATTAAAGACAAACATTTAGCCGCATGTGCATTGTCAATTCAAATACAAAATTATGTTCTTAATTTACTTATCAGATCATCAACCCATTGAGGATCTGAGCCTGAGCTAAAGTACTATATGATATAATTTAATCTTTCAAGGTCACAGGCACGTTGCCTTCAGTTGGTTGGCTGGATCTTTGAAACGGAGGTGCGCTCTTCTTCTGATCTTAGGGGCTGGATTTCAAAGATTCTTTAAGCTGGAGGTCACATTAGACTTCCGACATTAACACAGTGGATAAACGAACTTAAGCACGAAAATGTCTCGTTAGCTGTTCAACGAGATACGATCGTCTTTTTTGTAGAAGGGACAGATAAAGCTTATATTCCGGTCATTGGTCATGGTTTCGTCCTCCCATACCTAACAGATTATCTGTTGCGTACTCCCAACCAGAAAAGCTCCGCCCTATTTAAAAAGTTCAGCTTGTCATTGAATCGGTCATTGTGCAAAGGAGCCATCTACAGAATCAAGGTTAGGCTAAAAAAATAATTAAAGCAGCCGAGTAGGGGTGGACTCCCACACGAAGGGTTCCACGACTAAAAGTATGCACCACATATTTCTTTGATTTAAGATCTATGATAGTATCGCCCACAAATAAGCAAGATTAACCAGACAAAGTAAAAACTCGACATCGGTTTACTTTTAATTCCAATAAGAACAAGAACTTCCAGATGGGAAATTAAAAAGTTTAAACAAATAAGGACTTAAAACGATCAGAAGATTAAAAGATTATTTGATGCAGACTTACTGTAGAAATGTTTTCATGCAAGGAATTCATCTCAAACCCAGTGGAAATTCGTTTGGAATTTGTAATGAACGTCCTATGTCATGGTGTTGGTTCGAACCTCAATTTTCCATCCTAACGCTAACACAATCGTGAACGTGTTTTGATATCGCAACTAAAGATATTGTTGTAGTGGCAATAGCAGCACACCTTCTGTGAAAAAGAAGGTGTTCCTATAACAATTAGGAGATACAGCTCAGAGACAAACGGATGGACGGACAGCGTAACGGTACGGAATAGTACTGAACCCTTAAAATAAAATAACTGAAAAAATATCACACTCCTTTAGACACATAATAAATAGTTCGTTTGGGTTGAAGTCAATTTCTATTCGAAATTAAAAGCAAGAAGTTGCAACAATAGCAACGTTAGGGCTTTAATACCCTTATTATATTCTGATTTCCCTATGTCCTGGAACCCCGTAAAGATGAACCATAAAAAAGTCCGGCATCTCCTTAAGGGATACGCGGCGTTCCTTGACAAGCTTAGATGTAGATTTTATGACAGCTTAACTGTCGGTCGAAGTGAGTATTTCAAAAAAATGCAACTATACAACAGCGATTTTCGGTCGTGGTAAAACGTGGAAGGAAAGCTTAAGAATTAGATTACTCAAAAAGATAAACTTCCACTTTTCGTTCCAGTTTTGACCCATCGGTTGTTATCGTGATGCAACCGGCCGATATCGGAAAATTTGTTTTTGAGAGTATGCAGTCTATAACTGTTGGAAGGGAAATCTACTCCAAAAATTGAGGACTGATTAAAATCAACTCTGGTGCATGGCGAGATTGCATTGAGTCTTACCAACACAAACTTTGTTTGCTGTTTGACTAGCACGGTTAACTTCATGTATTTTTGAATTTGTTTATTTTCTCGTGGGTAGGTGAGTGCATGCGTGACGTGTGAGGTGACTTCGGACGAGATAACTTTCTGTATGTGTAAAAATATTCTAAATTTATATAATAACAATTAAAATACATAATCAATTCCAACTTGTCTAAAAAATTTCTTCATTTCTAGAGTTATTTTTACGATTCTTTCACGCTTTTGTTTCAATTTTCTTACATTTTTTTAATGTAACATTCTCATTTCGTTTCAAAACATTAAAGACAAACATTTAGCCGCATGTGTATTGTCAATTCAAATACAAAATTATGTTCTTAATTTACTTATCAGATCATCAACCCATTGAGGATCTGAGCCTGAGCTAAAGTACTATATGATATAATTTAATCTTTCAAGGTCACAGGCACGTTGCCTTCAGTTGGTTGGCTGGATCTTTGAAACGGAGGTGCGCTCTTCTTCTGATCTTAGGGGCTGGATTTCAAAGATTCTTTAAGCTGGAGGTCACATTAGACTTCCGACATTAACACAGTGGATAAACGAACTTAAGCACGAAAATGTCTCGTTAGCTGTTCAACGAGATACGATCGTCTTTTTTGTAGAAGGGACAGATAAAGCTTATATTCCGGTCATTGGTCATGGTTTCGTCCTCCCATACCTAACAGATTATCTGTTGCGTACTCCCAACCAGAAAAGCTCCGCCCTATTTAAAAAGTTCAGCTTGTCATTGAATCGGTCATTGTGCAAAGGAGCCATCTACAGAATCAAGGTTAGGCTAAAAAAATAATTAAAGCAGCCGAGTAGGGGTGGACTCCCACACGAAGGGTTCCACGACTAAAAGTATGCACCACATATTTCTTTGATTTAAGATCTATGATAGTATCGCCCACAAATAAGCAAGATTAACCAGACAAAGTAAAAACTCGACATCGGTTTACTTTTAATTCCAATAAGAACAAGAACTTCCAGATGGGAAATTAAAAAGTTTAAACAAATAAGGACTTAAAACGATCAGAAGATTAAAAGATTATTTGATGCAGACTTACTGTAGAAATGTTTTCATGCAAGGAATTCATCTCAAACCCAGTGGAAATTCGTTTGGAATTTGTAATGAACGTCCTATGTCATGGTGTTGGTTCGAACCTCAATTTTCCATCCTAACGCTAACACAATCGTGAACGTGTTTTGATATCGCAACTAAAGATATTGTTGTAGTGGCAATAGCAGCACACCTTCTGTGAAAAAGAAGGTGTTCCTATAACAATTAGGAGATACAGCTCAGAGACAAACGGATGGACGGACAGCGTAACGGTACGGAATAGTACTGAACCCTTAAAATAAAATAACTGAAAAAATATCACACTCCTTTAGACACATAATAAATAGTTCGTTTGGGTTGAAGTCAATTTCTATTCGAAATTAAAAGCAAGAAGTTGCAACAATAGCAACGTTAGGGCTTTAATACCCTTATTATATTCTGACTGTATGGTGTCTTTTTATGATTTCGAGCTTTGAAAAAAACTTCTGTTTTCTGAATACTCAATTCTTATCAAAGAACTTAAGTATTGGATGCACGATAATCGTTACCCTTACTTTTGATTTTATGATATAACATACCATTTCATTTCATTTGAAAATCTTTTATTTTGCAGGGCAAGCCGGGTACTCCGCTTACAAGTACATCCCATATGGACCCGTCCAAGAAGTATTACCCTATTTATCCCGTCGTGCTACCGAAAACATTGGCGTCCTCAAGAAAATAGAAAAGGAAAAAAAACTATTGTCCCAAGAAATCCGCCGGAGAATACTTCGAGGTCAAATATTTTACAAACCAAAAGGCAATTATGTTCCAATTTAAGTTATTAAAATGAATGCATTAAAAACAAAAGTAAAATTTCAAGCAAAATCATTTACACTTAAAAACCCAAAAACAGCTATCTATATGCTTTGTCGTTCTAATTGTTAAAATAAAAACTAGAAAATGCGTTTATTGTGTTTAAAAAAAAATTCGCAAAGATATTTGTTTTGTTAAGTTATAATCTTGCAGGAAATTAAAACACAACTTAAAAGCAAAACTTAAAAGAAGTCTTAAATAAATTGCAAATATATTTCGCGCGAGTATTTTGTGTAATATTGATCATTATTTTGTAATTTATTTATATATTAGGCTCTCTTTGAGTTCCTTTCGTTTTTAATTTTTAATTTGTTTAAATGTTTTTAATTATTATTATATATTTTAAATTAGGATAATTAAATATAACAAAATTAAAAAAAAAAGAAAACATATACTCAAAGTTGGTATATCCATTTGTATTTGAATTTTTTTTTAACCATAGTAATGTCAGCTGTTGTTTCATGGAACAAAATTTCACTAAACGAAGTTCTTAGACCACCGGTAAACGTAAGAAAAATTAAGATTTCCATTTAAATTTTCAATTCTCAAAACAATAACTTAAGATAATTCGTTTAGTTAAGTCTTAAAGGCAAAACGAAGTTGATTGCGGGTCTAGTGAAAATAATTTGGTAGATCAACAGGGAAGACGAACTCAAAATGCTTTAAAGCCGTGCACACATACACATTATGCCTGAGAGGGGTGACGAATTTGGGATATCTGCAATCCTTCAAAAGATTGCGTTTGACATTCTCATGTTTTCCGATTGACGTTTTTTTTCAGTTTGAATAGACGGAGCAGAGAATTTTCAGTGAAAGCTAGTTATATTGCCCTCCTCTTGACCCATTTAGCTCCATCCGAATTCGATGCTTAAGGTTGACAAAGGCTTCAAAGAAGCAGGTTCGGAGATAGATTTAAATTTCCTTGGCAGGAGCAGATTATTTGCACTGAATGTTTGGAATATTACCCTTCTCCTATTAACCCATTTAGCTTTTGCATAATTCATTATGAAGATGGCTTATCTTCCTTTTTTTCCATCCTACTTTGTTGTGCCTTTTAATGAAACATACGTATGCTTGCACTGATAGGCAGTCTTTTGCGTGATTTGAGGACACAAACTCCAAGGATTTGATTGCTGCTTGATCACACCTAGTCGAATGTATCGTGCCGGATGGACCAACTCTTTTAGCTCTAATTCTATTCAGAGTTAAGTCGAATTAAGCCAATTGTTCCCTAGTGATATTAAACTTTGTCAGGTAAAGCAAAAATGTCGTATACTGTAGATAGCTTTGTTCTCAGCGCTCCATAAAAATGTGGACAAGCTGCTTATTGGACATTGCCGTACATGTACCCGCAAGAAATCAAATCTTCGACTGTAAACCACACAACGCCGCGCTTAAAGCCTGTAATAGCGAGGGTTCAATTTCTGTTCATTGCCTATGAATTATTTGCAAGCTGTTATGGATTTATTTGTTCTTTCTTAAGTATTTTGCATTATATGCGAAATCAAGCTTCACCTCATCGTAAATGAAACTAGTGCGGCCTTATAGGGATAAACCAATTGGGAAGTTTAAAGAATGCATTTTAAGGAGGACATCATTCACATCTCCGCAACAAGGATCAGTTCTGATTCCTTTACGCCATATTTGAATGTTCCAATGTTGCAGATGAATTGATGGAAAATTGACAGTCACAAACACACCCTAAACTGCAATGATTTCGATGAGTGCAGTGTCGTGCACCGACTTTCCTTGGCAGTATGCCTGTTGTGACCAGCCATTAACATTTTTCCTGGTATTTTAAAAAACAATGATGACAAACAAACTGATCTTAGATTAAGTAGAAAGACATGGGTTAATGTCCTTGGTACCCATTTGGATCCATCGCATGTACAACATATTTCAAGTCAATAGTTTACAATCGAATTAGACAGTAATAACCGCTAACAACTATACTATTAGTGATTTCCAATAAAGCTGCAATATATCGTTTGGATTTAATTAATAAATATTTATGATATTCATTTCATTCAATCTCATCAACTTTATTTGTTACACAAAAAGCGAAATCTCAAGACCCAACTCAATAAAAAATATTTTTATTATTTGCGCTATAAATGTATTATTATTGTACTTTAGGTGTATAGTCTACAACTATTTCAAATGACAATAATATCTTTGTATGTGGAACGTTTAAAACAAACAACTATGTAATTGAACATTTACTAAAAAAAATAAAATTCTTTCTGATGCACTTAAGTTTTTATGAATATATGTCCTTCAACAAAACACAAAAAAAGTAAAAAGTTCATAAACTACGTAAACAAATTTACAAAAAAAAAATATTAATAATAAAAAAAATGTTTTAATAAAATGAAAGTAAAAATAGAACTACGTATATTTATGTGTTAAATATATATATAAACATATATCAAATAAAAAAAAGATACATTTTACTGTATTCAGAGTAGCTGATTTCAGCAATTTTTTAAAACATAATATCAGATGCAATCAGTACTCCAAAGATGATTTTATTGCTGCTTAAAGTTACCCAAAAAAGACTTCAATATGGCGACGATTGTTTTTAAGTGGTTTTCAAATCGAATGTATTTTTATAATGACTAGGTATGTTACGCGATATCGTCGATTTTCATGGTTATTTATCTGTTGAATGTGTCTATCAGAATCAAAAGTAATGTATTCCACTTTAAAAAAAAAAAAAAAACTGAGCTAGCGGTGAATTTGAATTCATTTTGTTAAAAGGTTACTTTGGCTGTAATTGAGAGTTTCAAAAGCCCACTAATTCCATAGATATTTTGATTTGAAATTGCGGGTTTGAATCAAAACCGATGTATTCCCAATACCTTTTGGAATCAAAGCTACTCTATTCCAAACTAAAATCAAAGTAACCCTTTTCCAATGCTAAATTCAAATTTAAACTTTCTTATAATCAAAATGCATGTATTCCAAATTTTGGCGGGAAAATCAGTTGTCATAAGTACTTCGCAGCACGGCTCTTACTAGTGCGTATCATTGCTTTATTGAGTGCTGTTGTAAAAATTCGTTGTGCAGAAGTAAAATACGTTCATATTCTATAGCATGGAATTCAACGAATCACCTGTTCTTGCGGAATATCCACGCAAAAGAAAAGTAAATTTTCATAATAGGAAACGTGAGCTAGCTAAAGTGAAACGGTATGTGATGAAATCGTTTTTGGTAGGCAGACATGAATCATTAGTCTTTAATAAATATCACTAGATACAAAAGACAACGATTGCCAATAATGCCAACTTGCAGTCATAGAGGTGGTCGTTATAAATGTCGAATGCTCAAGACTTGCGATGCACTATATTTTTCCGATGGTTTCTACACAATACCGTCAAAACCTGCGCAGGATGCATTTATTTTAAGCTTTTGCCAAATAAAAAAGCCTGAACGAACTGCCCGAAATTTGAAGTGTGGCGCAAGGAAACAATTTTCTGTTACCTACACTGTTAGAACTCAGTCAAAGCACATATTTCAAGTTTGCCAGAAAACATTTTTAAATATAATCGGAGTTACGCAGGGTCGTGTACGGAATATTTGCAACAATCACTTCAAAACAGGTGCGGTTCCAAGGGAAAATCGCGGTGGTGACCGAAAAACCTTTAAACTGGCAGAAACAAAGCAATTGGTCATTAATTTCATCAAGCAGTACAAAACTATCGAAGCGCATTACTGTCGTTATCTGGCAGGAAAACGACAATACCTTCTTGGAGAGCTTTCAATCAATAGAATGTGGAAGATTTTTAATGAAAGACATTTCCTGAACCAAGTTAAATCGAGCTATTTTCGGATGGTTTGAATCTTGGATTTAAAGCTCCTTCATCAGATGTTTGCTCGTCATGTCTACAGCTAAAGGAACTTCTAAAAATTGAACAAGTGAAAGAAAATAAGGTTGAACTGATGACTAAATTAAGGATTCATAAACTAAGAGGAAAAGCATTTTTCGAACTTCTAAGTGAAGAAAGGTATGATTTGCTGACAATGTCTTTCGATTGCCAGAAAAATATGACACTGCCAAAAGTTTCTGATCAAGCAGCGTACTATAGTCGGCAGATTTATTTGCATCTTTTCGGCCTCTTTATAGGTAGTTCTCATTCATCCCTTACAAAAGAAAATGTGTTCTTATATTGGTGGACTGAAAATAATAAACCCAAAGGCTCCAACGAAGTTGCGTCTGCAGTCTTTCACCAGCTTTGTCACACAAATCTTCAGAGCATTAGAACGATTCGTCTCGTAGCTGATGGATGTGGAGGGCAAAATAAAAACTCCATTATGATAGGTATGTGTGAGTTCTGGCTTGCAAATAAAGCACCAAGTCATGTGAGTACGATGGAATTGATTTTCCATATTCCTGGCCACTCCTACATACCTCCTGATAGTGTTTGCGCAAATAGAAAAAAAAGTAAATGCAAGAGAAACTATTGTGGCTGTTGAGGAGTATCTATCCATTTATCACGAACACGGCAATATAATGAATTAAGGGGCTGGATATTGGCGAAGCTAAATCGAATACGAAAAGAGGTTAACATTTTTCGTCCATGGCTCCGAAAAGACTGCATTTAGAAATCAAATTAAAAGATGCGAAGATGAATGACGTGAATAACTTACTGAGTAAACATTTTGGGCTTGACTAGAAATCACTGGATTCGTTAAATTTTACGAAGATATTTTGGAAATGAATCATGCTCACGGGGTAGAAGATTTGGATGCGGATCCTATCTGTGAGTTTCACGAAACAGATGTGGCTATTAGAATTTGATTTTGAACATAACTTTTTCCGCTATTTCCTAGTTTTGTTTGTTTTTGTTATAGTTATTGTAATAATTTATTTGTTTACTTTAAATTTGGTTACTAACAAATACATCACATTAAAAAAATAATAAATAAAATAATACTTATCCGAAAATGTTTGTTTTATTTGCAAAAGCAATCTATTCCAGACTGAAAATTTCATAACGCATCAAGATACCGACTTTCATAACTACTCTATTCCAAAATGGATTGTAAAATATTACCCAAACGTCTTTACTTTCAATACCAGATGGTGTGATTTAAAATTCCTAAATCTTCGTTTCGATATTTAACCAAAGCAGTTCCTAATATTGCCAAGGCATCAGCTTAAAAATCGTTTTTTCTAAATATCTCGAAAGTGCTATACATTACTTTTGATTCTGATAGACACATACATATATCGAAGACTTCTCTATTTTAATTTGGCGAAAATTATCGAGCTCTGCGTTCAAAATAAGATAAAAGTACCATATGGCATTATTGCCTCAAAACTGATGAAGTAACTTTCCCAAATCGCGTTAATGTTCATCCCAAATTTCGTCAATGCGATTTTTTCATGAAAATACTCTCCGAAAGTTCCTTCCTAAAACTCCGGTTCGAAGCTACCCAAGTCTGTTGCCGATGCTCTCCAAGATATTTGAAAAGATATATCAGACATGTATAGATGGACTTCGTTCAATAAAAGACGAAAATATTTTAATTCCAGGTCACCAGTTTGGATTCAGGCGGAGGTCAATAGTACAACAAATACACATCGAAAGATTTGAATAAGATGATATAATGCGCTGCGACTTAAATTGAAATGTCAAATGCAATTGTCAATGTTTGGAACAGAGGGCTTATATACTACCTACCAGTAACTGGTCTTAATATTTTCATTGAAAGGTAGATTGACGACCACAACTTTTACGTACAATTCAATAACGAATATTCACCTCAAGCTGAAGCGGGAATACCGCAGGGGAGTGTCATAGGACACCTATTATATCTTGTATAATATCTAAATTTATCATTCCATCACCTTAGCCAGATAATCCAATGACAGCAAATTTCGCAGATGACGAGGTGATAGATACTGTCCTCGCATGAAAACACAGAACAGGTAATCAACGTACAAAAGGCAACTATCAGGTTGGCAACTTAGTAATTGCGGATTTTTTTAGAAAATAAAAGACAATTTTTACATGGAACGAAATAACTTTATTCTGTAATGTATTGCCCATTTTGAGCAAAGACTTTTTGCCATCTTTCAGGCAGTATATGGTGGATGTACATACCAACCAAGCTCCAATAATTTTTGCCGATTGATCAAAGATGTATGTGGCCTTGCAATGTCATGATGGAATACAATACCTTTTCGATTAGTCAATTCGGGCCGCTTTTCTTCAACTGCATTGTTCAATTTTGTTAGTTGTTCAATGTTGACATTTGAATTGATCGTTCGGTTGGGTGGTAAAAGTTCAAAGTAGAGAATTCCTTTGCAATCCCACCAAACTGATAACATAACTTTCTTTTGATGAATATCAGCTTTTGATGTTGTTTGAGCTGGTTCACCTGGATTGCTCCACGATCTTTTCCGATAGACATTGCTGTAAACAACCTATTTTTCATCACCAGTTATCAATCGTTTTAAAAATGTTTCTTTTTCATTATGTTTCTTTAACAAATTGCAGATGTTAATGCGTAGTGTTAAATGATGTTCTTTCAGTTCATGAGGAACCCCCATATATCGAGTTTTCGTGCATAGCAAAGTTGTTATAAGCGATTTTTAATGCATGTATGTGAAACATGAAGCTTCTCTGCAATCTCACGTGTTGTACTGTGACGATCCGAACCGATTATTGCTTTGACAGTTGAAGTACCAACTATCAAATAACAAAATGTATTTGACATTTCGATTACGTCAGCAAACCTAAAAATTCAACTAAGGCCATCTATGAGGGAAATCGGCAATAACTTAGTCGCCTACCCAATATTTTGTTTTCAATTGGTCCTTGGGTCGAGTCCGATCTTTGATAGAGATTGTTTGTTCAAAGCATTTTATTCGAAAAATTAATTAATATAATAAAAAGCTGTGTTTTGGAAGATTTTTTCCCCCTTTTTCTGACCTTAAAATCGGTTTTTAATGCTCTTGAAACATTTATTTGTCTGAAATGGATAAGGTTTATCTAGTTTAATTCCTCCTATGTTGAAAAGGTTCGGGCAAAAACATTTTAGTGGAACTTCAGGTGTTATAAGTTGTGTGGATGGGATGCATATAAAAAGTTCGTCTCCAAAAAATAACAACAGCACGACTATTTATAATAGCCCAGGGTTTTATAGTCTAAATGCTAGAGTTTTATCACTCTAGTAGTTTTATCGCTAGAAGCAGAAGAGTTTTGTTGTTGTTTAATATTAATAACATTTTTAAGGTATGTGGTGTAGCTATTAACGCAAAAAATCCCAGGGCAACACATGACTCATACGTTTTCAACATGTCGAGTTTGAAATTGAAAGTGGAGGAAAAATATTAAAGTGGAGAAAGGAATAATAATATAATAATAATAACTAAAATTTTGTCTAATTTGTTATTGATATTTCATAGCAGTTACAAAACTTAATGTTAATTCCTGGCAGAAATAAACATAACAAAACAAAATATAATTTAAACAAGTTTGGTAAACCCATCAAAATACTACAGAAACTACTTTAGAGATCCATAAGTGTAAATAAATTTTAAGTATTAATTTTGAACTTTCTATAACGTTCTTTATTTTCTTCATCTTCTTTGTTAATTCTCAACCTTTCGCATATTATTTTCAGAATTTGTCCTACTACCACGCACTTTTTTTAGCAAAATGTTCTATTTTTTCAATACTTTTTGTTTAAATTGTCATGGGACTTGTCTTGTTTTCGTAAAATATTTTCTGCGAAGAAGTTTATTCCTGAAGAAGAGTCCTTCTTTCTTCCTGAAATTTTTCAAATCGCGCAACCTTTATATAACCATTTTCAATAACTTTTAATGTTAGCATTGTCCATGATGTGGTCTCTCAACTCACTATTATTTTGAACATTCGGCCCGATTCTGATTCTGTTCCCTTTTCCCTTATTTTAAACAAAGTTAAAAAAACAGAAAAAAAAAATCTGCGGAAAAACGTAAGGATTGCAAATTAAAATATATGGTAGCATTTGAATTCATTTGCCGCGTATCTTTTCCCCAAATATTTACAAACGAAAATGAAATATAAATGAAGTAATTCTTAATGTCTTAGACTACGAATTAGTTTCAGCTTTAAATGCTTCTAAATTTAATGGAAGAACGCCGGGATAGTGCGTGTAGTTTCCACAAAAGGACATCAGAAGAAAAGGGATTGTTTTGCCAAAAAGGTGAAACTGAATTTAATTCAGCGGGACCACCAAGTTAAAGTATTATCGAGTGGAAAAAAGTTCAATCAATTTCTTAAAACAATAGTTAAAGGGCAAAGGTGATCCTCAAAACTAAGAATTGAATCGGAGGTGGACCCAATAAATAGCAACAATTCTCCGCAATTTAATTGGAATAAAAGAGGCTGAAAGTGTTGTTGCCATTTTGTATTGAGACTGTTGCACACAAAAGAAATGTGGAGACCAACTCAGGTGGATTTTGGCACTGAAGTGGACTTGAACTCTCGAACTCATCAAGTGGCGTCCAAAAATATATTGAAGTGGTTCAACTCCTATGTGCAAGAAATAGTACAGCTTCTGAAGTTCTTGAAAAGGAACTCATTATTGAGGCCGTCGTCGGAGACGTGAAAGAGAACAATATAGTTCAAAAAGAGTTGTGTGCGGCTGTCAAGATTTTAGTCGAAGATGTAGCTTATTTTTATAGGCTTAATACAAGCGATAACATTTACTGGAAAACAATGGCTGAAAATTAACACTATAAAAAAAAACAATTCAAGATTAACAAAAAACTAGAGAGGAAAGGATGAGGAAAGAATAGTTAAAAGCGATAAATTGAGTCCATTGAGGGAGATGAGAGAGAGAGAGAGAGAGAGAGAGACAGAGAGATGGAGGAAGAGATAGAGATGTAGAGAGTGAGAGATGAATAGAGAGAGACAGAACCATCGAAAAAATATATTTCCCCTCAACAAAATTTACGAGATAAAAATGCAAAACCTTAAATTAGAATATGTGAAGCTTGAAGAAACCAAGCGCCACGAGTACGTCATTGAAATTGTCGAGAAAACGGGAAGTCGAAGACAACATAGAAAGCAAATCGACGACTTCTGGAAACTGAGCTCGCGGAACCCTTCGTGTGAGAGCCAACACTCATTTGGCTTCTATTTGCTTTTATTGCCTCCTTGTTTTCAAATTCCAAGACTGTTTCCGATATTATTCCGAGTTCTCGACGCTACTGTGACATATTCTGAGCTTACTAAGGAAGTTTGTATAGTGCTGAATTCGTTGGCCTTCGCTAATGTAGTTCTTTCGCACCAAGAAGATATCTCCACCTATTTTTAAACACTCCATTCGTAGGTTCCTTAATGTTGCTATAGTGTGAGTGGACCTCATTAAACTTGCTGCCGCTTGAACCAACTGCGGGTGTCTTTTGAGGCGTCAAAAGCCACGGTTGCAATGGATATCAAGCATCTCCTTATAACAAAATTATAATTTGTGTAAATTGAAATAGGCAAACATTTTAATTTATAAGTAACCAATAATTCCGAAGAGCACAAATAAGCGAACTTACAAGCTTGACATTTAAGCTGTATGTTCCGTTTCTATTATAAAATAAATGTTTTTTTTTTAACTTAGTGCGCAACGATTTGACCGTGCGTGCCGTCAAGGCATCCTACAAAACCG
The DNA here is from genome assembly GCA_963555765.1 of Orthonevra nobilis. NCBI lineage: Eukaryota > Metazoa > Arthropoda > Insecta > Diptera > Syrphidae > Orthonevra > Orthonevra nobilis. Next base: position 74,314,244 of record OY743224.1, on the reverse strand, counting down.
GGAAAGTTATGTTTAGAGAAGAACGTTAACACAAATTTTCTTTTTTCTTGGTGCGTGTTCAGTATGTTAATCCTAGCGGACAAAGCTGCGCCTCCAAGATATCTACGACTTCTGCGAGCACGTTACTACAACTGGATTGGACCAGACAATGTTACTACTGGTGGGAAAGCAACTCGCTTTTTACCCGACTCTAGGGATGATATTAGCACCTTCAAGAATCCACCTCCACTTTAATATTTTTAAAACCTCCCAATAAAAATGATGTTTTTTTGCAGTTTGCAGTTTGAATGCGATTGTTTTATGTATATTTGATTCCAAATGTCACATGCTGCTAAGGGGCTGTCCATTAATCACGTGAGGCTCGAAAGAGAGGGGGGGGGTCCTTAAAAAATCACGAAATATCACAAGGTGGGAGAGGGGTTGTAGCAATATATCACGTGTATTTATTTTTCGGCAAACGGGCGATACTCAATCAAAAAGCGGCGTTACGTGTATTTTTTTTCGCCAAACGCGTAAAAAATCGAAAGTGTCTTGTAGTGTGACCATGATTCGCCGTTAAGCAAGGCAACGAACGAAGTGAAGTTCCCGCGAACCGCGACGACCATCCGCCGAACTTAGCGGAGTTCTATACGATCCATTCTTTCGGCACGCTTCGTTAAACCTCCTTACCCGATTTTGCAGTTGTCCAGTGACCTACATATATTCCAAGGCCTCAAGAGCATGATGGCAAATCGTTTGTTCCATTTCTTCTTCGTCGGTCTCTTGAAATTACTCCAAAGAATTAAGGCTTCGGCGAATTGATTTATGACATGTATTGCCCTAGCCTGCGGAAGGATTGTCAAATACTTTTGGAAAGGACATGTCAGCGGTGTGCATTGTGCTTTTGTACAAAGAAAAAAGCTAAGGCACGTGTGAATTCTTGTCACAAGCAACTGAATCCGGGCAATAATATTGCAGAGATGCACAATGTTTGTCCTTCCCGCATCCTTATGCGACGGTCGAACGGTAGATCGAGAGAGATTCTCTGCGTAGTGCGCGAATATGATGACGCCGAGTGGCGTGATGAAACCGATGTTGATATTCAATTAAAAAAAAAAAAAAACATCACGTGATTAATAGACGGCCCCTAAACAACTGTTTGGAACATTTAAAATGCACTTTCCCGATTTCAAAGGGAAAAATAGTCTCCCCGCGCATTGGGAATGTGGGAATTTTACTCTCGGGAAATCATCTCCCGAAGACTTTCTTTTCGCGGGAATGTTTAGAAGTGGGTTGATTATCTTCCAACCCATATTCTTGGTCGGGTGTTGCAACGCAGGTGTTAAGTTCCGAAATCCGAACAATAACTTCCTCTGTGTCCGTCACGTGTTGAATTCGGTGTAGTCCACCACCAGTAGTTTTCAACTCCTTATCAGATAAAAAATATGTATAAATTTATACACAGCCGTTCATAAGTTTCCGGACAAATTCTTTTAAATTCGTTTTTGTTCAATTTTAATTCCAAAAATTTCATCAACATTATGCTATGTATCAACATTTGATTAAATTAAGTTAGTTCTGAACTATAAAGACTAATTTGAACCCAGTTCATATTTTGATGATCCGCTTTCTCTATTTCTTGATCCACGTTTCCACGGGAGTGCTTGGAAAATTATTTCTGAAAGGTGAGTCCTATAAATCTTTTTCATTTTTCATGATTCCGCAAGACGTCTTCAACACTGAAACATGGATAAAATTGCATTACAAATTTAGTTTAGATTTAGTTTGTTTACCATTGTTGTGTTTATATCGAAACAACGATTTAAATTTTGCAATCAAAAGCCAAACTCTGGTCACAAATTTAACATTTCCTCATTTCAAAATAACTTTCTAAACTTTTTGTTACTAGAATAGTAATAATTTGTGAGTGACGTCTCAGTGGAAGCTTAGCACAAGTTTAACTTACCTGCAAAGTTAAAATATTTTATTTGTGAATTGGAAAAACAACTTCAACACCAAATTCAACTTCCAATGTAAAACTTGTCGTAATATAACTCTAAATTTGACACATCTTATCTTAACTTAGAGTTCTATACTCTTAGAGCGATGCTTGTGTGCCACTTTGCGCCTACAGAAGATTAACTAAGAATTTGGGTCGTTGGTCCTTTATTTTTTCCAACTCGATGGAGTCCAGAAACTACACTCTTTTGTTCTCTATTGACCAGAACAATAAACGCAATCGGCCGTAACTTGGAACGAACAGGTTGGAAAATAGTTATGTAAATGCGAAATATATGTTGTAATGCGCCATGTGTTACAAATTACTAATTGGTTGTTTTAATCTCGTGCCAAGCTTTCTAAAAACTGTGCCAACGGTCGTAGCATCTATGAAAGAGTATGAGAAGCGCACGATCGAGGATGTTGAGAGATTAAGAAACAGGAATGAGGTTCGAAAATTCTAGCAACAGAGAAAATAATTATCTCAGGGTTACATACCCCAAACCCAAGCCTACAAAGTTCAAAATGGAAATATCATAGTATGATAGAATTGCAGTCAATGCTGAGAACATGGAAGAACCACTTGTGCAGATGGTTTTATGGCAACAACAAATAAAATTTCGCTGGCAGGCAGCCTGAACCATTCGATGAAGACGAAGCAGGATCAACAGCGTCTACCCGACCGAGATGAAGTAAAGGTAGCAATAACATAAATAAGCTTAAATCTTATAAAGCCACTTTAGCTGGAGAACTTTTCCGACATCTGAGTCAGAACGTTAACGTAGACAGCTATAACTTTGAGGTAGAAACGGACTTTGTCTGCCTAGGCTTCTCTGCAAACACAGATAAAAACACTAGCGCTGACATCAAACGAAGAATACCTGTGGCTATGAAAGGAATTAAGTAAAGCCCTTTCTCGAAGAACTTAAGTGCCGCTCCATAAGACCTCTGTCATCCCCATCCATCTACATATATGGTGCAGAAGCATGGACACTTTCAAAAACGGATGCAGGCGACTTAAGTAATTTCGAGAGAAAAGTGTAAAAATTAATATGACGGTTTTACACTTAAATAAAACCGATATTATTTGCCGTCAAAACACACAGCGTCGTTGTTGAAGAAGCTGATGTGTATTCGCCTTTATTTTTGTATCAAATCCTACCACTTAACGTTGCACACTCTCAACTCCAGGGGGAGTCGATGTAATGTCAAACTCACCAGCTGCGCCATCGCGGTAATCTGCTCATAGTGTCTTCACCAGCAAGGAACTTGCCACGACGCTGTGTGTTTTGACTGCAAATAATATCGGTTTTATTTAAGTGTAAAACCGTCATATTATTTACCTACCGAAAACACACAGCGTCGTTGTTGAAGACCTGTCTGTTATCTGCTGGTGTTTGCCCACAACGCTATGATGAATGCTGTATTCTTATTTTTATATAGGAATATCTTTTTTTTTTTTTTATTTTAAATAAAGGAAATCATTCAATTAAAATTATATTAAATTAAAAGTCTCCGAGACTAAAGATAATTATGAATCTCATAATTATATTGGTTTGAAATTTATAAAAAGAAAAGGTGAATTCAAATTCTTATTTGAAATAATCTCTCTGCAGTAATACTTTCGGAATGTACTTTCAGTTCTCCAGTTGCCTCAACTGGCTGCTTCTCAAGCCAACCCAATGATGCAACGGCTGCTCTAACACTTCCCGGTGTCGCTCCAACCCCCGCATCTTTCAAAATGCTTCGGACCCAATTTCCAATTACTGATCTTGATGCCGGCTTCACTGGTCCATTTATAATTATGAACAAGCTATCCAAGTTGCTTTCCAGAGCTCTCCTCGCTTCTGAAAATCTGATCAACTGTTTTATCCAGAAAACTGGACAGACTCTCTTGTTCTCATGACAACTCAACTGCCAACTAGACTGCTTGTGCTTGGCTGAGTCGGTCTTGGACCCAAAAGAAGGATGGAAAATTATCTTCCCGTCCTCTTCTTTGTAATGATTGCTTGATATCTTTAAAAGCGTAAGGTCATGAATTCTTCTACCTGATGCCAAAAGCAGTATAATAGCTGTTCGTCTCGAGACTTCAAATAAAGTATCTTTCCCAGTCTCTCTTTCTGCTAACCACTCAAACACATTCCTTGGATCCCATATACGTAGCCTCTCAGTGGCTGGCTGAGAAGAGCAAATAGCTTTTAAAATGCGTCTCACAAAAAAATTTGTCGCTAGATTAGCGGCCAAATCTGGATCAACAAATGTTGATATAGCAGACTTGTGAACAAGTATTGTTCTAGGAGCATACTGGTCCTTTAAGAAAAGATTGGCCAAATAGCTCGCTAAGCAGGAACCCCTAGGAGACCTGGGATTGATATTATTTCTTTCGCACCAAAGAAGCCACTTCTTGACCGCAGGAGAATAGGTTTTAAGTGTTGAATCTCTCCATCCCTTATTTAATAAATTCTTTTCTTCTGCAGACCAATTTACTATCTGGCCACCCCAGCCCCAACTTTCCATACTTTCAGGATTAAATGTTCTACCTGTGGAGGGGGTTGGCCCGTTGCCATGTCTATCAGTACCCTCCGCAGGTTCTGTATTATTAAAGGGGGCTCCAGTGCCCGAGCTTTGAGGTCGGACATCCAGAAGACTTGGTCCCATTCTGGTGCCACAATTAAATACTTTCCCCGACAACTGTTCAAGTGAGTCAGGACTCTTGGCATTATGTTGGGCGGTGGAAAGATCCAACCTGATTCCAAATCCTGCTGAAAGCATTTATGTATGCTGCTGCTTGATTTCTGCAGTCTATCGATACATAGTTGTCGAGAACTGCTGTTTCCTTTGAAGCAAAATGATCTATTTCTGGCCTTCCCAACTTTTCGAAAACTTCCGCAGTTGCTTGAGGCAGAAGATGCCACTCCGGTATGGGGCGACCTCTTGACAATCTGTCGGCTATTCCGTTGTACCTTCCCGGAAGATAAAAAGTGGATATTATTATGTTGTGCCGATCGACCTGATGAAGAAATTAGACCTAGTAAGTTTAAAGATCTTGTACCTCCCTCCTTTCTTATGTACGCGACCAAAGTTCGGTTGTCTGACTGGAGAAGGATGTGTGCATCTTTCAGAACGGATGCCTGCCTTTTTATCGCCATCAACACGGCGTACATCTCTTTTAAATTGCAGTGCCACTTTTCCTGAACCTTGGACCATTGACCTGACAAAACCGTTTCGTTCAGTTGAGCACCCCATCCTATGTCTGAAGCATCCGTTGCTAGAAAATGCGTCACTTCTTTTTTGTGTAGACTCTCGACTCTTGTTAATGCTCCGAGCCACCAATCTATCTCCTCCAGAGCCCTCCGAGGGATGATGAGCTTTTTTCTCGGACGTTTGTTGTACTACCTCGAAAAAATCTGAAGGTAACGTGAATGAAGTCGGCCTCTGGGTACAACGAAACTGGCGAAATTTAACTGGCCTAGCACCTGCTGCATCCGGTGCAGAGTGCAGGAGCCTAGCTGAGACATTGCCTGAAGGGAAAATCGAATTTTCTCTACTTTTTTGGCTGGAAGGGACATTATATTTCTGAAAGTGTTCCACAACACCCCAAGGTACTCCAACTTCTGGCTTGGAACCAAGACTGATTTCCCGTAATTTATCTTCCACCCTAATTTCTCTAGAATTCGAACGGTTTCTGCAACCTGTCTTTCTAGTTTGTTGCGGTCCTGACTCGCTAAAAGGAAGTCGTCCAGATAAACCAACACGCGAATGTCCTTTTTGCGCAGAATTTCTGCAATCCAGCAAGTGAGTGCTGAAAACAGTCTTGGGGCCGAAGCAAGGCCAAATGGCAGACAAGTCATCTCTAAGAGCTCTCCCCTGTATACTAGTCTTAAGAAACGCCGATGACCTTCCGCTATCGGCACATGAAAATAGGCCTGAGAAATGTCTAGTTTTATCATGCAGTCTCTTGGCTGCAAAAACTCTGAAATTGTGGAGTGAGAAATTAGTTTGAAAGTTCTTACCCTCACGTATGAATTTAGGGCTCGCAAGTCGAAAATAGGACGAAGGCCTCCATCCGACTTCTTTATTAAAAATTGGTTTGGGTGCGAGTAGGTCTGCCCATACCATGAACTTCCCATCTCAAGATAAAAAAAAATATAGGTTCTGTTTTATTTGCCGCCACCATCAAATTCCATTTGGGTTATGAAAACATCATTAATTTCCTACAAAAATGCATTGCAATAGAAAAAATTAAATACATACATATTTTATTCAGCTTTGAATCATTTAAAAAAAACCTACGTATTTAATATTTATTTTTCACACTTTTCTCTCTAAACTACATAATTCGCCTTCATCTGCTTTTGAAAGTTTCCATGCTTCTGCATCATATATCATAGACGGGGATGGTAGTTGCTTTCTTAGCCAAGGGTATTCTCGGTTTGACCTCAACGCTGGTGTTATTATCTGTGTTTGCAGCGAAGCCTAAGCAAAGTCCCTAACTACCACAATAATAGCTGTCTATGTTAACGTTCTGAACCAGAAGTCGCATTTAAGTGTCCTTTCTTGATGACAGCATATATTTCTTTTTGCCCTATTGTACAAAAGGACGAGCTTGGATGGGATGCCAAATCTGTGGACGAAACAGAAACTATCTGACGATATATTTATATTTAGTCTATGGTGGACTCTACAATTGGCACAGTTAAGATGGTCTCCTTTCTTTAAGAGCGGACAAACAATACTGAGATTCCATTTTCATCTTTGATGCTTTATTGTTGTCGCATTGAAAAGTTCGACAGCTAAAGTTGCTTTATTAGATTTTAGCTTATATGTTATTGCTATCTATTTCGTCTAGGTCGGGTAGACGCTGTTGGCCTGCGTGATTTTTCCACTTTGAACTTTGTAGGCTTTGTTTTGGGGTCTGTAACCCTGAGATAATTGTTTTTTCGAACCTGTTTCTTTATATGTCAACATCGTCGATCGCGCTTTTCTCATACTTGAGAATATTGTGCACGAAATTAAAACTACTACTACTACAGCATATTTCTCGCATTTAGCTGTTTTACAATCTGTTTGTTCCAACTTACGGCCGATTGCATTTATTGTTCTGGTCAATAGAAAACAAGAGAGGGTAGTTTCTGAATTCCATTTAATGCTTATTTTCCTAGTGACCAAAGTGCTTTTGCTTTGTGCGGGAGTTTTGTTTGCCGAAAGAATGCAAATTGTAAAATCAGATTGTTACTGAAATTGTTTTGTGTGTGACCAAAATAACCAACAAATCAAGTTAAAAAAAATATAGGACCAACGACACAGATTCTTAGCAAGTCTCCTGTAGGCACATAGTGGCATACAGGCATTGCTTTAAGAGCAAAGAACTCTACGTTAAGATAAGATGTGTCAAATTGTGAGTTATATTACGACAACTTTTACCTTGGAATTTGAATTTGTTTTTCAACTTCACCAATAAAGTGTTTAAACCTGTTAGGGACAGACATCCAGAAGTAAGTTAAAATTGATCTGAGCTAACACTGAAACGTCACTTACAAATTATTACTATTCTAGTAAAAAAAAAGTTAAGAAAGTTTTTTTGAAATGAGAAAAAGTTAAATTTGTGACCAGAATTTGGATTTTGATTGCGGAATTTAAATCGTTGTTTTGATATAAACATTGTGAAAGATCGCTTATGTCAACTCCTTGTTCAATGCATTTTTGAAAATATTTCTACGACCTTGTACGATGCACTTGTTGTGCTCGGACTATTAAAGCGTGATTATCTTTATGTCAATTAAGTTCAAAAGTGCATAGTTTCAGTCCCGAGATTTCGACCGCCTCTTCCTTCCGAGCTGGGAACTGCTCAGCATAGGATATTTTTCTTCTGGTTAATATATGGCTTTAAGAGGATCACATTCAGTCCAGTTTTCTTTGCAGATTTTGATAGAATTTTCCACGCCGATTTTGACAGATTTTTTATCCATGTGTCATTTTCTGGAAAGACCTCTAGGATTGGGTTCATGAAAAGAAATCACAACAGGCGAAAACAAACTAAATCGGTTGCTATGATCTTCCTTGCAATATACGAATCATGCACTTTTAGCCATGTGTTTTAACCTTATCATTTAGCTTTCTCTCGATGCTTTTTCTTTGAATTCAAATGCCTCATTTAAGTTGCACCATAAGCTTGTTTTTGCTAATATATTATTACGATAAAAAAGCATCATGCTACAGCCGAGCAGTTTTTGAAAAATCTGGTGGCTCCATAATTTTCTAAGGATGTTTTCATGTGTTAGTGTTGAAGACGTCATTTTCAGTCATGTAAAATAGGAAAGACTTACAGGATTCACATTTCTGAAACAATTTTTCAAGAACTTCCGTGAAAATTTGGATCAGGAAATAGAGAAAGGGTCACATCAATATATGAAATGCCCCCAACTAAATACTGTTTTAGTCTTTTTGGTAGTCTCTATAGTTAGTAACTTACTAAGTTTAGTCAATTGGCTAAAAAAACCTAATATTGATGAAACTTTTGGCATTAAAATTGAACAAAAAAAATTTATATGAATTTGTCCGGAAACTTATGAACGGCAGTGTATATTTTTATGCATATTTTTTTATCTGATAAGATAGATGTCAACTATAAATTTAATTCATTTTGAACTGTTTTTATTGGAAAACTAAATTGATTTTAATTGCAGAAGTGAAATTGTCCCTTTTTTTGACAGTTTTTTCGTCATAAAATTCAAACCACCCTGTGGAACTTAACCAAAAGCTTTTCAGGTGATCTTTATGCACACACGCTTCGAATGAAACCAATTTGGCTTCGATAGCTTGATTTGTTCTCTAGTTAGGCTGTACGAAAGAATCCGCACAAACGTACGTACGTACGTACGTACACACACACACACAGACATCTTTCTAAAAATGATGGAATCCGACTACTGGGACCGCCAAACGTGGAGAAATGTAAAAATTTTGAATTTCGAAAATCGGACCGATTACAAGAACTTCCTGATGGGAAGTTAAAAACATTTTCGACAGAAAACTGGGACCAGTTTTCAAAGGGGGTTCTAGAATCTTTAATCTTTTCATCTCTAAAATCTGTGTGTCCATCTTGTCCGAATGTGCTGTTGCAAATTTGACTCGAGTAGCTTTTGATGGGAAGACTAAAACAGGTTTTTTGCAAAATGATATTCTTGCTCCTGAAATAGTTTTTAAAATAAATGAGTTTGCGCCCAGATTCTCCCAGCTTACCCTGTAAGCTCGCAACTGCCCCCCCTTGAAGGTTTCCCTTGTATCATTTATTGTCTCTTTCGTGTTCTTTAGAGCGAAAGGGAGGATTAGGTTTTCTACCCTGGCCCTTGTTTGAGTTATTCGCTCTATTGTCTCTATGGCTATGCTTGTAATTCTTCCGGTAACTAAATTTGCCATCCATTGCATTCCTTCTACCAACAGCCTGAACTGCTCTTGGAGTAAAAACTTTCTTTTCTTTAGCCTGAGTCGAAACATTTAGCCAGGACTGTACTCCACCCAACGACTGTATTAAAGCGGACAACTCTTTTTTATCGAATAAGTTTTCAGCACCAGGATGAACACCTCTTAGCGCAGCCTGAACGTTCTTATTGGCTATTTCGCTTACTAACCTTTCTCTACGCACTTGAATACATTCTGCCCTCTTGCCACAGACTACCTGAAGTGCCAACTCAGAGTTCTTATAAGAAGGAGACGAGGATCCGAAAAAGGAAGTGAATTGTTCATAAAGAGAACTGGGATTTAATTCATCTGGTGATCGGAACGCCCAATCAACAATAGATTGCAAACCTGATTTAAGCAATGCTTTTTGCTCTAATAATGCATTTGTCAATGCGGCCATTACTTGTTCTGTCAAAGAAAGGAAATCTTTGCCCTTATTGAGTGTACACAGCTCATCGTTAATCTTTAGTTCCACAAAACCAGGGGTTGCAGCTAAAGATTTCATAGCCTTTGAATATCTTACGCTCCTCCATGTAGGCAAACCAAAGTGTTGCAACTGCACCACCTCCTTTAAATGCTCACTTTTTGCCGGTTGAACTAGGTTAGAATCGCATTCCGTATGCAATTCACCCAGGTCCAAAGTTCTCCGAGAACCATCTGGGCAATGCAAAAACGAGGAGGTACTTGGCCTATTGGGTGTCATCTCCTGTGGTAAAATCATACTTACAAACTGTGACAATTGGCAAACCTGCTCTGTTAGATCGTCTATTCTTTGGTCTAAGGCTGACACGTGTCCAGACATGTTTTTCTCTCTCTTGTTAGGAGGAGGTGACACAAAACTATCGTTTTCAGAAGACGATGTATCTGATGACCCGTAGCTCCTCTTTCTCGAGCTCCTTTCCTCTCTGTGGACATTCTCTTGTTCACCCTTAGATTCACTCATAGTTACATATATATAAATGGAAAACTTATTCAATGTAACTTGAAAGCTAAAGACTGAGGATTTTTTTTTTTTTTTTCAATTACACAACCGTTCTATTCACGAATACACAACGCTATGAGCAGATTACCGCGATGGCGCAGCTGGTGAGTTTGACATTACATCGACTCCCCCTGGAGTTGAGAGTGTGCAACGTTAAGTGGTAGGATTTGATACAAAAATAAAGGCGAATACACATCAGCTTCTTCAACAACGACGGTGTGTGTTTACGGTAGGTAAATAATATTAAATTCACGAATCTTTTTTTAAATGATTCAAAGCTGAAAAAATTATGTATTTTATTTTTTGAATGAATAAAGGTTGTTTTCATAACCCAAATAGAATTTGATGGTGGCGGCAAATAAAATAACACCTACATTTTTTTATCTTAAGATGGGAAGTTATGTTATGGGCAGACCTTCTCGCACCCAAACCCATTTTCTTTTTTGTTAAACATTTTAGATCAGTCCATACGTACAAATTTTCATTAAGAAATCATAAAGCCATTTGTTCCATTCACGTAAAGAGGTCCCAGGCCAGTTACGGCAAATTGCTCCCATTTTTGTTGCGCCGTTTCCTTAAAGCAAAATACTTTAGCCACTTCTTGGTTTTCCACCAACTTCACTTGCTATTTATTGCTTTCTGAAAATATCCTTTCAGTTGTGAATAAAAAGAAATAAACTATCAGATAACTTGCATCTTCTTTCAATTTTGTTCCACTTCTCCAATGAAACTTTCACGTTTGAAATCAAAAAATTGATAAGCATCAAGGATTTGATCGAAATTGACACTCGCAATACAGATTGTCAATTCAAAATACCAATTCACCGTGAATCATCAATTTTTATTGATAATTGACAATCATAATACCGAATATTTATTTAAATAAGGATTATTCGTGGTGAAATATATGTTCGAATTATAATTGAAACAAAAATCGTTTTCGGCAAAAGTGGCTAACAGCATTCTTATTTTGGCGATGCCAACAACTACGGATGGAAAAGGACTTTCTCTGCTAATCAGGAAATCTTCCACAAACTCCTGTGTTTCAGAAAACTGATAACTTTTATCATTTTTCAAATAAAAATTAAATTGTATTGTCTTCGTAAAAATGTAAATGACGGACCTTCGTTCAACATTGAAACGATCGGAAAGAATTCGAAAAGTGATCCGGCTATTGTATGATTGTCATGGGTAACGAATAGACAATTATCTTAGGATAAGCCAATCCGAGTGACAATAAACTTTCCAATAGGCGAGCAATTGGCTTTCAAGATCATTGCAAATTTATATTTAAAGAAGTGTTTACTCGGGTAATTCGGAAGAATTTACAATGAAAGTTTAGACGCTGCATAAAATTTCGCCATATTTTTATTTATTTTTTGTAATACTTCATGTTAGTGCATTTTTCATCAACAAATTTCTTGCCTTCAATTCATATAATACATTTACGACTACTAACTTAATAGAACTCATCTTTCAAACTTTATGTGCCTTGGAGTCGATGTAATAGCCACTGACTTCAGCAAAGCCTTCGATTAAATATTTCCACAAAATCATCATTCTAAAGCTGGAAGCTCTTGGTTTCCCCGCCGGATAAAGTCCTACCTACAAGGCCGTCATGACCGTCTAATCTATTTATGGCCACTTCAGAAGCCGATCAAGGAAGCCACATTGGTCCCATGATCTTCATTCTAACTATAAATGATGTCGACCTGATCGTCCATAACTCATATATGTATCTCAATTTATGCGAACGACAAAAAATATATATGGCTATATAATCTCCCGCTGACTGCCCCCTCCGGAAGATGATTTGGGTAGGTTTTCAATTTGTTGTCAAAATAACTTCCTTAATCTCAACATAAGCGAATGCCAAGCCCTTACATACACTCGTCAGCGTTTACCACAGTCCTGCAGAACCTACTTCATCTTCAATCATCCCGTTCCATTAGTCTCTTGAGTATAATCTGTAATAGGGAACACAATTTCGCACGCACATGGACTCCATCATTAGCCGTGCCATTACCGCTCTTGGCTACGTTAAGCGATGGTCCAAAGAGTTCCTAAGCCCCTTCGTGACTAAAGCACTTAACATTACTTTTGTAAGACCCCTCCTCGAATATGCTTCCCAAGTCTGGTCCCCTTATTATGAAACCCATATCCGGCGAATTAAGCCGGTTTCTCCGCTTCGCAATGCGTGGTTCCCCTTGGGCAGACAGTTTTAATCTCCCACCATATACCCACCGCTTGCAACTTATCAATCTACAGTCCCTTGCGCATCGCAGTGACATCGCAGATATTCTTTTCCTTCACCAACTCTTAACCGGTATACCCGATCGATCGATCTCTATGTACACCAACCCTCGTAACCTGAGATCCGTCCCCCTTTTCCGTTTAGACCCACACCGCACCAATTACGGTTCTCACGTCCAGAATGTTGCGGAAGGCCAATGCCACGCAGGACATTTTTAATTTCCACTTCAACAGATACACGCTTAATGTCCTTTCCTCTCACCTTCGCCATCTACCTTATCCTTAGTTATAAGTTAGTTTTAAGTGTTGTTTGTATTAAGCAAAGCCCGGGGTTTGCCCCGGCAATAAATAAATAAATGAATACGTTTGGGCTTACGACTAACTTCAACGAAAGTTGTCAACATTCCTATAAAAATTCGTAATATCAATTCACATTGTTGCATTTAGCACAATAATACTTATGCACCATTTGGTTCCCATATTTATATTAAGCTTATGTTAGCAATATTATTTTTATAAATATTTTCATTTCAAGAGACATTAATTTTCCTGTACTCATAGTTTGTTTTAATTCAAATAGCTATCGCGCCAACGGTGGTAAGCGTTTCAAAAAGGGGAAGAACAAGAAGGGCCTCGGCCATGACCCACGAAAACTCGCGGTGCAATGTGTTATTATGGATAGCTCCTCGAAGTTTCGAAGAGCCTGCGATCCGGGCTTGCAGGAAACTGTCAGTTGCTATGCATTCGTTACACACCAACGGATGTATTTGACCTGAGAAAATACGCATGGCTTTTTGTTGAACGAACTTTAATTTTTTTTTTGCCTGGCTCGATATTTCTCCCTTAATGCCTTATTAAGTGCGGCAGTGTTTGTACGAGTGCATTTTCTGCACGCATTCCTCATCATACCAATGCCTCTTTTTAGATGGCTACCAATTTGATGATGGAAAGCAAAATATAAAATATTTAATTACCTAACAGTTAAAAGGATATGGAACAGATATAATGTTTGCCTTGCGCTGTATCCCAAAAGTCCGAAGGCTTGATCCACACAATTTTTTTGTAATAAATGAATCTCAAAGCTTCCTGGTCTTCTTCCCAGGAAAAACACTGGTTGAAAAAAAACTTGTTGAGATTCGCGTCATAGTAAAAGGCTTATCATAACATTCACTTGCTGGAGGTTTTCATTGAAATTAATTTATTAAAACTCCTTTGGAGTAAAATACTTTGAATTCAAGTTATAAGGCTTTTGTAGAAATGAAAGATAATTGCTGGTTTATATCATAACGAAATCATAATTAAATTTTATTTTGAAACAATATAAAGTACCTTAGTAGTTTTTCTCTTAGCTTAAAATTATTTCATCAGTCCAGATTTGAAGAGTGCATTTCTGTATATCCAATATCTAACAACTTTAACTCCATTTAACACTAATAAGCACCACTTTTCCACAATAGAATATAAGAATCACATTTTGCATGTATTTTTAAATTCATGCATACACTCTACAATTCAAAAATACGTAACATACTCAGTATCTTTTCATTTGTAAATTCTATTTATCTGAGCTTAAGACTAAAATATAAATGTGATTTCGAACTCGTAATCGACAATATCATTGGAGCCAGTGTTTATTGAACACTCCCCGTGTGATTTGCAGCCACTTCAGCCAAAATCAGTAGATCTGAGCTAGTGTTTTGATTGACCGCAGTAATTGTTTGTGGGGCTTTAAGAGAGCCGTTGCTCAGCATCAGCTGAACATCATTCTGTATCGAGTTGATGTCTCTTCTTGTTATGCTTTCCTTTCTGGCTTTTCGCTTTTGACTGCCAACAATCTGCTCCTTAGCTTCCTGAGCAGTTTTTGGTGACTGTTGTTGGGATTTGCATATTGCGCCCAATGCTACTGCTTCTGGCTTACTCTGAGGAGGGTAACGTTTCTTCGGACTTATCTTTTTTTTACGATTTGTATTCTTTTTGCGTTGTAGATATGTTTCCAAACATTGTGCTGGCAAGGCTTTGATCTTGTCCTCGAGATCGAATGATAAGCAGCCGTAGTGCTGTTGCTTGGAAGGCGAATCCGGCAGCACGAATTGTTCTTCGATTTCTTTTCCATCTTTTCTTGATATCACTTCATTTTCCAAATCACGTTTGTATCGGACATTGTGCATTATGACTTTATGACCATTAATATCACCATCGGCCGTCTTAGATGGCTTGATTGATGTTTGTTTTTTTGCTGCAATGACTGCAAATTGACCTGAATTCATAAGCTCCTGATATTTTTTACCCTTACATAAACGGGATGACTTCTTTGGCATTAAATCCTCTTCACTACTAGAATGACTAACATCGCTATTCGAACGCTTAATTTTTATAGAAGGCTCATCAACGGATGTGTTGGTTGCACGTTTACAACCGGAATTAAATGAATCAGACCTTCGACCTAGTGCTTCTTGAAGAACATCAAATGAGGAAGACATTACAGTTGGACGCATTAAGTTGTTAAGTTCACCCATTTGCGTTTCATCTGCAAGTTTAAAAAACGAAACGTTTTTGGGATCATTTCGGATGCATGTTGTTATTGCTGCGTTGCTGTAATAGTCTTCACAGTTTTGCGCAGTGCCCTTGTATTCATTTTGATATTCGTCATGATCGAAGTATGGACGATCTATGTTACCTGGCCGGGTGTTTAGAGTGCGACGTGGCGGAGCTGGTAGTTTGTACCACTTAAACTGCGGATTTGCAGAAAAGAAAGCATCTTTGTTCTACAAAAAAAAAAAAAAAAACAGTTGGAAATTTGCATTGTCAATTAATATCATGATTTTCAATAAAACTACCTGTTTCGCAAGATCAACGTAGCACTCCTTTTCTTTAGGAGCCAGTGAGGCCCACCATTCACCAAGGATTTTTGTAATGGATCTAAGGAATAAATCTGTAGTTAATTGAATAAAATTGTGCACTTCTATTACCTGTTCTCTAAGTTTCTGTACCTTTCCTTGACAATAGCACGATGGCGCTTACAAAATATTAAAAAAGCATTCATTGGCCTTCTAGCGTAATGATCTGGTGGAATTTTAGTTCCGTCTTCTCCTTCTTTTGTTATAATTTTAAGGCATTCTGTTTGAACGTCTGGACATTTCTCCCGCTCTAACTCTTCTTCTTTAATGGAAATCAAAGAAGAAAAACAATTGGTTATCGTTCCGCTTTCACCCCCCATTGCACTCAATCTCCTTTCAAGTTTAGCTTTAATCTGCTCTGCATAATCACAGTCCTCATCGAAATCTTCTTCCACTTCTTCATCGTCCTCATCTTCGTCCAGGTTACTACTGTTACTACTATCCATTGAAGCATTGGCAGCATGGCAATTAGAGCCATTATAAAGACGATTCAACTTCGAGTAATTGTGCACAACCTCGATTTGACGAAAGGCATTTTCTTGGTCCTTCGTTCGGCACATTGGCGACTTTTGTCTATCACTTTTGCTAAACATGTTTTCACTTTTATTGCTTCGACTCTTGCTAATATCACCGGCTAATTTCTGCGTCATGCTAGTGGGTAGCGTAGGGTCGCCATCACTACAACGCTCAACATCGTTTAAGGCACTGCGATTTGGAACGTTACTGATCGTATTATGTTCTGTTTGGTTCTCTTCTTGTTCGCAATTGCTATTGGAACTTCCGACAGTTGAACTAATTTTTTTAACAAATTCATCTTTAAAATTGCTTTGAAATGCAATGTCTGCATTGTTTTGAGGTATAACACCATCAACACCTGATGTATAGAATATAAACGGTTTTGAAGCTTTTATTTGCGGACTATTCGGTGGTAACCTCATGTTTTTATTGTTGGCAATATTGTTGTTGTTATTGTTGCTATAAGAAGGTGCGCTAGATGTAAGTTTGATCTCATGTTGGTCCACATCACGAACGACACCAACTTTATCAATTAGTTTGAATCCGGGACAACTGGTATTGCTAATCATTTTAATTTCAATACTAAAAATATTGCTTTTATTATTTTGTATTATTTTTGGGCGATGATAATTTGAATCATATTTCTTTTCCATTTGCTATGACCACATATTTTGGTTATTTGATACATTGAAGAAGGCCTATAATGAAAATACATTTGCATATTTCAATAATAATATATGCAGGTAAAAATTAATTGTTTCTTATTAAATGATGTTATCAGGCGTGAATTGCTCAAATAGTTCAAGCACACGAAAACATTCTAGCAGATTTAAGTGCCAACATAAGAATTGGAGAAATCATTTACCAAATACTAAAGGTAACCTTATATTTCAAAACAGTCTCCAGAATGGACTCGATTTGAAGGCGACATGTACCAGAACGGAATCATTCCTGTTTCTTATGCTTTTTCAATGAAAGATAACAGCTTATCAACAGGGAAAAACAGACGAGACACATTTTCTTGTATTGTTCAAGGCAATGAAAAAATGTATATGATCCCTTGTCTTCCATTTTTAGTGTGAAAAGAATTTATATTGAAAACTAAGGTATCTCAAGGACATTTTTAGGCATGGATGATTCGGAAGCATAAAACTTTAAATTTTTGGATAAGAACCCTTTATGAAACGCAAGCAAACTAAACGAATGACTTAAGTCAACATTTATTTGATATTCTTTCACGATTAGAAGCAGAATATGAGGGTATGATCGACGGTAGCAGAATTCTTAACATGGGATTAAAATAAAT
Source organism: Orthonevra nobilis (assembly GCA_963555765.1). Taxonomy (NCBI): domain Eukaryota; kingdom Metazoa; phylum Arthropoda; class Insecta; order Diptera; family Syrphidae; genus Orthonevra; species Orthonevra nobilis. The sequence goes on along the minus strand of OY743224.1, from coordinate 74,296,852 downwards.
GAGAAATGAGAGCAATGCACCCAAGGCTGTTCCTTGAACAGGAAATGGGATTGCTGAGGACAGCATTCCCAAGCTATAGCATAACAAGATGTGTTCTATTTTAAAGATATGATGATCTATATGATATCTCTTAAGACATATCTGAGAAGAATCTCTAACAAATGATCGAAAAGTTCTCATGTCGTTCCCAATTCGGGAAACAGAACTACTTTTAATATTTATCTTTTTCCTGGACAAACTTTTAATCATTGAAGCCAAATTGACTTTTTATCATGTTTAAATATGTTACAGAAGAAACATTGGTCTGTAATTGTCTGTCTTGTAAGAATTCTCGCAACACACTTCTCCTAAGAAAGGTTGTTTTAAGATCTGTATGAGATTCAACGATATTTTTTGATCGGTTGTGCAGTTTTTGTTTGGTGTCTGTTGAAAAATGGAAAATCAAAACGTACATTTACGTCAAATTTTGCATTTTTATTTCCGGAAAGGAAAAAACGCATCGCAAGCTCAGAAAAGGTTATGTACTGTTTATGGTGACGAAGCTTTAAAAAGACGGCAGTGACAAAATTGGTTTCCCAAATTTCTTTCTGGTGATTTTTCACTCAAAAGTGAAAAACGCTCTGGTCGTCCAGTTGAAATTGATGACGACCAAATCAAAGCAATAATCGATTCGGATCGCCACAGTACAACACGTGAGATTGCAGAGAAGCTTCATGTATCACAAACATGCTTTGAAAATCGCTTCAAACAACTTTGATGTGTACGAAAACTCGGTATACGGCTTCCTCATGAACTGAAAGAACATCATTTAACACTACGCGTTAACATCTGCGATTTGTTAAAGATTGATAACTGGTGATGAAAAATGGGTTGTTTACAACAATGTCTATCGGAAAAGATCGTGGAGCAATCCAGGTGAACCAGCTCAAGCAACATCAAAAACTGATATTCATCAAAAGAAAGTTATGTAATCAGTTTGGTGGGAAAACGAAGGAAATGTCTACTTTGAACTTTTACCACCCAACCGAGCCTTCAATTTAGATGTCTACATTGAACAACTAACAAATTGACAAATCGAAAAGGTGTTGTATTCCATCATGACAATGCAAGGCCACACACATCTTTGGTCGCTCGGCAGAAATTATTGGAACTTGGTTGGGATGTTTTGCAACTTCCACCATATAGTCCTGACCTTGCACCATCTGATTACTTTCTATTTCGATCTTTGCAAAATTCCTTGAATGCTAAAATTTTCAAAAATAATGATGATGTCAAATCGTGCCTGGTTCAGTTTTCTGCTGATAAAAAACAGAAGTTTTATGAACGTGGAATTGTGATGCTGGCTGAAAGATAGCAAAAGGTCATTACTCAAAATGGAAATAAAGTTATTTCGATCCATGTAAAAATTGTCTTTTACTTTCTTAAAAAAATCCGCAATTACTCAGTTGCCAACCTGATATGTTATAACAAATCATCCATTCAACGCTAGTTTATGATTTAATAACGTGTTCTTCAGCTTTAGTCATTTTAACTATTTGCGTATTGAAAGGGGGAATAGGATTTTGACGTTTAGCCGACAAAAAAATCAGATTTTCTGAAAACTTTATACTTTTGCTTACATATTTTTTACTCCCTAGGATTGAACCTGATATAATTGAACTCTTTTTGTTAATATACCAATTCATTAATATACGTTTCAATATTATTCTTAGCAATTCTCAGGTACCTATGGGTTTTGAATTCACCTTGATGTCAAATGTTTTTTCTTACAAATGATGTTTTCTACGAATTGTGGTGAAAAAAATAAGGAGAATGCATTTTTGTGGCAGAAACTGCGAACGTTACATCCGTTTGAAATAAACCGTCACTGATTCATTAAAATATTGTTAAACTTAAGTTGTGACTTGTTTAGTTGGTTTCCAGAGTTAAAGATATGAAGTTACATTTACTGCATCAGTCGCACACTATGGATTTCGAACAACACATTAACAGTAGAACTACCATACCAGTCAAAATGTCTGGTAGCGCTGTTCATTTTTAAAATTCCTTCGTACTGAAATTTTTTTTTTTGAAATAGGATCATGACTTTTGTAGAAATAACGCAAGGAATGTTATAATGAATAAAAATTTTTACTGTACTCAATAGATTCCAAAATAATTTTGTATTATACCTTTTTCTACCAGCATCAGTCAAAATGACTGGTTCCTTGCAATTTGCTTACCGTGAGCAAATTCACTGGAATTGCAGTTTTCATTCATTACAGTACAAATATTGTATTTTAGGCAATAAAAAGGTTCGATTATTATATAAGGTAGCAAAAAGAAGGGTATTTTGTGTAAAAAGGGGTTTTTGGGGGAATTTCTTATTGTGTAGAGGATCAGCGTGGGTTACAGGTAGACAGGTAGTTTTCTTTTTGCCGTAAAGAAATATATAATCTAAGCAAATTGCACAAAAAGCAACAGATCAGCTTATCACACATCAGCTAATATCCACACATCAGCTAATATCCACGTGTACAAATAATATATAAATTATAAGAAGCCAAAGATTATTTCGAGAGCATTTTTCTAAGCCCAGAAAATGACAAAACGATTGAAAATCTCTGAAACATTGGAAAAACTCAACGATGTAAGAATAGAATACTCTGATACTGATGACGAAAACTACGAAAGCGAATGTGCGGCTGAAGAAACTGAATACGATGTTTCTAGTTGTGGGGATGAAATTTTCGACATGAGAGATAGTTCAGAAAGTGATAGTGAACTTGAAAATAATTTGAATTTCCGTAGAAGAAGATATACTCGAGTTCTTTCAAGTTCAGAAGATGAAGATATTGCGAATGAAATTGCTGCTGACGGAACATGTTGGAGAAAAATACGAGAAGGTGACGGTCCTGGAAGATTACCAATTCACAGTATCTTCAAAGATGCTTCCGGTCCAGCAGGATATGCAAAACGAGATATTATCAGAGACGAAGTCAGCAGTGCATTTTCTACGGTAATCGACGACCATATGCTTGAACGGATCAGATCTTGCACGGAACTGGAAGCTTCTCGAGTTTTGGATACAAAATAGATCCTTTCCAAACAAAAATTCGAAGCTTTTATTGGAGTTTTGTATGGACGAGGCGCATATGAAGCGAAAAATTTTAATGTTTCATATTTATGAAACCCTTTGCAAACGCCATGAGCGGAAAGGATTTCACTGTTATTTTAAGATTTATTATTCAGGAAGTCAACGTCTACGAAGCGATAAGTTTGCTTTAATGTCGACAGTAGGGGAAAGAAAATAGCCAGAATTGCTACATACCAGGACAAATATAACAATAGATGAAGAGCTTTTACCAACAAAAGCGAGATGCAGGTTCACACAGTATTTGCCAAATAAGCCTGATAAATTTGGTATAAAATTCTGGCTAGCATGTGATGTTGAGACAAAATATATTGCAAGTGGGTTTCCTTATTTAGGAAAAGATGCGACACGAGCAAAATCACAGCCTCTAAGTGAACATGTTGTACTCAAACTTATCGAGCCATTCACTATGAAAGGAAGAAACGTAACCACTGACAACTTTTTAACAAACGTACCTCTTGCATCTAAATTGCTAGCCAAAAAAACGAGATTGGTTGGTACAATACGTGGAAACAAAAGAGAACTGTCAAATATTTATTTGTAAAATAAAGAAGGATAATATGGCTAGATTTTCATCAAAACTATACAAATCATCTGGGTATGTTCTTACGATTTACCAAAGCAAACCGAAGAAAGGTGGATTTATGCGTAGATCTTATACAAAAACACAACAGGTGAAAAAATATCCAGAAGACAGTTTCTTTTTCAATTGGCAGATGAACTTGCCTCTGAAAATGTTAGACCACGAGCAGCTTATGTACCTACAATTTCAAAGACCTTAGTTTCTACACGCAAATGGTGTCAAATTGGGTACTGCAACAATATTAAGACAAAAATTAATACTAAAAATTAATTTGTACGCTTTTTTTAACGACCAGTCAAAATGACGGGAGTTCTAGTGTTAATAAATGTTCAGTGTTTGGTGGATTCTAAAAATCTCAAGATTGTTTACAAGTGGTATGAGCGACTTGAAAACGAGAATAAGTCGATTGAAGGCGAGCGTCGGTTGATTTATAAAACAAACGGCCCTGAAACGCAAATGCAAGGTTTCCAACGGAAAAGGAAAGGTCTAGAAATCCTTCATGGAAACACCGTTGCTACATGTGTATCGCTATCCAAGGAGAGTACTTTAAAGGTGATTAATTCCAATTTTATATAAGCTTATTACTTTGTTCTTAATAATTTTATTTAATTTACTTTTTTATCGCACCTCGTGAAGGTGGAAAAAGCTTACTTAGAAAAATAAGTTCATTGTACCCACAATTTAATTTTATTGTTGAAAGCGCGCCTATAGTTTCATAAAAACGAATAATTGATATTTAAATACATGCAAAACCTTCATAACTATTAACACTTTGTAGCTAAACTTGAACTTGAACTGCACTGTCAGCTCTTCGTAAGAATCTTTTTTCATTAGCTTTAATTATTATTATTTTTCCACACACCCCCAGTTCTACGACCCGTATTTTATTCATTTTCAGCGAAAAAAAAGCTCATTCAAAATATCAACACGCTTAAAGTACGACAAACTTAACATCGCTCAGCTGATTTTGGCGTCTAATCAAGACACGAAGCACAAAAGAAAACGAGAATTATTTATACACAGATGCGTGTACAAACATTTTATACATACATACAGACTTATGAACCTGTGCCAAAAAGCTTTACTTTCAAATTTAAACAACAAACCCACTGTGGCCAACGTTGATAAGCATCTCAGAGACAACATAATACGGCACGAATAACTGTGTTGTGCCACTGTGCACCGAAAAAAGCTTCACTCCACTGACACACAAAACTATTTCTGAATGAACAACAAAAAATCTCTTCCTATCTGTCATACAGTCGCACGCACACTAGAGCGGTGCAGGTAAATAAAACAACACACAGCCACGAAGCACCTTTGAGAATTCACCAACGTGTTCAAATACATACATGCAACGATCCCCTCTCCTTAATATTGTCAAAATCACGTATTCACAATACTCACACAACTTTTCAATAATGATACCATGCAAAAGCAAAGAGGAAAAAAAAATCGAAAATAATCAAGTTCGCTTATATTGAAAATTGTTCACAAAATTGTTCTTCTTTCAATTATGATTCTGATTTATTTATTTATAGATCTAACAGGCTATTTTTTTTTGTTGAATGCGTTAAACTTTATACGAATGTCACTTAAATGGAGAGTCCTCCGGAGAATGGGAAAAAATTCAAGTTTTATGTAAAACTTTCGATTTTCAAATGCGTACATTTGTTGAATGAAAACTTTGCAATTGAGCACTTACACGACTAACGAAGGTTTAACTCACTAATTTGTTTAGTAATTGTGGAGTACTTTTTGGTTTTAAAAATTAATACTTCTTTTTGTTATTAATTTTATTTGAATCAAACAGTTTGTGATTTAGTTAAGACAATCTAGCTCGAAGAAAACCTTTGCCAGTACTATCTGTCCGCGTCAATGTTGAATACAAATACGAGAACGATACACGTAGAACAACGTAGGCAGTTACTCTGCTCTGAAAAGCTTAATCAAAAAGTGTTGCCTACGTAGCTAACTTCGGATTGCGATACCCAGAAACATTATTAGTCCGTTTTTAATATAAGAACTTATTTTTCGTAATCAAAAGTCCCCTCATCTTATTCAAGGGAGCGTAAACTGTTTTCGGACAATTCCTTAAAATCCTTATTCTTAAAACAAAAGAAGAACGATTTTTGAATCACAACGGACAAATTCAAATTGAACAACATACAATAAAAAAGGATTGTGTGGTTTTATGAAACCACGGTAAAAGTGAAACTTTTTTTCACATTATTGGCATTTAACTAAAAATTTTCGGAATAATATTTCATTAAGGGTGTAAAAATCAACCTTAATGGGAAATGACAAAAGTGGACTAGGTCTCCAACTTATATTTTTATTGAACTCTGTGTCTTAGAGTATGACATACATAATACTTAACAATTATTTATAATCTTTGAGTTATTTTGATCCGTTTTTCAATTATTTTCAATCATTCTATTATCAATTCCATCTTCATCATGAGTTTCACAGTTTATAAATCTAACCAATAGTTTATGGTAACTAAAATACGTGTACAGTGACTTACATTCGATTTTTTCAATGTATCTAGTAAAAACCGCATCGATCGTTGTACCATATCTTGTGGTGGGTATATTTCTATCATTTATCATTTCAAGATTAAATACTTCTCTCAAGTATTCAATGAGTGGAGCAGATTCTTCTTTCTTGAATTCTGTATTAAAATCACCAGACAAAATAACAGGCATTCGTGAATATTTTTCTCGAGAACGGAAGATTTGTGCCGATGACGTAGCAAATGGAGCTTGATGAAAACCTAGAAAATCCATAACATCATCTATTTTTCGATTAACTTTAATATATATTGACGCAATTACGAGTTTTCTGTTCTCATCAAGTTGACAAATAGCTGCCGAATCTGCTCTCCCGCAGCAGATTCGGAAGCAGTTGTTTGACTTACACTCATGTTATTGATGTATGCTTGCATTTCTGAATGAACCCTCAATGAATTATCATTGTTTTTGAGTATGGCTACTCCACCATATCGAGAAGTACTATGTTTCTGCCTACTCACACAATGAAAATTGGGAATATTTATTTACTCGTTATTTCTCAAATAAGTTAAAACTAAATTAGATAAAACAAGAGTGTTGATTGATTTGAAACAAGTTCAAGTCGAGATACAAGTACAAGCAAGAATTTATTGTTAATCCAGAGGAGCACTGGCACAAATGAGTTATATTCTATTCACAACATAGTCAGCTGATGCGAACTATAGGCGCCGCCATATTGGCTTCGGCTGCTCTGACGAGCGCCTTTCACATTATCCCTACTCCGCAGCCGGCCGTCACGCGACATGCAACACACAGACAAAAAAGTTCGAGACGATGTAATAAAAGTTTCACTTTAAAATAAGACAAAAGTATGCAAGAAGTTTACATTATTAAAAAATTAAATTTATTTGCTTAAAAATAATTATTGCGAACAATTTCCCTACCCAAATGAACGTACCATGAGGAAAAATTTAAACTTACATAAATTAAATTTTTTAATAAAATAATAATTACATAAATTAATAAATGAATTGCAACAGCTAAGTGGCGCAGTTGGATATGCGTTTGCCTTTCATTTGATATGTTCCAGATTCGAGTCCTGGACCTAGTCTTGAACTAACTTTCCAAAGTTGGTCCTATGCAAATAAATGCAAATCGAATTCTAAGGCCCTGTTCGGAATCCATTCATGAAACAACCAATACATTTGTGTTACCAACCACTTCTCAATCTTTCAATCCTTCCGCTCTGTGCATAATACGAGTAAATAAATATAATTAATAAATATTTATATATGTTTATAGAATAGATGGCTCTCACGCGTTAGAGATATGTTTGTAAATATTACTCCTCTCGGTATATCAGAATTGACTTGCAGTCGTAGGCAGACGATGAAATTCTCTTCGTGTTAAAACGAAAATCGCGGCTGAAGAAATAAATACATATAGCCTTAGTGCCAAGTATAGAGCACAATTTTTTGCAACTAAATAGTAAGCCTTTCTCTGCCATAGACAAATAAAAATAAAAGCTGGAGTTTACTGTAAAATAAAAAAGCGATGCAATTACTTTTAGTATTAGTTAACAAATTCAAAAAATAAATATCAACGCTTCTAGTTAGTACTTGGTTTGGTCTATCGCTATCTGTCAGATGGACATTGATTGATATTTAAATTTACTTATGTAGTTTATTAATTAGAAAAATCAAAAAATCGTTTCTATTCTATTTACACAATACACATAAAACATTTTCTCACTATATGCCAAACGATCATTCCCATGACTTTTTAAGACTGTGGAGCATATCCCTTAATTTCCTTTATGACACTATATTTACATGGCTTTTTTGTAAAAAAAGAGTTGGATGTAGTTGTTGGTTCGAGTTTAAGCGGCTTATAATTGACGTTTGTATTGCTGTTTTCATTTGCATAAAAATATTATGGAGGATTGCCTATTTATTAAACAAAATAATTAAACCACACTTTCGAAATCATTTTCTAAAGTAGAGTAGTGAAATGCACAGTTACGGACTATCTGAACGAAGATCTCTGTACTAACCCCTTTTGTTGTTGATTTTACATGCAATACAATTTCTGGTAGCACAAGTATTTGAAATTGTTTATCCAATTTTTTGTTAGAATGCAAGGCAACAGTTCTGCCTCGAATGAGGATCGTCAACGTGAGCTAGTTTTGTTAAAAAGTGAGCGCAAGCCTTTTAAAAAAGATGGGATTATAAAATTTAAACAACATAGCGTATAAGCATTATCATCTTAAGAGTGGTAACTAAACATAATACAAATTCATTTTAAACCACAAAAAAAATTTCGGGTTTTCAGGATGATTCAAAAATAAAACAGGTAAAATCGATTTTATGCAAAATAACGAATTTATTTTGTATAGCCAGAAAACATTAAAACTTTCCATAAAGACGAACACGTCTTTCGCATAATTTCGTCAAAGCCTCTTTAACGGAGAAAAGGGTGTGAGATATCGTCCTTACACACCGAATAATATTAAATTCAGAAGATTTAAGCTAAGCAGAATTATTCCTTTGATCCAAAGTACTAATAGTAATAATAATAAAAATAATCTTACAGATCTATGTAATCCCAAAAATATAGAGATGGCAGCACTCGAAATATTTTAAAAAGCTTTCTTGTTTTCATCTCTTCCTGTTATGTTTGTGCTTCACTTTTGATTTTGATTACGTTTATGTTGCACACACACGCAACAGGAGAAACTTTCAAACAAAAGATGTCAACAAAACCATTTGGCATCCAAATTAAATACTAATTCTTGCACACTCTCACAAGCAAAGCAGCAGAGTGATATTGTCGTCGATGTATTTTCAAGGCCGTTTACATAAGCTATTCATTTTCCCTATTTTGTTCCCTCAATTTCAGGGTCACCCAAAGTTGCTTTCATTTGTTTGAACATTTTTCGTTGTTGTTGTTGTTGTTCACGAAAATCAGAGGGTGAAAAACCGAGAGGAACAAAATAAACATTGAAGAAATGTTGTTGTGATTGATAGTGTGAGAGAGAGTAGGCTTTCAACGAAATTATTTGACATATTCTTTTGAGGTTCGTGTAAGTTTTAAAAACAAATTAGGGTAATTATGCAGGCACTTAATAACACTGTCTGTGATTAAATTTAACCATGTTGATGGGGAAAATATTCCAAACATTTGATTTGACACATTATTGTGCAAAACACAAACAACAGTTTCATAGGAAAAAATAAATTCGCCCAAAATTACCGAATCCGCCGCTCGTTCCCTTCTATTCGGTGAACGTAGCACTCTATTCAGATGCGATAGCGCGGTGCATGAGTACATATTTAATTTATACCGATTGATTCAAGCAATCAGTTAAGTGCAATTTAGACAATATTTCAACGTTTAAGTGGGAAGAAAGCTTAAACAAAAACTATCGAAATACAATAACTCCTATAGTTTGGAAGAGGAGGTTATGGGACACGCATAGATACCCTGGCCCCGAGTAAGCTTCTCGGTTTCAGAAGCGTATTAAAACTGCCAAGGAACGTTTAGTAAAGGACAACGTCAGCACTTCTACCATAAGCAAGTTTTTTTCTTTATATAATGATTGACAAAAATCTATCATGCTATTGATAAAAACCGCGATCGACGTACAGTTTGTCCCAAAAATAAGTATACACCAGACTCATGAAATATTTTCTCAAAACTTAACATTGTATATCAACATCTTAAAATAATTTTATTGACTTTCGGATGACAAATACTTCAATTGATTGAAAAGGAACAACAATTAAAAAAAAAACTAAAAAAAATAACAAAAAACAATATTTAAATAAACGGAGGTAAGAAAACTACGTCTCTTTAAATCCAATGTATTGCGGCATAAAACTTTTCAATTAATACTTCGTAGCATATCCTTTAACCTTAATGATATCTTTAAGTCTTGATGACATGGAGTTTACCAAATTTGAATTTGGCGGCCCAAATGATCTCAAAGGTGTTTTATAACGTTCAGGTCCGGTGACTGGGGTGGCGTTTTCAGCTGATTTTGTACGTTATATAAAAGACATTCTTTAACTATAAACGACGTGTATTTTGGGTCATTGTCTTGTTGGAAGACAAATGAATGCTCCAAACCCAATTTTTTGGTGCTGTCGTGCAAATTACCTTTTAATATTTTAAGGTAATCATACCGATTCATCGTCGACTCAATGAAAACCAAGTTGCCAACACCAGATGCTGCCATGCCACCCCATACCATCACGTTTCCTCTGCCATGTTTCACTGTGCCTATCGTATTCTTTGGATCGAGCTCGGTATTTTTTCTTCTTCAAACTTTTCCACGACCGTCGGATCCAAAGATATTGAACTTACTTTCATCAGTGAAAATTACTTTGTCCCAGGAAGTTTTTTCGTGGTTTTTGAATACCTTGGCAAAATTTAGTCGTTTTTGTCGGTTGACTTTGCTGATAAAGGGTTTCTTTCTAATATTTCTACCATGATATCCATTGGTATTAGGGTGACACAACTTGCCTGTTTCATTAATAACCTCTGCCATTATATAAGGAGCACTTGTCTTTGGATTTTTTTTTATCTTACGAACTAGAAGAGGATTTTCCTGCTCCGTAAATTTGCGGGGGCGACCTAATCGATGTTTGTTTTCCACATTACCCTGGCTTTTATATTTTTCTATTATTTTTTGGACTGTTGCGCGGCTCTTTTCAACAATTTTCGCTATTTGCCTTATTGACTTATTATCCAAAAAATGCTTAATAATTTACTTCTTCAAATCGGTTGACAATTCCTTTCCTCAAAGCGCCATCATTAATATTATTAATGAATGCTTAATTAAAACTAGAATTGGAATGACACTCACACTTCTACAAAATAATGTTACCAATTTAAGAAGAAAAAAACATCACGCGACTATTTCCCTGAAGAAGACATTTGTTAATGTCGCAGCCGCATCCTCATTTTTGGGACGATCTTTTGTCTGTTCTCTTCAATTTTGTTTTTTGGTTTCGCATAACATTCAGTATTGACCGTTATCTTCGTACTTTTATGAATGTAAAGTTTCGTGAGAACAACTTATATGCAGTGGAGTAAAAGACGTGTATACTTACTTTTGGGACTAACTGTAGATTACATTTTAAAGCAGATGCTCCTTCATAAACATTTGATATCTGATTTTCATGCATTAGACTTGAACTTGCACTGGTGCACCTTTGGGCCCAATATGATTTTAAAATAATAGACCATAGTTTAACAAGTCTTCGATTGAACTGTGACATTCCAATCAGAAATAAATCAGAGGACGATGAACACAAAAACTACATTTAAATTTTGATCATAGGGATGATGATTATGCCAAGGCTGTACAACCATCGCATTTGATCTTTTTCTGAACAAGTTGGGATCTTTTATAAAAAGTTACAGTCAGATTTCTCGTAGCAATACCAAGAAATGAAAATGCCTTAACCGATGGATGACTGTCCCCATTTTTAAGGAAAATTCAGAACAGGAAATAAATATATACTAGATGTACAGTGTTGGAAAAAATAATAGAAACAAGTTTGTTTTGAACTTTTTAATATTAAAATATGAAAAACGTGAGGGCAAACATAAACGAGATATACTATACACACTGCTGTGCAAAATAATAAGCACACAGCCTACAGCACAAGTGGTTCGTTTTTTTACATTTTAAATAACAATGGGACTTCTATATTCTGCATATGTTTTTTTCGAATTAAGGTAACGGTACAAATTTGAGATAACAATTGCGCCAATCGTGCTAACTGCAGTGACTTATTAGCTTTGGTAGAAGCAAGTCCTCTTTTTAAGTGTGCAAAATAATAGGCACAGAACCAAATTGTCTCGAAATATTTTTTTCCACAGCTTTCATTTTACATTGGTTATTGGTAAGCATGATAAACAAGTGTATAACTAAATAATTGTATAGTCGGATTATTGGATCTTCAAATTACTTTTATAGAAATGGGTCGCAATAAACACTGCTCAGCCGAACTTCGGGATAAAATAAAAAAATTGAGAAACGAGGGAGAATCTTTAATAGGTATTACGAAGACAGTTTCGTGTTCCCTAGGTATGGTAAGGAATGCGTTAAAAGAGAGAATACTACAAGAAACTCGGGGTCGGAAACGAAAAACGTCCGTAAAAATCGATCTTCGCATAGTCAGGTGTGTGAAAAAAAAATCCGTTTGTGACTTCTGCGGAAATAAAAAGGAATCTAAACCTGAACATCGATACTTCCATAATTAGAAAATGACTGATTGAACACAATTTAAAAGCTTACCATGCCAGGAAGTGCCCTCTCTTGTCTGTTGTCCATCCATTGACAGAAAAATATAATTTAAGTTATCGACATAAACTGTTTGATTTGTTTTAATTCCAAAAAACATTTTTATTGAACGTCTGTGCTTATTTTTTTGCACAGCAGTGTATGTATAAGCTCGTTCCTTAAATTATTACGAAAACAGCGAATATTAATTTTTTTGGGGGTAACTAAAGTTAAGTAAAAATTTCAGTTTGAAGTTTTTTGGACGATTTAAGCTTGTGAAAAATAATAGAAACAAAATAAAAATTCTTATTTTTTTCATGTGAAGATTAGCTTTACGTTGAAAGTTCTCAATCTGTTTTTAGTAATATCGAAGCACCTTTGTTCTTTATTACTGCCTCACATCTTCGCTTCATGGACTGAACTAATGAGAAACAGGTGCGTGAAGGTATGTAATGCCGCAACTTGTATTTTGGACCACAATTCTTCTTATTTCTGGCTTTACATTCCCCAATTTTGCGTTTTAGAACGCCCCACAAGTGTTCTATCGGATTTAGATGGGCGAACTGTGAAGGCCGTTCCATAACAGCAATTTTGTTCGGTTGGAACCATTACTTTGCTAGTTTCGAGGAGTGCTTGGGATCATTATCCTGCATAGACTCCCATTTGAGCGGCAAATGGAAGCATTACCGCATTCAGGATGCTTACGTAGTCCACATCACACATCTTGTTCCTTATCCAGAAAATTGGTCTAACATCAGATGCTGAGAAGCAGCCCCAAATTGTTCCAATTTTCATGGTAGAGGTGCCTGTTGACAAAAGTAAGTCCTTGTTGCACATTTTCCTTACTTAGAAAAGGGACTTGGGCTCCTTGCCATCAAACCTGCTTCACTTAACCTTTTCTCATTTTTAAGTTCCTCCTAAGAAGAAAACGGCTTGGACTTGCAATGACGTACAAGAAGATTTCCTGCCTCTCGCTTTTTCTTTGGGTGACGAATGGATGGCAGTAAATACCTTATCTGCGCTATCCTGTCCATTGTATAGCCGTCATTTTTTAAATTTTTGATCAATTTCTTTCAGAATCGGTTTGACAACTTATTTTTTTTCGAATTACATTTTGATAAAAGATAAAATGTATTTCGATTATTTCGAGTAAAATTAATCCGTCTTTCCCTAAAGAATCACAAACGCGAAATGCCTTAATATTTTGTTTCTATTATTTTGTCCAACACTGTTTATTCGGTTGTTGAAAAACATCCTTATAACCTCAGATTTAAAAAAAAATACCACGAGCTGTGCTTAAGGCTTAGAGAAAACTATTTTGGTAATAGAAAAGATAAACATATAGCCGATGTAAAAAAGGAATGGAGGATTGTGAACCAGAATCTAGGCAAAGCGAACATAAATTCGGATATCGTAATTAATATAAATAACTCAACTGACTAACCCTTAGGAGTCTCTAAGTTATATTTTCCATCATAAGTTCTTCCGAGGATTTATTAAAATTTGATTAATTGAAACAAGACTCATTTTTCAAAATGTGATCGATTCAAATCTTTATACGTTTTCTTTGATCAGTTTACCATCTAACTTGGGTCCCGGGACTCGAAGTTGTAACGGGAAACGAAAAAGCGGACGAACTGGCTAGGAAAGGAGCAGGAAACAGCCACCAGATCATGTAAAGGAAATAGGAGTCCCGCTGACAACTATAAATAGAGTTATAAACGAATGGGCAAACCAGGAATTCAGAAACCACTGGCTGAACCTTACAACGTGCAAAACAGCAAAATCGATAATAGTTAAACAAGGTAGCGATACGAGCTCTGAACTCCAACAAACGTTATCTAAGGCTACTGGAAGCAGGTCACATTAACCTTAACCTCCACTTACATAGACTCGGACTAGCAGAAACATCAACATGTCAAAGCTGTGAGGAGGAAAAGATAGATCTGGAGCACTTTCTCTGCCACTTCCCAGCAACAGCGAGACTGCTTCTCCAAACAGGAAATAGGGGAACACAACGGGCCCAACTAGATGACTTAGTGAGGAGCTAACAAAGCTCACCCTAACCAACAAACCAACCTACTGCAATTGAAACACAAAAAAATTATCGCACAAGACATCATGTCTCCAGTGTGTTATTAAAGAGAATTCATTCCATATTACAGATGTCTTGTTCTTTTGTTTTCAATCTCTGTGTTCACAAGGGCTTTTTCCCAGAAGCATTAAATAATTATCGCCCTATTTCCTTCCTTTCAGTTTTTTCTAAAGTTTGTTTAAAGATCCGACTTTTTGGAGTTTCTCAGTTTGGATTTAGAAACGGTTGATCTGCAGAGAGTGATTTGCTAAAATGAACTGGTGAACTATATGATAGATTAAACAAATTTAAAATTCCCGTCGCTTTCTTCAAAGCTTTCGAAAAAAAACTTTTTTGTGCATGTTTCAGAGGATTCATTCGTGTTTGATTTCCCTCTTATTCAAAAAATCGAAGGGGGTTGGTTATAATGAATTACTGCTTTAGTTCGCGGTGTGTCATAAATGTTGGTATTCTGCAAGGTTCTATTCTTGGTCCTATTCTTTTTTAATATGTGTGAATTCGTTGTTTGTACAGCCATGCAAGGGGAAAATCTCAGCTTACGCTGAGCGACGCCTGCTTTGAAATTGATCATGTTGACAATTTTATGTATCTGGGAATTATATTCATCAGAAGCTCAATTGAAAAGATCAAACTTATGTGAACCAATACCTTAATGGAGCTTCATAAATTTGCAATGGCCTAGTTAAATCGAAGCTGCAGTATAGAAGATACATATTTCAATATTATAGAGTCTCTGTTAATGAAATAAAAACATGCAGTTAGAATTATATGTAAAGCCAATTGTTTAACGCCAAGTTTAATTTTATTTAGAAATTTGAAATTTCACCTCTTTGAGGCATTTGTACTGTTACAAAGTCCTAAAACTATTTTATGAAAATTCCGATTAATTCGCAGCAAGGCTTAACTACAACAATAATTTACTACAAACACAAGACATTTACAAATGTGGCCGTGTTTTATAAAACGCATTTTTGTCGATTTCTTTACGTCACTGCACCCAAGTTGTTTAATTATCTACTCGTAAATTTAATGCGAAAAAGAGTGACAACAGTTTATAGAACACAAACAATTATTGCTACATTATTGTAACTTCAAAGGCAACACAGCGGTGTCGTAATAGCAATAACCTATCACGGAACTGTAGAGCTAGATTTCCAGAGCTCCAAAATGACGGCAATCACTTATAAATCGGTACTGGAAAGAGCTTTTTCGCAGTTTTTGGAGGTATTCGGTTGACAGCGATGGACTTTCCAATAAGACAATGCCCCGGTATTTATCGCACGGACAACAAAAGTCTGGATTCAGAAGCAAAATGTAAACCTACTTGCAGGGCCGCCCTTTTCACCGGATCCAAGCACCATGGAAAACGTGTGGGGCTTTCAAGAATATTCTACGAAGGAGGAAGGCAACATGATAATTGAAGCCATAAAACGAGCCTGGTCCGAAATTTCGCTCGATTATGTTACAGCACTCTATGAATTTTTATACACCCGACTACTTGAAGTGATTCAGCGACCAGGAGGTAATTTCCATTACTACAAACTATTCTTTCTACTTTCACTACTCTTTCAATAAACAACATTTACATTTATTAAACAAATTTTAGTGACCGACCGAACATTCGGCTTCGGCCAGATTCGGCCAAAAAATTGCGCATCGGTTTCCGCAAAAAATCGGCCGAAACTCAGTCTTCCACAGGGCACACAGCAATTTGGCCCTTTATGATACGCGAGGGTTATGTGGATTAACGTATCTACCTATATTGTGGAGTATTGAGAGGTTTTCCTCCTGGACGGTGAAGAAGGCGAAGGTGGAGAGAACTAGTTAGCTTCTCAAATGAATTGAGCGGTCTTTTGGGTTTGCTTTAGCAAGTTTGGGCAACGATGTGAAGAACCGGACATTCATTGAGGAGATTTAGTATTGTTAAGGATGTTCCAGGTTTGTCTGGTGATGTTGCAAGGTGGTTGATGTATTAATTTTGTATGCGTTTGACCGCAGCTAATGGTATGTCAATATATTTTGAGGTGCATCTGTGAGGGTGCATCGTACCTTCCCAGGCAACCTGAGCTCTGCAGTTTCCATGGATTTCCCTATGTCCTGGAATCCCGTAAAGGTGAACCTTAAAAAAGTCCGCTATCTCCTTAAGGGATACGCGGCGTTCCTTGACAAGCTTAGATGTAGATTGTATGGCAGCTTGGCTGTCAGTCGAAGTGAATATTTCAAGACATGTAACTATACAACAGCGATTTTGCGGTCGTGGTAAAACGTGGAAGGAGTATTCTAGACTAATATTACTCAAACAGATAAACTTCCACTTTTCGTTCCAGTTTTGACCGGCCGATATCGGAAAATTTGTTTTTGAGAGTATACAGTCTTTAACTTTTAAAAGGGAAATCTACTCCAAAGATTGAGGACTGATCAAAATCAACTGGTGCATGGCGAGATTGCATTGAGTCTTACCAGCACAAACTTTGTTTTGTTGTTTGACTAGCACGGTTAACTTCAAGTGGGCCGTATTTTTGAATTTGTTTATATTCTCGTGCTTATATCGCTACGTGAGTGCATGCGTGACGTGTCAGGTCACTTCGGACGATATAATTTTCTGTATGTGTAAAAATATACTTAAATTTATATAATAAGAATTGAAATATATAATCATTCGGTTTCGGCCGAAACTTAGACCGAGGCCGAATGTTCGGTTGAGGTTTCGGTTTCGGCTGAAAATCATGTTTCGGTCGGACATTTAAATTTAATATTGTTTTTTTTTTACCTTTTAAGCTTCGTACAGATAGATTTAGCTACTGTACGTTATCAATTGAAACATTTTTTGTCAGATCTATTTTATGAACTCTTTGGGAAAAGCGTCATAAAAGTTGCATTTATCAACTAAATCCCATGTTTTTTTATACAATATCAACATAATATATATTTCATTCCTTTGTGCAAATCATTTTTCCCAGATAAGCGAAGGGATCTAAAAATGTTGTAAAATTTAAACAATGTCTGTTAGTAATCAAGTGAGATGGATTGTATTTTCTCTTTGAAGAGCCATGTTGATCACATTGTTACCAAAGCAAACTCTAAAGATATGAAGGCTCTTCTTTCTTTGTACATTTCTTTGTTCCATTCGTTCTCAGATGTCATTTATAATCCTTCCATTGTAACTTACACTAAACGCATCGAAAACGTACAGATGCGTTTTACGAGATTAATCTTAGTTACAAAATGCGTTGGAATTTTTTGCGAGACTAAAAAGCCAGGTGTCTCCAGCTTGGTCTGAAGTCGTTGGAGTCTAGGCGTATAATGCGTGCGTGAACTGTTATGCTATGACATCAAGTGTCCAAATTTACTGGCTATTGTGCACTTTAATGTCCCAATGAGACCGTTGAGATTGAGTTTTACTTATTTATTTTACTTATTATATTTGTTAATTTATTTACTTATATATTTATTTGCAATTAAGGGCTGAAGGGCAGATCACTGCCTGGCAAATTCCTTGGCCCTCTCATTTCCTGGAATGTCACTGTGACCGGAAGCCCACATAAGGGCAATGAACTGACCTTTAAACTACTATGTCTCAGCTCGGCAATGCTTATGCCTTGGCTGGATATTTGGGTGTATTTTGATTTGAAGACATGCTTCCCGGATTGCAAATAGTTCCGCTCGAAAAACGCTGGAATTGTCGGGCAGTCGATAGGCTTTACGGATGTTCATGGGTTCTTGGAACAAACCCGGTTGTTCAGGAATTTTGAGACTCTGCACGTCTTCTTAGAGCTATCAGTGTGGATTGTCCTATTAAAATCCCTGCATATCTGCCCACTATGCTATGCCGCTCTTTCTGGGATTAGAATGTCAAAGTCCGTTAGTGATGACACCAGACGTCTTGGTATTAGACCAAGGGTTTTGATGTCCTTCATCCAGACTCTCTGAGCCTGAGGACGCTGTGTGCAATAGTGCTTTTAATGTGTAGGTTCAAAAATTGAAAATGCAGCATTACCGTCAGAGCATCTGACTGAGTCGATTGTAGAGCGCATGTGTGCCTCTGGATTTTATAATCTGTTTAGTTATGAGCCGTCCAGCCGCCTGCCACCACCGTATACATCCATAGGATTAAGTTCCCTCCATGATCTCACTGACCACAGCCGAAAACTTCCCTGACCCCTTCCCTGTCTAGTTTTAAAAGTATGTTGTTCATGACACTAATCCAGAGAAGAGGAGAGATGACACGCTCTGTGATGAACCTCTTATGGCGAATTTGATTATACGACTGTTTCCTAGCGTTGTTTGAATGCACAGAGTGCTTAGCATATACTTAGTTCGGTTAAGGATTCAAGTAATCGCTTCCGCATGAACGTTATTGAAGGCCCCATCTTAGTGTGTAATCTTTAGAGTTAAGCAATTCCTCATTTGTACGCACAACCTCATGGAGAGCTGTTTCTGTGTCTTCCTCTTAACTCTTTACCTTTGAGGTATACAGCTGTGTTCAAAAAAATAGGAGTATAGCCACAGAGCAAAACAAACAAGTTTCAATCATTTTCAAAATCCATTAATTATTTTTTTTTTTTAAATTGTTATATCTATATATTTATATAATTAAGCCAAAAAAATGTGAAAATAATTCATTACAAAGGAAATATTAAAAAAAAACAAAATTGACTTCATTTTTCACTGTTCAAAATATAGGAGTACATTAAGAAAAAAAGCTAAAATTAAAATAAGCAACAGTAAGAAAAAAAAATTTAGTTTTATTGAATGAATGGTTTTAATATTTTGTTGCGCAGCCATTGTTTTGCAAAACAGCTTTGCAACGACTGGCCATTGAATCCACAAGGACTTGACATCTCGAAGACGGTATTTGATGTTTTGTGATGATAGTTTTTTCTTGTAAACGCTTCTTTTAATATCACTCCAAAAGTTTTCTTTTGGATTCAGGTCAGGGGACTGAGCTGGCCATTCCATAACCTGAATCTCGTTAACCCGAAACCACTCTTTTGCCCTTTTACCTGTGTGTTTTGGGTCATTATCCTGTTGAAAAACCCATTTTAGTGGCATCTCATACTCTGCAAAAGGAAGCATGGTATCCTGAAAAATTTTAGTGTGTGTGCTTTCCTCGTCCCACTGTTGGCACATAGTTGAAAAAAACAATGATATTTTAATTTATTCCAGATTAAAAAACATTTTCTCCTTACTCTTGCTTTCATTAATTTTCTAAATCTAAATATTTTAAGCTTTCAAACAAAAATAAATTTACACTCCTATTTTTGTGAACAGACTTTTTCCACGGTCAAAGTACTAATCAAATGATATTTTTTACCTTAACTGTAAATTTGATGGCATGACTTCTGTTTTTGTTTGCTTCAATGCCGTTTAGTTTAAATGTAACGGGATCTTCAGTCTGTGCAAAAGAAATTGCTTGAGAAAAGTTAAAGAGTAAAATTGCATGGAGCACTCCTATTATTTTGAACACAACTGTACGTGTTGCGATTTGGATAGGGATATGTCTTCTTAGGAGTCTCGAATGTGGTTGTCCGGGATTCGTTCGAGAACCTTCAAAATGAAGGCAGTCACACTAATTGGCATGAAATCGTTTGCACTTTCATGGTCATGTCTACGCATGAGATGATGGATATAAGTTCAAGACTTAGTATAGGATTCTGAACTCAAACCTGTCACATGACCAATGGACAAGCAGGCTGCCTGAAGGTGGAAACCAAGTTTTTCCAAAAATACCAAATTTTTTAAAAAAAAACTCTGCATTTTTAGGGTTGATCTTATGGTCCATCAAAGACATCTGCCTCGGTAACGCCTGAATTCTGCTGCTTTTTTCTTCATTCAAGACCTGCTCAGATCTGAAAGAGGTACACTAAATAATGAAAGGCTAAATCGTAGCAAATACTGATGGCTTGATTGATTGATTGGGTGGAAGCTGATTCTTAGGTTCAGTGTTTTTTATGTTTTTTTTACGTTAATTATTGTAGGTTGTAGGTAGATTTAAGCTAAGTTTTTTTTAGAATTATAAAAAAAACAAGAAAAAAAGTAATTTTTCCCTATTTTTGTTACTTATTTAACAACATTAACACAAACATTTTAGTTATAATATTGTATGAAGACCAATTTAAAATTTGTAAAATTTAAATAAAGGTTTGGGCACCGTTATTTATCGGTCATTAACTTTGTACATAACATTAGTTTATAAGTATTTAACTTGTTTTGCTTTTAATTGTAATATTAGTATTTTATGTGGTAATAAATAAGTTTTCATAAAAAAAAGACCTGGTCAGATCAATAAACTTATAATATCATAATTGTCAAGAAAAACGATTTGTCTGAAAGTTTATTGACGGCAGTGTATAACATTAATAAGGGTGAGTATTATTGTTAGTGTCTTCCCATAAGAATTTTTCTATTTTCACAGGGCATGTAACGATTTCGACCTTGGCCATGGTGAATGCAGTGAAAAAGGAACGTGCAAAATGTTAACGATTTTAAATGAAGGGGCAAACACATGAAAGCTCACCCAGGCTTGTTTTACTCCAAACTGTTGTGTGTTAAGTGTACTAAGTAAATAAACAAAAAAAATGGCAACAGCGAACAAGATTCAAGTTCAAGTCAATTTGTTAATAATTGGTTATCGCTCGCTACTTTTTTTTAAAGCTTTTGCTTCTCAAGATACGGCTTCCGATGGAGGAAGCAAAAACAAAAAGTACAGCGCTTTAAAAGCAAACTAAACGATTGTTTACAATAATACATCTAAACTGTGTGGCATCTGCTGCTATAATGATATAATATCACCAAATAAATGACAAGCAAGGGTGAAGAGGAGAAATAAGTAATTGGTTGATATAATTTTAATTTGTTGCCAGAGTATTTGTATTTTCTGTTTTTGTTTTACTTTGTTTTGATAAGAGATGACGTTTGTGTTTATGGGTTAGTTAATAGCTATACAATAATGTTTGGAAATTTAATTTAAAGAAGCATAAAACGAAAACAATCACTCACACTTGAATAGAAAAATGGTTATGTGTTTGATTAGGTGTTAATGTGTGTTTGTGGGCATATTTGATATTTTTGTTGATACATTTATACTATTGTGTTTTGTTGATTATATTCTTTTTCTTCTTCTGCGGTTCTTACCGAAATTGTTCCTATTTGCCTCAGCTTTAGCGATCTAAAAATGTCATTTGTTAAGGAAGATGTTGTTGTTGTCGTATTCGCAATGACCAAATCGTGATATCAGGAAATTCGCAGATACTGTCTGTCAGCTTTTGGTATTTTATAATGCTTGTTTTGTTTTGGATAACTTGTATGTACATAGGTATCCATATTTACTTTTTATTATGAGCGTGCTTTCTACATGTTAAAATGTTATTTTGTTGTTGACATTTAGAGCAATATGTTTTTGGGCATTTTGCTTTTGGTCGGAGAAAATTCCCTTCTCCATCAAATTATTATAGTTTATTTATTCAATGTCGTCAGCTTGCTTACAACAACAATACGTGCAGCTTTGGTTTTAACTTGTTGGTTGTGTTTGTGCAAATAACTGCAGCACCATATTCTAATGGATATCTGGATATTTGTAGATTTAGATTGAATTCAAGGCCAATTGAATTTTTATTTCTATTGATCTTGTTGTTAGGCAAAATAAGTTTGCTTTTTTTTGACAGTCATGGCAGAATTGAGAGTGCAAGTCAATTCGAGTGTGAATTCGCTGTTTGGAACCCCAAGAAAGAGATTTTTTCAAGGAATTGGTTCTGAAGTTATTGCACTGACAGATAAAAAACCAATAACAAGTCGTGAAATATGTACATATGCATTTACGTTCAGGCGTACTTAAGTTGTTGTTTTTTTCTTGCCGTAAACAAATATGAAATTTTTTAACAAGATCATTTTTTTTATTAAAAAAATTTTGCCTAGAGATTTAGATCGACTTCATCTGACGTTTGGGTTGTTTCTGCGCTAAGCGCACTTTAAACATTCCGCAGGATAGGGGGTGATGCAGTTAAAGATTTTTTCGGTTGTTTGAATGAGGGTTTGTCTATTTTCGTCTATTCTCTGTCACGAATACGATAACTTGGGCGCCAAAAATTGATAACGGTTTTTTGTAGAGGGGTCAAAAACAAGCATTTTTTACTATGGGAGGGGGGTCTATCTTGCACCGTTTAGGAGGTAGGGGCAATTGAAAAAAAAGACTTAAAATGGAAAAAAAATAAAAACAGAAACGGCAACACTTACAATAAAGTACTATACCGGCTTTGAAAGCCAGAAACATGTCCTTTAATCCTGGGCTTAAACTAAATAGTAAACTTTAATAGGTTTTGAAAAATTCGCATGAAAACTCAAAATTTTGGTTAAAAAAATCAAAAAAACAAGTTTAGACCAATTTTTTCAAAATTGTGAAATGAAGTGCTAAATTTGCTTATTTTAGTCAATGCTTACTAACTATTTAGTTAGTTTTTTGTGTTTTATTCAGAATTGATACAAGCATTGACTACAAGAAGCAAATTTAGCATTTCATTTCACAATTTTGAAAAAAATTGGTCTAAACTTGTTTTTTTGATTTGTTTCTGGCCTTCAAAGCCGGTATAGTACTTTATTGTAAGTGTTGCCGTTGTTGTTTTTTTCATTTAAAGTCATTTTTTTTAATTGCCCCTACCTCCTAAACGGTTCAAGATAGCTCCCCCCCTTAGCAAAAAATGCTTGTTTTTGGCCCCTCTACATGAAATCGTTATCAATTTTTGGCGCCCAAGTTATCGTACTCTCCCCTATTCTCTTTGTTTTGAAATATTAAAACATCGAAAAATAATTTCGATATCACGTTGATCGATAAATTATTATTATCTTTAATTTTTATTGCTAATATTTATTTGTTAATCACATCTTCATGCTCAATTTATCAAACATAAGAATCATACCCTAAATATTTAAAAGAATGCTTCATATGTTTGTATGTACGCAAACTTAAATCATGTAGAAAAAAATTGTTTAGAATTACTGTACGATTCAAACAACAGTCTGCTAGACCGTTTTCTCGGTCACTTGGATTGGAACCGCATCAGAGATATGTAAGTACTGAATAAACTATTGTAAATTTTCGTCGCTTTTTTCTTAAAATTCTGCAAGTGCTGGTCCTTCAATTTTCTTTTGTCGCTTTCGAACAATTTCGGATTATTCCTAGAATCAGTTTAGATTCTCAAACACTCTTATCAAAGTGTGAGTATCCAGTTACAGATATTACCTCATACAGAAGAGTTGTAGATTTTGCTGTATCGATCTTATTAGGATGACCCATTTACCCACTTGCCTTTTGCGCACGTAAAAAAGTTGTTATGAGCCCGAAATGAAACACAACGCAACAACACAATCTAAATATATGATTAATAAGTTTTTATTTAATTGGTCAGACAAATTTGAATTGAAAAGATTTAATTGAACAATTTTGGTTAAAGTCACTTCCATTTATTTAGATTTAAAAAAAATTTGAATTATTAAGATAAGATAAGAAATCGTTGAATTATTTAGATTTAAGATTACTTTGAATAATTTAGATCTAAGACAACTTTGATTTATTCAATCACTCCGCACAGTATGGACCTTGGAAGAACTCTTATCTAAAAAACTTTTCTCTGGACCTCGAACATAAAGTTCGAAAATAAATGTGTGAAATAATACGCTGGCCACTTGCGTTCAGTGGAAAGAATATATAAAAGGAACACAATACAAATGGTTTGGAATAGGATGTGGGAATGATAAAAGATAAAATTATTTAATATAAACCACCCTATTAAATACATTTTTTATTTGTAATAAATGAAAAGGGCAGCTCATAACAAAGCTTTCCCTTCAGAGGGTTAACAAAGGTTATGTTGGCTTCTTTTAATTCCATGTAAATTATCCAGATTGTTAAAATGGAACAGCTCTGCAGGTTATATTTCAAAAACTCGTTTGGTATTAACATTCAATTTACATTTATTTCTTCTTCCATAAAACGCCAAAAAGTGTTCCCTTCAGAGGGTTAACAAAGGTTTTGTTGGCTTCTTTTAATTCCATGTAAATTATCCAGATTGTTAAAATGGAACAGATCTGCAGGTTATACTACTGTGTCCAAAAAATAAGGTGACATATGAATTTAAACTGCGCGCGTCGAAGGATTTGAAAATTTTTCTTTCTTTTTAGGTTGGTAGTACTGTCAGTGACATCTATGTGAAATTTCATGTCAAAATATATTCATAGTGTTTGAGATACGCGTCGTTTTGTGAGCTGCTAAAAGTGAGTTTTTCGTTTTTTGCGATGTCGAAATTTATTGAGCAAAGAATTTGCATTAAATTTTGTTTGCGGAATCAATTTTCTGCTGCGGATACGTTGAGGATGGCGCAGAAAGCCTTTGATGATGAGGCTATGTCTAAAAAAAATGTTTACAAGTGGTATAGTGCTTTCCAAGCCGGCCGTGAACGTGTCGAAGACGAAGAGCGTTCTGGGCGACCATCAACCTCAACCGATGAAGCTCAGGTCCAACAAATCAAAGATTTGGTGTTGAAAAACCATCGATAATGATTAGAGAACTTGCTGATGAAGTTGGCTTATCGAAAGGCTCAGTCAATACCATTTTGAAGGATGCTTTGAGCCTCAAGCGCGTCAAATCTCGACTGGTACCGAAAACATTGAATTTTTTAGAAAAAAGGCGTCGCGTTGAAGTGTGTGAAACAATGCTTTCCGACTACCAGGATGTCATGAAACGCATTATAACTGGCGATGAGACTTGGATCTATGCTTACGACTCCGCAACAATCGATCAATCGAGCGAATATCGTGCCAAATGAGAGCCGAGACCAAAAAAACCGCGCCAAAGTCGCTCAAAAATCAAGGTCGTGTTAATTTTATTAATTCCTACCAACCGGCCAAACAGTCAACAAGGAATATTATTTGAACGTTATGCGTCGTTTGCGTAACGCTATCCGCCTAAAAAGGCCGGAATTGTGGAAAGACAATTCTCGGTTTTTACACCACTATAATGAACCATCCCATACCGCACTCGTAATTCGTGATCATTTCGCCAAAAACTCAACCCATATCGTTCCGCAACCACCGTATTCACCTGATCTGGCGCCGTGCGACTTCTGGCTGTTCAACAAGCTCAAAAGACCGCTCCGGGGACACCGTTTTGATACGATAGAAGAGATTCAAGCCGCAGCGAAGACGGAACTGAAGGCCATCCCGGAAAGTGACTACAACCAGTGTTTCAAAGATTGGAAAATCCGTTGGCATAAGTGCATTGCATCGGGAGGGGATTACTTTGAAGGGGATGAAATTGATTTGGAAGAATAATTAAAGAATTTTCAAAATAAATACAAAGTCAATTTATTTTTTGGACACAGTAGTATTTCAAAAACTCGTTTGGTACTAACATTCAATTTACATTTATTTCTTCTTCCATAAAACGCCAAAAAGTGTTCACTCAAATCGAAAACTCCACATAGAAAAAATAATTACACCAAAAAATAGGAAATAGCTGTTAAAAAGAACGGAAAACTGAACTTAAAGCAAGGAAAAGTCTTCAAGTATTACAAGTTTGCAAAACCAGATGATATAACTGGAAAGAAGCGTCACTTTGTTGGAATGCTCTTACAAATGTCTTGTCAAAACTCTTCATTAAATTAGAAAAAAAATACTTCAAAAAAGCAAAAGAATACCAGACAGAGAGAGGAACTTACTCTGGAAACAAGTGGTCATCGGAAGAAAAACAGAGGGCCCTTAAAAACACGCAAGGAAGAGATAAGTTCTGGAAACATTGTCGTAGAATTGCAGTCAATGCTGAGGGCTTGAACAAATCACTTCTGCAGACAGTAAAAAATCGATGACGAATCAAATTCCGCTGTCAGGTAGGCTGAACCATTCAAAGAAGACGACGCAGGCCAACAATACGATCCAACAAAGCTAGACGAAATAAAGTAAACAATATCTAAGCTTAAGTCTAGTTAAGCTTTTTAAATGGCGGGTTAAGACTTGTTTAGGACTATGCACTTACTTATGAGCAACATATGGTCAGAAGAAAGAAGAACTCTCTATACTGCGCCAATTACAGGGAGATCAGTCTCCTCAACATTGCCTATGAGGTCTTTTTTGCCGTATTATGTGAATGTCTGAAGCCGTTCGTCAACAACCTGTTAGATCCACATCAGTGTGACTTTAGACCAGTAATGTCCACCATACACTAAATATTCACATTACGGCAGATCTTGGAAAAAACAAGGAGCTACAAATCGACACCTACCATCTCTTCGTCGATTCCAAGGCCGTCTATCAAAGCATCCACAAAGACGAGCTGTTAAAAGCCATATTTTGTTTTGGAATCCATGTCAAGATCATCCGTTTGTGCGGAATGATGATGGGAAACTCTAGCTGCTAAATTAAGCTCAGCGGACACCTACAACAATTTTACAAAAGGTGATGCACTGTCATTCGAATTGCGCAAAAGTCCCACGTCGGCACAAGAGGCACAACCTTTTAATGGTCTGTTCAATAGCTCGCATACGCCAAATATTGACATAATCGGAAGAGAGCAGCGTGATGTCCACAATGCGTTTGTGTGTTTTGAGACAGATGACAAAGATGGGTTTGGCGGTAAATGCGAGCAAAACGAAGTAAATCCTGTCTTCAAGAAAGGTCACCCAACTTCGAAGTCTTAGTCAGAACGTTACCAAAGACAGCTATAACTTTGAGATACTTAAGAATTTTGACAACCTAGGCTGCAAAGATAGATAATAATACCAACGCTGAGATCAAACAAAGAATATTACTTGCTAATCGCTGTTTCTTTGGGCTACGAAAGCAATTGAGCAAAGCCCTTTCTCGAAGAACTAAAGTGTAATATATGGTCCTGTCCAGTCCTGCTATTTGGTGTAAGAGCAAGGACATTGTCAAAGTGGATGAGACCGTCTTGCAAGTTCTACGTGTGATCTATGTTTCCGTCTGCATAGAGGATGAGTGTACAGCGACATCGAATTAGTCAAATTGATAAAAGTTCAGATGGCTAGGTCATTAAGAGCGAATGGACACCAATCCTTTAGCCCGGAAAGTCTTCCAATCCACGCCTGCGGGACGGCGCAGTAGAGGACGAAGGCGACTCAAGTGGGGCACACAAGCAGAAGGGGACCTCAACCAACTTGGCGGGCAAAACTGGGGACAGCTAGCTAGGGACCGGGCTGGCTGGAGAATTTTGGTAGTTGAGGTTCTTGTCCGCCCCGGATTAAAGCACCACCTTAAGTTAGACCCAAGTTCTTAAATATCTGCAGCACACATGATGCAAAACAAGCCAATGTCGAAGGAAAGTCAAGTGATATACTATAAGATTAGAAAAATAATTTGTGCTTTAAGAAAACAGCCATTACCACCACCACTAATCATCTGTGAAATAGACAGATTCACTCACTAAATGTGTAAAGGGTAATCGAACAAAAAACGAAGAAGCCTTGCAAATTCCTATTGTAACAATAGATGGAAAATAAGTGTAGATCACATTGTCACTTATCTAGATTTCACTGGCGAAGTTGCAGTCGCACTCATATGAAAGCAAAGCTACTAGACCATTTAGGATAGTAGCCACAGGTCTTCACTTCTCGTTTGATGAGCACGGAGACTTAAAAAATGTAAAGCCAAAAAACTTAACTTAACAAGAAACTATTCAGACAATGATGACAAGATATAGAAAAATACCTCTTTTTGTGTCCTTTTTTCATAATCAAAAATATATCGTAAAGTTGAACAATGTAAAATCAATAACTAGAATTGTTTTTATGATCGAGCCATACTCAAATAAATACTAATGCAAAAGGTGTAAACTTTCGCAAAGTTACAATATTGTAAAAGAGATGTTGCTTGTGTTAAGCACAAGATAGCAAATATTGAGGTTATCCGAAGACAAAAGAATATCGAGTTAGGAGAAGCACTGAACAACCAACCAACATAGTCCATCCAATAAACGTTGAAAACGAAACACTAGATAAAGCGGTAACTACTGCTAAAACAAACATACGATCTGCAAATTCTACATCGTATTATATAGGAAACATCGGTAAAGGAAATACCTTTTACTATTATCCAAAGATTGAACTGTTAAGTAAAGTAGCAACGAGGAATCAACATAATAAAAATAATTTAAAATAACCTTTAAGTCGAAACATGGAATGCAAATGGTCTACATAACACGAGGATCTTGATGTTCCTGCGCTATCTGTTTCCACTCCCCCACTATCCCCAGGTAGGAGTGCCAGGCGTGGTAGTGTTGTAATTGTGAAAAGTACCTTGGAGCCTTATGAATTGCCAAAAATAGCAAAAAAAACAATGCGAGTAGCGACAATAAACATAGAAACTAAAAGCAAGGAATTTAAAACAGCTGTGATATATAATATTTTTTAAATGTTAAACAAAACTTATCCATAGGTGGGGATTTCAATATAAAACATACACACATTGGGGTCTCGACTACTAACAACAACAGGAAGGAAGATCGAAATTTTATGTCGATAGGATCACTAACTAACAATTAGACATCTGAACCAATAGATCAGTAGATTATCAACTGAACAAACAAAGAACTCGCATTTTACAAACAAAAAAACGAACTAGTGTAAACTTCTAGAACATTTCGAAGGTTTCATTGACCTCAGATCTCCACTTGTCACAACAAAACATATTGACAACGAAACGGAATAATTCATTGCTGATGTATAATACGCAGCAGAGGATACACCGACTTATAGTATAATCATAAAAAAACAGGCTTCGGTGAAATACCCCACTGAAAAGAAAATCTCTTAGAAAATGCAAAGGACAACAGTCATTTTTTTTTTTATAATTTTACTATATTTCGCAAATCCTTCGCATATCTGGAAAAACCCAATTGCACAAGGAATGAAGAATATCTGGTATTATGCTTAAATTGTAATAAAAACAGCATTTAGTTGATAAATGCAAGTTTTATGACGCTTTTCCCAAAGAGGTCTTAAAATTTACTGGTTTTTTGTCTCACTTGATGACGAACAGTGGCTTAATCTACCTGTTGGAAGCTAAAAAGAAAAGCAATACAAAGTTTGTTTATATAAAAAAAATGTCGGTTTTATTTAAAGAGTAGTTTTTGTAATGGGTACTTCCTTATGTTCGCTGAATCACTTCAAATAGTCTGCTGTGTAAAGAAACAAAGAGTTCTGTCAAATAATCTAGCAATATTTCGGACCAAAGCTCTTTTTATGGCTTCAATTATCTCTTCCGTTTCATCATGTTGCCCTCCTCCTTCGTAGACTTTTCTTGAAAGCCAACACCACACGTGATGTTCAGGTCGGCTGAGTATGGCGGCCATGCGAGTAGACTTATAGTTTGGTTCTGAATCCAGGCTTTTGCTGTCCGTTCGATATGTATCGGTGCATTTTTTTTGGGACGTCCATCGTTGTCCACCAAATATCTCCGGAAACTTTGGAAAAGTTTGCAGTATTTATTTGTAAGTGATTGCCATCTTTTGGAGCTTTGGAAATCCAGCTACACAGTTCCAGCATAGTTAAACTACCTCCTTTGCTAGGCCGCCTTTGAAGATGTATTGTATTTTTTCTTTTAATTGATGGAAATAATAGCTGTATCCATTAGGTATGTCAAATTTTTTTTTTCACCAGAAAAGACGACAGTATACCACTCTCGATTAAACCTTTTGTAACATGTTGCAAAATCAAGCCGCTGGATCTTACGTGTCGCATTCATTGGCGGTTTTCTCTTAATTTTTCATGGCGAATATGGCTAGCCTTCTGCATCACGCGATGAACAGTTGATCTGCTAGCTGTAACTCCAGTTTCAACCTTAATTTTTATTACGGAGAGCCGTAAACAGCTTACAGTATCGACCGCCTTTCCCGACATGTTGTTGGCCTTTGGAAGATATGTTCAGTAGATCTCTTGGCATCTTGTTGAAGATAAGCGGAATAATGTTTGCAGGAATCCTTGTGTTCTCCTTCTGGTGTTTGTTTGTTTGTGTTGTGATTGGCTTCTTGTCATAGTATTCTTCAAGAATAATCAATTCGAATAGTTGCTTTGTATTTAAAAGGCCAAGTGTTTTGTAGGCGTTAAGTTGATTCGTCAAGGATTCACTATTTTTTTCATTTTTGGTGCTTACAAGTATTTTCACGATTCGATTTTGTATTCTCTGCAATTCTAGCAATTAAATTTGGGTGGTATTTCCCCAAGCTAGTATACCGTAACTAAGTAAGGACTCTACTAGTGAAAAGTACACTTGCTTCAGTACGCTCAAACTACTTTATTTACTCAGATGGTTAAAACATAAGCTGTTTTCCTAAGTTTTTTACCAAGTTGAGCCATTTGCAACCTAGGTACCTAAAATGCTGTACATTTTCAATAAAATCATTACAGCTGTCTTCAGTATTCAGGTTTTCTTCGTTAGTATTTTGATGAAGGCAATTTGTTTAATGGAACTTTATTTTTATATTTGTTTTTAATATGTGAGATTAGGTAAGTTCTTTTGACATTTATTATGAGCCCAAATTCGTGACACCATCTAACAATTGAATCAAATTCTTCTTGCACTAAGTTTGTTGCAGTTGACAGGTCCCTATGGCTAACAACAATTGCTGTGCCATCTGCAAAAGCAAATCCGGTGCTATTCTTTAAAGCAGCAAGTAGTTGATTGACAAAAACTATGTACAGCGGCGGCCCCAGAATTGATCCTTGCGGGACTCCGTATTGCAGTGCTTTTTCTTGGCTAAACGAATTGGATACCTTCACTTTGATCTTCCTGTTCTGCTGTTGGAATGGTTTACATTCCAAATTGAAATCCCTGATACCAATTTTTTCCAGCATTTCGAGGAGTTTCTCGTGTCTTAGCGTATCAAAAGCCTTTTTGAAATCGATAAAAAAATGACAAGATTGTGATAGTTCTTATTCAGATTTTGGTTGATAAGATTTGCGAATTCTGCAAGAAGCTTACTAATATTTTTATTTTTTGTGAATCCTAATTTCGTATTTGTCTACATAACTTTGAAGTCGCTGCGACATCACCTTTTCTAATGTTTTGTCAATAATCTGCAGGATGGAAATAGGTCTATAATTAGACACGTCTGTTTTCAAACCAGCTTTTTATATTGGCCTTACTATGGCAACCTTTAGGTCGTCTGATACATAAGATTGTTCGAAGCTCAGATTACTGAATTGTTCAATTAATGGGGCTAGGGTGACGGCGTTTACTTGAATATCTTTTGGTCGTATTCCATCTGATCCTGGAGACTAATTTTTATTTAATTTAATTAGAATTTTCATGATTTCATCTCTTGCGGCTGGTGATATATAAATTGATTGCCTTGAAATCTCAGTATGGTATGTCTTCATATTACATTTATGGACAACGGTCTCAACCTCGTTAACAAAACTTGAAGCGAACTCGTTCGCAAGGTTCTTTGGGCTGATTTCACTTACTTCTCTTAGTTGCTGTACGTAATCAATTGAGACAAAAAATCAAAATCAAAAAATCAATTGAGACAATTGAGATATTGGGTTGGCAACTAAGTAATTGTGGATTTCACTCATAGATGGCTTCAGTTGAATATTTAGGTTTGCTGACGTAATCGA
This sequence comes from Orthonevra nobilis, assembly GCA_963555765.1. Taxonomy (NCBI): domain Eukaryota; kingdom Metazoa; phylum Arthropoda; class Insecta; order Diptera; family Syrphidae; genus Orthonevra; species Orthonevra nobilis. Next base: position 74,264,618 of record OY743224.1, on the reverse strand, counting down.
AATGTCAAACACATTTTGTTATTTGATAGTTGGTACTTCAACTGTCAATCAATAATTTTTTTTCAATCGGTTGTGCAGTTTTTGTTTGGCGTCTGTTGAAAAATGGAAAATCAAAACGCACATTTTCGCCATATTTCGCTTTTTTATTTCCGGAAAGGAAAAACGCATGGCAAGCTCACAAAAAGTTATGTGCTGTTTATGGTGACGAATCTTTAAAAGACGGCAGTGTCAAAATTGGTTTGCCAGATTTCGTTCTGGTGATTTTTCACTCAACTATGATAAACGCTCTGGTCGTCCAGTTTAAGTTTACGATGATGACCAAATCAATAAGCAATAATCGATTCGGATCGTCAAAGTACATCACGTGAGATTGCAGAGAAGCTTCATGTATCACATACATGCATTGAAAACCGCTTAAAACAACTTTGTTATGTACGAAAACTCGATATATGGGTTCCTCATGAACTGAAAATCATTTAACACAACGCATTATTTTCTGCGATTTGTCAAAGAAACGTAATGAAAATGATCCATTTTTAAAAAGATTGATAACTGGTGATGAAAAGTGGGTTGTTTTCAACAATGTCAATCGGAAAAGATCAAACAACATCAAAAGCTGATATTCGTCAAAAGAAAGTTATGTTATCAGTTTGGTGGGAATTGTCTACTTTGAACTTTAACCACCCAACCGAACAATCAATTCAGATGTCTACATTGAACAACTAACAAAATTGATCAATGCAGTTGAAGAGCGGCCCGAATTGACAAATCGTAGAGGTGTTGTATTCCATTATGACAATGCAAGGCCACACACATCTTTGGTCACTCGGCAAAAATTATTAGAGCTTGGTTGGGATGTTTTGCAACTTCCACCATAAAGTCCTGATCTTGCACCATCTGATTACTTTTTATTTCGATCTTTGCAAAACTCCTTGAATGCTAAAAATTTCAATAATAATGATGATGTCAAATCGTGCCTGGTTCAGTTTTCTGCTGATAAAAAACAGAAGTTTTATGAACGTGGAATTGTGATGATACCTGAAAGATGACAAACGGTTATTGCTCAAAATGGGCAATTTATTACAGAAAAAAAGTTGTTTCGTTTCATGAAAAAATTGTCTTTTATTTTCTAAAAAAATCCGCAATTATTTAGTTGCCAACCTGATGTTTGTTTTCGCATTTTGAATCATTTAAACTTTCCTCTCAAAACAACCTAAGGGCGGTTTCCAAGTTGAACTCAACTTGGGGATTTTTTATTTCATCTTGTGATTTTCTTTTTACTCACCAAAAGTTGACGTTTTCAACATGTGATTTTTAACTTTATAGTTAGTCAACTTTTGATCTTCTCAACTCTCCGAAACAGTAGAAGTTTAGGGAATAAACTTGGGGTTTGATTTTTTTATTCTATCTATATAAGTGTTCGTTCTCGATAGCATCAATACAGAATTAGAGTATAGCTTGCTAAATAGAAACGTTTGGTGTCTATTATTTTTGGGAAGACTAGACATATTCGAGCAATGAAGATGAAGAAAGCATCGTGGTCGAACTTTGCCGATCGAGTTTAGAGGCTTTCATAATTTGGAAGTATTCACCATCTTCCAAGTACGATTAGTAACTGCTCCTTCGTTGGATAACAACAGTTCTATGTTATGGTTTTTTATCCATCAAGTCGTCAGTATACTGTATTTGTACAGTTGTCTCAACGCTTGAACATGGTTTATTGGTCATATTATTTAAGCAATAAGACACATCGTTGACAATGATATTTTCTATTGAAATTTCTTGCTTCTTCCCTGAAGCTTGAGTAATTTTCTGGCTAGCGCAATGCAGTGCCGATTTGTTTTCTAATAATTGGTCACTATCACCGGATACCGGAGAACCAACGTTGAACATTTCAAAAGACCGCTAATTGTTGCAGTGGTTCGCTTAGTGCTGGTTATAGGTCTTTTTAGCATCTATGCAAAAATCGAATGGACGATCCTTCAATGTCTGCTTTATTATTGTACCATGCTTTGTCTTTATTCCGATTGGCAGCCAAGTCCCTCTTTTTAGTTTCGATTGTCAAACTTAACTCAAGTGCGTTTTTTACCAGCCAAACCCATTTTTGCCGTTTCTGTCTGAACACTCATAAACGCACTGTTGACATCAAGCTGCTTTCTCCGATTATCCAATATCCAAAACCTTCGGCGTTTGCGAGTTTTTGAAAAGACCTTTAAAAAATAATGCCTCCAGTGTTGAGGCAAAACTTTTGCAATATTTTTCCAAGTATGATGTTGAAGAAATCGCATGACTGTGCATCACCTTGTTGTTTGACATCAAGTGGGTCGGTGATATCTTGAGTTCTCTTTCGTCATGCTCAAAAGGACGAATTTGACATGTCTCTGTGGAGGAAACGGAAACCCAAACCATCTTTGAATTGGAGCTCCTGGGTTTTTCAAAGATTTGCCGTTATGTTAATATTTGGTCCATGGTGGACTTTTCTGGTCGAAAGCCACATTATTATGGACCTATCAGGTTGTTGACGAACGGTTTCAAACGTTCACATAATACGGCAGAAAAGATTGAGCGCAGCTTAGATGGTCTCCAAATACTGAGATTCCATTCATCTTTGAAAGTCCGACAGCTAAAGTGTCTTTATTCGACTTAAGCGGAATTTGATTCATCATTGCTATTATACGGTCTGCACTTGTGGTTCTTCCAAGTCCCCAGCATGGAATACAATTGTTCTATAATGTTTCCATGTTGAACTTTTCAGGCTTCGGTATGGGGTATGTTACCCTGAGATATTTGTTTGCTCTGTTGCTAGAATTTTCGAACCTCATTTCTGTTTCTTAATCTCTCAACATCCTCGATCGCGCGCTTCTCATGCTCTTTCATAGGTGCTGCGACCGTTGGCACAGCTTAAGAAAGCTTTGCACGAGATTAAGCCAGCCAATTAGTAATTTGTAACATATGGCAGTTACAACATATATCTCGCATTTACATAAGTGTTTTCCAACCTGTTCGTTCCAACTTACGACCGGTTCTGGTCAATAAAACAGAGGATAGTTTCTGAAAAAATGATCATTGTATTTAAGTCGTATGCTAATGTATGTTAGTATGTATGTCACATCATAATGCCAACGAAAAAAAAAATTCGGATTCGGTGACGTAGTCGGTTGAAGGTGCCCCGATGCTGGAAGAATCCCAAGCATATTTACTTAGAGATAATTTACCCTTGATTTTTGCCACCGGATTATTTAATTCAAACGTGGAATTTTCGTCGAATGCGATGGATGATAGTGACTGAAAAGAACCAAGGATTGTTCGGTCATAGGAAAAATGTATCACTGTTTTCGGAACAACAAAGTCAAAATAAGGATCGGATTAATAAAAAAGATCTTTTTGGACATCAGTTGTCTCCCGTGTGTGCAAACATCTGCAAATCAAATCAAAATTTGTTGCTCGTTTGTTAAAAATAATTTTCTATCATAATTACATGTTTGGCTCTACATACATATGTATACACAAAAGTACAAACGCATGTGGAATCAAACGGTGGAAATATCCTAGTAAGAATTTCTAATATTTCGTTCTCAATTGGACAACATTACGTCAGAATTTCTGATCGGAGTTTCTACCTGGAGGCGGTGAATATATAAATTGTTGTAAAATTTTTGGAACTGATTTCTAATGTAAGTGAAAATTTCAATGAAGAAAATATAAGTGAACATATCTGTAGTTCATACAATGAAATCTGTATCTTTTGTTTTTGCTTAAAACTTCAGAGATAAAAGACTAAGTGACAGGAAACTAAAACAATGTTGTCGATGGGGAAAAGTAAAACTCCCAGTAGTAAGGGTGCAAGAGTGTTTTAGTCAAGGTTCGTGTGATGGTAAAGATGGTAAAGACAGTTCTTATGCTTCTTAATGAACCTGTGTTTTTCGTTCCGTACAGATTCCACGCCAAAGTCTCTATGAAGGTTCCTGGTGAAGAAAGGTGCGTTTACAATATTTCTTGTATTATTTAAATGTTGTTTTTTATTGGAACAACTCATATGGGCTTTGTGACTTGCTTATAAAGTTGAACTTTGTTGTTAGTTGATAGACAAGATTGTCTGCCTTTAATTCAGTACATTTTTGTAGCGAAAACCAATCTCTCTTTTTTTCGTGACGCGAGCTTTGTAGCGTTGGAATATCGTGAGAATACAGAAGGAAGAGTATTGACTCAAGAATACTTGAGGGGGGTCCACCCGCTTTGACTTTTTAGGGTTCCGTACCTCGAAAGGAAAAACCGGAACAATTATAGGATCACTTTGTTTTGCGTCTGTCTATTTGTCAAGACCCCTTTTCTCAGGAAAGCATGGAGGCTTCAAGCTGGAATTTATATCAAATACTCGGGTCTACTGTCCCTTGGTACTGTGAAAAAAAAACTTCTAAGCCAAGGCAATCAAAAGATTCAGCCATTTATGCCGCAAGGGAATCAAAACCTACAGGGTACTTTTCGTGAGCTTGAAGCACAGATAAAGGAAAAATTGCGTAAACCGTACATTTTTAGTTAGATTATATAATAAAAATATTTTTAATTATTTTAAACTTGCTTCGCCTTTCCTCATGAACGCGTAAAGGCATCAAATTCATATTACAAACTCAGGTCTATAAGCCTGAGGTACCTACAGAGTACTTCCAGTCGACTAAGAATCTTGTAATGTGGCATGAAGCAATAATTTTTTTTTATAGATTGTCGTGATGGGTGAACTTTAACGGCGAAGTTTATGTTGTTTTCCTGTGTGATTTCGGAAGAAGATTAATTGATTATTATTTTTGTTTTTTAACGACTAACGTATATAACGTAAAAATGATATTTGTTTTGGTTTGGAATTCAGTTTTAAGAAAACAACACCAGGGATCAGTATACTATATAGAAATGCAACATAAACTTTAAACTATCACTATAAGACCTTGCGCCACCTTCAATTTACTAGGCCTGCGCTACGTTCAAATTGTTCTGGTTCACCCCAAACTGGTGATTTAACAATAACAAGATGTTTACTACGCTCAGGCCAACCTTTTAGTCAAACGAACATATTCTCCATTACTTGGCTGTCCATTGTACGAAAAAACCTTTTATACCCATTTTCTCATACTACGTTCGTAAATCCACGTAAACAACCCTCACCTACTAAAGTTCTTTCTTTCATTCTTCTGGACTTACATGACATATTGTATAAATAAGAAACAAATTTCACCCGTGAATCAAGGAGTATACATTTTACTTTATTTTGATCTCTTGGTTGTTTCTACATTATTTTTTTTTCTATTTTGTGTAGGCTTACTATTTTGTAACAAAAGTTGTTTACAAAGTTATCTCTTCAGAACATTGATAAAAGTCTCATGCGGGACCCGGATATTGGCAAACATTCTCATCTTTTTCTTACCTTCAGCTTGCTGCTTGAGAAGTTTCATCCTCCTGGTCACATCCCCTCCGTACTAAGAAAGGATGAACGAAATTAAATTATAACTGTTAATTTGTAATTGTACTTACCAATTTAGCTGTCACATCTTTTCGATAGGCTTTTAGTGTTTCCCTTGCTAAGACTTTACTTCCCACACACGCTTGTATAGCAATCTGTATCATCTGCCTTGGTATTAGTTCCTTAAGTCTGGCCACCATGTCTTTGCCAATTGTGGTAGCTTTTGAGCAATGCACAATCCGAGAAAATTCCTCAACTTTTCTTCCATTCAAATGAATGTCCAATCGAACGACATTGGTGAGATGGTAACCGTGATCTTCGTAATTAAAACTTGCGTAACCTGAACTTATTGATTTCAGTCGATCGTTGAAATCGAGAATTATCTCACTGAGTGGCAGGATGTATTTCATAAGAATACGGTCGTTGTCAATATTAATGGAACTTTCTTGGATACCTCGGCGATCAACGCATAGTCCAATGATTTCTCCTATGAATTCCATTGGAGTTATAATGGTTCCTATAAGTAAAACATATACATAAAGACGATTGATTTAAGTGGAACCACTGACTTAATTTTCTATAAGTCGGCTAAGAGTGTGCTATAAGTCAGAGTGTTAAAGTCAGTCTTGAAGCGCCATATGTGTCTAACACAAAATTGGCACATTTTGGAAGCTGGACACCATCAATAAATTTAATTTCGTTAAGCTGCCATTTATTGGTTGTCATTTGATAATCGTAGAGAGAGATCGATTATGGAATAGCAATTATTAAAAGGTTTCTTAAGAGTTATTGTTAAACGTGATTCTTTACTGTGGTCATTCAGAGTTGGCAAAATCGTAAACCCTATTTTTCTTCGGCTTTGAAATATATTTTTAATAATAAAATAAACAATTTAATAGAGTCCGTGCCCGAATATGCAGTGAAATATGAATTTGTTAAAATTTTGTTTTATTTTGACCTGTTAAATTTTGACCTCAATTCATGCAGGTTGTTTCAGTTTATGAAGTGCATGGCCAAGTATCAATTCAGTTTAAAATCGAATTGAATCGTGTATGGACAACTTAAGTGTTACTTGACATGGAGCCGTTTAACACTTAGCAGTAAGCAAAATCAGCGCCAATTGTAAAACAAAAATATGTCTATGAATTATTCTCAGGGGGTCAATCAATGGACTTTTCAGAGTTTTTTATATTGGCGAGAGCGAAATTAAACCATCCAATGACCCGCTGAAAAACAAACAAAAAATTGCATCAAAATCGGTCCAGCCGTCTAGGAGGAGCTAAGCGACCTACACACAAACAGGAGATTTTAATATAAGGTGCGCAACTAAGTTCTCCATCTACAGCAGTAAGTGCTGGTAGATTTTAACATATCCGAAACGTCTTGAACCGAGCTAAGACTTATGGTAAGTCAGCTTTTTCACGATGGGACTTGTGTCGCTCCACACTTTATTTTGATGGTGAGAGGAGGGTTGCCCGTTTCGCACGGATAAAGGAATCGGTGGAAATTTTTCATGTCCTTTTTCTTCTCTTTCGTATTTTGCTTTGTGTTCGTGTTCTCTTATGAGTGCGTTCCTCCGTTTAAGGTGTTTTGTTTGCGTTTGTTGAAAATCAAAAATTGATAATTTTAAATGGTCTCGGGATATAATCCAAAATTGAAAAGTAAATTTTTGAAAAGCATGAAAATCTTTATAATGTTTTCCATCCATAAATCGTTCGGAAGAAGTAAATGACCCTGTTACAATGACAATGTGAGAACGAAAATTCATTCACTTCCAACACAATTTCAAAGGGAATTTAGACAAAATTCATGGTTCAAAGAAAGCGGAACGGGTGCATTTGATTTATATAAACCAAAATTTAGTTTCTTAAAATCACATTCTTATATAAGAAAATTTGTTTCAAACATTGACGAGGTAATGTAAATAATTGTATTTTGCCACTGGACATCGCATTTTATAAGGGAAAGTAATAATTCGAATTTCGGTTCACTCATTCTTATAAAGTTGTTGAAAGATGTTTCGTAAAGGCTTTTCAATTCTCTGGTTACAAAGAAATATGACAATTTTTGGTCCCTATCATCCCTCCAGGGTTTTTGTTTTTGGTATTAACACATATGTCTCACAACAGCTTTAAAAGTTTAACAATTACAATACGACTTGTTGCCTTGTTGCCTGAATTGTCAATATCCATCTTACCAATTGCTAGATTATTTCTGTCTATTTTAATTTAAAAAAAAAACTTTGTGTGGCTTTCAAAAACAAGCCTCTCAGATGTTATGAAGCCTCAATGATGTGACACTTTGAACGCATTCATTTTACGTATAACGAAACAGAGAGCAACATCAGGAGTCTTTCCGTGCAAAAGTTAAAGTGCGAATCCAAAAGCGAACACACAAAGTCCCACCGTGGATAAGCTGGCTAAACAAGCTGTTTTGACACATTAGTGATTTTGCTTTTTCGTCATAAACTTTTGGTTGTGAGAAGATGGCTCTGATTGGCCGAGAGCCCCTGAATTTGCCTTCAAAACTAGTTGACATTTTAGGCGGCAGTGGACTGGATTTACAGTTAAAAATATTTGCCTTCTTTTGCAGTTGATTGACTTAACGTCAAGTCATCTGGTTCGTCGTAAGATTGTTTAAAAAACGGTTGGACTTTACGATTTCCAAATCAACTTTGATAATAAGTGATGGAGAAGAAAATCAGATGCAATCCAAACATTACATTAAATTTTGGCTAAATTTATGATTGGCTCTGTAAATCATTTAACAAAAACAAAGTAGCAAAAGTTAACCTACACATGTGGACTAAGAATCCATTTTCTTAGAACATGTCGTTCCTGAATTTAATTAGCAATTTTAATGAGTATGCAGAGAACAAAGAATTCATATTTGAGAACACTGTTCTTTTACGGAAATATACAAATGCATTATCGGACACGTGAAATTGCTGCTACCCAAGCGATTGCAAAACGGTAAACTAATTTAGGTCACTAGTTTAGTGCAAGAAAGGAAATTTATTTGTATTAAAGGCTTTAATGTTTTGGAAATGAAGGTAATTGAAAATAATAATTCAGTCAAGGCTTTTTAGTTATTCCACTTCCCCCCACCAGCAAGTAAGGAATTAATTAATTAATTGACTACATGTCAAGCACAATTTTCTGACTGAACAGCACATGTGGACAAAATTCCACTCAAATAAAATGTTATCTTCTGTTATTGTGAAATAATTTTCTCCCGCAAATCTTATGAACAAACGCGATTCACAAATAAATTGGAAGTGAATTTGAAAGTAAAATTTCATTAATGATATGTGGAAATGTCAACTGGATTCCCCATCAATATTTTAGGTTTTGACTGAAATCTTAGTCCCTAGAATTCCGAACGTGGCGAATGGCTGATTTTGTGCCAAATAATCGTCATTTGCGGGAAATGTTGATATTTTTTTATTTATTCGAAGAAAACGGCGGCTGAAGTGCTTCGAGAGCTCCAAAAAGTTTACGGAGACGAAACTCTGTGTGAATCGACGTGCTGTGATTTGTTCCGGCGTTTTAAAGACGGCGATTTCAATGCCAAGCCAATTTCAAGCGATGGCATTCATTGGGAATGCTTCAAAAACACGTAATTTGGTTTTCTTATGATTTGAATCCAAGAGACGTTGAGCATCGTTTTTTCGCTTGTGAACAACTGCGCCAGCGGCTAAAAAGGAACGGGTTTCTTCATCACATCATGACGGGTGATGAAAACTGGATTCATTACAGCAGCCCAAATAAAAGAAAGTCATGGGAACTGTCCGGTCATTCTGCTTCGGATCGGTCGAATATTCGAACTTCTAAGGCTAACCTGTGTATTTGGTGGGACCGGGTTGGTATCATTTATTATGAACTGTTGAAATCCAACGAAGCCATCACTGGGCAACGGTATCGATTTCAATTGTTTTAACCGAGCACTGCGCGAAAAACCACAACAATACGAGAAGCGGAACGAAAAATCATGCATGCCACAGCATACCAAACCCGTTAGGGCCTATCTGGATTCTCTGCCATCCGATTATTACTTGTTTCGTTCGATGGCACATGGTCTGGCTGATCAGCCGATCATATGTTGTCATCCTAAAACGACTTGATTCGTGGATAGCCTCAAAAGATAAAAGCTTTTTCGCAACGGTATTCGACCTCTGCCAGTTAGATAGGAAAAAGTAGCTAGCTATGGACAATACTTTGAATGATTCATTTGTAACCATTTTTTCACAATAAAATTGCATTTTCATCAAAAAAACGAGAAGAGTATATATTTATTAATAAATAAAAAAAGAAATATGATTATAGATAAATAAAATAAGTTTTTTGTGAAACAAGAGAATTATTGTTTCACAAAATACTTTTTTTTCCAGCTTGTGGACGGAGTTTTCGATTTGCAGAGTTGCGCATAGCAACGTTTAACGTATATACTAAGTTAATGCTGGTAAGTATTTTACCAACAAGTTTTAGGAAATTATTTAAATTTTTGTTGAAGATATGAAACGTCTAACGCACGAAATAAGACATCAGGCTCATTTTCAAGGGAATATGAGTGCCTCATTAACTCATTGAAGACAGAGCGATAGGGCTGTTTTGACTCATGAACTTGAAATTTGACAAGCAATTGAAAATTGATAAATGAATTAATTTGATCGCAAATATTGACTGCACTAGAATCGAAAACAAGATAAAATGTGCAAGACTTACTCAAGGATTCGAACGGAGGACTTATCAATTTATCTGGTTGAAAAGCAGACGCTTAACCAATTTAATTTTGTACAACCGCTACCAACATTGAGGGGTATGTTGGTAGCTTAAGTGGTTGTTGGGTTGTTTTTTGTTTTTTATATATATTTTGTGCATTTTGAAGACAAACTGTTGACATTTTAAACGGTCTATTTTATTGCCCGGTGAACAATCGAACTACTAATGAAAAATTGTCAGAATCTACATAGCCTCAATGAATGTTGGCCTATTCAGAAAGTTAAACAAATGTATATTGTTGCTTAGGATATCTGATGGATTGCAGTACTCCGTTGGGAGTAAAATTCATTTTCGGCGAATATCAACAGTATCTGTTATACGTTGCGTATAATTAAAATCCGAAAATTAGCGTGTGGGTTTATGTACCCATCAGTGTTCCGATTGCGATTCATTCTCGAGACTCGTTATTAGTCAATTGCTTCGTTTGTGTATGAAATACGAACACGATTTACAGCTATTAATTAAAAAAAAAATTTGTGCCCGGCTCCGACAAAAAACCTTTGAATACTTTTCTTAACAGTAACACTATGTCTCTTAGATAATATGGTAACAGCAAAGAATTAAATACATACGTACATTAAAAAAAAAAGTTAAAAGTGCATACCTCTAACGAATGGTTCAAAGTACTCTTCCACATTGGATGGTTCTGGGAATAAGGCCGGATTAGATAGTTCCAACGTATTTTTCCCTAATTGCTTGATCATCTTTGGGTTTTTAAGCGTTACGCGGTATGTTACCGAAGGTGCTGTAATAATTGGTTCAGCACTATACTCCTGCTCAAGTCTTTGGCAAAATACTTCCATATGGAGTAGACCCAAGAATCCAAGTCGCCAACCCTGGCCAAGAGCTGGACTTGAGTCAATGTTCACGGTCACCACCGAGTCATTCAATATAAGCTTGTCGATTGCGCTCCTTAATCCAACATGCTTAGATTGATCAGCTGGATAGATTCCAGCAAACACCATCGGTTGCTGTGGCTTGAATGTGGTCAGTGGAGTTGTTTCCATGTTTTTTATGTGAATCGTATCCCCAATTATAGACTCTTTGCTGTTTCTCATATTACAAGCAATAAGACCCACTTGACCAGCGGATCTGTGTTTAGAGTTTAACTATGCTTAATGAACTGAAAAATGTACGCGAGTATCTCTAACTCACAAGTTTTCAACGGGCGTTTCAACTGGCCTTAGCATTGAAATGGATTTTACTGAATACGATTTCTTTGAAGTACTTGATTGAATCTCTTCTCCGGCAGATATGGATCCATTGTGAACGTAAATCAGATTTAGTGCACCACGATATTTATCAAACCAACTGTCGAATATAATTGCTCTAAATGGACTTTGTCTATCGACATTGGGTGGTGGTATACATTCTATCACCTGTGTAAGTACATCCTGTATTCCAGTTCCCAATTTAGCTGAAATCTTAATATTGACAATCATCTGAGTATGCTCATAATATTTTATGAATTCATTCTAACCTTTAATACCCTTGATGGATCTATATCGAACAAATATTTCAGGTCGCTGATAACACGTTCCGGATTCGCATGTTTGATGTCAATTTTGTTCAGCACAGGAACGACAGATAGCTTTCTCGCAGTAGCTAAATGATAATTGGCTACAGTTTGAGCCTGAACACCGTGACAAGCATCTACTAAAAGGATTACACCATCACACGCCGCTAAGGAGCGCGAAACCTAACAGTTTATTAAAAATATGCCGATGAAAACATGCATTTTAAATTACAAGTTATGATTGCATACCTCGTTGGAGAAATCCACATGACCTGGAGTATCAATCAAATTAAGCAAATAAATCTCATTCTTATATTCGTGTAAGATTGAGACAGTCTGTGCCTTGACAGTGATACCACGTTCCCGTTCCACTTGTAAACTGTCGAGCACTTGCCGGTTGTCTAGGTTTTTCGATATTGCACCAGTCATTTCCAATAAACGATCAGCCAGAGTACTCTTTCCATGATCAACGTGAGCGATTATACTAAAATTCCGTATTCTTTCGATGGGTATTTTGGAAAGATCATTTGGCTGAACCTTTGACTTTGCCGAGTTTGACATTCGGCGTAAAAATTGAACACTATAATAGGGAATATTTTTAAATGAGTTTCATGATTTTTTAAGTTAACTACCACAATAGCTTATTGTTATTGTGTTGCTTTGCCAGCAACCTTCGAAAGTACACAATCATTTTCATGAAATTATATATATTTAACTTTTAATTGAAGAGAAATCATGGTTATAAAATGTGTTCACAACTTCAAGGGAAACTATTTTCCTTCCTATTACGAGGTTAATACATTCTGTTTCGGTTTTTATTTCTATTTCTCCAGCTGCTATAATAGTGTGGCCTGCTTGCACTTATTACATTAGGTTTATGACAACAGTCAAGTAAAGTGAGATAACTGCGTATGAATTCAAAGATGAAATGAGACGGCTGGTCTTCATTTTTCCTTTCTTATTTTTCTTTCCACTTGATGTGGAATTAAAATACTACAGAACATAAGGTTCCGTCCATCGCGTATTTAAGTAATCCGTTAAGAACATGAAGGAATTAGAGTAGGCATTAAATATGATATGAAAATAATATCAATAATATTAAGAATTGTATATCTTTTTTTCAGTTAATTAATTTATTTCATTAATTTCTTGTACAACAACTCATTTATAGAATAGTTCATAAAATTCAAAATGAAATAAAATTAGAAATTCATTTGGCATTCTATAATTTATGCTTTATATACATTTGAACTTATTTCATTTGTTACACAAGAAAGCCAATGAGAATAGATTCTATGCCACCGAAGTTTGGCATAGAAAAGTACTTATAAGTTTGAGAAAAATAATTAGAGAAGAGATCATCCTATATGATGGAGGATGTATAAATAAACGTATGGAGGAAGCTGTGGTACTGAAATAAGGAAGTATGAAGAATTTCCACGCAAATTATAGTGAGGAGTCATTCGGAAGTTGCGATTTCCAGATTTCATAAGAAAGATCTTCAAAACTTTTTAACAATACAGATGGCAGATAGAAAAAAATTTATAATAAGGAACAGTGGTTAAGTATGATGTGTACTAGGCTTGTGGCAAAGTTTTCTTAGAACATACTTCTGTAAGACAAATAGAGACAACAAGCAATACCATATTCTAGCTTCGAATGGAAAATACCATAATATACTAATTTTAATAAGTTTTTTTTAATCCTTTAAACTTCTACATGATTCTAGAGCTCAGCCTTGGATCTAAGGTAAGTCCCTAAGCCCAGGCCACGTAATCCGCAAAAGCGGCTGGATCACCTTTAAAACGAAGTAAGAAAACGAATTTATGTAAACCAGCAAGGATCCTTGCCTTGGGGCAGCCCTTGGTTGAGTATCTTAAGATCGCTGCTAATATCATCAATACTCACTGTTCGAGATCTAGTTTTTAGGTATGATCCAAACCATTCTAGCATGAAGCCGCGAATTCCCGCCCCTTCAAGTTTGCTTAGAAGAAATTTGTCATCGAGGTTTGACATTAGATTGCTACAAAACTGTAACAGTACATCTTCAGCTGACTTACCCTTTTGGAAACCAAATTGCTTGCATTAAAAAATATTTTTGTAAGATAATTCACTAACCTGTTTTTACGAGTTTTTAAAAGAAATCACTGATAACTGCATATTTTGCATATTTTTAAAGAAGAACCCTTCTTGAATAAAGGTACAATATCAGCGCACTTGAGCTCAACTGGTAAAACACCCTTAAAAATGCATCGATTAAAAATGAATGGCAATACATCCATTACAAATTAAAAGCAACTTTTTTAACGAAGATACCATATTTGAGATACTGCCATTGCCACAAGAATTGCTAATTTTTTTAGTACCGATCACCCTTAGAACTTAAAGTGGAGATATAGGCTCAAACTGAAACTGCTGCAAGAATTTGGTTCAGTAAAGCAATCAGTTGACGCATAGAAAGATTGAGAAGAATATGGTTGCAAACTTTAGGCTATATTCGTAAAATAGGAGTTAAATTCAACAGAAATGGCTTGCTCATCCGATACGACGATATCGATGACTGTCAACACGAATATCAGGCGGTTTTTTCGTAACACAGGATTTGTTTAACATACTATTGACCTATTACCATTGACATTTTAAGTTGCCCCTAGTTGAATGTAACTGTAATAATCGTCTCGACGAATTGGTGTTTCTTTTTTTAGTTCAGCACATAGATTTTTCTTGTTGTTTTTCAAAATAAGATTTTCAGACTGCTTATAAAGTTTAGATTTATGTTTATTTTAAGATTTAACTTTGTTCAGTTTATCCCTGGAAATCAATGGTTTAAGCCTTTCGAGGAACAGCTGACAATATGTCGCTTAAGTGAATCAATTAACACTGAAAAGGTAGTAGGACCGTCAGCACACAAATAAACATCTTCCCAAACGTCATATGAAAGACTATTTTTAGCTTGCTGTAGTCAATCTAAGAGTGATCAGTTACCCTTATTGTTAGATCAAGAACGAATTTCTCACATTAATTACACGAACCACTTTTGAAACATGCATCTATATGATCTTAGCAACTTCCAGAGACAGGCCTAGTAGGTTCATACTAGCAAGGCTAACAAATCCAAATAGCTAGAAACAGGACCACTATTTTCTAAGGAGTTAATTTTGAAATCGCCAACTATAAAGACATTTTTTGATTTTATATTATTAAGGATGCAAGTTCTTATTTTCTTCAATATATTCAGAGACATAAAACATATGCAATCTATGAACGCATAGAAAGACATGGGTTATGGGTTTCTTAATTGAATTCGATGGAAACTTTCAAAACATTCGCACTTGAATAATCAATGCGAATTATATCGTGAATAAGGTTAGTCTCTTTTTCTTTTATAAAACATCCGACAATACCTGCAGAGTAATTTTCATTAGTCTTACAAATTAAAGCCGGGGATAAAATAATCTTTCTTTCATAAGTCCAAATTTCGCTAACAAAAATACTATCTGGATGGAATTTGGGTGACATAAGTGGCCACATTTTCTCTAAGACTTCTGACGTTCTGGTGTATGAAAAATTCATTAGAAAGAAAATCAGACAACAAACAAGTGCAAGATCGCTAAAATTTCTGATTGAGATGACTTTTCCTCTCTCCACTTTTCTGATAAGTATTTTGTTGTCCTTATACCAAACATATTTTTCACCTTTCGGCTTTATTGTTTCTTTGGCCTTCATGACAAGAGCTTGTGTGTACTTGGTTAGTGCATCATTTACATAAACACCGGTTCCCTTGTTGTTGCTCTAAGTACTGCTACTGTTTCCTGCACTGTCGATCCTAGATTGACGAGATTTTCTGTTTTGTATCTGAATCAGAAAATTGAATACTTTTTTACAAAGAAACTTAAAACCTTATACAATAAGACCAACCGAAAAACAAAAAAAAAAGACTTAACCTAACTTCTCCCCAATCTAGCCACCAGTATTTTTCATGGTTTGACGTCCCGTCATTATTTATATCTCTATCAGGTACGCTCATGCAGTATCTCCAGCTTAAGGTATCATCTCCTGAATGTGTAGGCACATAGAGGATTCTTTTGTCTGTCGCCCTTCTAGCAGCATGGAACGTTACAACAGTAAGATAAGAAGTCATAAGCATTCAGGTATAAAAATGCCTCAGGAGGTTTCCGTTCACTTTCCAATGAATTCCTAAAATATCCAGAGTTAAGATAAAACATACCCGATATGAGTTCATTCGCTGACTGCGCGAAATGATTTCTCGCAAAAAAACATTGTCAATTCTGGACACACCGGAACCCAATAGTCTTTTGTTAGAGAAGTAATGCCAAAAGTCGAAATGAGCGCTTCTATATCATCCCGTGCAGGCTCGGATGCATTTTCCCTCGAAAATTCTGTATTTTTCCATAAAAGACGGACAAAAGTTCCTAGATTGTCGATCCTAGATTGACGAGGTTTTTTGTTTTGTATCTGAATCAGAAAATTTAATACATGTGATACGTTTTGTGATTGAGAAATTAACGTCACTCTTGGCTTTCGCATTTGCAATTTTTTTAATATGATGTCTTTCAATTTTGTCAATTTTATAAAGACCAAAGGACAACTCTTCCAAACTGCTCTGTCCGTCAACGTTTGTGGGTTTTCCATTGATGTCCAACACTTCCACAATTTCAATACAGTCGCTGAGGAGATATTGTTGTTGCCACTTAAGTATGCTCTCCAAAAGCTCCACTTTCTTCTTAAGTGCCATATTCTCAGATTGCATCGCGGTAAGTTGCTGGAATATATCTATGGTGGATGGTTTGCTTCCCCCAAACTAAAGAGCTTCTGGTTCACTATAAAAAGAGTGCATTCACCCAACTTGTTTGCAAGCTGTGTAGAACCACCTGCTGTTGATTTTGCTGTTTTGTTTGAGAAGCACAACATCTCTGCATTTTGTGCAGCGAGTGCATCATTGCTGCTGGCCATTGGTGAAGATGATAGAGAGAAATGAAGATACCGGCACCTGAGCACTACTCATTTGTCACAACGATATTTTACCACTTGTTTTAATGAAATCAGCATCTTGCACGGTGATATTAACGCATGAACAGTGAAAAATATGTGAGCAGTCGTTTCATTTTATTTTTGTTAAGCAATTACGATCTATTTTTTAAGCAGCAAGCAGAGCAATTCATTTTGCGAAACTTCCCAAAACACGAAATGAACTTCCTATTGATGAAACATATTATTACTATTCGGTAAGTAAAGGTTAAGGAAAGGTGGGATATCAGTAAATTTCTACTTCAAGAACGTGAGCTCTAATTTGGCTTAACTCTAATAGGTAACACACCAACTCCAGATGAGATAATTTCTCTCACACCCCGACTCCACTGGAGATTAGTTGGTTCATTATGCTAAACATGACATGGGAGCAGCGTTGACACTTAAATTTTGAGCAAATGTAATACCCTGACCAAAAAAATGTAGTATTCAAAGAAAAAATGTAGCACAATTGGCTTTATTTTATTGAATCACATTTAAAAATAACTAACAGAACGAAAATATCAATTCAGTTCATAAGAACAAAAACAACAATCAGGAATTAATATAAAACGAATAAGCTCTTCCGAAGCCAGCGTTATTCATAAGATAAATTCAAAATTCGTACAAAATTTCAACAAATCTTCTAAAATTTCAAAAATTGTGCTGCCAAAAAAAATTCAATTGTTTCTGAGCTTAACCTTTTTCTCAGCGTCTCTGACGAAGACAACATAGATCTCGCATGTAGGCTGGAAGCTGTCAAAACATACAGTTCATCAAACTATTTTATGATAAGACTTCATAAGTGTAGAAGTATAACATCCATATGTGCGAAGAATCTGCTTCGAGGGCGGAGTTTTCCCTGTTTAAGTTAAAATATGAGGTGGCGTAATAGATCTGTGTTAGCGGATTGATTTCTAAATATAATATAATAATTTAAGCTTGGGAAAAGGCCTTGCTTTCAATTTTGATATTATTTTTTAAACTGTATGTCTTTACTCTACATATGTCATCTTTTTCTCCGCGATACTTCACTGGAATTGTCGTTACTTCATTAATCCAACTTTGACATATTTCTTTCAAAGTTCTCCTGCCTTGATTTAAGAGTTTAATAAGTTTTGTATAAACTTTATGTTAACTTAACTTTACGATTTATTAGATGCAAGAACATTTCTCGGTATTTACTATCAAATTCAGTACGTTTCCTTTTCCATTAAAACTAGACACTACGTTTCGTTCGCGAACGGTTTTTGTAACATAATAGTAACATGAAATATATAAATTGTTAACTTCTTTAGATGTTAAACTAAATTAAGCATTGACCTAGTCTCATTAAAAACGATTCTCCAAGTCCTTGTCAATTCGCATATTTTGGTCAAAGATGTTTGTTCCTTTTTAGTTGTGGACTCAATTATAGTTTCCTACGAAATGGCCTCATCGTCCACAATCGCAGCTTAAGTTGTGCCTTCTTCGCGAGGGATATCTTTCACGTGGTATCTTAAAACAAAATATAATCATTTCCGTACGCAACACAAAAGAGCTTTTTTGAAGACAGGACTTCAGTATTTTACACAGTTGCGTCTTAAAAACCTGCCGTTGCTTATACCTCAAACCTTCATGACCCATTTTGTCTATTTAAATATATATAAATATGAGCAAATACTACTGTGTCCAAAAAATAAGGTGACATTGTATTTATTTTGAAAATTCTTTATTTATTTTTCCAAATCAATTTCATCCCCTTCAAAGTAATCCCCTCCCGATGCAATGCACTTATGCCAACGGATTTTCCAATCTTTGAAACACTGGTTGTAGTCACTTTCCAGGATGGCCTTCAGTTCCGTCTTCGCTGCGGCTTGAATCTCCTCTATCGTATCAAAACGGTGTCCCCGGAGCGGTCTTTTGAGCTTGTTGAACAGCCAGAAGTCGCACGGCGCCAGATCAGGTGAATACGGTGGTTGCGGAACGATATGGGTTGAGTTTTTGGCGAAATGATCACGAATTACGAGTGCGGTATGGGATGGTTCATTATCGTGGTGTAAAAACCGAGAATTGTCTTTCCACAATTCCGGCCTTTTTAGGCGGATAGCGTTACGCAAACGACGCATAACGTTCAAATAATATTCCTTGTTGACTGTTTGGCCGGTTGGTAGGAATTAATAAAGCACAACACCACGATAATCGAAGAAAACAGTCAACACGACCTTGATTTTTGAGCGACTTTGGCGCGGTTTTTTTGGTCTCGGCTCTCCTTTGGCACGATATTCGCTCGATTGATCGATTGTTGCGGGGTCGTAAGCATAGATCCAAGTCTCATCGCCAGTTATAATGCGTTTCATGACATCCTGGTAGTCGGAAAGCATGTTGTTTTCGGTACCAGTCGAGATTTGACGCGCTTGAGGCCCAAAGCATCCTTCAAAATGGTATTGACTGAGCCTTGTAAAAATTTTTTTTAGACATAGCCTCATCATCAAAGGCTTTCTGCACCATCCTCAACGTATCCGCAGCAGAAAATTGATTCCGCAAACAAAATTTAATGCAAATTCTTTGCTCAGTAAATTTCGACATCGCAAAAAACGAAAAACTCAAAACGACGCGTATCTCAAACACTATGAATATATTTTGACATGAAATTTCACATAGATGTCACTGACAGTACTACCAACCTAAAAAGAAAGAAAAATTTCCAAATCCTTCGACGCGCGCAGTTTAAATTCATATGTCACCTTATTTTTTGGACACAGTAGTATGCATATAACCGACTAGGTTTAAACCACTAAGTTAACATGTTTTTATGCATACTATTTAAGTTAAATCGTCAGGAATTGGAAAGGTTGTAAATTAAATACACATATAGGACTTGTATAAAGACTTAAATGAAGTACAATAAGTACATCTTTAAGAGCTACGAGAAACACAGAATATTGATGGTGACAAATTGTATAAAGGCATAAAGAAATGTATTATTAATATCTGAATATTAATAATACAACGGCTTTTGCAACACGTTTAGTCAGTTGAGTGCCCATCAAGCGTTTTATCGGGCATCATGAAGTTAATTTTTCAGCACATGGAATCATTTTCATTATGGTAATGCATGAGGGAAACAGTAATCTGTGCCCAAGGGATGTTTTCTGGCGGCGAACAGTTTTCAACTGGAAAGAAATGAAATGAAAAAAGAAAAGACGAGTGCAGATTTCTCGTTTTTTTTTTACAAAAAAAAATTGCTTCGTTTAGTTATTGCGACATTTGATATCCCCTTGTCATTGTTGTCTCACTACTTCACTAGCCTTTATGAGTAAATCTACTGCCAATGGAAAATTCTGGTACAATCTTTGAACTGTCAACTTATTTATATATAATAAAAATGGCCGTTCCAAATATCCGCAGCTAAGACACAAACCTTTTACTTATCGAAGAATTCAATTTGTCAACTCAGAAGAAAATGTTAGCAGCCATAAAAAATTTAAAATTTTCGTATCGACCCGCGAAGAACTGCCGTCTCAGTTCATTATTTCGCGTTATGGGTGCTGCGTGCTCTACTTTATTTTAGAAAATCGTCAGGATAAGTCTGGCGTGGAGTCAATACGACAATCACAGTGGTTTTGGATGAAAAGGCTATTGGAAGTTCAGGAGACTTTTCTTATGGGTAGGCAACAGACTCCAACCGCAAGTTACGAGTCCACAAGAGGGAGGAAAACTGACCTAAAAAAATTACCCCGTTTGTATGGGGGATTGAATACAGATTGGGTGTCATATAAACGAGAGCCCAAGCCGTGTCTCGTAAGAAAGAAGAAACCGGCGGGTAGAAATATTTGGACACACGAATAATCAAATATTTGGGTTCAAATATAGAAGAGAAAATATGTACGCAACTCTTTCAACTATTTCTATCTCCTTTCAACTTGGTAACAGGACAAACCAGGGTTGAATATTAATCCTATTTGAATCAGTTCTCTTACTCCGGGCATGTAAACATAGTAATTTGGAGCAACTTTAAAGTTTGTAGACAACTTTGAGATTCTTCCATAGCTTTACGTGTACAGTAAAAGTTCCACAAATTTGTCAAGAAGAGATTGCATTACCAAAAGATTGCAGTATTTAACAAAATTCTGTGGTGAAAATAAAAAAATAGAAATCTTGACTATTTGTTTTAAAATTTTGTTTCTTTTTTAGATTGTTTTAGGTACGATAATTTCCTTATTGCAAGAAGCTTCCCAAGAAAGCCCTGTAACTATTGGATAACGCCCCATGTCACTCTGAAGAAAATGAGATGAAGTAATGATGATAACCGTTATGTGCCTCCTAGCAAATTGTACTACCATTCTGCAACCCTTTTACCAAAACGTTATTAACTTAACAAAAGTTTATTATATATTACAAAAGTCTTTCAGCACATTTTTATAGCGAACCAAACCTCACATCTGGGAAAAAAATAAAAGAATTCAACTTAAGACATGTGTAAATGAAACCAGATGTTGAATGACTCCTGAACAAATGAAGTGCTTAATGAATGGAAGAACGAAAGCCCAGTTTGCCAAGAAATTGATCACGAAGCCCAATAAAACGAAAGTACAAATGAAATCGGAGCTGAACTTAATCCACATCTTAGAGTAAAAGTGTAAATTGCTGTTCAAACATTTAACTCATGCATTCAGCGAGCTGAAGAAAACGCAATTGCAGAAAAAGATATTCTGCATCTGAATGTGCTACGGGATACTGCTGTTCTAAAAAGCCTTTATTGTAACAAAGTACAGACAACAATTAGAGAAATTTTTAAAAACGTGCTCTACTTATATTTTCTTCGGCAGGTGCATCAACCTTGATTTCTACTAGTTGCGATTATCGAGTAATTTGGAAAACCTGCTTTTCAATAGCGAATTTGATTGATTCTTAAATACTCAATGCAGGAAACTTTTGAAGCTTATTTTAACAAGAACTTCCTGATGGGAATTTAAAAATATAATTTCATAAGTAAAATACTGGAAAAATCGATTTAAAGTCAAAAGATGTGGAATTAAAATATTTGTTCTCACATTTCGTTACTTACTTTACAGGAAGAGAAGGTCTAGATGTAAACCCGTCTTAAACAAAGCTCGAACTGTTCACAAGAAGATGCAAAATATATCCACCAAAAATGAAGAATAAGGAACCAAGTTTCACTAGTCAAGCCAAATACTTAGGCATTATATTAGACAGCAAACTAAGCTGGAAACCAAACATACAAGACCGTATTAGGAAGGCAGCGGTGGCTATGTATACATGCAAGATGGTCCTCGGACCCAAATGGGGACTGAAACCGAGATTGACACACTACATCCAGTGTTGCTGCAGTTGTCAGACCAATCCTAACATATGGTATCCTCGTATGGTGGTAAACAACAAATATAAAAGAAATCTGAGAAAGATAGGCAGAATCCAAAGATCGGCGTGTTTATGCATCACGGGTGCGCTTCGTTCCACACCTTCCCCACGGACATGTACGGGAAACTGATAGCTACCAATTCAGCAATTAGGTTGACTGAGTGCAACCACTGGAGCAGAACACATAGCCCAGGTCATACGGAAATAATAAAGAATGCGAGAATTCCGAGACATACAGACTATATCACACCTATCCTAGACTTCGAATCGGCATACGAAATTCTGATCCCAGATAGGGATGACTGGACGAAAGACATAGTCAGAAAAACTGCCAATCTAGAAGTTTACACGGACGGTTCCAAAACGAACGAAGGCACCGGACTCGGAGTATCTGCGATCTCGCCGGAGATCTCCTTTTCTCTGTCCCTTCGATTGCCCAACCACTGCAGTGTATTCCAGGCAGACGTCAATGCTATCCAAGACGGGTTTTCTATCGTCACATACAAAGATAGCCAGGCCGCCATCAAGGCTCTGGACACACCATCAATTAAATCCAAGATGGTAAAACTTTGCCGCCTATCTCTCAGGGAGATAGCGGTCAGATGTATCCTTACCCTATGCTGGGTCCCTGGGCATAGTGGTATTCCAGGCAATGAAAGAGCCGACGAGCTAGCTAGAATAGGGATGAGCTTGCCACTGAAAATAACTCAGGAGACCTCTTACCACTTACCCCTCAATTCAAGCCATCAATATCACCAATCGGAGATGGGTGAAACTAGACACCTGTAAGACTTCGAGGCAAATTTGGCCTCTCATTAATCCAAAAAAGACACGTGCATTCCTTAGCCTTAAAAGAAATGATTAAGGTCGTATGAATTATCACAGGGCACTGTATCATGGGCTCACACGCATTTAAAATGGGAGCCCCCATAACGACTTTTGCAGTAGCAACAGGGATGAGGAAGAGGTAGAAAGCGTACTACACTACCTAGACAACTGTCCTGCCCTCGCAAAAACACGCTAGGAAGCTACTCACTCGGCAACCTAGAAGATATGTCAGATATAAAGATTCAGAACACAGCAAAATTCATTAAGAAAACAAACTGGTAATAATCGGTAATAAAGTGGACAATCTCTATAGAGAAAACTTGGATACCAATCAGGTATTTCTAAGGTATCAGTTAGTCCCCGGGCCAATGAGGAATCGGTGTACCAATCGGTAAGTGATAACACAATGGATCCAAACAAGATCTAAGTGGGTCACAACTATTTTAGATGTGACAATCACACTTACCACGCTACCTACTTACATTTTTAGGGTTCCGTACCTCGAAAGGAAAAAAACGGAACCCCTATAGCACATTGTTTTCCGACCGTCCATCTGTCTTTCAAGACCCTTTTCCTCAGGAACGCGTAAGGGTATCAAGCTGGAATCTATATCAAATACTCAGGTCTTCTGTCCCTTGGAGCTCTTGTCCCTTGAAACGTCTATGCCACATATTTTCAAACTCGCAACTGCTCGCAAGGGAGACAAAACCTTAAGGGCACTTCCAGCCGACCTAGAATCTTGAAATTTGGCATGAAGCAATATTTAAGTTAAGTTAGTTTGCTTAAATGCATTTATTTATTAACTTTTAATTTCTTATATACTAGACAAAACCGCTTAAACTAGTTTATATAAATTGATTTGCTTAACTAAGTTACTGACCCTATGCGGGCGCTCTAAGCTATTACTAGTACTTAATTATATGTCTTTGGACTTAATGTAACTATTTTTATTTATATTTTAAGGTTAACAAATTTTTAACTAAGAAACATTTTTTTGTAAGCAAAACTCTGTGTCTGGACGTATTTTATTCTATATCTAAGGCTTATATATAAGTTATGTATATTTTCTCAATCTATTCCTAAGCTTAGTCTATGAAAGCCGGCAACGGCTTAGTAATAAAGAAAAAAAGAGGCCGACTTTGCCCATAGGGTGACTAAATTAATAAGGGTACGACAGAGTCCCCTACAAATTTCCCGACAGCCACCAAAATTGACGGTGCTGCTCCTGCGCTGAAGCGGAAACAGTCCTCGGAACTGAGTCGCCTGTCTACACCTGAACGGGCGATGTGGAAGATAAGCGGCTAAGCCATACTATTCTATATCAAACCTTTTGAGTCGAAGCGGAGCAAGGCCTCTGGAGGGACAAAGCCACCAAGGTGAACACTCTTGTGGTATAAATCGTTGGGGTAGAAGGCCCCGGAGATCAGGTTATTGATCGAAGTCATTGGCCCCGCAATGTGTCTTCGGATAAGCTTAATAACAAGATTATCCACTCCGATCAGGTTGGTATGCAGCAAGGTTTTTTTTATAAATTGTCGTGATGGGTGGACTTTTACTTATATACCTACAGGTTTTTACGGAACTCGGTGGGCGAGTCCGACTCGCACTTTTCCGGTTTTTTTTTTACTAATATCACGAATTTTTTTTTAATTTAAACAAACTATTTAAGCCTACATATATTTGAATGTGCTTGTTTTAATCGTTTCTAGTCTTGATGGGGCTTGACCATTCCTATTTCATGCCATGAACAGTGCCACGGATCGGTAAGAGTTACTGAAATATATTCATCGAAAAAACTCTCAAGTGTATGACAGACATCCTTTTGATACAGAAAAATTCAACCGGTTTGGCCGCAATCCACGAATCGATCTATTTTTTGACATCATCGAAATGACGGAAGTGCTGGTCAGCCAGGCCATGTTGCATCGATCGGAAGAGATAGTAATCGGATGGCGCAAGGTCTGGACTATATGGCGGGTGGGGTAGGACATCCCATTTGAGCGTTTCAAGGTAAATTTTGACGACATTTGCAACATGTGGCCGAGCATTGTCATGTTGCAAAATAACTTTATCGTGTCTTGCGACCGTTTCCGGCTGTTGTTCCTTCAGTGCTCGGCTCAAACGTATCAATTGTCGTCGGTAGACCTCGCCTGTGATTGTTTCATTCGGTTTTATGGCTCATAATACACAGCACCTTCTGGTCCCACCAAATGCACAGCATAACCTTCAGGCCATGATTATTCTGAACGGCCGTCGATGTTGAGGCATGTCCGGGGTATCCATACGTTGCCCGACGTTTTGGATTATCGTAATGTACCCATGCAAAATCGGCGTTCGACGTCTCGTGGCTTCAATTCAAACGGCACCTACCTTTCGGATCATTCCCATTGCTTTCAAGCGATCGGAAATGGTTTGCTGAGCGACGCCAAGTGATTTTGCAAGTTCTTCTTGCTTTTGTGACGGATCTTGATCGAGCAATGCCTCCAATTCATGGTCTTCAAACTTTTTCACCTGGACGGGGCGATCTCTGGCTTCGGTGTCGAAATCACCATCTTTGAACTGCTTAAACCACCGCTGACACATTCTAACGTCTATAGCATAGCCCAGGTAAGCTTCGGTAAGCATTTGATGCCCTTCGGTTGCTTTTTTCTTTAAATGAAAGAAGCATATTAAAACTTCTCGCAAATGTTATTTTGATGGCACGAATGTAGACATTTTACGACTTTACAAAAACTTGTGTGTTTTCAATAATGACCAATAACCTAGACTGAAATAATTAGACAATGACACGAAGTTTCTGAGGTGACAGCTGTCATGGTCAAAATTCACCTCAGAGTAATAGATATGAAGTTGTCTGCAAAAACGACATTTTTAACCGGTAGCCCTATTGTATTCACATTATTGCTTATACTTCCAAAACAGCTTTCAAATTCGTTTTATTTGGAGCGCTTCGATCTCGGCATTGAAGCGTTGAAAGTTAAGAGTTGTTCAAGAGGCATTGAAACCACGGCAAGAATTGATGACGTTGTTTTTGTTTCCGGTTGTGCTTTGAAAACTAAGACTTATCGTCTGTTATGACCTTATGAAAGTAGTTTGTCCATATTGCCATAAAAATGCTCATTGGTAAGTGAATCCGTTATCATCTCCAGGTATACTCGTTTTAGTCGTCATGAAATTCTTCAGAATAAATTTTTCGAAATCACTATGTAACAGTTTAAAGTGATGGTGCATTTATTCCGCTTGCTTTTTCGCATTCCTGTTAAAACTAACGTAAGATAGCGTCGAAAAATGAATTATTTCCTATGTTGGGGAAGGAACTTCTTATTTACTTACAGTCCAGGGTGGACCTGGGCCTCAACCAACAAGCGTCTCGAGCCAGCTCGATCTTTTGCTAGCTGCCTCCAGCTGCGTTCTTCCAATTATATCAATATCGTCGTCATATACGAGTAGTTGGACGGAATTCTGAAAGATTGATGCCCGAGACACAATGCAGAGCGAGAGTGAGACGAGAGCGAGGCGAGTCTAGCGCGAGTTATCAAACAAAATTTCAATCAATGCAAATGTTTGAAACAATACACAATGGCGCGAGACTCGTCCTATCTCATCGCGTTGTTTTCGAAAAATTAAAAAAACTCTCGCGGCGTTACAGCGTGACAGCAGGTTGATATGAGTAGCCAGAAAGAGAAAAATGGTGTTCGTTCTTGTAGTTTATTCACTTAGTTAAAATTGTGTCATTTGTCATTTGTGTGAAAGCTCTCGTTCCGGAAGGTAATTAAAACAAAATGAATAAATTGAACAATGAGCAGCTCTCGAACAGTTCCAAAGAAAGAAGAACATTCAGTAAAAGTCCTTCACCAGTGTCGTCGACCAAAAGGCAGCGGAAGAACAGTGATCGAGAAGAAAAGACGTCCTAAAGGATATTTTCCTTAGTGAGTCCTTAATGAGCTAAGGGCAGGCGATTCTACCCCACGTGATAACAGCGAACAATTTTTTTTAAACCTTGCAAGTATTGTCAATAAAGCAAATTTAACCTTTAAGCAAACACGTCAGCTGCAGAGCTGCAGTAAATTTAAAATATTAACATATGTATGTACATAAATTGTTTTCTTCTTTATAGAAAATGATTAAGGCAATTCCCAAGTGTTTGTCTTAAATGGTAAGCGTCACGACTAGATTTACGAGAATGTGAAGGTTGTAGACCGCCCAATTGTTGACAGCCTAATTCGTTCCTCTATTCTCCAGAAATAACTTCGTTGTCTAAAATTCGGTCGGCATAGTTGAAAGGGCAGCAATTTGAACATTTCATAAATGTCAACATGTTATGAAGAAGAACCTTGGTCTTGAAAATTTAGTCAATGTTTGAACGAAGAGCATGAATGTCGTCTCTTAAAATTCTCAATCGTAACTCTTGCATGCAAAAGACGTTTATTGAAGTTTACCTGTTCTGGTTGCAATTTTCCTGCAGAAAACGGACACTAATTATATTGGAGAAATGAAACAAATATGTAGAGCGGTAATACGAACACGTTGATGGTTTATTCAAAACTCAAAAGCAAAAGTATAATTCAGCAAGTTTATATGCATTGCAAGAAGAAGATAGACAGGTTATTGCGAAAGAGAAAATATACGATTCATTTGCGTTGTTATAATTCACTTGCTAGTTTAACTTTCCAACACTCCTTCTCAATACAAATGTTTCGTTTACATTAAATTTCTAATATAAACTCATGAGATCAGTAAATTTAAGATGGTTAATTATTGATAAGTTTTTAGTAAAAATATCCGCTATCATATCGCTAGATTGGACGTATATCAGCGTTACTTCGTTGCACTGTACAACTTCTCGTATGCTATGGTATCTTACTATATATCAATATGCTTGCTTCTAGCGTGATACACCGGCTTCTTCGCAAGATGATTTGCCGTTAGATTATCTCCGTTGATGACAATTGGGCAATCAGGTTTAAGGAAGTCGATCTCCATCAGAAGCCTTCTTATGTAAACAGCTTCTTTTGCCGCACTAGACAGAACTCGGCGTCAGTAGAACTTAAGGCAACTGTGTTCTGCTTTTTGCTTTACCAAGAGAAAATGCCTCCAGTCAGGAAAAACGAATAGCCAGTGTAAGATCTTCGATCAGTGTGATCTCCACCCCAATCTGCGTCAACAAATCCATAAAGTTAATGTCCTTGTTTTCTGTAATGTAGTTTAATGTTAATAGTTATGTCCACGTCCGAATTCAGCCGGTTAAGAACGTGAAACTTCTTCCGCGGCCGCCCGCTCGCTCCGGTTCGTATAATGCGTGGTCTACCTGATCCTATTTTAACATTTCCATCCGTACGACAATTCTTTTGGTGGTTCTGTTGGTGTCTTCGTGGTTCTGTTGCTTGCCGATTATGTTCTGGGAATCCTCAGTTCTCTTGATTGATGTGACATCTCCTTCTGAATTGGTATTGCCTTCACTGTCTGCACTGGAATACTCAGGATTATCTAGAAGAATAAGTTCAAATGAGTCTTCATTTTTTAAACTGGGTATATTATTTTCGTCGAACAAAACATCTCTTCTTTCGATTACTTTCCGAGCGGAGGAATCAAACAAGCGATCTGCTTTTGATGTGAGAGATTGACCAACCATAGGGCGAAATTTACTTGTACTTGTTTTATGTAAAGCTATAGGTGTTGCGCCGAAAACCTTGAAATGGTGTGCATTTGGTTTCTTCCCGATCCATTTTTCATGTGGCGTTTTGTTAATCAGGGCTTTTGTCGGACATCTATTTCGTATGTAAGCTGCGGTTACGATTGCTTCCGCCCATAGAAATTCGTTCTTCCCGGCAAGTAGTAGCATGCTCCTTACCATCTCAACAAGCGTCCGATTGGCGCGTTCTGCAACACCATTTTGTTGTGGCGTATACGGAACGGTGAGCTGCCACTTGATACCCTGTTCATTTAAAAATGACTTAAGATTATTGCATATATATTCGGTACCATTATCACTACGTAAAGCTTTGATCTTCCTACCGGTTTGGCACTCTACCATAGCCTTAAACGATTTAAATTTTTCGAAAACTTCGTTTTTTTTTTTTAAAAAAAAAGTAGACAAAAACATGCCTCGACATATCGTCGATAAAAGTAACGAAATATTTCGACCCTCCAACTGATGGTTTACATATCGGGCCACATATATTACATCAGTATGATCCACATCTAACAAATTTGTTGATCGATTTTGTGTTGCTTGTGGAAATGGTTTTGCACTAATTTTACATTTCATGCATGTTTTGCATGCCATATCACTTGACATAGTCAAAGATTTAATACCATGCACCATCTTCTTATTTGTTAGCTCATGCAAACTTGAAAAATTCAAGTGTCCGTATCTGTTATGCCACCTCTATGTAGATGAATAAAAACATGCGTTTTGTACGATTTGAAATACAAATGAATTATTTTCCTTTTCTTATAATGATTAATTCTGTATGTTATGTACTTACCTGGAAATGGTCTCATAAGGTTTTGTCTCAAAGGAAAAGCATTATCTCCCACAAAATAGTAGGGGAATCTTACTTTCGAAAATGGTAGAGTGGACCATTTTGGTATTTCCAGTTGGTTTTTCAAAAGAAGTTTGCCAAAAGAACTTTCGGCTAAAATGCCTCCATCACTTTGGCTTCCGTATACTCCTATATCCACCATGGTAAAGGCATAACAAGCATTACAGACTGCCGGCAAAACAGTGCTATGTCTGCTTCAAATATATTGAATCGGCATTGGTTGGCCAGACAATGTTTACCATCGATTTCCATCGATTGCACCAATGCAGTTTGGAAGTTTCCAACGATTTTCAAATTGTTTCGCGATCTCTTCCCATTCATTTAAGCTTGGTGATGCTAAATAAATTCACTTTAACTCATCCCACAGCGTCTGACAAGTTTCATACACGATGTTGCCAAAGGAGCTAAGAACTATTTTGAAACTAAATGCGTAAACTTGTCGGGAACCACCATGTGCAAGATACCTACAGAATAGCAAACAGTTTGTATTAGATTCCAAATTAGCAATACAAATAATATACACATATGTACAGCTGTGTGCAAAAAATAGCAGCACCCACCCACCCTTGCGTTTTGTATAAAATCATTTGAATAATCGTACTAAATAAGGAAAATCAATTTTTAATAGAATACACAATTTGTCAATTATATTTCAAGAAACATAATATTATTGAAAAACTGAATTATTAACTGTGCAAAATAATAGCAGCGGTTAGTATTTTTACACGAAAAGTTATAAAAACGTGGAAAAAGTCGATTTGTATTTTTTTTTGTCTTTTTATTTGTTAATATTTTGAAGAGAATCCTTTATTGGCTACAACTGCTTTACATCGGCGTGGCATAAAGTAAACTAAAGTTTGACACCTTTCAATGGGTATTGAATCCCATGCATTTTTCACCGCACGCCAAAGTTCGTCTTCATTTGTGGGCTTTTTATTAAATACCGCTTCGTTCACATCTCCCCATAAGTTTTCGATTGGGTTGAGGTCCGGACTTTGAGCTGGCCAGTCCATAACATTGATGTTGTTCAAACCAAACCAGTTTTTTGCTCACCTGCTGGTGTGTTTGGGATCATTGTCTTGCATGAATACCCATTTCAGTGGCATGTCCTCATCAGCATAAGGCAACATAACTGTATCTGAAATTTGAACATAAGCGTTTGCATCCATTTTACCGTTTATGCGATGTATTGCGCCGGAACCATAAAACGAAAAGCAGCCCCAAATCATCATTTGCCTCCTCCATGCTTAACCGTTTTGAGTGTGAACTTTGGGTCATAAGCTGCATTTGGGGGCCGTCTTACATATTGTCGGCGACCACTGCATCCGAATAGCACTATCTTTGACTCATCTGACCATAAGCTTTCAACATGTCTTGGTTGCAGTAGTGGCTTGTTCTTCTTGGGCTTTTTCCTGGCACACCAACATCCTTAAAACATCTTCTAATGATAGAGTTGTTAACATCGAGTTGAAGATCTTGTTTAATTTTTGTTGATGTTATAAAAGGATTTCAATCAGTGATCCGTTTAATCTTTCGCACAGTTCTGGTGTCCAACTTACGCTTTCGGCCCCGTGATTCGGGTTTATTTCGCCACTTCTTTGCATTGGCGATAATTTTACTTGAGCAATCAAGCAATTGTTGTATCTGCCTTTAAGATTTGCCCTCCGACAAAACTTTTAATATGAGAGCTCTTAGTTTCGGGCCACAATGTTTTCCTCAGCCCATCTTAGCTGTATTTGAAATAAATCTAATGTTTAATGGTCATTTTGAAGTTTACTTTCCTATTTACCTCAATTATGCAAACAAAAAAAACTTTCTCAACCCAGTACAAAATAGCTAAATTTCCGCAGCACTGCTATTATTTTGCACATTTTAAAAGTGACTTTTCGGAGTACCGTTAACATTAATTTGTTTTTTCTGCACACATAATAAATAAGTAATAAATGAGTGCATTCAGTTCCTCAAATAGTTGTGTAAGTTGACATGTAGATGGCGGTTGCTTACTATATTTAAAAACTATATATATTTAGGATTTTGGAATTTCGTTTATTGAAAGATGTGCTGCTATTATTTTGCACACAGCTGTATGTATGTGCTCACATTAATGTTATAAACAGGCGACATTCTGGGGAGATTGGTTTACGTATGGAAAACTTTTTAAGGCGGAAAGAAATCAAGCCAAACAACATATCGAATTTGTTAGGACTCATCCGCACAGCCTTTTCAAACATTTCGCAGTCTACATTTTTTAAACTGTTAAAAGTTGTCCCTAACCTACCACCTTGTGTTTTTTTTTTTAAATTTGCAGATATTGTAGGCTAAAACACCCACTGCTGCTAATAAAATTGTTCTTTTAAATCAAACTGAAAGATGCGAATTTCCAAATAACATCATTATGTTTGATATCGCCAAAGTGGCAACCCTCTGATATCGTAGTCAGAAAGAACAAGAAATATTATCGTTGTTGCTTTTTCACTTAGACACATACATAGATTACATGAGCTCGCTGCCATAAATTTGGTTTTCGGGTACTGGGAAACGATTATAGGACGACAGCGATTTCTCGGTTATAAATTTATACGATCCATGGCAACAAAATATCAACATTGCAGTATGACAGTGATCTCAATGCAATAGTAATGGCGGTGAGATTTACTGGCGACTCTGCTTTTAGCTTCGCAACACGACACGAAGTCCCTTAGTTCAACTTTAGAATGATTTAGTGGTGTCAATTTCAGCGTTGTGCCACTAGAATATATAGGAACTGTCATTCCTCTAGGAGTATTCCTAACAACAGGAACCTTACTAACGAGGAGTGTGATCTCTATATCGGATGCTTAAATACGGTGGTATTGCAAGCTATGGAGTCGTCAGTTCCGAAAATCAAATCCCGAAACAGTATGGAATGTTTTCTTAATCGTGATGTACAAACTTTACAAAATCACAAAAGCTTTTTGATCACTAGGATAAATAGAATACGGCGCCAGTTTCTAGATGAATCGTTGAATCCGGAGTTGCAGCAACTTAAATCTCTGCTGCAAAATGTAAAAACACTGCTGAAGCAACAGTTTACGAATTCGATTAATAACTATTGGAAAAAACGAGCGGAAACAATATTGCAGACCGATTGCATCACTATGTTTCCAAAAATTAATCGAACCTTATCAGAATTCCAAGACTGAAAATTCCACTCTCTTCACAGTCGCTTTTTCTTCAGGCCGAGATAAACAGCCATCACTGTCCTATTGTGAACGACCATCTAATCATTGACAACGGAATAGAAAAACTTAATATAATAGGCTCACACTTTGTGACAGTACATGCTAGAGATCTCCAAAGCTGCAAAACTGAAGAAGTAAATGCGGAAATTTTAAGATTCCGGAACAGTGCAACGCCAAACCTGTTAAGTTTCTCCGGTAGACTAAAAGCTGACCACTTGACTGAAGAACAGACAGAGAACTATTTTACAACACTAGATGACTTGACGTACATATTCAGAAGACTAAACAACAAAAAAATCAAGCGGTTGAGATAACATTCCAAACATAGTTCTAAAGCATATACCCGAGGCTGTTATACGGCAATTTTGTGTAGTATTTAATAATTTGTTAAACAACTATTATTTCCCGAGCTACTGGAAAACTTCGAAGGTTTTTCCAATACTTAACAAGAAGAATCATCCTTCAGATCCCTCGAACTATAGGCCAATCAGTCTCCTGCCTTACATCGGGAAGATATTTTAAATAATAATTAATAAGTCCATTTTGTCTACGTGTGAAAGAAACAAGATTATACCGCGGAGCCAATTCGGGTTCAAGAAAAACCACTCGGCGGTTACTAAATTGATTTCAGATATCAAATGGAATCTTAATGGAAAAAGATGTACAGCTGCATGTCTAGTGGATATCGAAAAAGCCTTCAACACGGTTTGGATCAACGGATTATTATACAAACTAATTAGATACGAATTTCCCATTCATCTGCTGAATATGATAGCATGTATGGTATATGATAAGAAATTTGTAGTAACAGACGGCCAAAACACAACCACAAAGGTTTTTAATGCCATTAATGGTCTACTGCAAGGCACAGTTTCAGCGCCCATACTTTTTAACATACTATACTATATATAGTATATAGCTGAAATACTTTGGAAATTGGACGATTCGATAGCGTTTGCTGACAATATTATCTTGTACGTAAGTGGCTCGAAAAGCTCGGAAGCTCAGAAGCTTAAAATTAAACACGCAAAATGTGAAACCATACTGTTCCGCACCCCAATAAGACGCGGTAACTCAAATTTAAGGCGGAACTGGAAAAAAACTTAGTATAACGAGTACTAACGGCCTGCACATAGAATTAAAAAGCATTGGGAAGTATTTAGGTGTGTATCTTGATAAATTTCTGAACTAAATGGTGGAACATTAGCCCGTCCTACATGGAAATGCTTCGGATATTTGAAAGAAAATGCCTCCGAGCCCGCCTGCATATGTATTGAAGCGCTCATTCAGATTTTCGTCACTATGTTTCCAACAAAATTTTATTGGATGCCTCTGGCCTATCAAGAATTGGCAATGTTGTTCTTGATCTTGCCAGAAACCATTACGCGCGATCAGCAAACGTTATCGAAAGCGAACATGGGTATTTCAGAAGTTGTATGGTAAGTGGACATATTCCGCCGGAGGCATTCTTGTACCTGGATGCTAATGGCTATTTATCGGATCTCAGGAACGTACCTATAATATATCATGGGTGGGAGTGTTGTGGGAGTGGGTTTCATACATTGTACTTCGGCTCGAAAGATATGGATCTGAGGAAAGTAAAAATCTATTAATCACATCTCGATTTGAGTTTCGCCGCGAAGACTTTCGACTAAAGTGCTCTCGGAAACACCTTTATTCTTTGTTGCTTGCTTCCTGGGCTTCTTCGGACAACTGCCGAAGTGGTAATTTACAAGCTTCAATTATTTGTGTTGAGTGCATAAGCATCTTATGTGCACTTGGGGGCATATAATACCAAGAATAATGTCGAAGATAAATATCCTTCGTTTCGCTTGCATAACGTCCAAACTTTTATGCATCGATTTCATATTCACTTGATATGACTTCAAGCAAAATTCGAAAATATTTTATTTAGTCAATATTAAGACCTGTAATCTCGGCTGTAACTTCAGGGTTTCGAAAGAACTTTCTTGCAGTGTTACCATCATTAGTATTTCCGGCAATTTGCTTTGGCATGTCAACTAAAAGCCCCATTCGTTCCCGAAAATTGGATTTTTATATTTTTGTTCTAGTTGCCACGGATTCTTTTTCTACCGGGGTTTTTGCTTGCCACTTTTTTATGTCCAAGTTATATGAGATGTGCAACAGACACTCAAAAGCCTATATCCATGAGTGCAATGACGAAATGCCAAAGTTGAACATTTTTTCATCCGGGTGCCTTAATGAACTTTTGTCGGTGTTCATTTCTTTTGGAGTGGCTCCACAAATATAACACTTTTGAGAAGAGGTATATTGTGACAACGCGCTACAAACCTTGCCATCCACCATAGTCAAAAGCAGATCGTGTCTGATATGAATCTCGAAACCATTTAGTAATATGATTGTTTGCTCAAGGTTATTTATTTGATCTTGCATTTCCTGTACTTGGGTGTTAATCAATCAGATCAATGTTTTCTTTTTTAAAAATAAATTTCACAAGCCTGCAGTACCTTGTGCAATTTGGCTTTGGGTTTTTCCATACAATTGTTCCAGAAAGATGATCAATCAACCGAAGTGGGACGAAAGATACCGAAAAGAGATTTTCGTCACTATATTCATGATTTTTCATACTTATCTTGTACCTGCTTTGCGCTGAGCTACCATCACAGCCCCATTTAGATATATAAAGATATCAAGTGCTCAACAAGATCGTTTTGAGATTTAACGATGCGTTTCACTGTAATATCCAGCAAAGCTTGTAATTTTATTTGTGCAGAAAAATCAGTAACATTAAATGCTCCTTCTGCAGGGTAGCAGTCTCTCTTTGATTCTTGCACTAAATAATATGCCGGATAAACATTCGCATTAAGCTCTTTCAGTTGCTGTCGCATGGTTTTGTACTGAAAAGTACTTTTTTTCGTATTTACGATGAGTATAAGGGCTTCATCTGGTGTTATTATTTTGTTCGCCTTTTCTTGGCTTAATCTAGCCTTTTTAATATATGTAGGTCTTCCAGGAAAGCAGCTTGCAAGCTCCTTGACAATATTCGACATTTAACCACATATCATGGGCTTTTTCGAATTTCTGAAATTTGCCCACTTCGTTCCCACCTACTTAGTATTTTAGAATTTAATGAGCTCACATACGTTTGGAGCTCTCTGGGGACATTGTC
Source organism: Orthonevra nobilis (assembly GCA_963555765.1). Taxonomy (NCBI): domain Eukaryota; kingdom Metazoa; phylum Arthropoda; class Insecta; order Diptera; family Syrphidae; genus Orthonevra; species Orthonevra nobilis. Next base: position 74,228,732 of record OY743224.1, on the reverse strand, counting down.
TGTGTCCACCAGACCGAAGTCTTGCATGATAAAATCAGAAATTTTCTTATTGCGATCCTCTTTCGAACAGATTCTCCAAATATCAAAAATTGCTGAATTTTTCATTTTGCTATATTGGACAATTGAAAAAAAAAATTGCATGGGGTCAGCAACCAGAAGCAAGAAAATCAAACGAATTCTGACACAGTAAACACCAACGCAGATTTCAAGCACAATTACACGATGGATACTTGAGGATACTTTTTTAAAAGGCTTTACAAAGTCACAAAAACACATTAACAAACATCACTTTTAAGGTCTTCAAACACACCAGCATTTTCTTTTATTTTGTAAGTGCACGAAAAAAATTACTTACCTTCCGAACTAATGAGATAAAAAAAAATAATAAAATAAATTGGATGAGTAAAACTAATAAATCACTTAACCACGCTTTTATCAACTAGACACAAGGAATGACACTAGTTTTAATTTTTTTTTCGCTTGAACCAAACTGATGTTTGTGATGCTGTAGAACGGTAAATATAGTTGTTTCTTTTTTTTTGTCTTAAGCATATTATTGCTGGAGGTTTTACCTTTCATACGATACCAATTTTATTTCAGTTTAACGACTGTTAATTTTCAATAAAGTTCCGCTAGATTCGAAAAATAACACACTGTGCGTCGCCTTGTTTGAATCCTATTTTGACACCAAAGGTCTCGGTTAGGTGTTCACCGACCTTGATGGAGCAGCGTGTATTCTCCATCGTCATCTTACACATACGGACGATTTTGGTAGGGATGCCAAAACTAGGCATTGCGCTGCATAGCTCGTCTCTATAAATGCTGTCATACGCGGCCTTAAAATCGATGAAAAAGTGGTGTGAATCGATCGAAATCTTGGGGAAGGAACTTCTTCTATATTTTTTTCAGTAAATTTTTGCGTTTTCGTCGCCATTTCAACATACTGGTCTGAAATAAAGAAATGAATTTCTCGGATTTGTTAGTTAAAATAACTTCTTTTAATACCAACTAAGCTAATCCTTGTTTGCAAGAGGGTTAAATAAGTTTGTTTAAACTAGCGGCTTCAGGTGTTTCGACATCAGGGATTCACAATGGTAGAAACATTTTAACCATTATCTATCCAATTAACATCTACAAAACAAATAAACGTTACCTCAAAAAAGGAAGAAACACCGAATATATAAATTTTCAAATACATCCCGAGAACACTTAAATAAATATACCTACGTAGTTTTACTATCCAGTTAAAGATTGTTGAATATCTTAAACATCGAAATCCAGAACATTATTCATTCCAATTTCGTCAGCTTTTGTGGGATGGAATTGTTACAGTATTTTTGTAAATCCTTTGTGAATTCTACCCCCTAAGTTTCACCGATTCAATGGTTCATATACTGCACAAAATGGGAACTGCCTCTCCTCAGCAAAGCATACTATACATACTTAAATATATAAAGGTATATACGTACAACTGTCATATTGACGAGGTTTTTCCGATAGAAAATCGTAATCTGTGAGATGTGGAACTGCTTTGATTTTCGACGTGATGGCAACACATGCGTTGAGTTTACCAAGACATTTTTTTTCCTTTGAGTCAGCAGCAGTGGCTGATACGAATTCCCAAGCTCGCAGACGTGTTTACATCGAACGAATCCTGGATGAATTCTTTTTACCACTGGTTTTCTTGACGGCAAATAAATTTGAATAATACGATTTAAGAGTTTGTTCCTTTAGAATTCGGGCTAGATGGGTGCGATAACTTCAAGGCAGTATTTGAATTAGTTTACATCCTTTGAAATTTTTTGATGCATATTCTCCCAAATATCGTATGTTAAAAAGGCAATAATTTTCATTTCATTTCTTTATTGAGACTTTTTTTTTTGCATAACATAATTTTTGTTTTGATTCTCAAGAAAACAATTGTGTAGCCGTCTTAAGAACTATGCCTGGCTAAAAATTTAAAAAATTGCAAATTATTTTTACAAACAAAGGAAATATCTAGATACATACTATATGTTTAATATGAATCAGTGCACAATGTATGTTTGCTCCCGACATTATCTCCAATTTTTTTTATTTTTTTTTAAGAACCTAATGAAAATGAAAGGGAAGAAAGGGTTAACATATATAGTATAACACCTAAGATAGATTTATGTATCTGCTTGGTGAATTATATACCAAGATAAACCTAGACTTTTTGGCAAAAATTCAAAGATTAATTGAGATGCATATTCATTTCATATTTTGTATTTTAAAAAAAGAGCTAAGCAGCTAACCTCGTAAATTACGTTAATTGCGGCTTTCTCATAGAAAGGTAATAAGGCCCCGTTGTTTCGCGGGAGTAGATCGATCATTTAGCAAATTAAATGGAGACAGATTATAGTTGTCCTCCAGACTTTCGATTTTGTTTGAAGCCAATAAAGATCTAATGAGTGGATTCGGATGATTTTCTTTGCGTTGCAGTTTCTTTAGACTGAGATTTATTAGGTATGTCATAAGAGGAATCACTGTGCAAGATTTGTATATGACTCTATGTGGGACCCATTTTTTGTTTGCTCTTCTGAATTTCCCACAATGAATTCTTAGAATTCGCCGTTCAAAGTTTTCTAGTTCTTTGGCAACTGTTGGTGATATGGTGAACCAGGAACAAAAACCATATGCTAAGATGGGCCTTATAAGCGTTTTGTATTCGAGAAGCTTTGTAGCAGTTGACAGTGCTCTTGACTGCAGTAAGGGCTTAAGCGTGGCGGTAACTGCCTTTGCCTTTCCTAAAATCTTTCTTGCATGCTCATTAAATATAAATCTGTGATGAAAATAAATACCTTAGTATTTCATATGGGGGCGCAGAGGAATGCGCTAATCATGAATTTGAAGCGTTAACAATTTACTTTCCTTTACTGCTAGTCAATGTCCCCTTCCACTAGCGTTACGAAAACACGTAATGCCACATTTTCCTGCGTTAATTTTTAACCCCCACTTTTCAATATAACTTGTAAGTACATGTAACTTCTCTTTAATTTTGTTTAGAGCATTAGGTGGTCTTGTATCGGAAGCAAGTATAAGGGTATCATCTGTATACAGAATTGCTCCTGGCTCGGCTACCAAGGGATTCTTTAATGGAAAATCATGAAGGAATATGTCGAATAAGTCCGGACCTATAATGGTTCCTTGCGCAATGCCTGTTGTTACCGGAAAATATTCTGAGAACTCAGAACCGATACATATAGCGGAGTATCGATTCTCAGGGAAGCTACGCATTATATAAATGAGCCAGGAAGGAAAATTCAGTTTGATCAATTTGAAGACTTTATGCCAAAGTGAATCAAAGGCTCTTTCGAGATCTATATCCAAACAAACTGTGCATTTTTTATTTTTTAATATTGCATAATTGTATTACTAAAAAGTAAGGCCGCATGTTCAGTGGAATGCTCTCATCTGAATCCGAATTGGTTTACTGGTATGATATTTAGATAGATAGATAGATATCTTTATTTCGAATCTAATTATTTACAATATTGGGGTTACCACACATTTTACATTACAGAGATTCGATATAAGCTATCTTGCTACTGAAACATTTATTTATATTGATGAAGTTGAATTTTGATATGAGCAGAGTATATCACGAAGGAATTTCGAAAAAAACCTTCACTGAATAGTTGCAAAAAAAAAAAATTGGTTTGGGTGCGAGTAGGCCTGCCCATACCATGAACTTCCCATCTCAAGATACAAAAGAAATAGGTGCTATTTTATTTGCCTACACCATGAAATTCAATTCGGATTATGAAAACATCATTCATTCCCTAACCAAATGCATTGCAAGCAAAAAGATCAGATACATATATTTTTAGCTGCCTTTGAGGAAAACCATATTTAATATTTTAAATACAAATTGCGTATTTAACATTGACAGATTAACATATTTCAATTTGGAAATACTTTTTTCTGACTGAGTTACATTTCTACTAAAAGAAAATTAGATTTTTAGTTTAACTGCAGAAATAACTTAATATAATTTAAAATAATTTTTACGGCTTTACACGATAGCTGGTTGTACTTTTTTTTTGTCATTGATCATTTAATTACTAACTTAAGGTTGCGTTAAAGTCCGCGTGGTATTGGTATTTTATCCTTTTGGCTAAGTCGATGTCACTGTACAAATTGTAGCATACAGTTCGTTGTTGAATCTTCTCCTCCTTTCACCGTCAATGCGGATGGGACAAAAGATCACACTTTTTGATCGAAACAACCTAAGGGGCTTTCATCCGCTTTTGAAAGTGTATATGCTTCTGCACCATATAGTAGGACGGGGATGATATGTGTCTTATAGAGCGATTCTTCAGTTTTTCGAAAGAGGGCTTAGCTTTCTTAACCAGAGGTATTCTTCATTTGATCTCAGCGCTGGTGTTATTATCTGTTTTTACAGCGGAGCCAAGATAGACAAAGCCCTGACTACCTCAAAGTTATAGCTCTCTATGGTAACGTTCTGACCCAGACGTCGGATTTGGTTTTTCTTGATGGCAGCATATGCTTCTTTTTGCCCTCTTTTGTTGACAAGGTTTTTTTGCACTATTGTACCAAGTATGATGTTGAAGAAAGCGCATGACAGTGCATCACCTTGTCTAAAACGTTGTTTGACATCCATTGGTTCGGTGACGTCTTTGCCGACCTCAATTTGTGCAGGATGGCGGTGACCTCCATCGCCATACTGCACAAAAGTACGAGCTTGGCAGGGATGCCAAACCTAGACATGACTTCATAAATCTCGTCTCTGCAGACAAAACAGACACCAAAACCAACCTTGAAATTGATGAAAAGGTGGTGCTGACTTGGGGCTCCTGGGTTTTTTCCAAGATCTGCCGTTATGTTAATATTTGGTTTATAGAGGACTTTTCTGGTCGAAAACCAAATTAATACGGACCTATGAGGATGTTGATGAACTGCTTCAGACGTTCACATCATACGGCGGAAAAGATGTTAAAGGCAATTTGAGGAGATTGATACCTCTATAATTGGCTTCGTTCATTCAGGATTGGGCAACGAAAACTGAGATTCCATTCATCTCGCATACTTTCTTCTGACCATGTATTGCAGATGAATCGGTGCATACTCCCAACTAAGTCATCGCCGCCGCTTTTAGAAGTTCTATCATGCTATCTGTACTTCGTCTAGGTCAGGTAAATGGGATTATTGGTTCTTCCATGTCCTCAGCATTGACTGCAATTCTGCTATGATATTTCCATTTCGAATTTTGCAGGCTTCGGTTTGGGGTGTGTAACCTTGAGATAATTGTTTTTGCTAGCTGGCTGCCCATGGCTTGCATTAAACGACTCAATGGAAGCATTTTCGATTGTAGTATAGGACCAACGACCCAAAATCTTAGCCAGTCATCCCTCTAAGAATATCCAACTCAACGTGAAGATAACATATTCTAAATTTAGAGTTGCGAAAATCGATTTCATAACAACAACTTTAACATTGGAAGTTGATTTGTATTTGCTTTTGGCAGTTGTTTTTCAACTTCTTCAATAAAGTGTTATAAATCAGACAGCCAGAATTATCAAATATTATATAGCTCAGTTTCAAAAGTATTATATTACATTTTGTAAGAACTCTGTTTATAGGGATTCATATTTTAAAAGTTTGAGGACCAACTGCTTATCTCAACTTCATGTTTTTTTGGAACTATTTTTAATCAATCAAATTTGTTTGATTGCTTTTATTTGGAAGATATTAACCACTGCTCGGAATATTAAGGATTAACTTTATGTCCTTTTTGAAAGGGTTCAAAAGTACATAGTTTCAATCCAGAGATTTCCACCACCTCTTCCTTCCGAGCTGGTAACTGCTCAGCAAATGATCTTTTTCTGTCTGGTAAATATATGGCTTAAAGAGGATCACATTCAGACCAGTTTTCTTTGCACATTTTTATAGGATTTTCCACGCCGATCCCGAGAGATTTTTTTATCTCTGTGTCATTTTCTGGAAAGACCTCAAGGATTGGGTTCATGATTTAAAACCACAACAGTGGAAAACAAACTAAATTGGATGTAATGGTATTCCTTGCAATATACGAGTAATGCAGTTTTATCTATGTATTTTAACTTTGTCATTTAGGTCTCTCTCGATGCTTTTGCTTTAAATTCAATTGTCTCATGTAATTTGAGCCATGAGCTTCTTTTTGCTAATATATTATAACGATAAAAAAGCGTCGAGCTACAGCCGAGCAGGTTTTGAACAAAAAGACTGGTGGCTCCATAATTTTCTAAGGATGTTTTCATGTGTCAGTGTTGCAGACGTCACTTTGAGTCTTGAAAAATGGGAAAGACTTACAGGATTCACATTTCTGAAACAATTTTCAAAGAACTTCCGTGGAAATTTGGTTCAGGAAATAGAGAAAAGGGCACATCAATGTATGAAATGGCCTCAACTAAATATTATTTTAGTCTTTTTGGGAGTCTCTATAGTTAGTTACTTACTTAGTTTAGTCAATTGGCTAAATAAACATGATATTGATGAAACTTTTGGCATTAAAATTGAACAAAAAAAAATTTTTATATGAATTTGTCCGGAAACTTATGAACGGCAGTGTATATATTTATGCATATTTTTTTATCTGATAAGGTAGCTATAAACTATATATTTAATTAATTTTGAACTTTTTTTATTGGAAAACTAAATTGATTTTAATTGAAGAAGTCAAAATGTCCCCTTTTTTGACAGTTTTTTCGTCATAAAATTCAAACCACCCTGTGAAATTTAACCAAAAGCTTTTCAGGTGATCTTTATGCACACACGCTTCGAATGAAACCAATTTGGCTTCGATAGCTTGATTTGTTCTCGAGTTAGGCTGTACGAAAGAATCCGCACAAACGTACGTACGTACGTACGTACACACACACACACAGACATCTTTCTAAAAATGATGGAATCCGACTCCTGGGACCGCCAAACGTGGAGAAATGTAAAAATTTTGAATTTCGAAAATCGGACCGATTACAAGAACTTCCTGATGGGAAGTTAATAATACAGATATAATGACTAGATAGAGAAATGATATGAATAACAATAATATTGAACAATTGTTGACATCGATATTATAATAAATTAAATAAATAAATAAATAAATAGAAATTAAAAAGAATAAATTAATAAATAATTAAGTAAGTAATAAATAAACAAATAAATAAATATACAAAGAAATTAAAAAATAAATAAATAAATAAGCAAATTAATAAATATATATAAATAAATAAATTAAATAAATAAATAAAAAATAAATAATAGTATAATATTTAATAAACGAATAAATAAGTCACAAAAGTGACTGAATAGATAAATAATTAATTAATTAATTTAAAAACGCATTTTACTGAAAATTAAACAAAAAAATTTTTATGAGCACAAATTCGATATAAGAGTATTTTCTACAAAAGCACATTTATTGAAGAATCTTTCTGTAAGTTTTTGTATTCTTACAGATATCATTTCAACATTCGCTTTTATATGCAGGCTTAACGTGGAGTGATGCCAGGGAAGGTTAAGCATCATTTTAAGAAGTTTGTTTTGTGACACTTGTAATTTTTTGATGTGACACTGTGCACAACCCCATACCCCATACTTGGCAACCGTAAAGAAGTATCGATTGGAAAATGACGTTATGTTATACGATTTTATTTTCATTTGTTTGCGCAGATTTCCTGTCAACAAATGGGTATAACATTTTTGTTACTATTCTGTCAAGATCAATTACTAAATATTTCACACAGTTGCTCCACTATATTGCAACTCCACAGATTTGTATGCTGCTGTTCGGGAGGAGGCAAGAACTTCTTTTTCTGGTAAAAAAGATGGCTTGCGTTTTAGTACCGTGCAGCTTAATTTTCCATTTGGTGTAGTAGGTTTCGATAATTTTCATCGCATCCTTTAAGCTTGTCTCAACGTTTTGAGGAAACTTATGAGATGAAAATAAAGCGATATCATCTGCAAAAAAAAAAACCGCCTCACACTCACTCAGACTCGGAAAGTCAGATGTGAATAGATTGTATAAAGGAGGTCTTAAAACAGAGCCTTGAGGAACTTCTAGATTGAAATAAATAACTATTTGACATAAATACGGAGGAAAATAAAGACTTATCATTTTATATAAAACACCATTATGCCAAACAGAATCGAATGATATTTAATTTCTCGCAAAATGTGTGCAAATGATGCAAATGAGCTAGTAATTTTTCGAATAACTTACCTATGTACATTCGAAAGCAAAGATATTGGACGAAATTCATTGATTTCTCATGCTGTTTTTTTTCGCTATTGGGAGTATCTTAGCTTTTTTTCCATATGGTCGGAAAGTGCCCGTTATTTATGCAGTGGTTAAATATGGAAGACCATACTATATCGATAGAATAGCAACTTTTACGCAATACAAAATTGGAAATACCATCTATGCCAAACGATTTCTTGTTGTTAAGGCTTGCTTTGCAAACCTGAGCTTTGTCGGGATTTGTTAATGGTGATATTCTTGGGTTGGATGCAGGATGATTGTGTGAATATATGGTGATAGGTAAAATATTTTGTGAATTACAAAATACAGAGACGGTTGAACATACTTCGCTTGTTAGATTTTCGTCAAGGATGGATGTTTTTTCATTATATATTTTAAAGAGATAATCTTTAAATTTAGAAAGCTTATCATGGATGTCCACTAGTTCCATATCGTTATACTATATGTAAGGGTCTCTTTAGAGATATCAGTACCAACAAATTTTCTTCCCGAGATTCTGTCAATTTTTTTAAGGTTTGAGGTGATGGTCTTATATTCTCCAAACGTGATTTAAATGCGTTGTAAAGGTCTAATCTAACTTGCTGTTGTATGATTGTATTAAATGGATGTCAGCTCGCGATATTCTCTTCTTCTGTTGAGGTTCTTATGGAAAACCCTTTTTAATCGTCTAAGCCAAATGCTGCGGATTTTTTAGGATTTTCACAGTTAGGGGAGATATATGATTATATTTTAACCGTTTGGGATGACATAATTCTGAGTTAGCCTCATTACAAGAAGACAGTATTGAGTTTAATTCACATATAAATGTGTCAATTTCAGTATTTCTAATGTTTCGCTCTAAAGGTACGTTTAACTTAGAAATGCTATTATGTAGATTTAATCTAAACGTGTCCCAATTTGTTTTTTGAAGCTTCTGTAAGTTTCTGGCATCGACAGTAGTGGTGAAAAGTTTTCTAATCTTAGATTGACAGAAATTCCAAAATGGTCAGATGGTGTGGAAAATGTAGAGCAAAAAGTAGGGGCGGTTGGGCTGGGCAATATTATCAAGAAAATAAACAAATAAGCGGCTTATTTTGAACTAGTAAAAAGTTTGAAAGTACAAGCTTTAACTCAGAACTCTATTTTCAAGTTTATTTTTTACCACCTCAATCAATTGTTCCTTTTTTTGGTGAGAAATAAACTTTTAACTAGAATCATAATAATGCGAATGCATTTATATGCTAATAAGTCTTTGTTAACTTCTCATATGGAATCAAAAGATTTAAACAGACATCCACGTTTCGTGGTCCAAGGATTGGATTTGTTAAGTTAATTGAAAAAATAAAGACAGTGTTTGCTTATCCATATATAAAGGATGCTTATTGAGAGGATGAGGCTAAATTTAGTTATATAAATAACAATTCATTTTATTTTATTCTTTGAAAACGTGATCAACATTTTCTTAAAAGAATGGCTGTGCACTCGAAATAACTTTCAAAAACCCCCAAAAGGGAATCATTTTTAAATCAAATAAGTGTAGGTATATTGCCCAAACGTGTTTGAAAATTTTTGATCCTCCTGTGATTAGGTAGCGCTTATGTAATAAAATTTAATAAACTTGCATACATAATTTACGTTATCCCATCGCGTGATTTTCCCGAATGTCTCCACCATTTGGTACAGAATTAGGGTTTAATGGCCACATAAAAAGAAAACTTTAAAAACTAGGATAATCGAAGATCTGGAGTACCTGGTGACCCTGATTAGAGAGCACAAGAGCCCAACCAAACTATTAGAGATCGACAAACCGTCTTTACAAAAAATATTCAACTTGGTGGGCCGCTTTATTTGGTGTCAAAAATCGAAGGTCTGAAGTATCTGATGAAGAACCCTCAGCTGGTCTCAGCTGTATAAGAGATATGGTAATGCCCGCTTCTTCTATTGGTACATAAAAAAATCGACTGTCATTGCAAAAATCCAGCGTAGTGGGACACATCTTCTAATCTAATTTAATCTAGCCTAAAGCGTCCCACTGCTGGGCGAATGCCTCCCCTTCTGCTTTTAATACGCATATAAATAAAATTAAAGGAAAACTCTGGATAAGACTCGACTGGCTTTTATACTTATACTTACAAGTTAACAAGAAGAAATTGTCGAACGAGGGTCGATAGGCGTTGTACAAAAAGTGAGGTGGGACCCGGAAGACCAAACAAAGCCTGCACAATTGGTAGTAAAATTCGCTAATAATTTGCTTCACGATTTATTGCCTATTAAGTCAATATTGGAGATCATACTCCGGGCATACGTTTACAGAGAACAATTCCCAATCTGTGCGTCTAAGTCTAAAAAATGCATTCATGGACATTGGCACCTCCATATTCGCTTGTGGCCAATCCTACGTGGCGCTTTCACGAGTAACCAATCTTAGTGGGGTGCACCTCATAAATGTTCACTTCAAGAGTATAAAAGCTCAAGCTTCAGCGGTCACCCAATACAACCTGATTAGGCGTAAATACCCCGCCGATCTTTCAGAAATTAAACCGTCTTAACCGTCTAAAAGAATAAATAATGAACGTGAATGGGCAATACAAATACTGTTGCTACTGTACAAGAATCAGAACCGGAAAAAAAAGAAAAGAAAGATTTGTAATAATAAAAAAATGACTCCTAAAAAGAAAAAAACTGTGTCAAATAAGAAAATTTAATAAAATAAATCAATACGCCCACGTTTCTACAAAAAGTTAGTTAATGTAAGTTAATGTTGTATGACTTGGCCGTTGAAGGGTACACAAGGGTACAAAACCAGGTGCTCCATGACACCATTGCACCACTCTGTCGCCAGAACCGCTACCCATTGACGATGGAAAATTGCCACTTGGAAAACGGTGATCCAATAACCAGTCAATTGTAGGCTTGGTAAAGCTGCGTATTTCAATAATACCTATGTATAGGCGAGCCTGAAACAAAAACATTTTTTTCCAGCACAGACGGACTTCTAATCATTGATAGAAGTCTGTCTGTACGTCTATTTTACGTTAGATCGGTGGCCGATTTGACGCTCCAATCAACAATCAACAACAGACTAAAATGAGGCTAAGTTTGAAATTTTTAAGCATAACATAACTCAGAACGTGTTGTCATTTAATCGTAAATTGTTATATTAACAGAGACTTGAAAAATTCATCTCGGCAAAAAAATGGAATTAACTCGTGAACACTTACGTGCGATCATTTTTCACAACTTTCGACGTGGATTATCACGACAAGAGTGCATTGATGAACTTAAATCTTTGTATGGCGATGAAGCTCCATCCTATAGCACTGTGAAAAACTGGTTTAATGAATTCAGTCATAGCCGACGCTCGCTCAAAGACGAATTCCGTAAAGGTCGTCCAAAAACCGCCGTTGTGCCAGAGAACTGATAATGCCGTGCGTGAACTGATAATGCAAGATCGACATGTGACATACCGTGAGATAAAGGCATCCCTGGGCATTTCTCCCACCAGCATACATTCAATATTGAATGATATGAACACCTGGCCGTAAAAAAGGTTTGTTCTCGTTGGACCCTCACAATTTGACAATCGCTCAAAAGAAGGCTCGTGTCGATTAGTGCAAAGAAATGTTAGAAAAAATACGATCGCGGAGCTTCAAAAGACGTTTATAAGATTGTCACAGGTGACGAATCATGGATCTATGCGTATGAGCCCAACACAAAACAACAATCGACCGTGTGTGTCTTCGAAGACGAGTCAAATCCAACAAAAGTTGTGCGTGGAAGAAGCACTTCGAAGCAAATGGTCGCCTGTTTCTTCGGCCAAACTGGTCATGTGGCGACTGTTCCGCTTGACCAACGTAGGACGTTCAATTTTGAGTAGTACACCACAATTTGTTTGCCTGAAGTCTTCGGAGAAATTCGAAAAACGAACAAGAGAAGACGAATCATTGTTCAGCATGACAATGCGAGCTCTCACACATCGGCTCAAACCAGCGCCTTTATGACCGGCCAAAACTGCGAATTGATGAGTCATCCACCGTACAGAACTGACTTGGCACCCAATGACTTCTTTTTATTCCCGCACATTAAGGAAAAATTGCGAGGTCAAAGCTTTTCGTCGCCAGAACATGCTGTTGAAGCGTTCAAAAACCATGTTTTGGAGGTGTCTCAATAGGAGTGGAAAAAGTGTTTCGACAATTGGCTTAAGCGCATGCAAAAGTGTATAAATCATGCTTTACAATACTTTGAAAAACAATATAACCACTTTTGATGATAAATATTCGCATTTCCATTATTAGGCCAGAAAAATATCTAGCAGCCTACATATAAATCAGTTTATAAGGAATAGCAACTGAGTTAGGGGGGTATTCCAGTCTAGAGGCATGAATTTCATGTAATTTGTGAAGTGTCATAAAAAAAGGCAGTTAATATTTTTAGTATCCATTTTTTTATAAGTTATTTATTAACATAACGAGAATACAGAAAATTTAAAAATATAAAAAAGTTGAAAATTTCAAAAATTATTAGTCGATTTCAATCCTCCTAGCAATCTGAAACTAAAAAAAAAAGATTTTTAATCTAGAATAATGTCGCACTGTCTTGAACTACGGAAAAGTTGGAAAGATTTTTTTTTCACAAAATGGCGACTGCCTGAAAAAAAACAATTTTTGTATCACTTTTTTTTGACTAGGGATTTTAGGGATGGGGATAGTTCCAGACATACATAGATAAGTCTATAAAGAAGATTCTCTAAAAATTTCAATTGGTTTAGCAGATCCTGAGAAATCGTGGGTATTGTTTTGAAAAAGACAGTTTAGACAAAAACGCGTTTAAAGTTTGGCGTAAAGTTTTTCGCAGTGTAAGTCATGAAATGATATTGTAGACTAACATTTATTCAAACTGCCATTACTGCTTCATACATCGGACCTTCCTCGACTTCGAAAAAACTATTTTCCGCGTTTCTCTTTTCATATCGAGCAGCTCTAGCCTTCTTTGATACGTTGGATGCTCGTATCTCGGAGCGGTCAATCCGGGTGTTGTCTCGTTTCACAGCTAATGAATGAGCTTTCGGGCCAATCTCATTCCCATAAGCTCCATCATTTTTAAAATAGGAATGAAGCCTCCATTAGAAATACAAACAGCAATAAATGTCGCTATCATCAAACCTAAACATCGAGTCAATAATTCCTCTGATGATAAACTCTTGTAAATTTTAATGCTGATGCACTCGTTGAACTGGTGTCTTCCTGTAAACCAGAATTTATATTTCACTCACAGACATACTCACACTACGTCCACGTGGTTCGAAGGCTAGAGTTCAACTGTTAGCAGCTGGACGTAAGTGAACACTAAATATAAAAGATACAAGTCACCTTGGGTTCTTGTATTACAATATACTATATACAAAGGACAAAAGGTTTTACTGAGAAATAAGGATTCAGGTAGACGGAGAATCCCTAATGTCTTTTGTTCGATTAGTTCCAGCCGAACCTGATTGGATCGCGGGTCAGCAAAATACCGATATATCCGAAAATAATTTGAATTTTGAAAAATTCTATTGTAGATATATTCGTGAATTGTTCAACTTTGAAAATATAAAAAACAAAATAAATTTTTTTTAAATCTATAGGCAAGAATACTAGAATTAAGGAATGGCTTCAGGTTGTTTAGTAGCCGTTAGTGACTATGCCAGTCTGACGGTCAATGGCCAATATTGATTCATTAATATTCAAAGTTCTTCTTCGTGTTCATCCCTGGAGATCCGTGCTCTGTTTTTGTGTTTTCCAGTTTCTATATCAAAGTCGGTTTTTTCTTCATATTGTGGAAAAGGAAACCAATGCTAATTCAATTATCGGTTATTTTTTTTTACTTCAAGTAAACAGCTCGTTTTTGAAGGGAGGAGTTTTAAATCCCATTAATCACGAGCGGAAACCAATTCTTAAAATATATCACAGTGGTGTGCCCTGCCTTATTTAATGAATACCTGATTGGCACATTGAATCCACATACACAATTATGGGAACGAACACCGTGCAAAAACACGCGTAATAACTGTCAAGCGACACATTAACCAAAGATCCTTCTCCACTTCGAACAGTCATATCATTTTAAAACTTAATCCGAAGTCGAGAATCCCCGCTGTGATACATTCAGTGTGAACATGGGGATACACGGCGTGTTTTTTTTTAATGCTGATGATACTTATTTCACGGCCTTAATGCCAAGATGTATGGAGCAACTTTAACTGCAGGCGCTCTGCGGCGCTGCTGCCTTGGTTTTGCCTGTACCACCAGCGTGTTAATTGTTTTCCTGGCTTTAATCTAATGAAATGCGTCATATTGAGTTACAAATGAGTAATCAGGGATTTACGCATACGGGGCAGAGATTTATACTGTTCATGTTAGAATGGAGTACGATGTACGAATTAGAGGAAGTTGCACGACTCAGAGCAAATGTTGACTTGGCTAGGTAGTTGAGTGAATAATTTAATTTCACCTACTGCCATGCGAAAAGGCGTTGTATATATTTTTGAGAACCAAAGACGAAAAAGGATTTTTTTTGCCACTGAGGATGTTATGAAAGGAATCCACATATGGGGCAACCTGAAAATGGTTTTGAATCATTCTCAATTATTTTGGTTGAGTTTGCATTTTTTTAATTTGTTCATTTGTTGAGGTGTTTACAATTCTACCAAACATATCTTATCGTAAACTTAAGTTAAGAAAATAAAAGGACTAAACTATTACGAAAAATTGGTTTGGGTGAAATTTGGCCTGCTAACATTTTAAACTTCTCATATGCGAAAAAAAAATTGGGTTGTGTGTGCCCACTTCATTCCCACTCGGAGAACGTTAGGTCTGTTCAGCATCACTGCAGTCGGAGCTACCTGAAGCCGCTCAATTTTAAAAACTAATTTGTGATCTTTAATATTATCCCGCATCTTGTCAGTCTAAAATGTTTTTTTTTTTTTTTTAATGCATTTTTATTTAACTAAATTCATGATCATTTATATGCTAGATATAAAAATGCTTAAACTAGCCTTAAATACTATTAACAATTTATGTACTGGCCCTATGCGGGCGCTCTAAACTAAGCCGAATAATTAAACTACGTCTTTCGACGATAATAACTTAACAATTTATTTAATAAGCAAATTGGAAAATCTGTGTTGCAAAATGAACATTTTTAAGTAACTTACAACTAACTACAAATACCTTAAAATTAACTTAAAAATAACTTAATCTAGATCCATAACAAACATACATTTTACATTTTATTTTGCTTTTGTGTTTTACTATATTTCTTTAGTTTTTTGTTGTTTTTTTTTGTTTTTTCTTAAAATATATCTCATTACTAACCTAAAACTATCCTTACAACTATGTTATATACTAACTAAGCCGGCCAGGCATCACGAACAAAGGAGACAACTACTAAGCATTCTCTTCCACCTTTAACCACCAAAATTGTTGGTGCTGCCTACTAACGTCTTCCTTGTCCCGGACTGATACCGGCCTGCTGAACCGGAGATTCTCCTCAGAGCTGCGTGCGACATCTCCATTCAAGTCGCCTGTCAACACACTTTCGGGCAACATGGAAAATTAACGGAACCGCATTTCTATCCTGAATCAGGCCGTTAAGGTCAAAATAGAGGAAAGCCTCTGGTGGTGAAAGGCCGTTAAGGCGCACTGTCTTGTGGTACATGAAGCTAGGGTAGTAAACCCCGCAGATCAGGTTATTGCTCGACGTCATTGCTCTTGCAACGTATCTCCGAATGAGTTTAATAAGAAAGTTATCCACTCTGATTAGGTTGGCCCCGTTGTACAGGACCTCGTTAGAACAGAATTTTTTGTACTGGGACTCTGGAGTTCCATATAAATGGAGACAAGCCCTAAGACATCGTCTCTCGAAAACCCGAATCTTTTCCATCAGGCTTGCTCCCACGTTGAACAACACGGGACATCCATATGCAAGCACCGGCCTTTGGACTACAGTCTAAAGTGCAAATGATGTGTTAATTTAAGCAGAGTTGAAATTCGATCCGGTGAATTGTCTGTATATAGGACGGTCTTTATCTTGCCATTTTTTATTGCTATATCTAGAATCTAGATACCCAAAATAGCAAGACTCAATTTGATACACATTTTTAAGACATTACGATATTTCGTTACATCACACGCTGTGGCTTATAATGGATATGAATTGCAGCCTCTTAGCTCTGACCCCATTTTTCTCCGAAGCTTCTTTTTTACGGACCTGTCCTTTATGAGCAGACTTCAACATTATATAGATTACAAGTAATCTAATATAAATTAGAGATCTAACTACCGTGGAGCGAAGTTAAAATTGAGTTAAAATTGAGTAACAAATTATAAAGTAAAAAAATTTTTGTTGATTATTTTCAAGTTTCCGGTTTGGGCACCTGGTTTGTATTTCATTGCCAGTTGCATCTTAAGGGCATTTCGGGCGGCTGTTTTCCTTATGAAATTGTTAAGAGGAGACAGCCTTATAACAGCTTCCAGTATTGCCGTAGGGCAGGTGCTCATAGCACCTGTGATGCCCAAACAAGCTAAACGTTGGACTTTTTCCAGCATTTTAGAAGTTGTTACTTTAAGGTTGTGGGTCACCAAATTATGGCTGCGTATGAAATCATGATGTACAGCCAGAAAAGCATCTAAGGTTTGAGACCCCATGTCTTACCGTAGAACCGCTACAGGCCCACAAGGCCTTGATTGCGCGTTCTGTGATGGACGTGATATGTGAAGTCCAGTTCAGTTTTATATCTACGATAAGACCGAGATACTTGACTTCACTGGAGTATACCAGAGAGGTTCCATCAATGACAATTGGAGTCCTGCACACTTACACTATTCTGAGACATGCATTAATGCTGAATGCATAACGCCTGTGATTGTAGTGTCAAATTCGCCTCTGATGTCAATAGTCAGATCATCGGCATAGCCTATTGTAATATAGCCTATCTCATTGAGGTTCACTAAGAGGTTGTCTATGACCAATGATTAGAGGAGGGGCGACAGAACACCTCCCTGAGGACAACCTCTCGTTGCAGTGAATGACTTTGACACGCTTCCAAGCGAGGAGACCTAACTCGATTTTCTAGCATGGATCTTATCCATCTGTAAGTCGAGTCTTCAATGTCTTGTCTCCGAATTACGTTTGTAATGGAGTTGTAACTGGTATAGTCAAAAGCACCAGCTCAATATCCAGGAAGGCGCAGAGAGCAATTTCCTTAGATTGAAATGCCTTTTCAACAAGGGTGACCAGGTGGTGAAGAGCCCCCTCAGTTGATGGTTGAGGTACAGGGGAGAGTGACTTTCTAAGTATCCGCTGACATGCAGGACTATAAGTCTTTCCATGGTCTTAAAGATGAAGGTGGATAGACTAATAGGTCTGTAAGATTAAGGTAGCTCCGTAGGTCTGTTTCCAGGTTTTGGTCTAAATACAACGTTAACCTGTCGCCAGATCAGGGGAATTCATACCCAATTATTGCTAGCTTTAAACAAAGCGATGAGAACCGGTAGGATAAGGTCCATGACCTTTTGGAGAAGAGCAGGGTGCTTTAAAGGGTTTGAATGAGCCAATTGCCCATTTTATCTTGTCACTACTGAAATTTGTTTCCGGAAAGACTTTTAACCCTTTTAGAACAGCTTGCTCTATTGTAGCTTACAATTGGTGAGTCACCCGTAGTGGTAGACGAACCCGAGAAGTGAAGCCTCAACAGCGTATCGAGAGTATCCGTATGATTCATCGTGTAGGATGTATAAGATTTCATAAGTAATTTTTCATTATTTACTTGATCCTTGCCAATGGTTTTGTGCTGCAGTTGGCATATCAGCTTGGATCTCTTCAACTCAGAGTTGTATTCCGTGAGAACCGATCTACAATATATTCGTCCCACTTTTTGGATTTCATTATTATTATATGTGTTGATAAACTTTCTAAATTTTCAAAAGTCAAGTCAATATAGTCTAGATCTAAAAATTTTAAGCTTTTTCGAAAGCTTAAAATTATTATCACCGACAATGAAAAAATGCTCTGCTCACACGCTAATCGGTTCATAAAAGAAAACTATTTTGGTGCAAAGCATATTGCAATCCCGGCCCTGCGTTGCGAAAGCAATGGACATGTCGAAAGAATGCATTCAACTATTATAGAAATTGCAAGATGCGTTTAAAAACAGTAGATTCTTCGAAGTACGTTCAAGTATAACCATACGGTCCATTTCCATAGATGGGAATGCTCAGGCTCTGCAAACATTTTCAGAGAGGCATCAGAAGCTGTAGCGACGAAGCAAAAAACCGATCTTTAGGATATCGATTTCTAAAGCTTACTGACCTGGAGAAAAGGCTTTGCTTAAAAGGAATAGACGATTAAGAAGAAAAGTAAATTAAGTATATAAAGAATATGAGGAAGAAGTAATGACAGAAGATTTAACCACCATTGTTAAATTAGCAAACGATAAAATTGTCCATAAAGATATTATAAACCTGGTCATAATGATCTCATAGAGTTGCAGGCAAGAGAGGAAGCTGTTTTTCAAAGCAACTTTCAGCAAGTAAATGAATAAAATTCACAGGTACCCAGTAAGAAAAATCATTAACCCAAATTAGATCTTCTCGGAATCGCATTGTCCGAACTAAATTTATTACAGGCACTGCTCTTAGTAGAGTTGTAAGTGAACAAATTTATAACCTAAGAAACAGCAAATGGAACAGGAAGCTCTAAGGACTCGAACAAGCGAGCAAACCGTCTTGGAACCTCATAAAGGTCATACAGAAAAAGCAATTCAATAAAGCTTTCTAACCATGAAAAGTCGAATGCCCTTGCTTATGCGTTCTTCGCATTTCAATCAATTCCAAATAAGTTTATTACCGTCGCAAGTATTGAATCTGCGGTCCGCAGCACTATATTCGAAATTTCGTCCTTTCCACCACACGAAGCTGAAACATTTATTTCAATGAATGAAGTAAAGAACGCAATATCTTTTCTAATACCTTTTAAGGCAGCCGGTTATGATAATATAAAAAACATCTACCTTAAATGCCTTCCTAAGAAAGGTTTTAAATTACTTCATACTCTCTACAATAGTTGCTACAAAGCAGAATATTTTTCCGCGGCTTGGAAAATAGCAAAGGTCATACCCATTTTAAAGCCAGGAAAGAATGCCAATGATCTATCTAACTACAGGGCTATTTAGTTTGCTGAGTTCATTGAGTAAATGTTTTGAAAAGATAATCAAACATTAAATTATTTTATTTTCCGAAGCCAATAACATTCTGCCTTCGGAACAATTTGGTTTCAATCAAATTCACTGCATCGTAAAAGAAAATTTCGTTATAGGAAACGGTACAGGTATGGTTTTCCTTGACATCGAAAAAGCATTCAATGCTGTCTGGCATGATGGAATCCTGCATTAAATGCTTCAACTTCACTTTCCCAGGGCTGTGATTAAAATAATTCGTTCCTTTCTGATAGAAAGGTTATTCCAGGTTTGTATGAACGGTTGGAGTTCTGAGAGTAAGAACCTCGCTTTTGGTGTTCCTCAAGGTTGCGTTCTTGGTCCATTCCTATATAATGTATACACGTACGACTTTCCTCGGCTGATCAACTGCCAATCTGCAATCTTGACAGATGGTTCATGTATTCCTCTTCAGATAAGTTTGGTTTCCAATCTGCTATACATATCATCCAGAGATATTTTCAAAACTGGAAAATCAAAATCAATGCGGCAAAAGTTCAGACTATCTTTTTCACTAGAAAAAGAAAAGCCTGTTTTAGCCACGTAATTGTTAAGTTATTGGAGGAATGCAGACCGAGTTGAAGTCAAACGCGAAATACCTTGGTGTACATCTAGACAAAATGCTCACCTTCAATTTTCATATAAGCCAAATAACAAACAAAATAAACCAAGCATACTCTTTACTCTTTCATTAACCGAAAATTGGAAATGTCAACCGAGAATAACATAATGATACTTAAGGCGATTTGTCAGGCTATTATGTTCTACGTATCACCTGTTGGGGGTATTTGTGCAAAATCATATATTCGTAGATTGCAAATCGCGCGAAACAAAGTCCTTAAAATGGTGTTAAATCGTCCTTGGTTCTTTTCAACGGACGAATTACATTTGATCGCAGATATTGAGAAAGTCTCCATGAGAGTATTTTCACTATTAGAAAAGTACATGATCTACCTCTGAAAATCATTTAATTCCAGAATTGGCTACAGCCTAAACTTACTTATATGTGATATATACATACTTTGTGATTTGTGATATTTTTCTTTTTCCCTAATAGATTATTATTCCATTCTTACTTTTAATTTAGTATTTAATCAATTTATTTATTCAAATATTAATTTATTTATTTGTTGTTATTTACTATTATACGTTTATTATTTACATATCTATTCAATTTATTCATTTATTAATTTTTTTATTTTACTATTTATTTATTTATTTATTTCCTTTTTTGATTGTTCACTTTTTATTTCCGATTGAATATAATTTTGTAAAGTAATCCTGCATCGCTGCAAGAGATTTCTAATAACTTCTATCTTCGAACCTGATCTGTTCGCAATCAAGTCGTCTGCGTACGCTATGGGATGGGAAAGGGATCATTCAAGATCATCGGTCAGTATATTGGAACTGTCACTTTCTTTTTCACAATGAACTGTCTAGTGGCAGGCATATTAACAAGCATGTATAACAGTGGTTTGCAGATGTCCAGCCTACTCATCTTGTGAAAGTGCCCTTCTAGCCTTACGGTATCAAAAGCGTTTTCCAAGTCGATCAGGCATATCCAATAGACACATGTTCTACACATTAGGTTGTCAACGGGCTTTAATTGTTAAAAGACTTGAAAACTATTTGAGTGTATAGGAGAAGCAAATCTAGATTACAAATACGCAGTTATGTGCTGTAAGAAATGTCTAAATGCTGCACTTCCCAAGGAATAGATAGATTTGAGTCTTAACGCCAGCCCATGCATTTCGACAATTGATCGATTTGAATTCATCTACTCGTAATGCGCAAAACGTACCTACTGCACTAGTTTCGTCGTAAGTTCTCACAATATTAACACGCTCAGAGATTGTTCACTGTTCCATGTTGTAAAACGTATAACATTAAACTAAAATATACAGTATGGGATAACAGTTCGGTTTGACATATGTGATTGAAACAAGGATGACAAATTCGGACCACGAAATGTCGCAACGTATGAAAGACTGCATTCAAATTCTAAAACTTAAAATATGAATTTTATCAAGCCATCAGGGATGGTCTAACTGCAGAATACCATTAAATTGGGGACAAAAATCCAATCATAATTTTTAATAAAAATTAAAAAAAAAAATTAACTTTATTCTCGTAAGCGCTGTGTTTCGTGGCGACCCTGTTAGCCGTTCGAATTTAACAACTTAACATTTCAAAAGCTATCCTTGATGACCGATTACAGTGACAGCAGTCCTCGGCAAAACTTTTCTCATTTCCTTTTATTCACAAAGCACCCGGACACGAGCGGGGAAGTAATTTGGCTCGATACAGAACAGAGCTGCAGCTATCCATTGCAATCTTTATGGTTTATGGCAACTGGCGAACTTCATCCACTACAACCGCAATTCCTGTGAGACTGGAAGTAAGGCTTTGGTAAGGCGGAGGATACCCATCGAGTTGAGTTGATAATTGTTCGTTTAAATTTGTTTTTCAAGGCTTAGCACGTCCGGATAATGTAACGAAATTCAGTTGCATAAATTAATTCTTAACCCGCAAATTATTTTTTGTACTCTGTACGTATCAATGTGGATTTATGCCAACGTAAAGCAAAGGCAACTCAAAGATGGACATATATCCTTCCTACATTACAACGTCCCCGTAATGAAGATTTTTTGTTTGTATTTCGACAGCAATTGAAAAATTTTTTATGCCTCGCGCACCTGGAAAATAATTAAGTTGCAGTTTGCGAAGATTACATTGCAACAACGTGGCACAACGTGGAGTGTTTTACGATTTACTTAACTCATTTTAAGTATCCTTGGATAGTTTAATGGGTTGTAAACGACGAGAAAAAAATAAAACGGTACCGGATGGGGACTATTTAAGCAGAACAATTTCAATTTAATTTGCTAAAAATAGCTACATTTTATTTTGAAAAATGATTCGGTTAATCCTCAATGAGTTGAGAGGATTACATTGAGTAATTTATGCAAGATCGATGAATAAGCACCCATCCATTTTTTACCAAAATCTAAGGGGATTACGTACGTATCATTTTTGACAGTTTTTACTTTAGCTGCAAGCGTTTCCTCACTGAAAAACAGCATGGTTTTGTAAAAACAAATCCAATGTGACTCACTTGCTGGAGTTTACTTCTTTTACTAATAAAGCATTAGAAGAAGGGGGTCAAATCGACTGCATTTACACCGACTTCAGTAAAGCATTTGATAAGCTTTCCCATAAGCTAATAGCTTTAAAAATGAAAGCTCTTGGTTTCCCTGCATCCTTTGTTAAATGGATATGCTCGTATCTTGATGGCTGAACCTATCAAGTCTTGTTAGGGGCATCAACTTCGAAATCAATTAACGCTACCTCAGGTGTGACTCAGGGTAGCCATCTAGGTCCTCTGTTATTTATTTTATCTATAAACGATGTTGTAAGTGTGATCAAGAGCACTAGAGTTCTAATTTATGCCGATGACAAAAAAATATTTAACGGAATTAACAATCTTTCAGACTGCTGGGCTTAGCCTATCATTGAACATTTCTAAAAGTTTGAACATATCCTTTTCCAGAAAACTTTACCCTCTGACATCTGTGTACACCTAAAATAGTTCTGCGCTGGGCAAAGTTAACCTGACAAGGGACTTAGGTGCATAATTCGCACAAAATCTTGACTTTTCAATTCATATTGAGCAAATTGTCAACAAGAGCCTCCTCGGCTTCATAAAATGCTGGAGTAAAGAATTAAAATGTCCATTAATAACAAGTACCCTGTACACAGCATTTTTTCAGGCCACAGCTTGAGTACGCTTTAAATGTGAGGTCACCGTATAACTCAATACATATTGACCGTATCAAGTCTGTACAACGCAAATTTGTTCGTCTTCTATTCGTCTGCCACCTTTTAAGGACCGTCTTCTACTTATCGGCCTTGATTCTTTGCAAAAACGTCGGGAAATCTGTGATATTGTGTTTTTGCATCAGCTTATAGCCGGTAATATTGATTCATCAGCACTTCTTATTCCCGAACAACTAACATTTTTGACATTAAATACCACCGTACAAACTACGGCTGCAATGAACCTCTAACGCGGATGTCAATACAAGCTTATGCTAACTATGGCTTCGCGAATGTCTCTTGCTAATTCAGAATCTATTAAAGGGAAGTCTTTACTATCTCACGTTATCAGTTTAAACGGTAACCGAAGGATGATTGTTGCCACCACTGTTGGGGACACAGTTACGTCGGCATCTTCACTTCCCTTCAGCTTCACCACCCCTTTTTGACCTAAATCCAGACTCGGTGCACTAAACGTGCTGATCTTGCATATTTCACAATGCACAACATAAGTCGCTACACGCGCATGCCGGACGTATCATTTGACACCTGCACAAACAAGCTGCATTCCATTCCCACGGGAAGCAGCTTGATGAGCCAGCAGTAGATTGATAATAAATACCTGTGGGGAAGTTCAAGTAGGTGTCAGTTCAATTAGTTCAGTTCACTCGTCATTCTGTCAACATATTTAAATTTTAATCTTTTTATGTTCGTTCAGTAAATAAAATAAATACACAAAATTAATAACTTACTCGATGTTACTTTTATTAATAATATTTGCTAATAAACATTTAAAAAAATAAAAGACAGTTTTTTTTGGTAAACCGGGGGATAAGTAACGTAAATACACGAACCATGGAGCAAATCCTAGAATTTTTTACAGATGAAGAAAATAAGAAGTCGCTAATGCGGATGACCTTATTCACTGATCACCGATTAATTCCTTCCAACATTCCAAATCTAAGACATCAATCGGAACCAGCCTGGTAGGAATTATTAAAATCTAAAATGGGGAAGGACTGGAAAATACCTCTTCGAATATTTAACATCCACTTTATACCAGAAAGAATAAGATCCCCAGTTCAACCGCTGATAGAAAGCATGGCTTACATTTTTTAAATATGGTTTTTATTAAACTTAAAATATTATTTACAATTGTTCGTTAAGAAATATTTATATTGGTGTTATTTAAGTAGTTGTTGGGTCAACAATAGGGGCCCAAAGGTCGGATTGAAGTTAACTTAAATGTTTTACATGAATTGGTGAAAAAAATTCAATTAATATATGAATATAATTAGATTATTAAATTTTGTATTTTAAATCTGTTAGAAGCAATCGTATTTATATAAGTCAAAGCAAAGCCCATACTTGTGAAGTCATTTAACTGTTTTTTTTTGTGTATTGTAGTAAAAATCTGCGTCAAATCCAACAAAAAGCTTGGCAAAATTTTGAAAAAAGTATCAAATTGAAGCTTATTAAAACACTCCGTAAATGCTAAACAACTACCAAGAAACTGGACATGCTTTTCGATTAACTCAATCAAAACTGTTGACATACATTCGGTTTAAATATTCGTTGCAGCCATCTTGTGATCGAAATATACATGTAGAAATTGTCCCAAAACTTCGTATGTTTTCATGCGACGCTGGCCCTCGCATTAAAACTATTCGCATGTATTTTTGCTTGCGTCGTGCACACATGTTGCGCTAGTATACGACATGCAAGGCGGTTCGCATGCGTAGCGTTCAAGAGCTGGAAACCGTCTCTCATCTTCTCTGTGAATGCCCGGCCTAAATTATGGATATCAGAATGGACGTTCAAACATTAACAACGACAACTCATTCCCTATGGTTACTAGCTGTGCGGCTCCTCATTCATCACTCAGTTAAACATTTTTACAAGGAGCTTGAACACATTTCTATCTGGACTCAGAGAACCCATAGGATCTACAGTTAGACCCATGAGAACAAAGCTTCTTTCAGAAGCGTATTATTTTTGCTTACAAGAAAATTGCCAATACTTTTGAGATTCACAATCACCATCCCCTCTCCCTAACTTAAATAACCAAACTAGACCACTACCAAACAAAACTCATGCACATAATAACATCCGACCACCCGTTACGAATTTTGATCCATCTCCAAGGCAACATTTTTATTCGACGAGTGGTCCTGGGGCATCCTTTCGATCAAACCGTGTTGTGAGCTTCGTAAGGCTACGGAGGCATCTTTGATGTAGGTCAGGAGGAAGGCGGCACGCTTGCGGTTGCTTGGCTGTGCTCGTCGGACGGGGTAGTCCTTGTCCTTCTTTCCATACATCTCCTGCTCAACAGCAAAAAAAGGTAGTACCAAAGAGAGGGAGAGAGAGAGAGAGATGAGAGAAAGATCATAGAGCAAAAGCGGAAAGGCGGTGTTAAGGGTTACCTTCTGAATGGGGATCTAAGTGAAACGATCAGGGGACCAACTTACCCTAGCTATCCTAAAACTATCCCTAAGCTAAACTAAAAACCACAAATGATGAAACTACCCTTATCCTTATCTACCTTAAATCTATTCTAACTATTTAACTAACTAGCCTAATTACCCTAAATAACCAAAAAAAATTATAAACTTAAGCTATACCTTAACTAACTTAATACTATCTAAGGAGTCCTAGCCAAGTTGATCCCTACCCCTCTACTACAGGGTCGCACTGTTCCATGGATCTGCCAGTGGATGGTGTTTCTAGCTTGGCCTATGCTATCTCCCTGGCCAGAGATTTCGGGGGATAACTTCCAAAGGCGGCATAGTCCAAAAAAATGTAACTGTCCGTCTGGTCCTCGTTGTTGTCCTGTGGGAATATCCTAGCCTAAGGAATGGACGGCCTTCCCAATATTGCACACACACCCACACTCACAAACAAAAAGACTCACTCGCACATTTTGTTGCGAATTCTCTTAATTTTTTAAAAATAAAAGAAACAAAGTTCGTGGGTAAATGCAACGATATTATTTCTGTATTTACTCCACTCTTTTCTCTTATTAAAATTCAGCGAAAAAAAAATATAAAAAAAGAAAATTAAAAATTATACTTACTTAACCTTAACCTAAGAAAATGAATTTATATTTTTGTAGACTAATTGTAAGATATAAATATAAATAAAAAAAAAAGGTAAAAAAATGTGTGTCACAAACTCTTTAAATGTAGCTCCCTCGTTGTCCTGCCGGCAGCACGAAGCGAGATTTGTCACTGCTCCTATCAATTTTTTAAAATCATAAAAATCATCAAAATCAAATTCACTTTCTCTTACAACTAATTCAGAAAAAATTTAGCACTAATGACTTAAAAATTAGTTGAAGACTTTTAGTAAAAAATAAAAAAAAAGGAAATCAAAATTCAAAAAAAAATTATTCATTAAAAAATTTTTTTGGAATTCACAAAAAAAAACACACAATCCCCGGAGTTTTCGACCGCCCAAGGAACTTTTCCTCTCCTTTGTCTAGGGTTTGATCTGCGTTAATTGTTCTTTGTCTCCTTCGTTGTTTGTAAATTTCTTTGTTGTGTCTTCTCAGTGAATATTGTAGATTTTTCTTGATGTATTGTTTTCTTTCGCGTCCCTCGCCCTGTAGCATAAATTCAAAATTATGTGCCCGTTAAAATTTCAAAAGTCCAAAACCTACCTTAGTTTGCGGCACTTCCAAATCTTTCCCGGTTCAGGAATTTGGTTTGTCCACCGTTCCCTTTGTATCCCGGTCTCTTCTTTGGTTTTTTTTTTCTTCTTTGTTTGTTCCATCCCTATAGGTCCCCTTTAAAATAGCACTTCGCTACTTCTTGTTTCTGGTTTGTGCGCCCGCTTTTCTTTGCCTTCTGCCACCAAATGACCTACTTTCCATTCTTGGTCATTGTTCCCGGGCTAAACTGTTTGATCCACTTTTGGGGGCCCATTCCGCAGGGGAAAGTCTCGTCTACGTCACCAATTATCCGAGCATTGATAGGGGAAAAAAGTCGTCATCTTTCCCTTTCAAGCTCTTCGTCAAGTCTTGCTGCTATTACCATGAGTGGTTAGGTTTTTGAGCTAGTGTGGCCTCTAGATTCCTTGTGGTTTCCATCCACTTTTATACCTTGTCGTTTGTCGTCAGTCGTTTCGTTGATCGTGCTTTTTTTTTGTCTACCTATTCTTTTCATACTTAGTCTAACTCTATCACAGATCGCTATCACTAAAAGTTTTAAAGAAATTTTTTTTCCACTGTCCACCAACGTGACCTACTCTCAGCAACTCGCGCACCAAGTTCTTCTCTTCTTTTTTCTTTCGAGAGCAAGCAAGATAGATATTGCGATCATCGCATTTGTTTTCATCTGTCAGATGATCATCAACGCTTCAACAGACTACTGGGCCATCGATATTTGGTGTTTTTTTTTTTCAATACTTTCTCTTCAATAATTTGAACATCAGAGCAACTAACGCTGTAGCAGATGTCATAACCTAATCTCGCGTGGATATAGGGATGATTCCGGTGGCAGTAATATAAACACTACATGTTGTGTTTACATTTTTGCCTTGGAATCATTCCTCTATCTGAGCAATCCTGTTCTATACTTATTTACTCCTTTTTTTTCCAGGAAGGTGATACCTCCACGTAATAACCGATCTAATAACTATTACCCAAATCCTAATTCTATTTTTAATCGGTACCCAAATTTCAACAATAATAACAACAACAAAAGCACCATATACTACTGTGTCCAAAAAATAAGGTGAGATTGTATTTATTTTGAAAATTCTTTATTTATTCTTCCAAATCAATTTCATCCCCTTCAAAGTAATCCCCTCCCGATGCAATGCACTTATGCCAACGGATTTTCCAATCTTTGAAACACTGGTTGTAGTCACTTTCCAGGATGGCCTTCAGTTCCGTCTTCGCTGCGGCTTGAATCTCCTCTATCGTATCAAAACGGTGTCCCCGGAGCGGTCTTTTGAACTTGTTGAACAGCCAGAAGTCGCACGGCGCCAGATCAGGTGAATACGGTGGTTGCGGAACGATATGGGTTGAGTTTTTGGCGAAATGATCTCGAATTACGAGTGCGGTATGGGATGGTGCATTATCGTGGTGTAAAAACCAAGAATTGTCTTTCCACAATTCCGGCCTTTTTAGGCGGATAGCGTTACGCAAACGACGCATAACGTTCGAATAATATTCCTTGTTGACTGTTTGGCCGGTTGGAAGGAATTCATAAATCACAAGACCACGGTAATCGAAGAAAACAGTCAACATGACCTTGATTTTTGAGCGACTTTGGCGCGGTTTTTTTGGTCTCGGCTCTCCTTTGGCACGATATTCGCTCGATTGATCGGTTGTTTCGGGGTCGTAAGCATAGATCCAAGTTTCATCGCCAGTTATAATGCGTTTCATGACATCCTGGTAGTCGGAAAGCATTGTTTCACACACTTCAACGCGACGCCTTTTTTCCAAAAAATTCAATGTTTTCGGTACCAGTCGAGATTTGACGCGCTTGAGGCCCAAAGCATCCTTCAAAATGGTATTGACTGAACCTTTCGATAAGCCAACTTCATCAGCAAGGTCTTTAATCGTTAATCGATGGTTTTTCAACACCAAATCTTTGATTTGTTGGACGTGAGCTTCATCGGTTGAGGTTGATGGTCGCCCAGAACGCTCTTCGTCTTCGACACGTTCACGGCCGGCTTGGAAATCACTATATCACTTGTAAACATTTTTTTTAGACACAGCCTCATCATCAAAGGCTTTCTGCACCATCCTCAACGTATCCGCAGCAGAAAATTGATTCCGCAAACAAAATTTAATGCAAATTCCTTGCTCAATAAATTTCGACATCGCAAAAAACGAAAAACTCACTTTTAGCAGCTCACAAAACGACGCGTTTCTCAAACACTATGAATATATTTTGACATGAAATTTCACATGGATGTCACTGACAGTACTACCAACCTAAAAAGAAAGAAAAATTTCCAAATCCTTCGACGCGCGCAGTTTAAATTCATATGTCACCTTATTTTTTGGACACAGTAGTATGTAGGATCACCCTGTCCCAAACTCACCACACCACAAAAGAAGAAGACGATGAAGACGGAAAAAGAAGTAAGCAGAAGGAAGGTGGCCTGACTTTTGAGGAGATGGCGATTAGCGACGGTGGCGAAACCAAGAGCACATGTTTTCTAAATAGTTATTTTTCATCAAAGTCATTTTTAATTGCGCAATTCTATAAATAAATAACTCAACAAGTTAAAGACCAGTTATTTTATTTTGACCGCGGGTTGATTCCATATATAAATATGAAAGTAATAGACAACTTCCGCCAGTTGAACCAATTTCTACCTGCAGTGGTACACGTAGAAATGTGACCAACTTTTCAAACGAAACTTATAGTAAAAGAAGAAGTTACCTTAAATGGTTTCCCAGAAGTCAACACAGACATCAGACTCTCCTTTTTGATTTTTAAATTTCACCATTACTTTAATGGCCTCGCAGGAACAGAAATGATGAAAACCCTTGGCATGAGAATTGACTTAGAAAACTCAGTTTTAGAGAATCGAAATATAAGTATTCCTTTACACTACAAACGCTATTGCTATTTTTTTAAATCAGGCTATTATTCATTCGAATCTTCAAAACATTCCGTTACATGCCCAAAATTTGGTTAATGGTTTGGCTTTAGCAACAAATAATAAAAAAATTTAAAGCTTAAAATAAAGAGGGGCCACCTTTTTCTTCAAATCGCAACTCAATTGAACACCAAAGGGTAGACAATGATCCCGTTTCACGGAGCAGTTGACGATTGGTAATGCTGACATGCGATATTAAACCTATCTGACACAAAGTAAAAGCTTAAAGCTCCCTTAACATGCAGTTCCATATCAACCATATCCACCTACTCCCCCGCTTAGAAGCAGCAGCAGTCACCTTTGCTATAATATTTTGTTTCTTTTTCTTATATCGGATGTACTTCCATTTTCCATGAAGACACCTTGCTACCATTTCGATGTAAGTCACAAGATAGACTCACCTGTTAAAAAAAAAATTCCAACATGATGTTCCAGCTTACAAGCCAATAGTCTTGCCACTACGATAGGAATTATTTCGTGGGGCGTTGTATTCTACGGTTGCTAAAGAAACAAATCGGACACCATAATGCCGCTGTTCTTCAATAATTGGAAGATGGATTCGCCAAATTGGCCGAATCCAATTCGAAGTTATTGCTGAAAAGTCTTGATCAAGGAGGTGTTCGATAATCTAAAGAACAAGAAGATTCCAACCTTTGGATCCACCTTGTTGGATGTCGTTCAATCTGCTTTGGAGAATCACAATTCCGGTGTCGGTATCTATGCCCCTGATGCTGAAGCCTACTCCGTATTCGCCGATTTGTTCGATCTAATCATTGAGGACTACCATGAAGGATTCAAGTAGACAGACAAGCACCCACAATGTGACTTTGGTGATGTGAAAACCTTCACCAATGTCGATCCCA
Organism: Orthonevra nobilis; assembly: GCA_963555765.1. Classification (NCBI taxonomy): domain Eukaryota; kingdom Metazoa; phylum Arthropoda; class Insecta; order Diptera; family Syrphidae; genus Orthonevra; species Orthonevra nobilis. Next base: position 74,197,918 of record OY743224.1, on the reverse strand, counting down.
ATAATGAATTTGTTGTGTCAACCCGTCCGTTGCGGCCGTTCTCTGCAATTTTATTCATCCAATCCATGCTTGGCCAAGGCCCAGTACAAGGAGATGAAAGAGAGGTCTCCACCACCTTGTCTGGCTTTGAGGGTGAATTGAAGGGTAAATTCTACCCATTGACCGGCAGGGAAAGAGCCGTTCAACAGCAACTCATCGTTGATCATTTCTTGTTCAAAAAGGGCGATCGTTTCTTGCAAATAGCCAACGCCTGATGTATCTATCACAATGACAACAAGATAACTTAAAACCTTCCATAGAAGTGAATAATACATGTAGCTGTAGTTCTTATTCAGTGATTGCGGATGCGGTTCAATAGTTTTGTTTTTATTCCTATTACTTCTGAAGAAGTCTTCAAGCTTATAATGTCACAAAAGAATACAAATTCATGCACAAGTGATGGTATTACCAACATACTCTTAAAGAAAAAAATCCTTAATATAGCTGATATTCTATGTTACTCATTTAATCAGAGTGTATTTAAAGGATGTTTTCCACAATCGTTAAAGTGTGCAGAGGTTATAACTCTTTTTAAAAAAAGAGATAGAAATAATTATCGTCTCATCTCTCTAGTTCCGACCTTTTCCAAACTATTTGAGAAACTTTTGAAAGCTCGCATGATTCTTTTTTGGAATATCAACAATTTTTCTCTTATAATCAGTATGGTTTTAGATCAAAAAAATCCACAGAAGATGCGATTCTAATGTTGTTTTCTAATTTGTATGAGGGCTTTAATTGTTCCAAACCTACTATGGCGCTGTTCATCGATATGTGTAAAGCCTTTGATTTAGTAGATCATAGTTTGCTCTTAGATAAATTGTATGCATCCGATTTTAGAGGAGCCGTTCTTGAATGGTTTCGTTCTTATCTCAAAGATAGAAGACAAAAAATGAAAATAAATGGGGTTTTCAGTGATTCTCTCACAATTAAGAATGGTGTCCCTCAGGGGTCTGTCCTTGGTCCCTTGTTGTTTTTAATTTTTAACAATTCACTTTTTCAGCAATCATTTAATGGCCAACCAACTGCTTTTGAAGATGATATAGGCTTTACTTATCAGGAAGTGAATTCCTTTAAATGTGTTGTATGGATGAATGAAGATGTCCATATGTTAAGGCAATGGTTTGCTTTGCACAAGCTAGTGGTCACTGACAAAACCTAAACTTATGACTTTTAAAATGATAGGCAATAATCAGTTTGATCTTAACATGGTATTTTACTCACATGATTGCAAAAGGTTTGGTTTATATTCGTTCATAGTTGTGGTCTGGCAAACTATAACGATACTCTTCCCTGTTCAGATAAGTGTTTTAAAATTGAATCTGTTAGTGAATACAAAAATTTTGGTATTTTAATTGATTCAAACTTAAATTGGAAAGCACATATGCAAGCTACGAAATCGATTATGATGCAGGTAATACGAAAATTGTATCTCTTAAAACCATCCTGTTCTAAGCAAGTACTAACTGTGATATATTATGCACTGGCTAACTCAAAACTGCAATATGGTATTACAAGTTGGGGATGGGCTTATGATAACACTTTTAATCCCTTATTTAAAACTCAAAAATGTCTAGTTAGATTAATTTGCGGTAATAATCGCTTAACTCATTGTTGGCCGCTGTTCAAAGACTTACATATTCTTCCTTTAAGACATCTGTACATTTTCAAAGTTCTTAGAGAATTTTTTAAGCGCTGTGGTTACATTCTGAACAGGATGTCTAATTATTATTGTTTACTTGTAATGAACTTTGTTAAAATTATATATTAAGTTGGAAAGAATAAAAATGAAAATGAAAAAATGAAATGAAAAATACTTTCTTGGTTTGATGCAACGCGGAGGATCATCTCCGTATTATCTTTATGCAAATTGGTGGAGACTTGGATGAGGTAAACCGTCGTCTGGTGACCGCTGTCAACGAAATCGAGAAACGTTTTCCATTCAGTAACGACGATTTTTTGGGTTTCTTGACTTTCTGCACAACTAACTTAGGTACAACCAACTAGGCCAAATGGGAAGAAGTTGCTGTCAAATACGACTTGCAAGTACGTGGCACGCGTGGTGAGCACAACTAAGCCGAAGATGGCATCTATGATAACTCAAATAAGCGTCGAATGGGTCTGACCGAGTACCAAGCCCTCAAGGAAATGTACGATGGTATCACTGAACTTATCAAGTTGGAGAAGACCGTGTAAACACTGACACTCTCGGCATTTTTCCATGCTCCTTATTTTTCTTTATTATTTTTTTTAATAATATTTATTTATTGTATATGATGACATTTTGATGGGATGAATATCGACTCTAAACGCGATTACACTTGCAGCCACCATCAACAACTAAACAAAAAGGAAACCAGCTAATGTGTGAAGCCATCTAAGGCTTTTCAATTTTAAGCCTTAAGTTTATGAATAAAAAAAGAAAAAAAAATACAAAATCTAAAGATGCGCGATTTAAAAAATCAACAATCCACCAAGAAAGTATATTAGAAACTTCAGTTCCTCTTCTGCTCTGGAAGCAAAACCTAACTGAGGCCGGGTGAGATTGATATTTATGAACAACTGCATTGTATTTACAGATTTAGAACATCAAAATATGATTGTTGTATAACAAAATAATAAACGTGAAACGAAATAATAAATTACTGACGCTGGTCGACCACTCCATTGGATGACTAGATAGTTTTTCAAGATTTCTACATCAATGTGAATCTGGGACTCGAATTTTGGTCACATTTAAAAACAGGCGCCCAACCATTTGTGCAATCCAGCCGCAAGATACATTTATGCCGAATAATGTGATTAATTGTTTAACAGAGTAGCGTAAATGTCTAACAATTTTGGAGGAAGGTATTTAAAAACTATGTCTTTTATTTATTTCTCGATTTCCCCAGATTGCTTACATCTTAGTCAGACGATGATTAATTGTGAACTCCACGTAGAGATGAATGAGGATGGGCCTATTCATCGGCGATGTCATTAAGTTTGTCATCTGTCATCTAACGTGACTCGAACTGTTGTTATTGACAAGACGCCAATTCAATTTTTTCTAAACATACTGATAAATTCTGTGCGCTAAAATATGCTGACGAGTAGTTTGTTCATTCATGTGACGATATGTTTCCGTAGGAGGGTAAATAAGGACAGGTCAAGTCATTTGCTTTGCGCTGATGAAAAAGAAACTCTTCATATTTTTTTAATCTTTTAATATGGGGCAAAGTTTCTTTATAAAAACCGTGTTTATTGCAAGTAAAATTTTATCCCTTTTATGGTATGTAATAATTTAGTTTTCATCTGGCCAACAATAGAAGCTAACTACAATAATTTTGGTTTAACCCCTTGTTGACCAAGCAATTAAAAAAGCAGTATAAGATTAATTTTTTTGTTAATTTTTGATTTAAGAGTGTTATAAGAAGGAAAATTCATGTTTTGATTTCTCAAGGACTCTCAAGGTCGAATACTGATGGTGATAGCAAAAAGTACCGTTGGGCTGTCGGAATACATTTGTTTCAGAAAATATATAATTATATTCTATTTCTGACGATGTTGTTATAAATTAAATAAAAAATAGTTTTATTTGTTGACTATGTTTAATTTTCAGGTTTTACGAATGAAAACTAATTGAAGATTTTCAAAGCACATCTTAGGATCAAAAGCAAAATTAAAAGTTAACAAATTCAAGTTATTTCTTAATTTATATATGGAACTTATAATATTACAAATATCATGAAAATATTAGGATCAAAATTCAAGATAAAAATTGTAGTGTGCTCATGTGTTTGTATTAAAAATGTATTCCGTGATACAAGGAAAAGCAGTATTTTTTGTCATTGCAACAAAGGTATATATTGCAATGACTGCATTTTGAATATGGCTTCAATTGGATTTTGTTGATTCTGCATTATTCGCACCTTCCGCGTGACTCAACAAATTTTGGCCAGTGAACTCCCAAGTTTCCCAGTCGAACATCCTTTGAAATTGACTCTCCTTTTCCCCTTCTTCTTTTGCTGCATTGTGATACTTCTGAGATAAAAGTCCTAAAGTTACACGTCTTTTATACTCGAGAAGTGGTATCTTTTCATGCATTTGGGTGTAAACGATGAACGAATTAACAAATAATATTTCTATCATTCCCCAAAAAAGCCGATGCCACCATTTATTTGACCTACAATCTAGGCCATATGCGGACCTTAGTTGATCAGCATGATCTACTCCTCCATAAATGCGTTATAGTCTTTAAGAACTGTAGGAAAATTGACATCGTGTTGCACTCCTGACTTATCACTTCTGGAGACAGTTGATGCCTCGTTGCCATGGTAGTTTGAAGCCAAAAGCACAGTTCTTGTATCTCTCCATTTGAAAAAACTGATCCCATCCTTCGAAGACCGATAATCAAAATCGCCTCTATGAATTTTTTTATCATCTTTTAAGTTCTTCGGATTGCCTTTTCTATTTCCTCTTATTGTTCCACAAGCTAAATTTTTCTCTGTTTTCAATTTCTCGAGCAGTCTCATCGATGAAAAGTAGTTGTCGAAAAAGATCATTTTTTGTCTACCCCACTCTTTTTTAGTCATTGATAAGACAATTCTTTCGCCAAGACCATAGTTTTCATATTTGGTTTCAAGCTGCTCAACCTTTCCTTGATAAATTGAAAATTTCTTGATATAACCGTGTTGATCAGCTAAGCACCACAGTTTATAGCCCCTTTAAATGGGTTTCATAGGGTTATACTGTTTCATTGAGTTTCTGCCTTTAAAAAGAATCATGGATTCATCAACAGAAAGCTGTCTTGTCCCATGGTAGGAAGAGCTGAATTTCTCATTCAAACAATTGATCATTGGACGAAGCTTGAAGAGTCGATCGTGATTATTGCTTGGTATAAGGCTGTTGTCATTTATGTGAAGGCTGCTCAAAATAACGTCAAATCTATTACGGCTCATAGTTTTTCCGACTAACGGAACTCACAAATCCTCACTTTCACTCCAAAAGTGTCTCCAGCTGGGTAATTTATGGTATCCCATAAGAGAGTTGATTCCTATAAAATCCAGGAACTCACCCTTCTTCAAATCCAGCACCTTATTTTTCTGAGCAGCGTAAAGATTAGATTGATATTCAATGTTATCGACCACACTTTCCAGAAAATTAAGAAAAAAATCGGTTGGACTGATACAGCTCGCAAACAAATCCTCAACAGGTCGCACAGGTAACAAAAATTCAAGAATAACTGAACTACGATCCTTTGCTTTCCAGCGGCGATTTGGTTCTTCTTCGGGAATGTGTTTCTTCGACACAATGCATTTTGGACGATCATACGAAACATTTCCATCATTGATAAACAACTCGTCAAGCTCCGCTTGAAGCAAAGCTTCATCTGGGCTATAACTCCGATTTTTGAACGTAATGTAAGCAAATTGATTTCATCCTCAGATTCAATATCGGTGTCTTCTTTATCGTCCAAAGGTAAATCCTCAAGCATCGCCAAAATCTCATCATCCTTTGATAAAATGTTCCTAACAGCCGACATAATGTACTATACAATATATTGTCCGAACACCCACAGTCCACTTTAGTTTTTTAATGAAAATATATGAAAAATGTTTATTACTTCTGGAAATTTCGTGTTTTTAACTTCCCATCAGGAAGTTCTTGTAATCGGACCGATTTTCGAAATTCAAAATTTTTACATTTCTCCACGTTTGGCGGTCCCAGTAGTCGGATTCCATGATTTTTAGAATGATGTCTGTGTGTGTGTGTGTACGTACGTTTGTGCGGATTCTTTCGTACAGCCTAACTCGAGAACAAATTAAGCTATCGAAGCCAAATTGGTTTCATTCGAAGCGCGTGTGCAAGATCACCTGAAAATTTCACAGGGTGGTTTGAATTTTATGACGAAAAAACTGTCAAAAAAAGGGACAATTTGACTTCTTCAATTAAAATCAATTTAGTTTTCCAATAAAAAAAGTTCAAAATTAATTAAATTTAAAGCTTATAGCTACCTTATCATATAAAAAAATATGCATAAATATATACACTGCCGTTCATAAGTTTCCGGATAAATAAAATTTTTTTTCTTCAATTTGAATGCCAAAAGTTTCAGCAATATTTTGTTTATTTAGCCAATTGACTAAACTAAGTAAGTTACTAACTATAGAGACTACCAAAAAGACTAAAACAGCATTTAGTTGAGGCCATTTCATACATTGATCTGCCCCTTTCTCTATTTCCTGATCCAAATTTAAACGGAAGTTCTTTGAAAATTGTTTCAGAAATGTGAATCCTGTAAGTCTTTCCCATTTTTCAAGACTCAGAGTGACGTCTGCAACACTGACACATGAAAACATCCTTAAAAAATTATGAAGCCACCAGCTTTTTTGTTCAAAACCTTCCGGGCTGTTGCTTGATGCTTTTTTATCCTTACAATATATAAGCAAAAAGAAGCTCATGGCGCAACTTACATGAGGCTATTGAATTCAAAGCAAAAGCATCAAGAGAAAGCTAAATGACAAAGCTAAAACACCTGGATAAAACTGCATCACTCTTATATTGCAAGGAAGATCATAAAATCTTATTTAGTTTGCTTTCCCCTGTTGTGGTGTCTTATCATGAACCCAATCGTAGAGGTCTGCAGAGAAAACTGGACTGAATGTGATCCTCTTTAAGCCATATATTAACCAGACAGAAAAAGATCCTTTGCTGAGCAGTTACCAGCTCGGAAGGAAGAGGTGGTGGAAATCTCTGGATTGAAACTATGTACTTTTGAACCCTTTCAAAAAGGACATAAAGTTTATCACGCCTTAATATTCCGAGTAGTGGTTAATATCTTCCAAAGAAAAGCAATCAAACGAATTTGATTGATTAAAAATAATTCCAAAAATACATGAAGTTGAGACAAGCAATTGGTCCTCAAACTTTTAAAATATGAATTCCTATAAACAGAGTTCTTATAAAGTGTAATATTTTTGAAACTAAGCTATATAAAATTTGATAATTCTGGCTATCTGATTTATAACACTTTTTTGAAGAAGTTGATAAACAACAGCCAAAAGCAAACACAAATTCAACTTTCAATGTTAAAGTTGTTGTTATGAAATCGATTTTCGCAACTCTAAATTTAAAATATCTTGTCTCCACGTTGAGTTGGATACTCTTAGAGGGATGACTGGCTAAGATTTTGAGTCGTTGGTCCTATATTACAATCGAAAATGCTTCCATTGAGTCATTTAATGCAAGCCATGGACAGCCAGCCAGCAAAAATAATTATCTCAAGGTTACACACCCCAAACCGAAGCCTGCAAAATTCGAAATGAAAATATCATAGTAGAATTGCAGTCAATGCTGAGGACATGGAAGAACCAACAATGCCGTCTACCTGACCTAGACGAAGTACAGATAGCAAGATAGAACTTCTAAAAGCGGCGATGACTTAGTTGGGAGTATGCACCAACTCATCTGCAATGCGAGACGAATGGAATCTGAGTATTGGTTGCCCAATCCTGAAGGAAGGAAGCCAATTATAGAGGTATCAATCTACTCAAAATTGCCTTTAACATCTTTTCCGCCGTATGATGTGAACGTCTGAAGCAGTTCGTCAACAATCTGATAGGTCCGTATAAATGTGGTTTTCGACCAGAAAAGTCCACAATAAACCAAATATTTATATAACGGCAGATCTTGGAAAAAACCCAGGAGCGCCAAGTTAGTGCGCACAACCTTTTCGTCAATTTCAAGGTTAGTTTTGGTGTCTGTTTCGTCCACAGAGACGAGATTTATGAAGTCATGTCTAGGTTTGGCATCCCTGCCAAGCTCGTACTTTTGTGCAGGATGGCGATGGAGAAATCAAGCTGCTCTATTGTGGTCGGCAAAGATGTCATCGACCCACTTGATGTCAAACAATATTTTAGACAAGGTGCACTGTCATGCGATTTCTTCAACATCATACTTGGGGCAAGAGTGCAAAAGAACCTTGTCAACGCCAGAAGGCAAAAGAGGCATATGCTGTCATAGAGAAAGACCAAACCCTGATCAGAACGTTACCATAAACAGCTATAACTTTGAGGTATTTGGGGCTTTGTCTATCTTGGCTCCGCTATAAATACAGATAGTAACATCAGCGCTGAGATCAAACGAAGAATACCTCTATCTATTAAAGCTAGGCCCTCTTTCGAAGAACTGAAGTGTCGCTCTATGAGACCAATATCATCCCCGTCCTACTATATGGTGTAGAAGCATGGACACTTGCAAAAGCGGATGAAGGCTCCGTTGTTTCGAGAGAAAAGTGTGATCTTTTGTCCCATCTGCTTTGACGGTGAGTGGAGGAGAAGATTCAACAACCAATTAACTTAGCCAAAAGGATACAATGTCAATCCTACGTGGACTGTAACGCCACCTCAAGTTAATAATTAAATGATTAATGACAAAAAAAGTCCAACCAGATAACATGTTTAAAAAAAACGGTAAAAATTAAATTATTTCTGCAGTCAAACTAAAAAATTAATTTTACTTTAGTATCATAGAAAGGTAAGTCAATCAGAAAAAAAGTATTTCCAAACTGAAATATGTTAATCTATCAAACTTTTCAATCTTGTGCACAACATTAGATAAATGTTACTAAATCAAAAACGATTATTTCCAAATTGTTGTCCTGATCACTTAAAAGAATACTTTCGTAAGTAAGTAATTACCGAAATGTCGAATTCAAATTAATGTTGAAAAGTCAACTCCCCTACTAATCCCCATTTGTAGTAATAAATGTGATTTTAATTTTATAGGATTTTAACTGAACTAGATAAATTTGCTAATGATTCAACTCAATTATTATAATCTCATACCTAATATTTCATCATGAATTTGTTTTAATTTAGTTTTAATCTTTATATATATATTTTTAATATATAAGTCTGATATGTTTTAATTCAATTTAACCAATTTATTCTTTACATCGCTAATCTTTTACAGATTTATAAGTATTTCTTACTGTGTTAGCTTGTACAAAATAAGTATACCCTTTAATCTATACTTTAGACGCAAATCGTATTTTATATTATTCAATGTTGCGAAAACAAATATAATTTTACGGGGAGTTGAAAAATGAGTATCTTAAAGTTGATGTTGGGAGCAAATTAAATAGCACCTTAATGTTTTTTTTTATCATGAGATGGGAAGCTCATGGTATGGGCAGGTCTACTCGCACCCAAACCAATTTTTTCAATAGTGAATTATGCCAATCAACTAAAAAACGAAAAAAAGTTAGGGAAATTTACAACAGTTCTTTATTACGGCAAAAACCAGAATCAACTAAAATAGATATCTTCAAAGCCAAACGTGCTGTCGAAAAAATACCGTTAAAAAGGCCATTCCAGGAAAACATGCAACAAAAACATGAAGATAATAGGGCACTTAAAAGTACCGATGGTCTCAAGTAACAAAATATTTTCATCGATAGGTTTTATTTGAACTTTAAAATGGTAGTACTTATAAGTACCGTCGGACGACAAAGGGTTAAATGAGTAACAATGAATTCTTTCTATTATATTATTAGCACGTATCCTCCTAATCTCAGGAATGAATGTAAGTTACTTAAAAAGAAAGAGGCAACCTTATGAAAAAAAAATATCTTTTCTGAACACCACTAATATTTAGTCTGATGGAAGTATTTCTCTGGATCTTATTATCGCGAAAATAATTAAACGGCAAAGAAGTGGTTGAAAAGATTCCTTACTCTTTTATTTATCCTTTCTTCTCCCTCCGAGTAGTTAAATGTCAATGATAAAACCATTTAAGGGCAACCTATCTGCTTCAAAATCTTGATGGTCTATGCAAGTTCAAGCCGGAGGGACCCGAATTAAAAAGCCATTTTCTTTTAATAGGGTAATCTACTTACGGGTTTTTATGGCAAACGAACTAAGCACTTTCTTTTTTTTTTGTTGGCACTGCTGCAAATGGCTTGTGTTCTTGGTAGCTGTTTCACGCTGATGGAGTGAACATGAAATGTGAGGATCGTTTTATAGCCTCTTGTCCCTTTGGGATAAAAAATTGTTTCATTCAATAATGAAACGAGCGCGAACAAACTTTAAAGGTTCGAACTAAAGAGAGGTGCACGTCGCTCGTCTAAAAGTAGTGATTTCTACCATGGGATCAAGATAATAAAATTTGTTTCGTTTTATAAGAGTTTTAAAAATGATGAAGCTTTCGTTCCGTGACATTCCTATTTAGGATTCTATAAAAGAATTAATGTGCAATTTTCATGGCTAAATATTGAAGAGTAACTTAATGTTTAAAATGAAAATTCATGCCAATAAACTTCAAAACAAAAGAGGGAGAAAAGTGATAAACATTGTCAATTAACAAAGTGCACTCAAGGCAAAAGTAATATCCGTGTTGTTAAAGGATCTCATTAAGTTTAAATTTTGACGTTGCAAATTGATTGAAAAATCAAATGTGAGGCTGAATTTTAAGATTCGCTATCCTTGAGCGAACGGTTAGTTAAGTCGTTCGCCTGATTTTTTCGTCGCTCTCATGATGTTATAATCTAAAAAAGATTTTTGTTTTTTTTAAATAATAACACATTTTGAAATTTTGAAAACAACAAAAAATTAAAATCAATTAGATTTTTCGTTTTGGGATTGGGTGGATGATTTATTATATATTGAAAAAGCCGTTGACACGGTTTGAATTGACGGGCTTATCTCTAATCTAAACAGCTTAACGTTTTCCAAACACCTTTTTTCTTTCTTTTGTTTTTATATATCTGCCCTGCCCAAGTGGCGGACCCTGCGGTCTGAAGGGGAAAAGACCTTTTGTATCTTGGGGAATTTGTTTAGGCTAACAGACATTCCATCCTTCTTATGAAAGTCTAATGTTCAATGGGAAGCATATCTTTTTGAGGAAGACACGACTTCTTAACCAAATTAGAGCTGGACATTCACAAGGAATGTGCACAGCCGTTTCGTCGTCTTCCAAATAGAGTCGGCATTCGGTGGTTGTACTGAGTCCTAGTTTGGTTCGATGTGATCTCAAGCGGCAATGGCCTGAGAGGAAGCTTACGAGCTTTCTATTGTTCTCCTCGTTGAGATGAAGGATTTCTCTGTAAGAGAAGGGATTGATTTGTAATTTAGATTGTCTGAGTCCTCCATTTCTCCAGCGGGCAATGCGTAGCTTGTTTTCCCACTTATTGGTCAGACCTGTGGCCGTAGTACAGCTTATGCCACAGTGAACGCGGTTTTAGAACCAGCACTGGCTAGTTCGTCCGCAATTTCATTGCCTTTGATTCCATGATGACCTGGAACCCATCCTTATCTAACTTTGTTACGCCAGGCCAGGGATTGGAAGGCGTCTTAGCAGCTTTTGACACATTTGGATTTCACTAGATTGGATGACAGTGCCTTGAGCGCTGCTTGACTGTCTGAATATGTTAGAATTTTGGCCCCTTTATGGCCTTTTGCAAGGTTTACTGTGGCACAGGGTTGAATGGCTTGTAGTTCAGCCTGGAAAACACTTGGATTTTTTCCCATGGGTATAGAGATTTAAGTGTTGGGTCCATAGACACCGGCACCTACTCCGTTTGCCATTTTTGAGCCATCGCTATACAAGATTAAGTTTCTGGGGTAGGAGGCAAGTGTGTTGCTCGACCATTGATCACGGTAAGGAATGTCTACCTCAAAGAGACGCCCAAAGCAGCATGTTGCCTTCATACAATCGTGGATCGAGCAGAACATGTCTTTGTCCGTGATGAAATTAATTATTTTCAAGTGTCCCCTTTGGTCACCTGATTTGAATTTCATTGCCAGTTGCACCTTAAGGGCATTTCTGCAGCTTCCAGTGCTGCCGTAGGGCAGGTGCTCATAGCACCAGTGATGCCCAAACATGAGCTATACGCTGAACATGTTCCAGCTTTTTAGAAGTTGTTAATTCTAAAGTTTTAGGCCACCAAATTATGGCTGCGTAGGTAATAATAGGTCTAGATCATGATGTATAGTTAGTAAAGCATCTAAGGTTTGAGACCCCAAGTCTAACAGTAGAACCGCTTACAGGCCCACAAGGCCTTGGTACGCTTTCTGTGATGGACGTGATATGTAAAGTCCAGTTCAGTTTCATATCAAAGATAAGACCGAGATACTTGACTTCACTGGAGTATATCAGAGAGGTTCCATCGATTAGAATTGGAAACAGTGTCAGTTGTCTCCTCATTTTGAAGGGAACCAGTGTACAGCGATAATTTACTCGAGATTTTTGCCACTATATAACAAAATTCGATCGTGTGATAACACTTGGGATTTGTTATGTTAAATACAGGCAAACTTCTGTCTTAATGAAATTGCCGCGAATTAAATGTCAAGCAAGTTCAAGTTTTACTAGGTAGAAATATTCTGATAAGAATTTCCAATGGTTCCTTGTTAGAGTCAAATGGGCAACATGTTGTCATAATCTTTGATCTAAATTTGTCTCGGATAAGCACAAAGAAGACTAATTTGTCACATTTCTGAAGGTGAGTTCGCATGTAAATGTTTCCCTCTAAGCTATGTTTTGAAATCACAGATCAGAGATCTGATGTTGAAACAAAAAAAATAAATGTGATAGGTGAATAAGTGTGGTACAAAAACAAAGAGGGTCCGATCGAAAACGTAATCCAAATCCCATCAGCTTTGAAATGCTTTATGTTTTTTTAAAAAAATATCATGTCTTTTAACAGCGTATTGGCTTTCGCTTCATTGGTTGCAAATATTTCGTCACCTACTGTACATGGGCCTTTTGGTTTCAGAATTCACGAAAACACTTTTCATCGTGCTGGAACTCTATACACAAACATTGGTGAACAAAGAACTTTTGCACAGTTGTATATTCTCGATCCTGCTTCAGCTGCTGATCAAAGAATAAGTTTGAATGAATATAGTAGGTCCGATCATCCACTGATGCGAGGATTAAGCCTTTTTTATGACAATCAATAGTCCATTATTGCATTAAGTTGAACAGGAAAGCATAAGAGATGCATGGAAAGAAGAACCGAATATCACTATAGAAATTTTAGAAGATAGAAATTCTGATTTAAAATGCTATAATGCACCAAGAGTTAATGAAGAAGATGACATTATACAAGGCTACCATAAGCTTTTAAATTCACTGCAGATCTGTTCCAGATAATCCAAATCAAAGAAAACCTAAAAGAATAAATGTTTATCACTACTTTTTTCTTGCGGAGATCAAAGTTGGGGTACTAGCTATAGAAATCAATTAGTCATTAGGCATTTTATTAATATTAGGGAAATAATAATCACCAATACGTTCAGATTTAAACTTCTCATACCTGATCACTGACACAAATATATAAATAGCTGGCGCTGATTTTTTTTAATTCTTTAAGTGCCAAATTGCAAAAAATATGTTTAATTTTTCGTATTCGATAACATTTTTATTATTCGATAACTCGTTTGGCTTGCCGAGTCGGCATTAAATGTTTATTTAGTCTGCTGCAAACTATTATTTTTTAATTAAAGAAAATAAAAACTGCATACTGTACTTTATTTTAAATTTATATTTTTTTTAAACTAATTTTATGACCCTATTCGAGCTTAAAGCCTACTTTAAAGAGCAAAAAAATCATGTTTATTCTGAAATCAATATGAATATTGAGTCACTTTGGCAGTAAGGGCAATTGGTTTTATGGGGTGTTTTAGGCTTTTATTTTTTTTTAGTGTGAAAAAAGATCCCATAATAAAAAAGACGCAGGTTAGTTATACTGCGGAAAGGAGAGTTTGCCTGCATAGTTACATATGCCTGCACTAAAACGTTAAAAAACCGGATCAGAAGTTAAATATTGAATTTGACTCTATAGATATATTCAACAAAATTCAACAACAACATTGCAAAACAATGAAAACAGATTTAATTTAATAGGACTACCGGTTGAAAAAGTCGTTATTGCAGATAACTTCATATCTATTACTCTTAGGTGAATTTTGACCATGACAGCTGTCACATCAGAAGCTTCATGTCATTGTCTAATTATTTTAGTCTAGGTTATTGGTCATTAGTGAAAACACACAAGTTTTTGTAAAAGAGGTTCAAAGAGGTTTGAGGTTCAAAGATGTGGATTTCGACACCGAAGACAAAGAACGCCCCGGCCAGGTGAAAAAGTTTGAAGACCATGAATTGGAGGCATTACTCGATCAAGATCCGTCACAAACGCAAGAAGAACTTGCAAAATCCCTTGGCGTCGCTCAGCAAACCATTTCCGATCGTTTGAAAGCAATGGGAATGATCCGAAAGGTAGGACATTGGGTGCCGCAAGAATAGAAGCCACGAGACGTCGAACGCCAATTTTGCATGTCCGAAACGCTGCTTGAACGCCACAAAAAGAAGTCGATAATTCAAAACGTCGGGCAACGTATGGATACCCCGGACATGCCTCAACATCGACGGCCGTTCAGAATATTCATGGCCTGAAGGTTATGCTGCGCATATGGTGGGACCAGAAGGGTGTTGTGTATTATAATTTGCTAAGACCGAATGAAACAATCCCAGGAAAGGTCTACCGACGACAATTGATGCGTTTGAGCCGAGCACTGAAGGAAAAACGGCCGGAAACGGTCGCAAGACACGATAAAAGTATTTTGCAACATGACAATGCTCGGCCACATGTTGCAAATGTCATCAAAACTACCCTTGAAACGCTCAAATGGGATGTCCTACCCCACCCGCCGTATAGTCAAGACCTTGCGCCATCCGATTATTATCTCTTCCGATCGATGCAACATGGCCTGGCTGACCAGCACTTCCGCCAGAAACGGATTGCCAGCGATGGGCAATACTTTGAATATTGAATTTATATCTATTTTTCCTCAATAAAGAATTGATTTTGGAAAAAAAAACGACATTTTAAGCCGGTAGTCCTATTAATTTAATTATCAAAGCTTTTAACGCACAGATTTTGAATTATCTGTCCAACTTATGAACAATAAATAACACATGATAACCAAGAATAGTGAAGGTATTTGATCTGAACATTTAAGTGAAACGGATCTCCTTAAGAATCAAGATTGGGCGTCAAACGCTGCCTTTAAGCAACACAATGAGACAAATGTGAATTTCATTCAAGATTCCCTCAGCTACAAATACGTGTATTCCGTACATCATATTCGTATGTTCACGAATATACAGTCAATGGCAAAATTATTTACACACATACAAATAACTGATTTGGGAAGGTAACGGTTCTAAATTTGTTTGATTGAATGACACTTGGCGATGCAGGCAACTACTGCGATCAGTTTGGCTTACTAGCTCCAGAAAAGTTCTACGCGATTGTTAAAACGATTGAGCAACGAGCGTCTTTTGTTGTGGAATTCCAGTGTGTTTCGGCAATAGAACTTGCTTATAAACAAGGTTGCAGTCGGAAAACTGTTTATAATCAAATTTATAAATTTAGGGAATTTGGAGAAGCAGAAAAAGGGTGACATCGAAAAGGGTAGACGTAAGAATAGTTCGTTCTTTCAAGAATAATGAAGGAATCAAAAATATGTTAAGGGATATCAATAAAGATCGGGAAAACAACATCAGTGAAAGAACCCTACAACGAAGACTGAAGGAAAGTGAAATGAAAGCTTACGTCATCCAAGAAAAGCCGCATATAATACCTAAAAACAAGCGACTAAGGTTACAATTTGCTAAGGACGACATAAATCAGCCACCGGAGTTTTGGAGGAGCATTCTCTTGACGGATGAAACAACCTGTTCTTTAGATGCTACCTATGGCCGAAAATATTATTACGCCGATGCCAAAACTGAGGCTAAGCAACCCGTTATACAACCGACAAGGCATTCCAAAGGAGGCAAGATCATTGTATGGGTTGTGGGCATATCAAGCAGTGGTGTGGGACCACTTGTTAGGTGCCCCGATTGTCGCAGGATCACGATATATCGGGAGTGAGTTTTTCCTGCAACAAGACAACGCACCGGTACATACAGCCTGGAACATCGAACAATGACAAGGGCACTCTCCTCTAACTTGCTCAACCCACCATCCAAGAGGAATTTGTCGAACGAGGAGATCGATACTTACCTCAAACGGATTGACGACACGATTAACCTAATAATGGACAGAACACTTTCTAAGTACGAACTAACTGACAATGTTACCATTTACCGCAACGCTACGATCGACACTCTACACAGACAAAAAAGTAGGCTACTGACAAGGCTTAAACAATTGTACAGACGTTTTACTGACCCACAAAACTCGGAAGTTAGGACACTGAATTCACAAATAAAAAACCTACAGCAATTAATTCAGCAAAACTATCGTGCTTCAATTAATTTGCATTGGAATAATAAAGTTCAGGTTTTTAAAGCTAACCCTACTACGTTCCCGAAAATCAATAAATTTTTTCGCAGGAAAAATCAGAATGAGCTTCCGTGTCTTAAGCTCCTCCGAACTACAAATAACGAACGATACTTGTGACTGCGGGTATAGATCCAGTAAAAGCAATCGAAGACGAAAACTTTTTCGTGATCGAAGATCCTCAGGAGAAAGTTAAAGTAATGAGCGCGATCTTGAATGTTAGCAATCGCCCGAACCATGTCTTGGAAGATTGCGTCCTCGTTCACAACTCCGACCTTAAAAATGATATTGAGAACTGGCGATCGGAGAACGCTGGTCTTACCATGTTCAATGATGATAATCTGGCAAATGATGTCATTGCCAATGAAGGGGTTTATCCTCCGTACATTTCAAATGAAGATATCCTAGTTATCTTCGGTTCACTAAGATGTAAGAAATCTGTGGGAATCGACGAAATACCAAACATTGTTCTTAAACACCTTCCTCTAGAAGCGGTAAACATTTACACTACCCTGTTTAACAATATGCTGAATAATGCACATTATCCAGCTCACTTGAAGACAGCGGTGGTACAACCAATTCCTAAACGGAACAAAGACATATCCAATCCGGCAAATCTCCGGTCGATAAGTCTCCTTCCCAACATCAGCAAAGTGTTCGAAAAGGTAATCAATAGAGCCCTGACCGAGTGGGTTTAGGACAAAAATATTATTCCGGATAACCAATTCGGTTTCAGAGCGGGGCATGATTGCATACATGCCGCGTCTAAACTGGTATTGGATATCCAATGAAACAAAGGTAAGAAACAATGCACGGGTGCCTTGTTGATTGACTTGGAAATAGATATTGCGATGGTTGGAAGTTGAAAATCAATTTCCAAAAGTGCGAGACCATTATCCCTTGTTTAGGGCCTCCTTAAATACTAAAAAGCAATGGCGAATGTTCTCTATCGTTGGACAAAATTGCTCTCCCAGAGCCAAAGCGGCCTTTGCGTTGGCAAAGAGACAGTTTCACAGCAGTCAACTCGATGCCAAGGTAAAGGTGATCTGCTATACGGCCCTCATTTGGCCTCTCCTTCGGGTGTCCCGTTTGGTTCAACGTCGGAACAAGCTTAATGGAAAAGATTCGGATTTTCGAGAGACGATGCCTTAATACAAAAGAGTACCAAAAATTCTATAGTAATGAAGTCCTGTACATCGGGGCCAATCTGATCAGAGTGGATAACTTTCTGATAAAACTTATTCGAAGTCACATTGCAAGAGCAATGACTTCAAAAAACAACTTTATCTCCGGGGCTTTTTATCCCCATGATATGAACTACGAGACAATGCGCCTTATTCCCCCTCAAGCGTTTCTCTATTTAGATAGAAAAGGATTGGCGGTGCCGCTTATCTTCCACGTTGGTCGAAAAGCTGTGGACGGGCGAGTCAACTACGACCAAGACGTAGCAAGCGGCTCACCAGAGACTCTTCGGTTCAACTCTTCGGATTTACCGTTTAAGATTAGTTTTAAGTTTAGTTTTAGGTTAAGTTTAACTAAAATACAACCCGTCCATGCACTAAGTTTTTCAATTATAAAAATATATATTTTTCTTAGTTTTTTTTGTTTTTAAGTCGAAAGACATTAATTAATTTGTTAGGCTTACCTTAGAGCGCCCGCAGAGGGCCAATAAGTTATTTAAGACATAGTTATGTAAGCTAAACCAGATTTAAGCATTTTTGCCCACCATTAAAGGAACATGAATTTTTAAATAAAAAAAAACAGCCCGGAACATCAAAAGGTATTTGGCAGAAGTTAATCAAAAACTTTTAAAATGGCGTCCGCAACGTCCTGATCTGAGAGTAATTGAAAATCTTTGGCATATTCTTCAATCAAAAACAATTCCGGAAAACGTTGACAGAACTGCAGACCAAACTTGGAAGGAACTCATAACAGCTTGGAGTACTGTTCCAGTAGAGCAAGTACGGGTTTTAATAGACTCTATGCCCAGATGACTTGCAAACGTCATTAAAGCAAAAGGAGGAAACACTACCGTCTTCTCTATATGTAAGAATATTCCACTTTTTTTGGTTCCATGAGTAGAAACAGAAATTGCCCTTGTGTAAATAATAGTGCAACAATTTTTATGTTTTTTTGTTGAAATTTTAAAAGTTTTTTTCGCATTCCCAGAAAATTACAAAGATTAAAAATATGAAAGGAATTTATTGAGTTGTTGATATATTGAAAGTTTTGCAGCATTATTGGTTGGATAGAGTAAACGCCTTGTACACATAGCCAATCATTTTGCCAATAACTGTATGTACATAATCCCATATCAATATCGACTCACATCGGATGTTTCTGTACTCCAATCATTTTCCAAGGCCATTGTGGCCACGAATAACCTTCCTTTGTATTGTTCTCATCTTTTATAGTACCACGTTCTTTAATTGTAATTCATATTTTAAAGGAAACCAGCCTCGGGGGAATTCCTTACTTACAGCACAATATGACACTCTCTACAGACATTAGCCTTTTGTTCAACCTCATTTGCCCGAGAAAGCATTTTACTCATCCCTAACCCTCTTTAGCTGATAGTTCAGCCGTTCGGGTCCGGCAACACATCTTTTATGGTTTAAGGCGATGTCTTCATCGATTGCGTTTGAGAGAGCATACAAAACGAAGACGAAATGCAACGATAAGAAAAATCTTTTATTGGAAACCAACGAACAAAGAATATACGACTGAAAAAAAAAAAAAATTAAGTCATGTGGGGTAGACAAAACGTTGATGATAGTGAACGTAATGGAAATGGTTGGCCACTGGAGACTTGGATAGAAAATTAGAAATTCTTCTCAGAAGCCTGAAGATCGTTGACGCAGCCCAAAAGCAAGGAGTCAAATCTGTTGTGAGCTCAATTCTGCCATTGGTGCGGTTCCTTATTCATAAATCAAATTCAACTACGGCCAACTTAAAAATACGTAACCAGTTGAAGTGCAATTTGTAAGAGTCTCAATTCCATTTATTTCATGACATACAAATCCATCTGTTGCAAAGAAGTTTATAAGGTTATAACATCCAATTGAACTCCTAAAGGCTTGTGAAATGAAGGAAAGAATCGATTCCTTGGTATTGTCAATGAATATAGTAAATGACTTCGATAGAGAAATGCTTTGTTTCCACAAGACATGCAATTCAAAAAACTTCTGTTGGTTGAAAAATGAGGATGTGGAGTTTACGGAATTTTAAATCTGTAATATCTCCAATATGGGGATTTGTACTTCGATGGAGGAATGGAACCTTTTATGGGTAAACGAATATCAAAGTAGGGGTTTTATAAAATTGTCTTTACCGAAGGAATCACTTCTTAACTTACATATATTTAAACGAACTCTTGGAAAAAAGGGTTAAATTCACCCACAAAAGAAAAGTTACAACGCTTTACAAAAATCTTCATACATCAACATCAATTTTGCAGTATTTCCCGCTTAATTTCACCGGCCGTTTTGTAATTTTTTTCGGTCAATTATCCGGGTAGGTCAATTAACCAAATCCCGCTTAATTCACCAACTGGTTCAATAAAGCGAAACCCGTTTAATTGCACAAGTCGTCCAATTAAAAGATAAAATATATATGTATCTAAAAACGACACCTTAAAAATTCCGGAATCAATAAAAATGTTCGAAAAAAAAATAAAAATGAAAAACAGACAAATTTGAAAACAATTTTTATTTTTTTATTGAAAATAAAAACTTTAGAAAAAAATATCACTTCAATATTTTAAAGGAACTAACAATCTATAGTTTGCACATGTGAAAGAGATCAAAAGATGTGTATTCTACATCAGTACATGTCATGGTTAAAAGTTAAACCACTGCCGGTTTGAAAAAATCCATAATATTGGTTGGCATAGTTTTATTAAAAATAAATCCATAATATTGGTTGGCATAGTTTTATTAAAAATAAAACTATGCCAACCAATATTATGGATTTTTTCAAACCGGCAGTCATCTTCCATAGTTTCTAGCTCAATCGTAAATTTGTTGAGCAGAAAAAATGTGAGCGTAGGATTTGAAATGAATGAAGAATTTCGGAAGTTGATGTACAATTTCTACCTCCTCGTCAACTACTTCTTCGTTCAAAAATCTACCTTCGCCGAAAGTTTCTAGTATCCGTTAGTTCACCATAGCATGATATGTTGTCATCATATGCCAACAAATCTTGAAATTCTGGGTTATCAACTAAGTTGTTTGTGAGAAAAAGATCACTTTCCGGCTGCTTTTGCTCTTCCTCTTGAATGACACCTGCCTTTTAAAAAACAAACTTGTAAGCATTGGGTAAGTAAACAAATTTCTTATTCTAGACGGTGTTATAAGCCACAATTTTATTGATCAAAAAACTCTTCAATTGTCTTCCCTGCCTTAAAAGCTGCAATTTGTTTCCCAAAAATATTTTGGCGATAGCATGCTTTAAAACAGTGAATAATGCCTTTATCGAGAGGCTGCATGATTGACGTTGTATTCGGAGGTAAAAAATTGCACGTTAATATTTTTCAAGTTGTCTATTTTTTTATGGCAGGCAGCGTTATCCACGAAAAGAATTATTTTTCGGTTCTACTTCATCATCTCTTCATCAAGTGAGTATATAATTTGGGTCTATATATCTTTGGTCATCCAGGCTTTTCTATTGGAAAAATATTCCAACGGCAGAACTTTGTTCTTAAAACATCTTGGCTTTTACGTTTTTCCAATGATCGTAATTTTTTTTTATAATGCATTGCAAAGTTAGTCGGTCCTTGGATGATTTAAAGCCACGGAAATTGGTTCTTTTTTTAATGTTGATATGGGTAAGGTTTTATAAAAAAGACCGGAAAATATCTCTTTCATTATAATTTTCTGTTAGATTAGTAATCAAATTTTGAAAATTCTCAGCACCTTGAAAATCTGCAGAGGACTATTCATCCTGAATTCGTTTTAAAATCATTCCATGTCGCTTTTGCCATCGCCATCACCACCCTTTAAGAAGGCATAAAAATATATATAAATTAACCATAATAATAAGACAGGCTTCATACAGTCGGAAGTCGGAGTAAAATCCAGATCCAACATCAGGGCGAATTGTTTTGCCTTTTCCATCACAATATTGATGTACCAGGTTAAAAATGCTTTTTCAACTTCTTTGCACGACCCGATTCGTTCGCGCTTGCGTGATTGTGCACAGATTATTGATTTATTTTCAATTTTTTCAACATCTCGAAGAATTCTATTCAGTGTGTTAAGGGAACATTTATATTTGGAGCACAACTCGGTTTTACTTGTATCTCTTGATTCACTACCGGTTGAAAATGTCGTTTTTTTTTAAAAAATCAATGCTTTATTGAGGAAAAATAGATATAAATTCAATATTCAAAGTATTGCCCATCGCTAGCCACACATTTTTCCCATTTTTCTGGCAATTCATGGATACCCATTCTGAAAAATTCGACCGGTTTGGCCGCAATATACGAATCGATCCATTTTTTGACATTTTTGCCTGTGATTGTTTCATTCGGTGGCTTCAATTCATACGGCACCCAATGTCCTACCTTTCGGATCATTCCCATTGCTTTCAAACGATCGGAAATGGTTTGCTGAGCGACGCCAAGTGACTTTGCAAGTTCTTCTTGCGTTTGTGACGGATCTTGATCGATCATGGTCTTCAAACTTTTTCACCTGGCCGGGGGCGTTCTTTGTCTTCGGTGTCGAAATCACCATCTTTCAACCGCTTAAACCACCGCTGACACATTCTAACGTCTATAGCATAGCCCGGGTAAGCTTCGGTAAGCAATCGATGTGCTTCGGTTGCTCTTTTCTTTAAATGAAAGAAGCATATTAAAACTTCTCGCAAATGTTGTTTTGATGGCACGAATGTAGACATTTTACGGCTTTACAAAAACTTTTGTGTTTTCACTAATGATCAATAATTAGACAATGACATGAAGTTTCTGATGTTACAGCTGTCATGGTCAAAATTCAAAATTTATGTATTTATTTTTTAAATTTTAAATGCGAAGCTTTTTTGTTTAATTCTGCTGGACTATAGCCCATGGTTTCAAAATGGGTTTTTTTCCCGAGTTTGCAAATGATGACTTCCATGATATTTATTATAACGAGCATCCCTAACTGAACACAAATTTGAAAATTAAGCTCTGACAAAAATTCAGAAATTTGAACTGCGAGGCTTTTTTGCTTAATTCTGCTGGACTATAGCCCATGGTTTCAAAATGGGTTTTTTTTCCCGAGTTTGCAAATGACGACTTCTATGATATTTATTATAACGAGCATCCCTAACTGAACACAAATTTGAAAATTTAGCTCTGACAAAAATTCAGAAATTTGAACTGCGAGGCTTTTTTGCTTAATTCTGCTGGACTATAGCCCATGGTTTCAAAATGGGTTTTTTTTCCCGAGTTTGCAACTGACGATTTCTATGATATTTATTATAACGAGCATCCCTAACTGAACACAAATTTGAAAAATTAGCTCTGAGAACCGTTTATTGACACAAATACAGAAATTTGAAATGCGAGGTTTTTTTGCTTAATTCTGCTGGACTATAGCCCATGGTTTCAAAATGGGTTTTTTTCCCGAGTTTGCAAATGATGACTTCTATGATATTTATTATAACGAGCATCCCTAACTGAACACAAATTTGAAAATTTAGCTCTGACAAAAATTCAGAAATTTGAACTGCGAGGCTTTTTTGCTTAATTCTGCTGGACTATAGCCCATGGTTTCAAAATGGGTTTTTTTTCCCGAGTTTGCAAATGACGACTTCTATGATATTTATTATAACGAGCATCCCTAACTGAACACAAATTTGAAAATTTAGCTCTGACAAAAATTCAGGAATTTGAACTGCGAGGCTTTTTTGCTTAATTGTGCTGGACTATAGCCCATGGTTTCAAAATGGGTTTTTTTTCCCGAGTTTGCAAATGACGACTTACAATAACGAGCATCCGTAACTGAACACGAATTTGAAAAATTAGCTCTGAGAACCGTTTATTGACAAAAATTCAGAAATTTTAACTGCGAGGCTTTTTTGCTTAATTCTGCTGGACTATAGCCCATGGTTTCAAAATGGACTTTTTTCCCGAATTTGCAACTGACGATTTCTATGATATTTATTATAACGAGCATCCCTAACTGAACACAAATTTGAAAAATTAGCTCTGAGAACCGTTTATTGACAAAAATACAGAAATTTGAAATGCGAGGTTTTTTTGCTTAATTCTGCTGGACTATAGCCCATGGTTTCAAAATGGACTTTTTTCCCGAATCTGAAAATGACGATTTCTATGATATTCATAATAACGAGCAATCCTAACTGAACACAAATTTGAAAATTTAGCTCTGAGAACCGTTTATAGACAAAAATACAGAAATTTAAAATCCCACGCTTTTTTGCTTAATTCTGCTGGACTAGAGCCCATGGTTTCAAAATGGGTTTTTTTCCCGAGTTTGCAACTGACGACTTACAATAACGAGCATCCGTAACTGAACACGAATTTGAAAAATTAGCTCTGAGAACCGTTTATTGACAAAAATACAGAAATTTGAACTGCGAGGCTTTTTTGCTTAATTCTGCTGGACCCATGGTTTCAAAATGGACTTTTTTCCCGAATCTGAAAATGACGATTTCTATGATATTCATAATAACGAGCAACCCTAACTGAACACAAATTTGAAAATTTAGCTCTGAGAACCGTTTATAGACAAAAATACAGAAATTTAAAATCCCACGCTTTTTTGCTTAATTCTGCTGGACTGGAGCCCATGGTTTCAAAATGGTTTTTTTTCCCGAGTTTGCAACTGACGACTTACAATAACGAGCATCCGTAACTGAACACGAATTTGAAAAATTAGCTCTGAGAACCGTTTATTGACAAAAATACAGAAATTTGATTTGCGAGGCTTTTTTGCTTAATTCTGCTGGACTATAGCCCATGGTTTCAAAATGGACTTTTTTCCCGAATCTGAAAATGACGATTTCTATGATATTCATAATAACGAGCAATCCTAACTGAACACAAATTTGAAAATTTAGCTCTGAGAACCGTTTATAGACAAAAATACAGAAATTTAAAATCCCACGCTTTTTTGCTTAATTCTGCTGGACTATAGCCCATGGTTTCAAAATGGACTTTTTTCCCGAATTTGCAAATGGCGATTTCTGTGATATTTATAATAACGAGCATGCCTAATTGAACACAAATTTGAAAATTTAGCTCTGAGAACCGTTTATAGACAAAAATACAGAAATTTAAAATTCCACGCTTTTTTGCTTAATTCTGCTGGACTATAGCCCATGGTTTCAAAATGGACTTTTCTTCCGAATTTGCAACTGACGATTTCAATGATATTTACAATAACGAGCATCCGTAACTGAACACAAATTTGAAAATTTAGCTCTGAGAATCAATTACTGACAAAAATACAGAAACTTGAATTGCGAGGCTTTTTTGCTTAATTCTGCTGGACTATAGCCCACGGTTTCAAAATGGACTTTTTTCCCAAATTTGCATATGACGATTTCTATGATATTTACAATAACGAGCATCCGTAACTGAACACAAATTTGAAAATTTAGGTCTGACAAAAATTCAGAAATTGAACTGCGAGGCTTTTTTGCTTAATTCTGCTGGACTATAGCCCATGGTTTCAAAATGGACTTTTTTCCCGAATTTACAAATGACGATTTCTGTGATATTTATAATAACGAGCATGCCTAACTGAACACAAATTTGAAAATTTAGCTTTGAGAACCGTTTATTGACAAAAATACAGAAATTTGAAATGCGAGGCTTTTTTGCTTAATTCTGCTGGACTATAGCCCATGGTTTGAAAATGGACTTTTCTCCCGAATTTGCAACTGACGATTTCAATGATATTTACAATAACGAGCATCCGTAACTGAACACAAATTTGAAAATTTAGGTCTGACAAAAATTCAGAAATTTGAACTGCGAGGCTTTTTTGCTTAATTCTGCTGGACTATAGCCCATGGTTTGAAAATGGACTTTTCTCCCGAATTTGCAACTGACGATTTCAATGATATTTACAATAACGAGCATCCGTAACTGAACACAAATTTGAAAATTTAGCTCTGAGAATCAATTACTGACAAAAATACAGAAACTTGAATTGCGAGGCTTTTTTGCTTAATTCTGCTGGACTATAGCCCATGGTTTCAAAATGGACTTTTTTCCCGAATTTATAAATGACGATTTCTGTGATATTTATAATAACGAGCATGCCTAACTGAACACAAATTTGAAAATTTAGCTCTGAGAACCGTTTATTGACAAAAATACAGAAATTTGAAATGCGAGGCTTTTTTGCTTAATTCTGCTGGACTATAGCCCATGGTTTGAAAATGGACTTTTCTCCCGAATTTGCAACTGACGATTTCAATGATATTTACAATAACGAGCATCCGTAACTGAACACAAATTTGAAAATTTAGGTCTGACAAAAATTCAGAAATTTGAACTGCGAGGCTTTTTTGCTTAATTCTGCTGGACTATAGCCCATGGTTTGAAAATGGACTTTTCTCCCGAATTTGCAACTGACGATTTCAATGATATTTACAATAACGAGCATCCGTAACTGAACACAAATTTGAAAATTTAGCTCTGAGAATCAATTACTGACAAAAATACAGAAACTTGAATTGCGAGGCTTTTTTGCTTAATTCTGCTTGACTATAGCCCATGGTTTCAAAATGGACTTTTTTCCCAAATTTGCATATGACGATTTCTATGATATTTACAATAACGATCATCCGTAACTGAACACAAATTTGAAAATTTAGCTCTGAGAACCGTTTATTGACAAAAATACAGAAATTTGAAATGCGAGGCTTTTTTGCTTAATTCTGCTGGACTATAGCCCATGGTTTCAAAATGGACTTTTTTCCCGAATTTGCAAATGACGATTTCTGTGATATTTATAATAACGAGCATGCCTAACTGAACACAAATTTGAAAATTTAGCTCTGAGAACCGTTTATTGACAAAAATACAGAAATTTGAAATGCGAGGCTTTTTTGCTTAATTCTGCTGGACTATAGCCCATGGTTTCAAAATGGACTTTTTTCCCGAATTTGCAAATGACGATTTCTGTGATATTTATAATAACGAGCATGCCTAACTGAACACAAATTTGAAAATTTAGCTCTGAGAACCGTTTATTGACAAAAATACAGAAATTTGAACTGCGAGGCTTTTTTGCTTAATTCTGCTGGACTATAGCCCATGGTTTCAAAATGGACTTTTTTCCCAAATTTGCAAATGACGATTTCTATGATATTTACAATAACGAGCATCCGTAACTGAACACAAATTTGAAAATTTAGGTCTGACAGAAATTCAGAAATTTGCTTTATTCTGCTGGACTATAGCCCATGGTTTCAAAATGAACTTTTCTCCCGAATTTGCAAATGACGATTTCTGTGATATTTATAATAACGAGCATGCCTAACTGAACACAAATTTGAAAATTTAGCTCTGAGAACCGTTTATTGACAAAAATACAGAAACTTGAATTGCGAGGCTTTTTTGCTTAATTCTGCTGGACTATAGCCCATGGTTTCAAAATGGACTTTTTTCCCGAATTTGCAAATGACGACTTCTATGATATTCATAATAACGAGCAACCCTAACTGAACACAAATTTGAAAATTTAGCTCTGAGAACCGTTTATAGACAAAAATACAGAAATTTAAAATCCCACGCTTTTTTGCTTAATTCTGCTGGACTATAGCCCATGGTTTCAAAATGGACTTTTTTCCCGAATTTACAAATGGCGATTTCTGTGATATTTATAATAACGAGCATGCCTAACTGAACACAAATTTGAAAATTTAGCTCTGAGAACCGTTTATAGACAAAAATACAGAAATTTAAAATTCCACGCTTTTTTGCTTAATTCTGCTGGACTATAGCCCATGGTTTCAAAATGGACTTTTCTCCCGAATTTGCAACTGACGATTTCAATGATATTTACAATAACGAGCATCCGTAACTGAACACAAATTTGAAAATTTAGCTCTGAGAATCAATTACTAACAAAAATACAGAAATTTGAATTGCGAGGCTTTTTTGCTTAATTCTGCTGGACTATAGCCCATGGTTTCAAAATGGGTTTTTTTCCCGAGTTTGCAAATGACGACTTCTATGATATTTATAATAACGAGCATGCCTAACTGAACACAAATTTGAAAATTTAGCTCTGAGAACCGTTTATTGACAAAAATACAGAAATTTGAATTGCGAGGCTTTTTTGCTTAATTCTGCTGGACTATAGCCCATGGTTTCAAAATGGGTTTTTTTCCCGAGTTTGCAAATGACGACTTCTATGATATTTACAATAACGAGCATCCGTAACTGAACACAAATTTGAAAATTTAGCTCTGAGAATCAATTACTAACAAAAATACAGAAATTTGAATTGCGAGGCTTTTTTGCTTAATTCTGCTGGACTATAGCCCATGGTTTCAAAATGGACTTTTCTCCCGAATTTGCAACTGATGACTTACAATTACGAGCATCCGTAACTGAACACGAATTTGAAAAATTAGCTCTGAGAACCGTTTATTGACAAAAATACAGAAATTTGAATTGCGAGGCTTTTTTGCTTAATTCTGCTGGACTATAGCCCATGGTTTCAAAATGGACTTTTCTCCCGAATTTGCAACTGATGACTTACAATAACGAGCATCCGTAACTGAACACAAATTTGAAAATTTAGCTCTGAGAATCAATTACTAACAAAAATACAGAAATTTGAATTGCGAGGCTTTTTTGCTTAATTCTGCTGGACTATAGCCCATGGTTTCAAAATGGGTTTTTTTCCCGAGTTTGCAAATGACGACTTCTATGATATTTATAATAACGAGCATGCCTAACTGAACACAAATTTGAAAATTTAGCTCTGAGAACCGTTTATTGACAAAAATACAGAAATTTGAATTGCGAGGCTTTTTTGCTTAATTCTGCTGGACTATAGCCCATGGTTTCAAAATGGGTTTTTTTCCCGAGTTTGCAAATGACGACTTCTATGATATTTACAATAACGAGCATCCGTAACTGAACACAAATTTGAAAATTTAGCTCTGAGAATCAATTACTAACAAAAATACAGAAATTTGAATTGCGAGGCTTTTTTGCTTAATTCTGCTGGACTATAGCCCATGGTTTCAAAATGGACTTTTCTCCCGAATTTGCAACTGATGACTTACAATTACGAGCATCCGTAACTGAACACGAATTTGAAAAATTAGCTCTGAGAACCGTTTATTGACAAAAATACAGAAATTTGAATTGCGAGGCTTTTTTGCTTAATTCTGCTGGACTATAGCCCATGGTTTCAAAATGGGTTTTTTTCCCGAGTTTGCAAATGACGACTTCTATGATATTTATAATAACGAGCATGCCTAACTGAACACAAATTTGAAAATTTAGCTCTGAGAACCGTTTATTGACAAAAATACAGAAATTTGAATTGCGAGGCTTTTTTGCTTAATTCTGCTGGACTATAGCCCATGGTTTCAAAATGGGTTTTTTTCCCGAGTTTGCAAATGACGACTTCTATGATATTTACAATAACGAGCATCCGTAACTGAACACAAATTTGAAAATTTAGCTCTGAGAATCAATTACTAACAAAAATACAGAAATTTGAATTGCGAGGCTTTTTTGCTTAATTCTGCTGGACTATAGCCCATGGTTTCAAAATGGACTTTTCTCCCGAATTTGCAACTGATGACTTACAATTACGAGCATCCGTAACTGAACACGAATTTGAAAAATTAGCTCTGAGAACCGTTTATTGACAAAAATACAGAAATTTGAATTGCGAGGCTTTTTTGCTTAATTCTGCTGGACTATAGCCCATGGTTTCAAAATGGACTTTTCTCCCGAATTTGCAACTGATGACTTACAATAACGAGCATCCGTAACTGAACACAAATTTGAAAATTTAGCTCTGAGAATCAATTACTAACAAAAATACAGAAATTTGAATTGCGAGGCTTTTTTGCTTAATTCTGCTGGACTATAGCCCACGGTTTCAAAATGGACTTTTTTCCCGAATTTGCAAATGACGATTTCTGTGATATTTATAATAACGAGCATGCCTAACTGAACACAAATTTGAAAATTTAGCTCTGAGAACCGTTTATTGACAAAAATACAGAAATTTGAAATGCGAGGCTTTTTTGCTTAATTCTGCTGGACTATAGCCCATGGTTTGAAAATGGACTTTTCTCCCGAATTTGCAACTGACGATTTCAATGATATTTACAATAACGAGCATCCGTAACTGAACACAAATTTGAAAAATTAGCTCTGAGAACCGTTTATTGACAAAAATACAGAAATTTGAACTGCGAGGCTTTTTTGCTTAATTCTGCTGGACTATAGCCCATGGTTTCAAAATGGACTTTTTTCCCAAATTTGCAAATGACGATTTCTATGATATTTACAATAACGAGCATCCGTAACTGAACACAAATTTGAAAATTTAGGTCTGACAAAAATTCAGAAATTTGCTTTATTCTGCTGGACTATAGCCCATGGTTTCAAAATGAACTTTTCTCCCGAACTTGCAACTGACGATTTCAATGATATTTACAATAACGAGCATCCGTAACTGAACACGAATTTGAAAAATTAGCTCTGAGAACCGTTTATTGACAAAAATACAGAAATTTGAACTGCGAGGCTTTTTTGCTTAATTCTGCTGGACTATAGCCCATGGTTTCAAAATGGGTTTTTTTCCCGAGTTTGCAAATGACGACTTCTATGATATTTACAATAACGAGCATCCGTAACTGAACACAAATTTGAAAATTTAGATCTGAGAATCAATTACTAACAAAAATACAGAAAT
This sequence comes from Orthonevra nobilis, assembly GCA_963555765.1. Lineage (NCBI taxonomy): Eukaryota > Metazoa > Arthropoda > Insecta > Diptera > Syrphidae > Orthonevra > Orthonevra nobilis. The sequence goes on along the minus strand of OY743224.1, from coordinate 74,167,639 downwards.
TTGAATTGCGAGGCTTTTTTGCTTAATTCTGCTGGACTATAGCCCATGGTTTCAAAATGGACTTTTCTCCCGAATTTGCAACTGATGACTTACAATAACGAGCATCCGTAACTGAACACGAATTTGAAAAATTAGCTCTGAGAACCGTTTATTGACAAAAATACAGAAATTTGAATTGCGAGGCTTTTTTGCTTAATTCTGCTGGACTATAGCCCATGGTTTCAAAATGGGTTTTTTTCCCGAGTTTGCAAATGACGACTTCTATGATATTTACAATAACGAGCATCCGTAACTGAACACAAATTTGAAAATTTAGCTCTGAGAATCAATTACTAACAAAAATACAGAAATTTGAATTGCGAGGCTTTTTTGCTTAATTCTGCTGGACTATAGCCCACGGTTTCAAAATGGACTTTTTTCCCGAATTTGCAAATGACGATTTCTGTGATATTTATAATAACGAGCATGCCTAACTGAACACAAATTTGAAAATTTAGCTCTGAGAACCGTTTATTGACAAAAATACAGAAATTTGAAATGCGAGGCTTTTTTGCTTAATTCTGCTGGACTATAGCCCATGGTTTGAAAATGGACTTTTCTCCCGAATTTGCAACTGACGATTTCAATGATATTTACAATAACGAGCATCCGTAACTGAACACAAATTTGAAAAATTAGCTCTGAGAACCGTTTATTGACAAAAATACAGAAATTTGAACTGCGAGGCTTTTTTGCTTAATTCTGCTGGACTATAGCCCATGGTTTCAAAATGGACTTTTTTCCCAAATTTGCAAATGACGATTTCTATGATATTTACAATAACGAGCATCCGTAACTGAACACAAATTTGAAAATTTAGGTCTGACAAAAATTCAGAAATTTGCTTTATTCTGCTGGACTATAGCCCATGGTTTCAAAATGAACTTTTCTCCCGAACTTGCAACTGACGATTTCAATGATATTTACAATAACGAGCATCCGTAACTGAACACGAATTTGAAAAATTAGCTCTGAGAACCGTTTATTGACAAAAATACAGAAATTTGAACTGCGAGGCTTTTTTGCTTAATTCTGCTGGACTATAGCCCATGGTTTCAAAATGGGTTTTTTTCCCGAGTTTGCAAATGACGACTTCTATGATATTTACAATAACGAGCATCCGTAACTGAACACAAATTTGAAAATTTAGATCTGAGAATCAATTACTAACAAAAATACAGAAATTTGAATTGCGAGGCTTTTTTGCTTAATTCTGCTGGACTATAGCCCATGGTTTCAAAATGGACTTTTTTCCCAAATTTGCAAATGACGATTTCTATGATATTTACAATAACGAGCATCCGTAACTGAACACAAATTTGAAAATTTAGGTCTGACAAAAATTCAGAAATTTGCTTTATTCTGCTGGACTATAGCCCACGGTTTCAAAATGGACTTTTCTCCCGAATTTGCAACTGACGATTTCAATGATATTTACAATAACGAGCATCCGTAACTGAACACAAATTTGAAAAATTAGCTCTGAGAACCGTTTATTGACAAAAATACAGAAATTTGAACTGCGAGGCTTTTTTGCTTAATTCTGCTGGACTATAGCCTATGGTTGCAAAATGGACTTTTCTCCCAAATTTGCAACTGACGATTTCAATGATATTTACAATAACGAGCATCCGTTACTGAACACAAATTTGAAAATTTAGCTCTGAGAATCAATTACTAACAAAAATACAGAAATTTGAATTGCGAGGCTTTTTTGCTTAATTCTGCTGGACTATAGCCCATGGTTTGAAAATGGACTTTTCTCCCGAATTTGCAACTGACGATTTCAATGATATTTACAATAACGAGCATCCGTAACTGAACACAAATTTGAAAATTTAGCTCTGAGAATCAATTACTAACAAAAATACAGAAATTTGAATTGCGAGGCTTTTTTGCTTAATTCTGCTGGACTATAGCCCATGGTTTCAAAATGGACTTTTTTCCCAAATTTGCAAATGACGATTTCTATGATATTTACAATAACGAGCATCCGTAACTGAACACAAATTTGAAAATTTAGGTCTGACAAAAATTCAGAAATTTGAACTGCGAGGCTTTTTTGCTTAATTCTGCTGGACTATAGCCCATGGTTTCAAAATGGACTTTTTTCCCGAATTTGCAAATGACGATTTCTGTGATATTTATAATAACGAGCATGCCTAACTAAACACAAATTTGAAAATTTAGCTCTGAGAACCGTTTATTGACAAAAATACAGAAACTTGAATTGCGAGGCTTTTTTGCTTAATTCTGCTGGACTATAGCCCATGGTTTCAAAATGGACTTTTTTCCCGAATTTGCAAATGACGACTTCTATGATATTCATAATAACGAGCAACCCTAACTGAACACAAATTTGAAAATTTAGCTCTGAGAACCGTTTATAGACAAAAATACAGAAATTTAAAATCCCACGCTTTTTTGCTTAATTCTGCTGGACTACAGCCCATGGTTTCAAAATGGACTTTTTTCCCGAATTTGCAAATGGCGATTTCTGTGATATTTATAATAACGAGCATGCCTAACTGAACACAAATTTGAAAATTTAGCTCTGAGAACCGTTTATAGACAAAAATACAGAAATTTAAAATTCCACGCTTTTTTGCTTAATTCTGCTGGACTATAGCCCATGGTTTCAAAATGGACTTTTCTCCCGAATTTGCAACTGACGATTTCAATGATATTTACAATAACGAGCATCCGTAACTGAACACAAATTTGAAAATTTAGCTCTGAGAATCAATTACTAACAAAAATACAGAAATTTGAATTGCGAGGCTTTTTTGCTTAATTCTGCTGGACTATAGCCCATGGTTTCAAAATGGGTTTTTTTCCCGAGTTTGCAAATGACGACTTCTATGATATTCATAATAACGAGCAACCCTAACTGAACACAAATTTGAAAATTTAGCTCTGAGAACCGTTTATAGACAAAAATACAGAAATTTAAAATTCCACGCTTTTTTGCTTAATTCTGCTGGACTATAGCCCATGGTTTCAAAATGGACTTTTCTCCCGAATTTGCAACTGACGATTTCAATGATATTTACAATAACGAGCATCCGTAACTGAACACGAATTTGAAAAATTAGCTCTGAGAACCGTTTATTGACAAAAATACAGAAATTTGAATTGCGAGGCTTTTTTGCTTAATTCTGCTGGACTATAGCCCATGGTTTCAAAATGGGTTTTTTCCCGAGTTTGCAAATGACGACTTCTATGATATTTACAATAACGAGCATCCGTAACTGAACACAAATTTGAAAATTTAGCTCTGAGAATCAATTACTAACAAAAATACAGAAATTTGAATTGCGAGGCTTTTTTGCTTAATTCTGCTGGACTATAGCCCATGGTTTCAAAATGGACTTTTCTCCCGAATTTGCAACTGATGACTTACAATAACGAGCATCCGTAACTGAACACGAATTTGAAAAATTAGCTCTGAGAACCGTTTATTGACAAAAATACAGAAATTTGAATTGCGAGGCTTTTTTGCTTAATTCTGCTGGACTATAGCCCATGGTTTCAAAATGGACTTTTTTCCCGAATTTGCAAATGACGACTTCTATGATATTCATAATAACGAGCAACCCTAACTGAACACAAATTTGAAAATTTAGCTCTGAGAACCGTTTATAGACAAAAATACAGAAATTTAAAATCCCACGCTTTTTTGCTTAATTCTGCTGGACTATAGCCCATGGTTTCAAAATGGACTTTTTTCCCGAATTTGCAAATGGCGATTTCTGTGATATTTATAATAACGAGCATGCCTAACTGAACACAAATTTGAAAATTTAGCTCTGAGAACCGTTTATAGACAAAAATACAGAAATTTAAAATTCCACGCTTTTTTGCTTAATTCTGCTGGACTATAGCCCATGGTTTCAAAATGGACTTTTCTCCCGAATTTGCAACTGACGATTTCAATGATATTTACAATAACGAGCATCCGTAACTGAACACAAATTTGAAAATGTAGCTCTGAGAATCAATTACTGACAAAAATACAGAAACTTGAATTGCAAGGCTTTTTTGCTTAATTCTGCTGGACTATAGCCCACGGTTTCAAAATGGACTTTTTTCCCGAATTTGCAAATGACGATTTCTGTGATATTTATAATAACGAGCATGCCTAACTAAACACAAATTTGAAAATTTAGCTCTGAGAACCGTTTATTGACAAAAATACAGAAATTTGAAATGCGAGGCTTTTTTGCTTAATTCTGCTGGACTATAAACCATGGTTTCAAAATGGACTTTTTTCCCGAATTTACAAATGACGATTTCTGTGATATTTATAATAACGAGCATGCCTAACTGAACACAAATTTGAAAATTTAGCTCTGAGAACCGTTTATTGACAAAAATACAGAAATTTGAAATGCGAGGCTCTTTTGCTTAATTCTGCTGGACTATAGCCCATGGTTTGAAAATGGACCTTTCTCCCGAATTTGCAACTGACGATTTCAATGATATTTACAATAACGAGCATCCGTAACTGAACACAAATTTGAAAATTTAGGTCTGACAAAAATTCAGAAATTTGAACTGCGAGGCTTTTTTGCTTAATTCTGCTGGACTATAGCCCATAGTTTGAAAATGGACTATTCTCCCGAATTTGCAACTGACGATTTCAATGATATTTACAATAACGAGCATCCGTAACTGAACACAAATTTGAAAATTTAGCTCTGAGAATCAATTACTGACAAAAATACAGAAACTTGAATTGCGAGGCTCTTTTGCTTAATTCTGCTGGACTATAGCCCATGGTTTCAAAATGGGTTTTTTTCCCGAGTTTGCAAATGACGACTTCTATGATATTTACAATAACGAGCATCCGTAACTGAACACAAATTTGAAAATTTAGCTCTGAGAACCGTTTATTGACAAAAATACAGAAATTTGAAATGCGAGGCTCTTTTGCTTAATTCTGCTGGACTATAGCCCATGGTTTCAAAATGGACTTTTCTCCCGAATTTGCAACTGATGACTTACAATAACGAGCATCCGTAACTGAACACGAATTTGAAAAATTAGCTCTGAGAACCGTTTATTGACAAAAATACAGAAATTTGAATTGCGAGGCTTTTTTGCTTAATTCTGCTGGACTATAGCCCATGGTTTCAAAATGGGTTTTTTTCCCGAGTTTGCAAATGACGACTTCTATGATATTTACAATAACGAGCATCCGTAACTGAACACAAATTTGAAAATTTAGCTCTGAGAACCGTTTATTGACAAAAATACAGAAATTTGAAATGCGAGGCTTTTTTGCTTAATTCTGCTGGACTATAGCCCATGGTTTCAAAATGGACTTTTTTCCCGAATTTGCAAATGACGATTTCTGTGATATTTATAATAACGAGCATGCCTAACTGAACACAAATTTGAAAATTTAGCTCTGAGAACCGTTTATTGACAAAAATACAGAAATTTGAAATGCGAGGCTTTTTTGCTTAATTCTGCTGGACTATAGCCCATGGTTTGAAAATGGACTTTTCTCCCGAATTTGCAACTGACGATTTCAATGATATTTACAATAACGAGCATCCGTAACTGAACACAAATTTGAAAATTTAGGTCTGACAAAAATTCAGAAATTTGAACTGCGAGGCTTTTTTGCTTAATTCTGCTGGACTATAGCCCATGGTTTGAAAATGGACTTTTCTCCCGAATTTGCAACTGACGATTTCAATGATATTTACAATAACGAGCATCCGTAACTGAACACAAATTTGAAAATTTAGCTCTGAGAATCAATTACTGACAAAAATACAGAAACTTGAATTGCGAGGCTTTTTTGCTTAATTCTGCTGGACTATAGCCCATGGTTTCAAAATGGACTTTTTTCCCAAATTTGCATATGACGATTTCTATGATATTAACAATAACGATCATCCGTAACTGAACACAAATTTGAAAATTTTGCTCTGAGAACCGTTTATTGACAAAAATACAGAAATTTGAAATGCGAGGCTTTTTTGCTTAATTCTGCTGGACTATAGCCCATGGTTTCAAAATGGACTTTTTTCCCGAATTTGCAAATGACGATTTCTGTGATATTTATAATAACGAGCATGCCTAACTGAACACAAATTTGAAAATTTAGCTCTGAGAACCGTTTATTGACAAAAATACAGAAATTTGAAATGCGAGGCTTTTTTGCTTAATTCTGCTGGACTATAGCCCATGGTTTGAAAATGGACTTTTCTCCCGAATTTGCAACTGACGATTTCAATGATATTTACAATAACGAGCATCCGTAACTGAACACAAATTTGAAAAATTAGCTCTGAGAACCGTTTATTGACAAAAATACAGAAATTTGAACTGCGAGGCTTTTTTGCTTAATTCTGCTGGACTATAGCCCATGGTTTCAAAATGGACTTTTTTCCCAAATTTGCAAATGACGATTTCTATGATATTTACAATAACGAGCATCCGTAACTGAACACAAATTTGAAAATTTAGGTCTGACAGAAATTCAGAAATTTGCTTTATTCTGCTGGACTATAGCCCATGGTTTCAAAATGAACTTTTCTCCCGAATTTGCAACTGACGATTTCAATGATATTTACAATAACGAGCATCCGTAACTGAACACGAATTTGAAAAATTAGCTCTGAGAACCGTTTATTGACAAAAATACAGAAATTTGAACTGCGAGGTTTTTTGGTTAATTCTGCTGGACTATAGCCCATGGTTTCAAAATGGGTTTTTTTCCCGAGTTTGCAAATGACGACTTCTATGATATTTACAATAACGAGCATCCGTAACTGAACACAAATTTGAAAATTTAGATCTGAGAATCAATTACTAACAAAAATACAGAAATTTGAATTGCGAGGCTTTTTTGCTTAATTCTGCTGGACTATAGCCCATGGTTTCAAAATGGACTTTTCTCCCGAATTTGCAACTGATGACTTACAATAACGAGCATCCGTAACTGAACACGAATTTGAAAAATTAGCTCTGAGAACCGTTTATTGACAAAAATACAGAAATTTGAATTGCGAGGCTTTTTTGCTTAATTCTGCTGGACTATAGCCCATGGTTTCAAAATGGGTTTTTTTCCCGAGTTTGCAAATGACGACTTCTATGATATTTACAATAACGAGCATCCGTAACTGAACACAAATTTGAAAATTTAGCTCTGAGAATCAATTACTAACAAAAATACAGAAATTTGAATTGCGAGGCTTTTTTGCTTAATTCTGCTGGACTATAGCCCATGGTTTCAAAATGGACTTTTCTCCCGAATTTGCAACTGATGACTTACAATAACGAGCATCCGTAACTGAACACGAATTTGAAAAATTAGCACTGAGAACCGTTTATTGACAAAAATACAGAAATTTGAATTTCGAGGCTTTTTTGCTTAATTCTGCTGGACTATAGCCCATGGTTTCAAAATGGGTTTTTTTCCCGAGTTTGCAAATGACGACTTCTATGATATTTACAATAACGAGCATCCGTAACTGAACACAAATTTGAAAATTTAGCTCTGAGAATCAATTACTAACAAAAATACAGAAATTTGAATTGCGAGGCTTTTTTGCTTAATTCTGCTGGACTATAGCCCACGGTTTCAAAATGGACTTTTTTCCCGAATTTGCAAATGACGATTTCTGTGATATTTATAATAACGAGCATGCCTAACTGAACACAAATTTGAAAATTTAGCTCTGAGAACCGTTTATTGACAAAAATACAGAAATTTGAAATGCGAGGCTTTTTTGCTTAATTCTGCTGGACTATAGCCCATGGTTTGAAAATGGACTTTTCTCCCGAATTTGCAACTGACGATTTCAATGATATTTACAATAACGAGCATCCGTAACTGAACACAAATTTGAAAAATTAGCTCTGAGAACCGTTTATTGACAAAAATACAGAAATTTGAACTGCGAGGCTTTTTTGCTTAATTCTGCTGGACTATAGCCCATGGTTTCAAAATGGACTTTTTTCCCAAATTTGCAAATGACGATTTCTATGATATTTACAATAACGAGCATCCGTAACTGAACACAAATTTGAAAATTTAGGTCTGACAAAAATTCAGAAATTTGCTTTATTCTGCTGGACTATAGCCCATGGTTTCAAAATGGACTTTTCTCCCGAATTTGCAACTGACGATTTCAATGATATTTACAATAACGAGCATCCGTAACTGAACACAAATTTGAAAAATTAGCACTGAGAACCGTTTATTGACAAAAATACAGAAATTTGAATTTCGAGGCTTTTTTGCTTAATTCTGCTGGACTATAGCCCATGGTTTCAAAATGGGTTTTTTTCCCGAGTTTGCAAATGACGATTTCTGTGATATTTATAATAACGAGCATGCCTAACTGAACACAAATTTGAAAATTTAGCTCTGAGAACCGTTTATTGACAAAAATACAGAAATTTGAAATGCGAGGCTTTTTTGCTTAATTCTGCTGGACTATAGCCCACGGTTTCAAAATGGACTTTTTTCCCGAATTTGCAAATGACGATTTCTGTGATATTTATAATAACGAGCATGCCTAACTGAACACAAATTTGAAAATTTAGCTCTGAGAACCGTTTATTGACAAAAATACAGAAATTTGAAATGCGAGGCTTTTTTGCTTAATTCTGCTGGACTATAGCCCATGGTTTGAAAATGGACTTTTCTCCCGAATTTGCAACTGACGATTTCAATGATATTTACAATAACGAGCATCCGTAACTGAACACAAATTTGAAAAATTAGCTCTGAGAACCGTTTATTGACAAAAATACAGAAATTTGAACTGCGAGGCTTTTTTGCTTAATTCTGCTGGACTATAGCCCATGGTTTCAAAATGGACTTTTTTCCCAAATTTGCAAATGACGATTTCAATGATATTTACAATAACGAGCATCCGTAACTGAACACAAATTTGAAAATTTAGATCTGAGAATCAATTACTAACAAAAATACAGAAATTTGAATTGCGAGGCTTTTTTGCTTAATTCTGCTGGACTATAGCCATGGTTTCAAAATGGACTTTTCTCCCGAATTTGCAACTGATGACTTACAATAACGAGCATCCGTAACTGAACACGAATTTGAAAAATTAGCTCTGAGAACCGTTTATTGACAAAAATACAGAAATTTGAATTGCGAGGCTTTTTTGCTTAATTCTGCTGGACTATAGCCCATGGTTTCAAAATGGACTTTTCTCCCGAATTTGCAACTGATGACTTACAATAACGAGCATCCGTAACTGAACACGAATTTGAAAAATTAGCACTGAGAACCGTTTATTGACAAAAATACAGAAATTTGAATTTCGAGGCTTTTTTGCTTAATTCTGCTGGACTATAGCCCATGGTTTCAAAATGGGTTTTTTTCCGAGTTTGCAAATGACGACTTCTATGATATTTACAATAACGAGCATCCGTAACTGAACACAAATTTGAAAATTTAGATCTGAGAATCAATTACTAACAAAAATACAGAAATTTGAATTGCGAGGCTTTTTTGCTTAATTCTGCTGGACTATAGCCCACGGTTTCAAAATGGACTTTTTTCCCGAATTTGCAAATGACGATTTCTGTGATATTTATAATAACGAGCATGCCTAACTGAACACAAATTTGAAAATTTAGCTCTGAGAACCGTTTATTGACAAAAATACAGAAATTTGAAATGCGAGGCTTTTTTGCTTAATTCTGCTGGACTATAGCCCATGGTTTGAAAATGGACTTTTCTCCCGAATTTGCAACTGACGATTTCAATGATATTTACAATAACGAGCATCCGTAACTGAACACAAATTTGAAAAATTAGCTCTGAGAACCGTTTATTGACAAAAATACAGAAATTTGAACTGCGAGGCTTTTTTGCTTAATTCTGCTGGACTATAGCCCATGGTTTCAAAATGGACTTTTTTCCCAAATTTGCAAATGACGATTTCAATGATATTTACAATAACGAGCATCCGTAACTGAACACAAATTTGAAAATTTAGATCTGAGAATCAATTACTAACAAAAATACAGAAATTTGAATTGCGAGGCTTTTTTGCTTAATTCTGCTGGACTATAGCCCATGGTTTCAAAATGGACTTTTCTCCCGAATTTGCAACTGATGACTTACAATAACGAGCATCCGTAACTGAACACGAATTTGAAAAATTAGCTCTGAGAACCGTTTATTGACAAAAATACAGAAATTTGAATTGCGAGGCTTTTTTGCTTAATTCTGCTGGACTATAGCCCATGGTTTCAAAATGGACTTTTCTCCCGAATTTGCAACTGATGACTTACAATAACGAGCATCCGTAACTGAACACGAATTTGAAAAATTAGCACTGAGAACCGTTTATTGACAAAAATACAGAAATTTGAATTTCGAGGCTTTTTTGCTTAATTCTGCTGGACTATAGCCCATGGTTTCAAAATGGGTTTTTTTCCCGAGTTTGCAAATGACGATTTCAATGATATTTACAATAACGAGCATCCGTAACTGAACACAAATTTGAAAATTTAGATCTGAGAATCAATTACTAACAAAAATACAGAAATTTGAATTGCGAGGCTTTTTTGCTTAATTCTGCTGGACTATAGCCCATGGTTTCAAAATGGACTTTTCTCCCGAATTTGCAACTGATGACTTACAATAACGAGCATCCGTAACTGAACACGAATTTGAAAAATTAGCTCTGAGAACCGTTTATTGACAAAAATACAGAAATTTGAATTGCGAGGCTTTTTTGCTTAATTCTGCTGGACTATAGCCCATGGTTTCAAAATGGACTTTTCTCCCGAATTTGCAACTGATGACTTACAATAACGAGCATCCGTAACTGAACACGAATTTGAAAAATTAGCACTGAGAACCGTTTATTGACAAAAATACAGAAATTTGAATTTCGAGGCTTTTTTGCTTAATTCTGCTGGACTATAGCCCATGGTTTCAAAATGGGTTTTTTTCCCGAGTTTGCAAATGACGACTTCTATGATATTTACAATAACGAGCATCCGTAACTGAACACAAATTTGAAAATTTAGCTCTGAGAATCAATTACTAACAAAAATACAGAAATTTGAATTGCGAGGCTTTTTTGCTTAATTCTGCTGGACTATAGCCCACGGTTTCAAAATGGACTTTTTTCCCGAATTTGCAAATGACGATTTCTGTGATATTTATAATAACGAGCATGCCTAACTGAACACAAATTTGAAAATTTAGCTCTGAGAACCGTTTATTGACAAAAATACAGAAATTTGAAATGCGAGGCTTTTTTGCTTAATTCTGCTGGACTATAGCCCATGGTTTGAAAATGGACTTTTCTCCCGAATTTGCAACTGACGATTTCAATGATATTTACAATAACGAGCATCCGTAACTGAACACAAATTTGAAAAATTAGCTCTGAGAACCGTTTATTGACAAAAATACAGAAATTTGAACTGCGAGGCTTTTTTGCTTAATTCTGCTGGACTATAGCCCATGGTTTCAAAATGGACTTTTCTCCCGAATTTGCAACTGATGACTTACAATAACGAGCATCCGTAACTGAACACGAATTTGAAAAATTAGCTCTGAGAACCGTTTATTGACAAAAATACAGAAATTTGAATTGCGAGGCTTTTTTGCTTAATTCTGCTGGACTATAGCCCACGGTTTCAAAATGGACTTTTTTCCCGAATTTGCAAATGACGATTTCTGTGATATTTATAATAACGAGCATGCCTAACTGAACACAAATTTGAAAATTTAGCTCTGAGAACCGTTTATTGACAAAAATACAGAAATTTGAATTGCGAGGCTTTTTTGCTTAATTCTGCTGGACTATAGCCCATGGTTTCAAAATGGGTTTTTTTCCTGAGTTTGCAAATGACGACTTCTATGATATTTACAATAACGAGCATCCGTAACTGAACACAAATTTGAAAATTTAGCTCTGAGAATCAATTACTAACAAAAATACAGAAATTTGAACTGCGAGGCTTTTTTGCTTAATTCTGCTGGACTATAGCCCACGGTTTCAAAATGGACTTTTTTCCCGAATTTGCAAATGACGATTTCTGTGATATTTATAATAACGAGCATGCCTAACTGAACACAAATTTGAAAATTTAGCTCTGAGAACCGTTTATTGACAAAAATACAGAAATTTGAAGTGCGAGGCTTTTTTGCTTAATTCTGCTGGACTATAGCCCATGGTTTCAAAATGGACTTTTTTCCCGAATTTGCAAATGACGATTTCTGTGATATTTATAATAACGAGCATGCCTAACTGAACACAAATTTGAAAATTTAGCTCTGAGAACCGTTTATTGACAAAAATACAGAAATTTGAACTGCGAGGCTTTTTTGCTTAATTCTGCTGGACTATAGCCCATGGTTTCAAAATGGACTTTTTTCCCGAATTTGCATATGACGATTTCTATGATATTTACAATAACGATCATCCGTAACTGAACACAAATTTGAAAATTTAGCTCTGAAGATCGTTTAATGACAAAAATACAGAAATTTTAACTGCGAGGCTTTTTTGCTTAATTCTGCTGGACTACAGCCCATGGTTTCAAAATGGATTTTTTTCCCGAATTTGCAAATGACGATTTCTATGATATTCATAATAACGAGCAACACTAACTGAACACAAATTTGAAAATTTAGCTCTGAGTACCGTTTATTGACAAAAATACAGAAATTTGAAATGCGAGGCTTTTTTGCTTAATTCTGCTGGACTATAGCCCATGGTTTCAAAATGGACTTTTTTCCCGAATTTGCAAATGACGATTTCTGTGATATTTATAATAACGAGCATGCATAACTGAACATAAATTTGAAAATTTAGCTCTGAGAACCGTTTGTTGACAAAAATACAGAAATTTGAAATGCGAGGTTTTTTTGCTTAATTCTGCTGGACTATAGCCCATGGTTTCAAAATGGACTTTTTTCCCGAATTTGCAAATGACGATTTCTGTGATATTTATAATAACGAGCATGCCTAACTGAACACAAATTTGAAAATTTAGCTCTGAGAACCGTTTATTGACAAAAATACAGAAATTTGAAATGCGAGGTTTTTTTGCTTAATTCTCCTGGACTATAGCCCATGGTTTCAAAATGGACTTTTTTCCCGAATTTGCAAATGACGATTTCTGTGATATTTACAATAACGAGCATCCGTAACTGAACACAAATTTGAAAATTTAGCTCTGAAGATCGTTTAATGACAAAAATACAGAAATTTGAACTGCGAGGCTTTTTTGCTTAATTCTGCTGGACTATAGCCCATGGTTTCAAAATGGACTTTTTTCCCGAATTTGCATATGACGATTTCTATGATATTTACAATAACGATCATCCGTAACTGAACACAAATTTGAAAATTTAGCTCTGAAGATCGTTTAATGACAAAAATACAGAAATTTTAACTGCGAGGCTTTTTTGCTTAATTCTGCTGGACTACAGCCCATGGTTTCAAAATGGATTTTTTTCCCGAATTTGCAAATGACGATTTCTATGATATTCATAATAACGAGCAACACTAACTGAACACAAATTTGAAAATTTAGCTCTGAGTACCGTTTATTGACAAAAATACAGAAATTTGAAATGCGAGGCTTTTTTGCTTAATTCTGCTGGACTATAGCCCATGGTTTCAAAATGGACTTTTTTCCCGAATTTGCAAATGACGATTTCTGTGATATTTATAATAACGAGCATGCATAACTGAACATAAATTTGAAAATTTAGCTCTGAGAACCGTTTGTTGACAAAAATACAGAAATTTGAAATGCGAGGTTTTTTTGCTTAATTCTGCTGGACTATAGCCCATGGTTTCAAAATGGACTTTTTTCCCGAATTTGCAAATGACGATTTCTGTGATATTTATAATAACGAGCATGCCTAACTGAACACAAATTTGAAAATTTAGCTCTGAGAACCGTTTATTGACAAAAATACAGAAATTTGAAATGCGAGGTTTTTTTGCTTAATTCTCCTGGACTATAGCCCATGGTTTCAAAATGGACTTTTTTCCCGAATTTGCAAATGACGATTTCTGTGATATTTACAATAACGAGCATCCGTAACTGAACACAAATTTGAAAATTTAGCTCTGAAGATCGTTTAATGACAAAAATACAGAAATTTTAACTGCGAGGCTTTTTTGCTTAATTCTGCTGGACTACAGCCCATGGTTTCAAAATGGATTTTTTTCCCGAATTTGCAAATGACGATTTCTATGATATTCATAATAACGAGCAACACTAACTGAACACAAATTTGAAAATTTAGCTCTGAGTACCGTTTATTGACAAAAATACAGAAATTTGAAATGCGAGGCTTTTTTGCTTAATTCTGCTGGACTATAGCCCATGGTTTCAAAATGGACTTTTTTCCCGAATTTGCAAATGACGATTTCTGTGATATTTATAATAACGAGCATGCATAACTGAACATAAATTTGAAAATTTAGCTCTGAGAACCGTTTGTTGACAAAAATACAGAAATTTGAAATGCGAGGTTTTTTTGCTTAATTCTGCTGGACTATAGCCCATGGTTTCAAAATGGACTTTTTTCCCGAATTTGCAAATGACGATTTCTGTGATATTTACAATAACGAGCATCCGTAACTGAACACAAATTTGAAAATTTAGCTCTGAGAACCGTTTATTGACAAAAATACAGAAATTTGAAATGCGAGGTTTTTTTGCTTAATTCTGCTGGACTATAGCCCATGGTTTCAAAATGGGTTTTTTTCCCGAGTTTGCAAATGACGACTTCTATGATATTTACAATAACGAGCATCCGTAACTGAACACGAATTTGAAAAATTAGCACTGAGAACCGTTTATTGACAAAAATACAGAAATTTGAATTTCGAGGCTTTTTTGCTTAATTCTGCTGGACTATAGCCCATGGTTTCAAAATGGGTTTTTTTCCCGAGTTTGCAAATGACGACTTCTATGATATTTACAATAACGAGCATCCGTAACTGAACACAAATTTGAAAATTTAGATCTGAGAATCAATTACTAACAAAAATACAGAAATTTGAATTGCGAGGCTTTTTTGCTTAATTCTGCTGGACTATAGCCCATGGTTTCAAAATGGACTTTTCTCCCGAATTTGCAACTGATGACTTACAATAACGAGCATCCGTAACTGAACACGAATTTGAAAAATTAGCTCTGAGAACCGTTTATTGACAAAAATACAGAAATTTGAATTGCGAGGCTTTTTTGCTTAATTCTGCTGGACTATATATAGCCCATGGTTTCAAAATGGGTTTTTTCCCCGAGTTTGCAAATGACGACTTCTATGATATTTACAATAACGAGCATCCGTAACTGAACACAAATTTGAAAATTTAGCTCTGAGAATCAATTACTAACAAAAATACAGAAATTTGAATTGCGAGGCTTTTTTGCTTAATTCTGCTGGACTATAGCCCATGGTTTCAAAATGGACTTTTCTCCCGAATTTGCAACTGATGACTTACAATAACGAGCATCCGTAACTGAACACGAATTTGAAAAATTAGCTCTGAGAACCGTTTATTGACAAAAATACAGAAATTTGAATTGCGAGGCTTTTTTGCTTAATTCTGCTGGACTATAGCCCATGGTTTCAAAATGGGTTTTTTTCCTGAGTTTGCAAATGACGACTTCTATGATATTTACAATAACGAGCATCCGTAACTGAACACAAATTTGAAAATTTAGCTCTGAGAATCAATTACTAACAAAAATACAGAAATTTGAATTGCGAGGCTTTTTTGCTTAATTCTGCTGGACTATAGCCCACGGTTTCAAAATGGACTTTTTTCCCGAATTTGCAAATGACGATTTCTGTGATATTTATAATAACGAGCATGCCTAACTGAACACAAATTTGAAAATTTAGCTCTGAGAACCGTTTATTGACAAAAATACAGAAATTTGAAATGCGAGGCTTTTTTGCTTAATTCTGCTGGACTATAGCCCATGGTTTGAAAATGGACTTTTCTCCCGAATTTGCAACTGACGATTTCAATGATATTTACAATAACGAGCATCCGTAACTGAACACAAATTTGAAAAATTAGCTCTGAGAACCGTTTATTGACAAAAATACAGAAATTTGAACTGCGAGGCTTTTTTGCTTAATTCTGCTGGACTATAGCCCATGGTTTCAAAATGGACTTTTTTCCCAAATTTGCAAATGACGATTTCTATGATATTTACAATAACGAGCATCCGTAACTGAACACAAATTTGAAAATTTAGGTCTGACAAAAATTCAGAAATTTGCTTTATTCTGCTGGACTATAGCCCATGGTTTCAAAATGAACTTTTCTCCCGAACTTGCAACTGACGATTTCAATGATATTTACAATAACGAGCATCCGTAACTGAACACGAATTTGAAAAATTAGCTCTGAGAACCGTTTATTGACAAAAATACAGAAATTTGAACTGCGAGGCTTTTTTGCTTAATTCTGCTGGACTATAGCCCATGGTTTCAAAATGGGTTTTTTTCCCGAGTTTGCAAATGACGACTTCTATGATATTTACAATAACGAGCATCCGTAACTGAACACAAATTTGAAAATTTAGATCTGAGAATCAATTACTAACAAAAATACAGAAATTTGAATTGCGAGGCTTTTTTGCTTAATTCTGCTGGACTATAGCCCATGGTTTCAAAATGGACTTTTCTCCCGAATTTGCAACTGATGACTTACAATAACGAGCATCCGTAACTGAACACGAATTTGAAAAATTAGCTCTGAGAACCGTTTATTGACAAAAATACAGAAATTTGAATTGCGAGGCTTTTTTGCTTAATTCTGCTGGACTATAGCCCATGGTTTCAAAATGGGTTTTTTTCCCGAGTTTGCAAATGACGACTTCTATGATATTTACAATAACGAGCATCCGTAACTGAACACAAATTTGAAAATTTAGCTCTGAGAGTCAATTACTAACAAAAATACAGAAATTTGAATTGCGAGGCTTTTTTGCTTAATTCTGCTGGACTATAGCCCACGGTTTCAAAATGGACTTTTCTCCCGAATTTGCAACTGACGATTTCAATGATATTTACAATAACGAGCATCCGTAACTGAACACAAATTTGAAAAATTAGCTCTGAGAACCGTTTATTGACAAAAATACAGAAATTTGAACTGCGAGGCTTTTTTGCTTAATTCTGCTGGACTATAGCCTATGGTTGCAAAATGGACTTTTCTCCCAAATTTGCAACTGACGATTTCAATGATATTTACAATAACGAGCATCCGTAACTGAACACAAATTTGAAAATTTAGCTCTGAGAATCAATTACTAACAAAAATACAGAAATTTGAATTGCGAGGCTTTTTTGCTTAATTCTGCTGGACTATAGCCCATGGTTTGAAAATGGACTTTTCTCCCGAATTTGCAACTGACGATTTCAATGATATTTACAATATCGAGCATCCGTAACTGAACACAAATTTGAAAATTTAGCTCTGAGAATCAATTACTAACAAAAATACAGAAATTTGAATTGCGAGGCTTTTTTGCTTAATTCTGCTGGACTATAGCCCATGGTTTCAAAATGGACTTTTTTCCCAAATTTGCAAATGACGATTTCTATGATATTTACAATAACGAGCATCCGTAACTGAACACAAATTTGAAAATTTAGGTCTGACAAAAATTCAGAAATTTGAACTGCGAGGCTTTTTTGCTTAATTCTGCTGGACTATAGCCCATGGTTTCAAAATGGACTTTTTTCCCGAATTTGCAAATGACGATTTCTGTGATATTTATAATAACGAGCATGCCTAACTAAACACAAATTTGAAAATTTAGCTCTGAGAACCGTTTATTGACAAAAATACAGAAACTTGATTTGCGAGGCTTTTTTGCTTAATTCTGCTGGACTATAGCCCATGGTTTCAAAATGGACTTTTTTCCCGAATTTGCAAATGACGACTTCTATGATATTCATAATAACGAGCAACCCTAACTGAACACAAATTTGAAAATTTAGCTCTGAGAACCGTTTATAGACAAAAATACAGAAATTTAAAATCCCACGCTTTTTTGCTTAATTCTGCTGGACTATAGCCCATGGTTTCAAAATGGACTTTTTTCCCGAATTTGCAAATGGCGATTTCTGTGATATTTATAATAACGAGCATGCCTAACTGAACACAAATTTGAAAATTTAGCTCTGAGAACCGTTTATAGACAAAAATACAGAAATTTAAAATTCCACGCTTTTTTGCTTAATTCTGCTGGACTATAGCCCATGGTTTCAAAATGGACTTTTCTCCCGAATTTGCAACTGACGATTTCAATGATATTTACAATAACGAGCATCCGTAACTGAACACAAATTTGAAAATTTAGCTCTGAGAATCAATTACTAACAAAAATACAGAAATTTGAATTGCGAGGCTTTTTTGCTTAATTCTGCTGGACTATAGCCCATGGTTTCAAAATGGGTTTTTTTCCCGAGTTTGCAAATGACGACTTCTATGATATTTACAATAACGAGCATCCGTAACTGAACACAAATTTGAAAATTTAGCTCTGAGAATCAATTACTAACAAAAATACAGAAATTTGAATTGCGAGGCTTTTTTGCTTAATTCTGCTGGACTATAGCCCATGGTTTCAAAATGGACTTTTCTCCCGAATTTGCAACTGATGACTTACAATAACGAGCATCCGTAACTGAACACGAATTTGAAAAATTAGCTCTGAGAACCGTTTATTGACAAAAATACAGAAATTTGAATTGCGAGGCTTTTTTGCTTAATTCTGCTGGACTATAGCCCATGGTTTCAAAATGGGTTTTTTTCCCGAGTTTGCAAATGACGACTTCTATGATATTTACAATAACGAGCATCCGTAACTGAACACAAATTTGAAAATTTAGCTCTGAGAATCAATTACTAACAAAAATACAGAAATTTGAATTGCGAGGCTTTTTTGCTTAATTCTGCTGGACTATAGCCCATGGTTTCAAAATGGACTTTTCTCCCGAATTTGCAACTGATGACTTACAATAATGAGCATCCGTAACTGAACACGAATTTGAAAAATTAGCTCTGAGAACCGTTTATTGACAAAAATACAGAAATTTGAATTGCGAGGCTTTTTTGCTTAATTCTGCTGGACTATAGCCCATGGTTTCAAAATGGACTTTTTTCCCGAATTTGCAAATGACGACTTCTATGATATTCATAATAACGAGCAACCCTAACTGAACACAAATTTGAAAATTTAGCTCTGAGAACCGTTTATAGACAAAAATACAGAAATTTAAAATCCCACGCTTTTTTGCTTAATTCTGCTGGACTAAAGCCCATGGTTTCAAAATGGACTTTTTTCCCGAATTTGCAAATGGCGATTTCTGTGATATTTATAATAACGAGCATGCCTAACTGAACACAAATTTGAAAATTTAGCTCTGAGAACCGTTTATAGACAAAAATACAGAAATTTAAAATTCCACGCTTTTTTGCTTAATTCTGCTGGACTATAAACCCATGGTTTCAAAATGGACTTTTCTCCCGAATTTGCAACTGACGATTTCAATGATATTTACAATAACGAGCATCCGTAACTGAACACAAATTTGAAAATGTAGCTCTGAGAATCAATTACTGACAAAAATACAGAAACTTGAATTGCGAGGCTTTTTTGCTTAATTCTGCTGGACTATAGCCCACGGTTTCAAAATGGACTTTTTTCCCGAATTTGCAAATGACGATTTCTGTGATATTTATAATAACGAGCATGCCTAACTAAACACAAATTTGAAAATTTAGCTCTGAGAACCGTTTATTGACAAAAATACAGAAATTTGAAATGCGAGGCTTTTTTGCTTAATTCTGCTGGACTATAGCCCATGGTTTGAAAATGGACCTTTCTCCCGAATTTGCAACTGACGATTTCAATGATATTTACAATAACGAGCATCCGTAACTGAACACAAATTTGAAAATTTAGGTCTGACAAAAATTCAGAAATTTGAACTGCGAGGCTTTTTTGCTTAATTCTGCTGGACTATAGCCCATGGTTTGAAAATGGACTATTCTCCCGAATTTGCAACTGACGATTTCAATGATATTTACAATAACGAGCATCCGTAACTGAACACAAATTTGAAAATTTAGCTCTGAGAATCAATTACTGACAAAAATACAGAAACTTGAATTGCGAGGCTTTTTTGCTTAATTCTGCTGGACTATAGCCCATGGTTTCAAAATGGACTTTTTTCCCAAATTTGCATATGACGATTTCTATGATATTTACAAAAACGATCATCCGTAACTGAACACAAATTTGAAAATTTAGCTCTGAGAACCGTTTATTGACAAAAATACAGAAATTTGAAATGCGAGGCTTTTTTGCTTAATTCTGCTGGACTATAGCCCATGGTTTCAAAATGGACTTTTTTCCCGAATTTGCAAATGACGATTTCTGTGATATTTATAATAACGAGCATGCCTAACTAAACACAAATTTGAAAATTTAGCTCTGAGAATCAATTACTGACAAAAATACAGAAACTTGAATTGCGAGGCTTTTTTGCTTAATTCTGCTGGACTATAGCCCATGGTTTGAAAATGGACTATTCTCCCGAATTTGCAACTGACGATTTCAATGATATTTACAATAACGAGCATCCGTAACTGAACACAAATTTGAAAATTTAGCTCTGAGAATCAATTACTGACAAAAATACAGAAACTTGAATTGCGAGGCTTTTTTGCTTAATTCTGCTGGACTATAGCCCATGGTTTCAAAATGGACTTTTTTCCCAAATTTGCATATGACGATTTCTATGATATTTACAAAAACGATCATCCGTAACTGAACACAAATTTGAAAATTTAGCTCTGAGAACCGTTTATTGACAAAAATACAGAAATTTGAAATGCGAGGCTTTTTTGCTTAATTCTGCTGGACTATAGCCCATGGTTTGAAAATGGACCTTTCTCCCGAATTTGCAACTGACGATTTCAATGATATTTACAATAACGAGCATCCGTAACTGAACACAAATTTGAAAATTTAGGTCTGACAAAAATTCAGAAATTTGAACTGCGAGGCTTTTTTGCTTAATTCTGCTGGACTATAGCCCATGGTTTGAAAATGGACTATTCTCCCGAATTTGCAACTGACGATTTCAATGATATTTACAATAACGAGCATCCGTAACTGAACACAAATTTGAAAATTTAGCTCTGAGAATCAATTACTGACAAAAATACAGAAACTTGAATTGCGAGGCTTTTTTGCTTAATTCTGCTGGACTATAGCCCATGGTTTCAAAATGGACTTTTTTCCCAAATTTGCATATGACGATTTCTATGATATTTACAATAACAATCATCCGTAACTGAACACAAATTTGAAAATTTAGCTCTGAGAACCGTTTATTGACAAAAATACAGAAATTTGAAATGCGAGGCTTTTTTGCTTAATTCTGCTGGACTATAGCCCATGGTTTGAAAATGGACCTTTCTCCCGAATTTGCAACTGACGATTTCAATGATATTTACAATAACGAGCATCCGTAACTGAACACAAATTTGAAAATTTAGGTCTGACAAAAATTCAGAAATTTGAACTGCGAGGCTTTTTTGCTTAATTCTGCTGGACTATAGCCCATGGTTTGAAAATGGACTATTCTCCCGAATTTGCAACTGACGATTTCAATGATATTTACAATAACGAGCATCCGTAACTGAACACAAATTTGAAAATTTAGCTCTGAGAATCAATTACTGACAAAAATACAGAAACTTGAATTGCGAGGCTTTTTTGCTTAATTCTGCTGGACTATAGCCCATGGTTTCAAAATGGACTTTTTTCCCGAATTTGCAAATGACGATTTCTGTGATATTTATAATAACGAGCATGCCTAACTGAACACAAATTTGAAAATTTAGCTCTGAGAACCGTTTATTGACAAAAATACAGAAATTTGAAATGCGAGGCTTTTTTGCTTAATTCTGCTGGACTATAGCCCATGGTTTGAAAATGGACTTTTCTCCCGAATTTGCAACTGACGTTTTCAATGATATTTACAATAACGAGCATCCGTAACTGAACACAAATTTGAAAAATTAGCTCTGAGAACCGTTTATTGACAAAAATACAGAAATTTGAACTGCGAGGCTTTTTTGCTTAATTCTGCTGGACTATAGCCCATGGTTTCAAAATGGACTTTTTTCCCAAATTTGCAAATGACGATTTCTATGATATTTACAATAACGAGCATCCGTAACTGAACACACATTTGAAAATTTAGGTCTGACAAAAATTCAGAAATTTGAACTGCGAGGCTTTTTTGCTTAATTCTGCTGGACTATAGCCCATGGTTTCAAAATGGACTTTTTTCCCGAATTTGCAAATGACGACTTCTATGATATTCATAATAACGAGCAACCCTAACTGAACACAAATTTGAAAATTTAGCTCTGAGAACCGTTTATAGACAAAAATACAGAAATTTAAAATCCCACGCTTTTTTGCTTAATTCTGCTGGACTATAGCCCATGGTTTCAAAATGGACTTTTTTCCCGAATTTGCAAATGACGATTTCTGTGATATTTATAATAACGAGCATGCCTAACTGAACACAAATTTGAAAATTTAGCTCTGAGAACCGTTTATTGACAAAAATACAGAAACTTGAATTGCGAGGCTTTTTTGCTTAATTCTGCTGGACTATAGCCCATGGTTTCAAAATGGACTTTTTTCCCAAATTTGCAAATGACGATTTCTATGATATTTACAATAACGAGCATCCGTAACTGAACACAAATTTGAAAATTTAGGTCTGACAAAAATTCAGAAATTTGAACTGCGAGGCTTTTTTGCTTAATTCTGCTGGACTATAGCCCATGGTTTCAAAATGGACTTTTTTCCCGAATTTGCAAATGACGACTTCTATGATATTCATAATAACGAGCAACCCTAACTGAACACAAATTTGAAAATTTAGCTCTGAGAACCGTTTATAGACAAAAATACAGAAATTTAAAATCCCACGCTTTTTTGCTTAATTCTGCTGGACTATAGCCCATGGTTTCAAAATGGACTTTTTTCCCGAATTTGCAAATGACGATTTCTATGATATTTACAATTACGAGCATCCGTAACTGAACACAAATTTGAAAATTTAGGTCTGACAAAAATTCAGAAATTTGAACTGCGAGGCTTTTTTGCTTAATTCTGCTGGACTATAGCCCATGGTTTCAAAATGGACTTTTTTCCCGAATTTGCAAATGACGACTTCTATGATATTCATAATAACGAGCAACCCTAACTGAACACAAATTTGAAAATTAAGCTCTGAGAACCGTTTATAGACAAAAATACAGAAATTTAAAGTCCCACGCTTTTTTGCTTAATTCTGCTGGACTATAGCCCATGGTTTCAAAATGGACTTTTTTCCCAAATTTGCAAATGACGATTTCTATGATATTTACAATAACGAGCATCCGTAACTGAACACAAATTTGAAAATTTAGGTCTGACAAAAATTCAGAAATTTGAACTGCGAGGCTTTTTTGCTTAATTCTGCTGGACTATAGCCCATGGTTTCAAAATGGACTTTTTTCCCGAATTTGCAAATGACGATTTCTGTGATATTTATAATAACGAGCATGCCTAACTGAACACAAATTTGAAAATTTAGCTCTGAGAACCGTTTATTGACAAAAATACAGAAACTTGAATTGCGAGGCTTTTTTGCTTAATTCTGCTGGACTATAGCCCATGGTTTCAAAATGGACTTTTTTCCCAAATTTGCAAATGACGATTTCTATGATATTTACAATAACGAGCATCCGTAACTGAACACAAATTTGAAAATTTAGGTCTGACAAAAATTCAGAAATTTGAACTGCGAGGCTTTTTTGCTTAATTCTGCTGGACTATAGCCCATGGTTTCAAAATGGACTTTTTTCCCGAATTTGCAAATGACGACTTCTATGATATTCATAATAACGAGCAACCCTAACTGAACACAAATTTGAAAATTTAGCTCTGAGAACCGTTTATAGACAAAAATACAGAAATTTAAAATCCCACGCTTTTTTGCTTAATTCTGCTGGACTATAGCCCATGGTTTCAAAATGGACTTTTTTCCCGAATTTGCAAATGGCGATTTCTGTGATATTTATAATAACGAGCATGCCTAACTGAACACAAATTTGAAATTTTAGCTCTGAGAACCGTTTATAGACAAAAATACAGAAATTTAAAATCCCACGCTTTTTTGCTTAATTCTGCTGGACTATAGCCCATGGTTTCAAAATAGACTTTTCTCCCGAATTTGCAACTGACGATTTCAATGATATTTACAATAACGAGCATCCGTAACTGAACACAAATTTGAAAATTTAGCTCTGAGAATCAATTACTAACAAAAATACAGAAATTTGAATTGCGAGGCTTTTTTGCTTAATTCTGCTGGACTATAAACCATGGTTTCAAAATGGACTTTTTTCCCGAATTTACAAATGACGATTTCTGTGATATCTATAATAACGAGCATGCCTAACTGAACACAAATTTGAAAATTTAGCTCTGAGAACCGTTTATTGACAAAAATACAGAAATTTGAAATGCGAGGCTTTTTTGCTTAATTCTGCTGGACTATAGCCCATGGTTTGAAAATGGACTTTTCTCCCGCATTTGCAACTGACGATTTCAATGATATTTACAATAACGAGCATCCGTAACTGAACACAAATTTGAAAATTTAGGTCTGACAAAAATTCAGAAATTTGAACTGCGAGGCTTTTTTGCTTAATTCTGCTGGACTATAGCCCATGGTTTGAAAATGGACTTTTCTCCCGAATTTGCAACTGACGATTTCAATGATATTTACAATAACGAGCATCCGTAACTGAACACAAATTTGAAAATTTAGCTCTGAGAATCAATTACTGACAAAAATACAGAAACTTGAATTGCGAGGCTTTTTTGCTTAATTCTGCTGGACTATAGCCCATGGTTTCAAAATGGACTTTTTTCCCAAATTTGCAAATGACGATTTCTATGATATTTACAATAACGAGCATCCGTAACTGAACACAAATTTGAAAATTTAGCTCTGAGAACCGTTTATTGACAAAAATACAGAAATTTGAAATGCGAGGCTTTTTTGCTTAATTCTGCTGGACTATAGCCCATGGTTTGAAAATGGACTTTTCTCCCGAATTTGCAACTGACGATTTCAATTATATTTACAATAACGAGCATCCGTAACTGAACACAAATTTGAAAAATTAGCTCTGAGAACCGTTTATTGACAAAAATACAGAAATTTGAACTGCGAAGCTTTTTTGCTTAATTCTGCTGGACTATAGCCCATGGTTTCAAAATGGACTTTTTTCCCAAATTTGCAAATGACGATTTCTATGATATTTACAATAACGAGCATCCGTAACTGAACACAAATTTGAAAATTTAGCTCTGAGAATCAATTACTAACAAAAATACAGAAATTTCAATTGCGAGGCTTTTTTGCTTAATTTTGCTGGACTATAGCCCATGGTTTCAAAATGGACTTTTTTCCCAAATTTGCATATGACGATTTCTATGATATTTACAATAACGAGCATCCGTAACTGAACACAAATTTGAAAATTTAGGTCTGACAAAAATTCAGAAATTTGAACTGCGAGGCTTTTTTGCTTAATTCTGCTGGACTATAGCCCATGGTTTCAAAATGGACTTTTTTCCCGAATTTGCAAATGACGACTTCTATGATATTCATAATAACGAGCAACCCTAACTGAACACAAATTTGAAAATTTAGCTCTGAGAACCGTTTATAGACAAAAATACAGAAATTTAAAATCCCACGCTTTTTTGCTTAATTCTGCTGGACTATAGCCCATGGTTTCAAAATGGACTTTTTTCCCGAATTTGCAAATGACGATTTCTGTGATATTTATAATAACGAGCATGCCTAACTGAACACAAATTTGAAAATTTAGCTCTGAGAACCGTTTATTGACAAAAATACAGAAACTTGAATTGCGAGGCTTTTTTGCTTAATTCTGCTGGACTATAGCCCATGGTTTCAAAATGGACTTTTTTCCCGAATTTGCAAATGACGACTTCTATGATATTCATTATAACGAGCAACCCTAACTGAACACAAATTTGAAAATTTAGCTCTGAGAACCGTTTATAGAC
The DNA here is from genome assembly GCA_963555765.1 of Orthonevra nobilis. Lineage (NCBI taxonomy): Eukaryota > Metazoa > Arthropoda > Insecta > Diptera > Syrphidae > Orthonevra > Orthonevra nobilis. The sequence continues at coordinate 74,141,407 of OY743224.1, read as the reverse complement.
AAAAATACAGAAATTTAAAATCCCACGCTTTTTTGCTTAATTCTGCTGGACTATAGCCCATGGTTTCAAAATGGACTTTTTTCCCGAATTTGCAAATGACGATTTCTGTGATATTTATAATAACGAGCATGCCTAACTGAACACAAATTTGAAAATTTAGCTCTGAGAACCGTTTATTGACAAAAATACAGAAACTTGAATTGCGAGGCTTTTTTGCTTAATTCTGCTGGACTATAGCCCATGGTTTCAAAATGGACTTTTTTCCCAAATTTGCAAATGACGATTTCTATGATATTTACAATAACGAGCATCCGTAACTGAACACAAATTTGAAAATTTAGGTCTTACAAAAATTCAGAAATTTGAACTGCGAGGCTTTTTTGCTTAATTCTGCTGGACTATAGCCCATGGTTTCAAAATGGACTTTTCTCCCGAATTTGCAACTGACGATTTCAATGATATTTACAATAACGAGCATCCGTAACTGAACACAAATTTGAAAATTTAGCTCTGAGAATCAATTGCTAACAAAAATACAGAAATTTGAATTGCGAGGCTTTTTTGCTTAATTCTGCTGGACTATAGCCCATGGTTTGAAAATGGACTTTTCTCCCGAATTTGCAACTGACGATTTCAATGATATTTACAATAACGAGCATCCGTAACTGAACACAAATTTGAAAATTTAGCTCTGAGAATCAATTACTGACAAAAATACAGAAACTTGAATTGCGAGGCTTTTTTGCTTAATTCTGCTGGACTATAGCCCATGGTTTCAAAATGGACTTTTCTCCCGAATTTGCAGCTGACGACTTACAATAACGAGCAACCCTAACTGAACACAAATTTGAAAATTTAGCTCTGAGAACCGTTTATAGACAAAAATACAGAAATTTAAAATCCCAGGCTTTTGCTTAATTCTGCTGGACTATAGCCCATGGTTTCAAAATGGACTTTTTTCCCGAATTTGCAAATGACGATTTCTGTGATATTTATAATAACGAGCATGCCTAACTGAGCACAAATTTGAAAATTTAGCTCTGAGAACCGTGTATTGACAAAAATACAGAAACTTGAATTGCGAGGTTTTTTTGCTTAATTCTGCTGGACTATAGCCCATGGTTTCAAAATGGACTTTTCTCCCGAATTTGCAACTGACGATTTCAATGATATTTACAATAACGAGCATCCGTAACTGAACACAAATTTGAAAATTTAGGTCTGACAAAAATTCAGAAATTTGAACTGCGAGGCTTTTTTGCTTAATTCTGCTGGACTATAGCCCATGGTTTCAAAATGGACTTTTCTCCCGAATTTGCAACTGACGACTTACAATAACGAGCAACCCTAACTGAACACAAATTTGAAAATTTAGCTCTGAGAACCGTTTATTGACAAAAATACAGAAATTTGAATTGCGAGGCTTTTTTGCTTAATTCTGCTGGACTATAGCCCATGGTTTCAAAATGGACTTTTTTCCCGAATTTGCAAATGACGATTTCTGTGATATTTATAATAACGAGCATGCCTAACTGAACACAAATTTGAAAATTTAGCTGTGAGAACCGTTTATTGACAAAAATACAGAAATTTGAACTGCGAGGCTTTTTTGCTTAATTCTGCTGGACTATAGCCCATGGTTTCAAAAAGGACTTTTTTCCCGAATTTGCAAATGACGATTTCTGTGATATTTATAATAACGAGCATGCCTAACTGAACACAAATTTGAAAATTTAGCTCTGAGAACCGTTTATTGACAAAAATACAGAAATTTGAAATGCTAGGTTTTTTTGCTTAATTCTGCTGGACTATAGCCCATGGTTTCAAAATGGACTTTTTTCCCAAATTTGCATATGACGATTTCTATGATATTTACAATAACGATCATCCGTAACTGAACACAAATTTGAAAATTTAGCTCTGAGAACCGTTTATTGACAAAAATACAGAAATTTGAAATGCGAGGCTTTTTTGCTTAATTCTGCTGGACTATAGCCCATGGTTTCAAAATGGACTTTTTTCCCGAATTTGCAAATGACGATTTCTGTGATATTCATAATAACGAGCATGCCTAACTGAACACAAATTTGAAAATTTAGCTCTGAGAACCGTTTATTGACAAAAATACAGAAATTTGAAATGCGAGGCTTTTTTGCTTAATTCTGCTGGACTATAGCCCATGGTTTGAAAATGGACTTTTCTCCCGAATTTGCAACTGACGATTTCAATTATATTTACAATAACGAGCATCCGTAACTGAACACAAATTTGAAAAATTAGCTCTGAGAACCGTTTATTGACAAAAATACAGAAATTTGAACTGCGAAGCTTTTTTGCTTAATTCTGCTGGACTATAGCCCATGGTTTCAAAATGGACTTTTTTCCCAAATTTGCAAATGACGATTTCTATGATATTTACAATAACGAGCATCCGTAACTGAACACAAATTTGAAAATTTAGGTCTGACAAAAATTCAGAAATTTGAACTGCGAGGCTTTTTTGCTTAATTCTGCTGGACTATAGCCCATGGTTTCAAAATGGACTTTTTTCCCGAATTTGCAAATGACGATTTCTATGATATTTACAATAACGATCATCCGTAACTGAACACAAATTTGAAAATTTAGCTCTGAGAACCGTTTATTGACAAAAATACAGAAACTTGAATTGCGAGGCTTTTTTGCTTAATTCTGCTGGACTATAGCCCATGGTTTCAAAATGGACTTTTTTCCCGAATTTGCAAATGACGACTTCTATGATATTCATAATAACGAGCAACCCTAACTGAACACAAATTTGAAAATTTAACTCTGAGAACCGTTTATAGACAAAAATACAGAAATTTAAAATCCCACGCTTTTTTGCTTAATTCTGCTGGACTATAGCCCATGGTTTCAAAATGGACTTTTTTCCCGAATTTGCAAATGACGATTTCTGTGATATTTATAATAACGAGCATGCCTAACTGAACACAAATTTGAAAATTTAGCTCTGAGAACCGTTTATTGACAAAAATACAGAAACTTGAATTGCGAGGCTTTTTTGCTTAATTCTGCTGGACTATAGCCCATGGTTTCAAAATGGACTTTTTTCCCAAATTTGCAAATGACGATTTCTATGATATTTACAATAACGAGCATCCGTAACTGAACACAAATTTGAAAATTTAGGTCTGACAAAAATTCAGAAATTTGAACTGCGAGGCTTTTTTGCTTAATTCTGCTGGACTATTGTTTCAAAATGGACTTTTTTCCCGAATTTGCAAATGACGACTTCTATGATATTCATAATAACGAGCAACCCTAACTGAACACAAATTTGAAAATTTAGCTCTGAGAACCGTTTATAGACAAAAATACAGAAATTTAAAATCCCACGCTTTTTTGCTTAATTCTGCTGGACTATAGCCCATGGTTTCAAAATGGACTTTTTTCCCGAATTTGCAAATGGCGATTTCTGTGATATTTATAATAACGAGCATGCCTAACTGAACACAAATTTGAAAATTTAGCTCTGAGAACCGTTTATAGACAAAAATACAGAAATTTAAAATCCCACGCTTTTTTGCTTAATTCTGCTGGACTATAGCCCATGGTTTCAAAATAGACTTTTCTCCCGAATTTGCAACTGACGATTTCAATGATATTTACAATAACGAGCATCCGTAACTGAACACAAATTTGAAAATTTAGCTCTGAGAATCAATTACTAACAAAAATACAGAAATTTGAATTGCGAGGCTTTTTTGCTTAATTCTGCTGGACTATAGCCCATGGTTTGAAAATGGACTTTTCTCCCGAATTTGCAACTGACGATTTCAATGATATTTACAATAACGAGCATCCGTAACTGAACACAAATTTGAAAATTTAGCTCTGAGAATCAATTACTAACAAAAATACAGAAATTTGAATTGCGAGGCTTTTTTGCTTAATTCTGCTGGACTATAGCCATGGTTTCAAAATGGACTTTTTTCCCAAATTTGCATATGACGATTTCTATGATATTTACAATAACGAGCATCCGTAACTGAACACAAATTTGAAAATTTAGCTCTGAGAACCGTTTATTGACAAAAATACAGAAACTTGAATTGCGAGGCTTTTTTGCTTAATTCTGCTGGACTATAGCCCATGGTTTCAAAATGGACTTTTTTCCCAAATTTGCAAATGACGATTTCTATGATATTTACAATAACGACCATCCGTAACTGAACACAAATTTGAAAATTTAGCTCTGAGAACCGTTTATTGACAAAAATACAGAAACTTGAATTGCGAGGCTTTTTTGCTTAATTCTGCTGGACTATAGCCCATGGTTTCAAAATGGACTTTTTTCCCAAATTTGCATATGACGATTTCTATGATATTTACAATAACGAGCATCCGTAACTGAACACAAATTTGAAAATTTAGGTCTGACAAAAATTCAGAAATTTGAACTGCGAGGCTTTTTTGCTTAATTCTGCTGGACTATAGCCCATGGTTTGAAAATGGACTTTTCTCCCGAATTTGCAACTGACGATTTCAATGATATTTACAATAACGAGCATCCGTAACTGAACACAAATTTGAAAATTTAGCTCTGAGAATCAATTGCTAACAAAAATACAGAAATTTGAATTGCGAGGCTTTTTTGCTTAATTCTGCTGGACTATAGCCCATGGTTTGAAAATGGACTTTTCTCCCGAATTTGCAACTGACGATTTCAATGATATTTACAATAACGAGCATCCGTAACTGAACACAAATTTGAAAATTTAGCTCTGAGAATCAATTACTGACAAAAATACAGAAACTTGAATTGCGAGGCTTTTTTGCTTAATTCTGCTGGACTATAGCCCATGGTTTCAAAATGGACTTTTCTCCCGAATTTGCAGCTGACGACTTACAATAACGAGCAACCCTAACTGAACACAAATTTGAAAATTTAGCTCTGAGAACCGTTTATAGACAAAAATACAGAAATTTAAAATCCCAGGCTTTTGCTTAATTCTGCTGGACTATAGCCCATGGTTTCAAAATGGACTTTTTTCCCGAATTTGCAAATGACGATTTCTGTGATATTTATAATAACGAGCATGCCTAACTGAGCACAAATTTGAAAATTTAGCTCTGAGAACCGTGTATTGACAAAAATACAGAAACTTGAATTGCGAGGTTTTTTTGCTTAATTCTGCTGGACTATAGCCCATGGTTTCAAAATGGACTTTTCTCCCGAATTTGCAACTGACGATTTCAATGATATTTACAATAACGAGCATCCGTAACTGAACACAAATTTGAAAATTTAGGTCTGACAAAAATTCAGAAATTTGAACTGCGAGGCTTTTTTGCTTAATTCTGCTGGACTATAGCCCATGGTTTCAAAATGGACTTTTCTCCCGAATTTGCAACTGACGACTTACAATAACGAGCAACCCTAACTGAACACAAATTTGAAAATTTAGCTCTGAGAACCGTTTATTGACAAAAATACAGAAATTTGAATTGCGAGGCTTTTTTGCTTAATTCTGCTGGACTATAGCCCATGGTTTCAAAATGGACTTTTTTCCCGAATTTGCAAATGACGATTTCTGTGATATTTATAATAACGAGCATGCCTAACTGAACACAAATTTGAAAATTTAGCTGTGAGAACCGTTTATTGACAAAAATACAGAAATTTGAACTGCGAGGCTTTTTTGCTTAATTCTGCTGGACTATAGCCCATGGTTTCAAAAAGGACTTTTTTCCCGAATTTGCAAATGACGATTTCTGTGATATTTATAATAACGAGCATGCCTAACTGAACACAAATTTGAAAATTTAGCTCTGAGAACCGTTTATTGACAAAAATACAGAAATTTGAAATGCGAGGCTTTTTTGCTTAATTCTGCTGGACTATAGCCCATGGTTTCAAAATGGACTTTTTTCCCAAATTTGCATATGACGATTTCTATGATATTTACAATAACGATCATCCGTAACTGAACACAAATTTGAAAATTTAGCTCTGAGAACCGTTTATTGACAAAAATACAGAAATTTGAAATGCGAGGCTTTTTTGCTTAATTCTGCTGGACTATAGCCCATGGTTTCAAAATGGACTTTTTTCCCGAATTTGCAAATGACGATTTCTGTGATATTCATAATAACGAGCATGCCTAACTGAACACAAATTTGAAAATTTAGCTCTGAGAACCGTTTATTGACAAAAATACAGAAATTTGAAATGCGAGGCTTTTTTGCTTAATTCTGCTGGACTATAGCCCATGGTTTGAAAATGGACTTTTCTCCCGAATTTGCAACTGACGATTTCAATTATATTTACAATAACGAGCATCCGTAACTGAACACAAATTTGAAAAATTAGCTCTGAGAACCGTTTATTGACAAAAATACAGAAATTTGAACTGCGAAGCTTTTTTGCTTAATTCTGCTGGACTATAGCCCATGGTTTCAAAATGGACTTTTTTCCCAAATTTGCAAATGACGATTTCTATGATATTTACAATAACGAGCATCCGTAACTGAACACAAATTTGAAAATTTAGGTCTGACAAAAATTCAGAAATTTGAACTGCGAGGCTTTTTTGCTTAATTCTGCTGGACTATAGCCCATGGTTTCAAAATGGACTTTTTTCCCGAATTTGCAAATGACGATTTCTATGATATTTACAATAACGATCATCCGTAACTGAACACAAATTTGAAAATTTAGCTCTGAGAACCGTTTATTGACAAAAATACAGAAACTTGAATTGCGAGGCTTTTTTGCTTAATTCTGCTGGACTATAGCCCATGGTTTCAAAATGGACTTTTTTCCCGAATTTGCAAATGACGACTTCTATGATATTCATAATAACGAGCAACCCTAACTGAACACAAATTTGAAAATTTAACTCTGAGAACCGTTTATAGACAAAAATACAGAAATTTAAAATCCCACGCTTTTTTGCTTAATTCTGCTGGACTATAGCCCATGGTTTCAAAATGGACTTTTTTCCCGAATTTGCAAATGACGATTTCTGTGATATTTATAATAACGAGCATGCCTAACTGAACACAAATTTGAAAATTTAGCTCTGAGAACCGTTTATTGACAAAAATACAGAAACTTGAATTGCGAGGCTTTTTGCTTAATTCTGCTGGACTATAGCCCATGGTTTCAAAATGGACTTTTTTCCCAAATTTGCAAATGACGATTTCTATGATATTTACAATAACGAGCATCCGTAACTGAACACAAATTTGAAAATTTAGGTCTGACAAAAATTCAGAAATTTGAACTGCGAGGCTTTTTTGCTTAATTCTGCTGGACTATTGTTTCAAAATGGACTTTTTTCCCGAATTTGCAAATGACGACTTCTATGATATTCATAATAACGAGCAACCCTAACTGAACACAAATTTGAAAATTTAGCTCTGAGAACCGTTTATAGACAAAAATACAGAAATTTAAAATCCCACGCTTTTTTGCTTAATTCTGCTGGACTATAGCCCATGGTTTCAAAATGGACTTTTTTCCCGAATTTGCAAATGGCGATTTCTGTGATATTTATAATAACGAGCATGCCTAACTGAACACAAATTTGAAAATTTAGCTCTGAGAACCGTTTATAGACAAAAATACAGAAATTTAAAATCCCACGCTTTTTTGCTTAATTCTGCTGGACTATAGCCCATGGTTTCAAAATAGACTTTTCTCCCGAATTTGCAACTGACGATTTCAATGATATTTACAATAACGAGCATCCGTAACTGAACACAAATTTGAAAATTTAGCTCTGAGAATCAATTACTAACAAAAATACAGAAATTTGAATTGCGAGGCTTTTTTGCTTAATTCTGCTGGACTATAGCCCATGGTTTGAAAATGGACTTTTCTCCCGAATTTGCAACTGACGATTTCAATGATATTTACAATAACGAGCATCCGTAACTGAACACAAATTTGAAAATTTAGCTCTGAGAATCAATTACTAACAAAAATACAGAAATTTGAATTGCGAGGCTTTTTTGCTTAATTCTGCTGGACTATAGCCCATGGTTTCAAAATGGACTTTTTTCCCAAATTTGCATATGACGATTTCTATGATATTTACAATAACGAGCATCCGTAACTGAACACAAATTTGAAAATTTAGCTCTGAGAACCGTTTATTGACAAAAATACAGAAACTTGAATTGCGAGGCTTTTTTGCTTAATTCTGCTGGACTATAGCCCATGGTTTCAAAATGGACTTTTTTCCCAAATTTGCAAATGACGATTTCTATGATATTTACAATAACGACCATCCGTAACTGAACACAAATTTGAAAATTTAGCTCTGAGAACCGTTTATTGACAAAAATACAGAAACTTGAATTGCGAGGCTTTTTTGCTTAATTCTGCTGGACTATAGCCCATGGTTTCAAAATGGACTTTTTTCCCAAATTTGCATATGACGATTTCTATGATATTTACAATAACGAGCATCCGTAACTGAACACAAATTTGAAAATTTAGGTCTGACAAAAATTCAGAAATTTGAACTGCGAGGCTTTTTTGCTTAATTCTGCTGGACTATAGCCCATGGTTTCAAAATGGACTTTTTTCCCGAATTTGCAAATGACGACTTCTATGATATTCATAATAACGAGCAACCCTAACTGAACACAAATTTGAAAATTTAGCTCTGAGAACCGTTTATAGACAAAAATACAGAAATTTAAAATCCCACGCTTTTTTGCTTAATTCTGCTGGACTATAGCCCATGGTTTCAAAATGGACTTTTTTCCCGAATTTGCAAATGGCGATTTCTGTGATATTTATAATAACGAGCATGCCTAACTGAACACAAATTTGAAAATTTAGCTCTGAGAACCGTTTATAGACAAAAATACAGAAATTTAAAATCCCAAGCTTTTTTGCTTAATTCTGCTGGACTATAGCCCATGGTTTCAAAATAGACTTTTCTCCCGAATTTGCAACTGACGCTTTCAATGATATTTACAATAACGAGCATCCGTAACTGAACACAAATTTGAAAATTTAGCTCTGAGAATCAATTACTAACAAAAATACAGAAATTTCAATTGCGAGGCTTTTTTGCTTAATTTTGCTGGACTATAGCCCATGGTTTCAAAATGGACTTTTTTCCCAAATTTGCATATGACGATTTCTATGATATTTACAATAACGAGCATCCGTAACTGAACACAAATTTGAAAATTTAGGTCTGACAAAAATTCAGAAATTTGAACTGCGAGGCTTTTTTGCTTAATTCTGCTGGACTATAGCCCATGGTTTCAAAATGGACTTTTTTCCCGAATTTGCAAATGACGACTTCTATGATATTCATAATAACGAGCAACCCTAACTGAACACAAATTTGAAAATTTAGCTCTGAGAACCGTTTATAGACAAAAATACAGAAATTTAAAATCCCACGCTTTTTTGCTTAATTCTGCTGGACTATAGCCCATGGTTTCAAAATGGACTTTTTTCCCGAATTTGCAAATGACGATTTCTGTGATATTTATAATAACGAGCATGCCTAACTGAACACAAATTTGAAAATTTAGCTCTGAGAACCGTTTATTGACAAAAATACAGAAACTTGAATTGCGAGGCTTTTTTGCTTAATTCTGCTGGACTATAGCCCATGGTTTCAAAATGGACTTTTTTCCCGAATTTGCAAATGACGACTTCTATGATATTCATTATAACGAGCAACCCTAACTGAACACAAATTTGAAAATTTAGCTCTGAGAACCGTTTATAGACAAAAATACAGAAATTTAAAATCCCACGCTTTTTTGCTTAATTCTGCTGGACTATAGCCCATGGTTTCAAAATGGACTTTTTTCCCGAATTTGCAAATGACGATTTCTGTGATATTTATAATAACGAGCATGCCTAACTGAACACAAATTTGAAAATTTAGCTCTGAGAACCGTTTATTGACAAAAATACAGAAACTTGAATTGCGAGGCTTTTTTGCTTAATTCTGCTGGACTATAGCCCATGGTTTCAAAATGGACTTTTTTCCCAAATTTGCAAATGACGATTTCTATGATATTTACAATAACGAGCATCCGTAACTGAACACAAATTTGAAAATTTAGGTCTTACAAAAATTCAGAAATTTGAACTGCGAGGCTTTTTTGCTTAATTCTGCTGGACTATAGCCCATGGTTTCAAAATGGACTTTTCTCCCGAATTTGCAACTGACGATTTCAATGATATTTACAATAACGAGCATCCGTAACTGAACACAAATTTGAAAATTTAGCTCTGAGAATCAATTGCTAACAAAAATACAGAAATTTGAATTGCGAGGCTTTTTTGCTTAATTCTGCTGGACTATAGCCCATGGTTTGAAAATGGACTTTTCTCCCGAATTTGCAACTGACGATTTCAATGATATTTACAATAACGAGCATCCGTAACTGAACACAAATTTGAAAATTTAGCTCTGAGAATCAATTACTGACAAAAATACAGAAACTTGAATTGCGAGGCTTTTTTGCTTAATTCTGCTGGACTATAGCCCATGGTTTCAAAATGGACTTTTCTCCCGAAATTGCAGCTGACGACTTACAATAACGAGCAACCCTAACTGAACACAAATTTGAAAATTTAGCTCTGAGAACCGTTTATAGACAAAAATACAGAAATTTAAAATCCCAGGCTTTTGCTTAATTCTGCTGGACTATAGCCCATGGTTTCAAAATGGACTTTTTTCCCGAATTTGCAAATGACGATTTCTGTGATATTTATAATAACGAGCATGCCTAACTGAGCACAAATTTGAAAATTTAGCTCTGAGAACCGTGTATTGACAAAAATACAGAAACTTGAATTGCGAGGTTTTTTTGCTTAATTCTGCTGGACTATAGCCCATGGTTTCAAAATGGACTTTTTTCCCAAATTTGCAAATGACGATTTCTATGATATTTACAATAACGAGCATCCGTAACTGAACACAAATTTGAAAATTTAGGTCTGACAAAAATTCAGAAATTTGAACTGCGAGGCTTTTTTGCTTAATTCTGCTGGACTATAGCCCATGGTTTCAAAAAGGACTTTTTTCCCGAATTCGCAAATGACGACTTCTATGATATTCATAATAACGAGCAACCCTAACTGAACACAAATTTGAAAATTTAGCTCTGAGAACCATTTATAGACAAAAATACAGAAATTTAAAATCCCACGCTTTTTTGCTTAATTCTGCTGGACTATAGCCCATGGTTTCAAAATGGACTTTTCTCCCGAATTTGCAACTGACGATTTCAATGATATTTACAATAACGAGCATCCGTAACTGAACACAAATTTGAAAATTTAGGTCTGACAAAAATTCAGAAATTTGAACTGCGAGGCTTTTTTGCTTAATTCTGCTGGACTATAGCCCATGGTTTCAAAATGGACTTTTCTCCCGAATTTGCAACTGACGACTTACAATAACGAGCAACCCTAACTGAACACAAATTTGAAAATTTAGCTCTGAGAACCGTTTATTGACAAAAATACAGAAATTTGAATTGCGAGGCTTTTTTGCTTAATTCTGCTGGACTATAGCCCATTGTTTCAAAATGGACTTTTTTCCCGAATTTGCAAATGACGATTTCTGTGATATTTATAATAACGAGCATGCCTAACTGAACACAAATTTGAAAATTTAGCTGTGAGAACCGTTTATTGACAAAAATACAGAAATTTGAACTGCGAGGCTTTTTTGCTTAATTCTGCTGGACTATAGCCCATGGTTTCAAAAAGGACTTTTTTCCCGAATTTGCAAATGACGATTTCTGTGATATTTATAATAACGAGCATGCCTAACTGAACACAAATTTGAAAATTTAGCTCTGAGAACCGTTTATTGACAAAAATACAGAAATTTGAAATGCTAGGTTTTTTTGCTTAATTCTGCTGGACTATAGCCCATGGTTTCAAAATGGACTTTTTTCTCGAATTTGCAAATGACGATTTCTATGATATTCACAATAACGAGACACCCTAACTGAACACAAATTTGAAAATTTAGCTCTGAGAACCGTTTATAGACAAAAATACAGAAATTTAAAATCCCACACTTTTTTGCTTAATTCTGCCCATGGTTTCAAAATGGACTTATTTCCCGAATTTGCAAATGACGATTTCTGTGATATTTATAATAACGAGCATGCCTAACTGAACACAAATTTGAAAATTTAGCTCTGAGAACCGTTTATTGACAAAAATACAGAAATTTGAACTGCGAGGCTTTTTTGCTTAATTCTGCTGGACTATAGCCCTTAGTTTCAAAATGGACTTTTTTCCCGAATTTGCAAATGACGATTTCTGTGATATTTATAATAACGAGCATGCCTAACTGAACACAAATTTGAAAATTTAGCTCTGAGAACCGTTTATTGACAAAAATACAGAAATTTGAACTGCGAGGCTTTTTTGCTTAATTCTGCTGGACTATAGCCCATGGTTTCAAAATGGACTTTTTTCCCGAATTTGCATATGACGATTTCTATGATATTTACAATAACGAGCATCCGTAACTGAACACAAATTTGAAATATTAGCTCTGAGAACCGTTTATTGACAAAAATACAGAAATTTGAACTGCGAGGCTTTTTTGCTTAATTCTGCTGGACTATAGCCCATGGTTTCAAAATGGACTTTTTTCCCGAATTTGCAAATGACGATTTCTATGATATTTATATAAACGAGCATCCCTAACTGAACACAAACTTCAAAATTTAGCTCTGAGAACCGTTTATAGACAAAAATACAGAAATTTAAAATCCCACGCTTTTTTGCTTAATTCTGCTGGACTATAGCCCATGGTTTCAAAATGTACTTTTTTCCCGAATTTGCAAATGACGATTTCTATGATATTTATAATAATGAGCATCCCTAACTGAACACAAACTTGAAAATTTAGCTCTGAGAACCGTTTATAGACAAAAATACAGAAATTTGAAATGCGAGGTTTTTTGCTTAATTCTGCTGGACTATAGCCCATGGTTTCAAAATGCACTTTTTCCCGAATTTGCAAATGACGATTTCTATTATAATAATAATAATAACGAGCATCCCTAACTGAACACAAACTTCAAAATTTAGCTCTGAGAACCGTTTATAGACAAAAATACAGAAATTTAAAATCCCACGCTTTTTTGCTTAATTCTGCTGGACTATAGCCCATGGTTTCAAAATGCACTTTTTCCCGAATTTGCAAATGACGATTTCTATTATAATAATAATAATAACGAGCATCCCTAACTGAACACAAACTTGAAAATTTAGCTCTGAGAACCGTTTATAGACAAAAATACAGAAATTTGAACTGCGAGGCTTTTTTGCTTAATTCTGCTGGACTATAGCCCATGGTTTCAAAATGGACTTTTTTCCCGAATTTGCATATGACGATTTCTATGATATTTACAATAACGAGCATCCGTAACTGAACACAAATTTGAAATATTAGCTCTGAGAACCGTTTATTGACAAAAATACAGAAATTTGAACTGCGAGGCTTTTTTGCTTAATTCTGCTGGACTATAGCCCATGGTTTCAAAATGGACTTTTTTCCCGAATTTGCAAATGACGATTTCTATGATATTTATATAAACGAGCATCCCTAACTGAACACAAACTTCAAAATTTAGCTCTGAGAACCGTTTATAGACAAAAATACAGAAATTTAAAATCCCACGCTTTTTTGCTTAATTCTGCTGGACTATAGCCCATGGTTTCAAAATGTACTTTTTTCCCGAATTTGCAAATGACGATTTCTATGATATTTATAATAATGAGCATCCCTAACTGAACACAAACTTGAAAATTTAGCTCTGAGAACCGTTTATAGACAAAAATACAGAAATTTGAAATGCGAGGTTTTTTGCTTAATTCTGCTGGACTATAGCCCATGGTTTCAAAATGGACTTTTTTCCCGAATTCGCAAATGACGATTTCTATGATATTTACAATAACGAGCATCCCTAACTGAAAACAAACTTGAAAACTTAGCTCTGAGAACCGTTTATAGACAAAAATACAGAAATTTGAAATGCGAGGTTTTTTGCTTAATTCTGCTGGACTATAGCCCATGGTTTCAAAATGCACTTTTTCCCGAATTTGCAAATGACGATTTCTATGATATTTATAATAACGAGCATCCCTAACTGAACACAAACTTGAAAATTTAGCTCTGAGAACCGTTTATAGACAAAAATACAGAAATTTGAAATGCGAGGTTTTTTGCTTAATTCTGCTGCACTATAGCCCATGGTTTCAAAATGCACTTTTTCCCGAATTTGCAAATGACGATTTCTATGATATTTATAATAACGAGCATCCCTAACTGAACACAAACTTGAAAATTTAGCTCTGAGAACCGTTTATTGACAAAAATAAAGAAATTTAAAATCCCACGCTTTTTTGCTTAATTCTGCTGGACTATAGCCCATGGTTTCAAAATGGACTTTTTCCCGAATTTGCAAATGACGATTTCTATTATATTTATAATAACGAGCATCCCTAACTGAACACAAACTTGAAAATTTAGCTCTGAGAACCGTTTATAGACAAAAATACAGAAATTTAAAATCCCACGCTTTTTTACTTAATTCTGCTGGACTATAGCCCATGGTTTCAAAATGGAGTTTTTTCGCGAATTCGCAAATGACGATTTCTATGATATTTATAATAACGAGCATCCCTAACTGAGCACAAACTTGAAAATTTAGCTCTGAGAACCGTTTATAGACAAAAATACAGAAATTTGAAATGCGAGGTTTTTTGCTTAATTCTGCTGGACTATAGCCCATGGTTTCAAAATGCACTTTTTCCCGAATTTGCAAATGACGATTTCTATGATATTTATAATAACGAGCATCCCTAACTGAACACAAACTTGAAAATTTAGCTCTGAGAACCGTTTATAGACAAAAATACAGAAATTTAAAATCCCACGCTTTTTTACTTAATTCTGCTGGACTATAGCCCATGGTTTCAAAATGGAGTTTTTTCGCGAATTTGCAAATGACGATATCTATGATATTTTTAATAACGAGCATCCCTAACTGAACACAAATTTGAAAATATAGTTCTGAGAACCGTTTATAGACAAAAATACAGAAATTTGAAATGCGAGGCTTTTTTGCTTAATTCTGCTGGACTATAGCCCATGGTTTCAAAATGGAGTTTTTTCCCGAATTTGCAAATGACGATATCTATGATATTTTTAATAACGAGCATCCCTAACTGAACACAAATTTGAAAATATAGTTCTGAGAACCGTTTATAGACAAAAATACAGAAATTTAAAATCCCACGCTTTTTTGCTTAATTCTGCTGGACTATAGCCCATGGTTTCAAAATGGAGTTTTTTCCCGAATTTGCAAATGACGATTTCTATGATATTAATAATAACGAGCATCCCTAACTGAACACAAATTTGAAAATTTAGCTCTGAGAACCGTTTATAGACAAAAATACAGAAATTTGAAATGCGAGGCTTTTTTGCTGAATTTTGCTGGACTATAGCCCATGGTTTCAAAATGGAGCTTTTTCCCGAATTTGCAAATGACGATTTCTATAATGTTGATAATAACGAGCATCCCTAACTGAACACAAACTTGAAAATTTAGGTCTGAGAACCGTTTATTGACAAAAATACAGAAATTTGAAATCCCACGCGTTTTTGCTTAATTCTGCTGGACTATAGCCCATGGTTTCAAAATGGAGTTTTTTCGCGAATTCGCAAATGACGATTTCTATGATATTTACAATAACGAGCATCCCTAACTGAAAACAAACTTGAAAACTTAGCTCTGAGAACCGTTTATAGACAAAAATACAGAAATTTGAAATGCGAGGCTTTTTTGCTTAATTCTGCTGGACTATAGCCCATGGTTTCAAAATGGAGTTTTTTCCCGAATTTGCAAATGACGATTTCTATGATATTAATAATAACGAGCATCCCTAACTGAACACAAATTTGAAAATTTAGCTCTGAGAACCGTTTATAGACAAAAATACAGAAATTTGAAATGCGAGGCTTTTTTGCTGAATTTTGCTGGACTATAGCCCATGGTTTCAAAATGTTCTTTTTTCCCGAATTTGCAAATGACGATTTCTATGATATTTATAATGACGAGCATCCCTAACTGAACACAAACTTGAAAATTTAGCTCTGAGAACCGTTTATAGACAAAAATTCAGAAATTTGAAATGCGAGGCTTTTTTGCTTAAGTCTGCTGGACTATAGCCCATGGTTTCAAAATGGACTTTTTTCCCGAATTCGCAAATGACGATTTCTATGATATTTACAATAACGAGCATCCCTAACTGAAAACAAACTTGAAAACTTAGCTCTGAGAACCGTTTATAGACAAAAATACAGAAATTTGAAATGCGAGGTTTTTTGCTTAATTCTGCTGGACTATAGCCCATGGTTTCAAAATGCACTTTTTCCCGAATTTGCAAATGACGATTTCTATGATATTTATAATAACGAGCATCCCTAACTGAACACAAACTTGAAAATTTAGCTCTGAGAACCGTTTATAGACAAAAATACAGAAATTTGAAATGCGAGGTTTTTTGCTTAATTCTGCTGCACTATAGCCCATGGTTTCAAAATGCACTTTTTCCCGAATTTGCAAATGACGATTTCTATGATATTTATAATAACGAGCATCCCTAACTGAACACAAACTTGAAAATTTAGCTCTGAGAACCGTTTATTGACAAAAATAAAGAAATTTAAAATCCCACGCTTTTTTGCTTAATTCTGCTGGACTATAGCCCATGGTTTCAAAATGGACTTTTTCCCGAATTTGCAAATGACGATTTCTATTATATTTATAATAACGAGCATCCCTAACTGAACACAAACTTGAAAATTTAGCTCTGAGAACCGTTTATAGACAAAAATACAGAAATTTAAAATCCCACGCTTTTTTACTTAATTCTGCTGGACTATAGCCCATGGTTTCAAAATGGAGTTTTTTCGCGAATTCGCAAATGACGATTTCTATGATATTTATAATAACGAGCATCCCTAACTGAGCACAAACTTGAAAATTTAGCTCTGAGAACCGTTTATAGACAAAAATACAGAAATTTGAAATGCGAGGTTTTTTGCTTAATTCTGCTGGACTATAGCCCATGGTTTCAAAATGCACTTTTTCCCGAATTTGCAAATGACGATTTCTATGATATTTATAATAACGAGCATCCCTAACTGAACACAAACTTGAAAATTTAGCTCTGAGAACCGTTTATAGACAAAAATACAGAAATTTAAAATCCCACGCTTTTTTACTTAATTCTGCTGGACTATAGCCCATGGTTTCAAAATGGAGTTTTTTCGCGAATTTGCAAATGACGATATCTATGATATTTTTAATAACGAGCATCCCTAACTGAACACAAATTTGAAAATATAGTTCTGAGAACCGTTTATAGACAAAAATACAGAAATTTGAAATGCGAGGCTTTTTTGCTTAATTCTGCTGGACTATAGCCCATGGTTTCAAAATGGAGTTTTTTCCCGAATTTGCAAATGACGATATCTATGATATTTTTAATAACGAGCATCCCTAACTGAACACAAATTTGAAAATATAGTTCTGAGAACCGTTTATAGACAAAAATACAGAAATTTAAAATCCCACGCTTTTTTGCTTAATTCTGCTGGACTATAGCCCATGGTTTCAAAATGGAGTTTTTTCCCGAATTTGCAAATGACGATTTCTATGATATTAATAATAACGAGCATCCCTAACTGAACACAAATTTGAAAATTTAGCTCTGAGAACCGTTTATAGACAAAAATACAGAAATTTGAAATGCGAGGCTTTTTTGCTGAATTTTGCTGGACTATAGCCCATGGTTTCAAAATGGAGCTTTTTCCCGAATTTGCAAATGACGATTTCTATAATGTTGATAATAACGAGCATCCCTAACTGAACACAAATTTGAAAATTTAGGTCTGAGAACCGTTTATTGACAAAAATACAGAAATTTGAAATCCCACGCGTTTTTGCTTAATTCTGCTGGACTATAGCCCATGGTTTCAAAATGGACTTTTTTCCCGAATTTGCAAATAACGATTTCTATAATGTTGATAATAACGAGCATCCCTAACTGAACACAAATTTTCTATAATGTTGATAATAACGAGCATCCCTAACTGAACACAAATTTGAAAATTTAGCTCTGAGAACCGTTTATTGATAAAAATACAGAAATTTGAAATGCGAGGCTTTTTTGCTTAATTCTGCTGCACCATAGCCCATGGTTTCAAAATGGACTTTTTTCCCGAATTTGCAAATGACGATCTCTTTGATATTTATAAAAACGAGCATCCCTAGCTGAACACAAATTTGAAAATTTAGCTCTGAGAACCGTTTATTTACAAAAATACAGAAATTTGAAATGCGAGGCTTTTTTGTTTAATTCTGCTGGACTATAGCCCATGGTTTCAAAATGGACTTTTTTCCCGAATTTGCAAATAACGATTTCTATAATGTTGATAATTACGAGCATCCCTAACTGAACACAAATTTGAAAACTTAGGTCTGAGAACCGTTTATTGACAAAAATACAGAAATTTGAAATGCGAGGCTTTTTTGCTTAATTCTGCTGGACTATAGCCCATGGTTTCAAAATGGAGTTTTTTCCCGAATTTGCAAATGACGATATCTATGATATTTTTAATAACGAGCATCCCTAACTGAACACAAATTTGAAAATATAGTTCTGAGAACCGTTTATAGACAAAAATACAGAAATTTAAAATCCCACGCTTTTTTGCTTAATTCTGCTGGACTATAGCCCATGGTTTCAAAATGGACTTTTTTCCCCAATTTGCAAATGACGAATTCTATGATATTTATAATAACGAGCTTCCCTAACTTAACACAAATTTGAAAATTTGGCTCTGAGAACCGTTTATAGACAAAAATACAGAAATTTGAAATGCGAGGCTTTTTTGCTTAAATCTGCTGGACTATAGTCCGTGACTTCAAAATGGACTTTTTTCCCGAATTTGCAAATGACGAATTCTATGATATTTATAATAACGAGCTTCCCTAACTAAACACAAATTTGAAAATTTAGATCTGAGAACCGTTTATTGATAAAAATACAGAAATTTGAAATCCCACGCGTTTTTGCTTAATTCTGCTGGACTATAACCCATGGTTTCAAAATGGACTATTTTCCCGAATCTGCAAATAACGATTTCTATGATATTTATAATAACGACCATCTCTAACTGAACACAAATTTGAAAATTTAGCTCTGAGAACCGTTTATTGATAAAAATACAGAAATTTGAAATGCGAGGCTTTTTTGCTTAATTCTGCTGCACCATAGCCAATGGTTTCAAAATGGACTTTTTTCCCCAATTTGCAAATGACTATTTCTAAGATATTTATAATAACGAGCTTCCCTAACTAAACACAAATTTGAAAATTTAGCTCTGAGAACCGTTTATTGATAAAAATACAGAAATTTGAAATGCGAGGCTTTTTTGCTTAATTCTGCTGCACCATAGCCAATGGTTTCAAAATTGACTTTTTTCCCGAATTTGCAAATGACGATTTCTATAATGTTGATAATAACGAGCATCCCTAACTGAACACAAATTTGAAAATTTAGGTCTGAGAACCGTTTATTGACATAAATACAGAAATTTGAAATCCCACGCGTTTTTGCTTAATTCTGCTGGACTATAACCCATGGTTTCAAAATGGACTATTTTCCCGAATCTGAAAATAACGATTTCTATAATGTTGATAATAACGAGCATCCCTAACTGAACACAAATTTGAAAATTTAGCTCTGAGAACCGTTTATTGATAAAAATACAGAAATTTGAAATGCGAGGCTTTTTTGCTTAATTCTGCTGGACTATAGCCCATGGTTTCAAAATGGACTATTTTCCCGAATCTGCAAATAACGATTTCTATAATGTTGATAATAACGAGCATCCCTAACTGAACACAAATTTGAAAATTTAGCTCTGAGAACCGTTTATTGATAAAAATACAGAAATTTGAAATTCGAGGATTTTTTGTTTAATTCTGCTGGACTATAGCCCGTGGTTTCAAAATTGACTTTTTTCCCGAATTTGAAAATGACGATTTCTATGATATTTATAATAACGAGCTTCCCTAACTAAACACAAATTTGAAAATTTAGCTCTGAGAACCGTTTATTGACAAAAATACAGAAATTTGAAATCCCACGCGTTTTTGCTTAATTCTGCTGGACTATAACCCATGGTTTCAAAATGGACTATTTTCCCGAATCTGAAAATAACGATTTCTATAATGCTGATAATATCGAGCATCCCTAACTGAACACAAATTTTCTATAATGTTGATAATAACGAGCATCCCTAACTGAACACAAATTTGAAAATTTAGCTCTGAGAACCGTTTATTGATAAAAATACAGAAATTTGAAATGCGAGGCTTTTTTGCTTTCTTCTGCTGGACTATAGCCCATGGTTTCAAAATGGACTTTTTTCCCGAATTTGCAAATGACGATTTCTATGATATTTATAATAACGAGCATCCCTAGCTGAACACAAATTTGAAAATTTAGCTCTGAGAACCGTTTATTGACAAAAATACAGAAATTTGAAATGCGAGGCTTTTTTGCTTAATTCTGCTGCACCATAGCCCATGGTTTCAAAATGGACTTTTTTCCCGAATTTGCAAATGACGATTTCTATGATATTTATAATAACGAGCATCCCTAGCTGAACACAAATTTGAAAATTTAGCTCTGAGAACCGTTTATTGACAAAAATACAGAAATTTGAAATGCGAGGCTTTTTTGCTTAATTCTGCTGCACCATAGCCCATGGTTTCAGAATGGACTTTTTTCCCGAATTTGCAAATGACGATTTCTATGATATTTATAATAACGAGCGAGCATCCCTAGCTGAACACAAATTTGAAAATTTAGCTCTGAGAACCGTTTATTGACAAAAATACAGAAATTTGAAATGCGAGGCTTTTTTGCTTAATTCTGCTGCACCATAGCCCATGGTTTCAAAATGGACTTTTTTCCCGAATTTGCAAATGACGATTTCTATGTTATTTATAATAACGAGCATCCCTAGCTGAACACAAATTTGAAAATTTAGCTCTGAGAACCGTTTATTGACAAAAATACAGAAATTTGAAATGCGAGGCTTTTTTGCTTAAGTCTGCTGGACTATAGCCCATGGTTTCAAAATGGACTTTTTCCCGAATTTGCAAATGACGATTTCTATGATATTTATAATAACGAGCATCCCTAGCTGAACACAAATTTGAAAATTTAGCTCTGAGAACCGTTTATTGACAAAAATACAGAAATTTGAAATGCGAGGCTTTTTTGCTTAATTCTGCTGCACCATAGCCCATGGTTTCAGAATGGACTTTTTTCCCGAATTTGCAAATGACGATTTCTATGATATTTATAATAACGAGCGAGCATCCCTAGCAGAACACAAATTTGAAAATTTAGCTCTGAGAACCGTTTATTGACAAAAATACAGAAATTTGAAATGCGAGGCTTTTTTGCTTAATTCTGCTGCACCATAGCCCATGGTTTCAAAATGGACTTTTTTCCCGAATTTGCAAATGACGATTTCTATGACATTTATAATAACGAGCATCCCTAGCTGAACACAAATTTGAAAATTTAGCTCTGAGAACCGTTTATTGATAAAAATACAGAAATTTGAAATGCGAGGCTTTTTTGCTTAAGTCTGCTGGACTATAGCCCATGGTTTCAAAGTGGACTTTTTTCCCGAATTTGCAAATGACGATTTCTATGATATTTATAATAACGAGCATCCCTTACTGAACACAAATTTGAAAATTTAGCTCTGAGAACCGTTTATTGACAAAAATACAGAAATTTGAAATGCGAGGCTTTTTTGCTTAATTCTGCTGGACATGGTTTCAAAATGGAATTTTTTCCCGAATTTGCAAATGACGATTTCTATGATATTTATAATAACGACCATCTCTAACTGAACACAAATTTGAAAATTTAGCTCTGAGAGCCGTTTATTGATAAAAATACGGAAATTTGAAATGCGAGGCTTTTTTGCTTAATTCTGCTGGACATGGTTTCAAAATGGAATTTTTTCCCGAATTTGCAAATGACGATTTCTATGATATTTATAATAACGACTGTTTGGGATTAATCATCCATACTATGCTCAATATTCATTTTGTTATCTTTCTATAATTTATATATTTCATCATTCATTTCAATAACTTTAATCACATTCAATTCATTTCAATTTACCTACCTTTTCTTTATACTTATCTTAACTTAAACTCATTTGCTTATCAAATAATTTTATCTGTAATACTAGCATCCAATGGTCAATGATTTCGTGTCTGCTTACACATTACATTGATTTCCTATTGCTCGATTGTCAGCCCATGCTCTCAGAGCTTTACGATAACAAGTTTATTGTTTGTGCGAAACTTGTGAGTGGGGGCGAGATAACGAGGATGCTCGTTTAATTGATCGTATGAGCTCTCTGCCACTTCATTCTTGATCGCTGCAGACACCACATCGTGACTCTTGGAAGGCTAAGTACAATTTACTTTTTTTGGTTGTTCCCATTTTTCATCGAACAAAATTAAACCTTGTTATTCAAATTTTCTCAATCGCTGTGTTATTTTTTTCTTGCATAATTTATTTCGGTGCAACTACAAGAACTAAATTCGTTGTTCAACAACGACCATCTCTAACTGAACACAAATTTGAAAATTTAGCTCTGAGAGCCGTTTATTGATAAAAATACAGAAATTTGAAATGCGAGGCTTGTTTGCTTAATTCTGCTGCACCATAGCCCATGGTTTCAAAATGGACTTTTTTCCCGAATTTGCAAATGACGATTTCTATGATATTTATAATAACGACCATCTCTTACTGAACACAAATTTGAAAATTTAGCTCTGAGAACCGTTTATTGATAAAAATACAGAAATTTGAAATGCGAGGCTTTTTTGCTTAATTCTACTGGACTATAGTCCATGGTTTCAAAATGGACTTTTTTCCCGAATTTGCGAATGACGATTTCTATGATATTTATAATAACGACCATCTCTAACTGAACACAAATTTGAAAATTTAGCTCTGAGAACCGTTTATTGATAAAAATACAGAAATTTGAAATGCGAGGCTTTTTTGCTTAATTCTGCTGGACTATAGCCCATGGTTTCAAAATGGACTTTTTCCCGAATTTGCAAATGACGATTTCTATTTATTTACAAAAATACAGAACTTTGAAATGCGAGGCTTTTTTGCTTAATTCTGCTGGACTATAGCCCATGGTTTCAAAATGGACTTTTTTTTAGAATTTGCAAATGACGATTTCTATTTATTTACAAAAATACAGAAATTTGAAATGCGAGGCTTTTTTGCTTAATTCTGCTGGACTATAGTCCATGGTTTCAAAATGGACTTTTTTCCCGAATTTGCAAATGACGATTTCTATGATATTTATAATAACGAGCATCCCTAGCTGAACACAAATTTGAAAATTTAGCTCTGAGAACCGTTTATTGATAAAAATACAGAAATTTGAAATGCGAGGCTTTTTTGCTTAAGTCTGCTGGACTATAGCCCATGGTTTCAAAGTGGACTTTTTTCCCGAATTTGCAAATGACGATTTCTATGATATTTATAATAACGAGCATCCCTTACTGAACACAAATTTGAAAATTTAGCTCTGAGAACCGTTTATTGACAAAAATACAGAAATTTGAAATGCGAGGCTTTTTTGCTTAATTCTGCTGGACATGGTTTCAAAATGGAATTTTTTCCCGAATTTGCAAATGACGATTTCTATGATATTTATAATAACGACCATCTCTAACTGAACACAAATTTGAAAATTTAGCTCTGAGAGCCGTTTATTGATAAAAATACGGAAATTTGAAATGCGAGGCTTTTTTGCTTAATTCTGCTGGACATGGTTTCAAAATGTAATTTTTTCCCGAATTTGCAAATGACGATTTCTATGATATTTATAATAACGACTGTTTGGGATTAATCATCCATACTATGCTCAATATTCATTTTGTTATCTTTCTATAATTTATATATTTCATCATTCATTTCAATAACTTTAATCACATTCAATTCATTTCAATTTACCTACCTTTTCTTTATACTTATCTTAACTTAAACTCATTTGCTTATCAAATAATTTTATCTGTAATACTAGCATCCAATGGTCAATGATTTCGTGTCTGCTTACACATTACATTGATTTCCTATTGCTCGATTGTCAGCCCATGCTCTCAGAGCTTTACGATAACAAGTTTATTGTTTGTGCGAAACTTGTGAGTGGGGGCGAGATAACGAGGATGCTCGTTTAATTGATCGTATGAGCTCTCTGCCACTTCATTCTTGATCGCTGCAGACACCACATCGTGACTCTTGGAAGGCTAAGTACCATTTACTTTTTTTGGTTGTTCCCATTTTTCATCGAACAAAATTAAACCTTGTTATTCAAATTTTCTCAATCGCTGTGTTATTTTTTTCTTGCATAATTTATTTCGGTGCAACTACAAGAACTAAATTCGTTGTTCAACATAAAACTGGTCCTTCTGTAGCCGGATAAACAATTTAATCGTGTTTATTACAAAATCATAAATCAATCAATCACAAATAAATTTTTTTTGTGCATGTGCATGCTGTATTCGTTCGCGCTCATTTAATTTATATAGACCAAACATTTGGATGTACAGAAAATCCTCGTGTGTGAGCTATTGTGCTGCGCTATTTATAAACTATATTGAGAATTCCCTCGTTACATTTTTCTTGAAATTATAACCGCGGTTTATAAATTTACAAAGAACTGTGTGCGTTTGAGCCAGCCAATTTACCAGGGATTTTCACTTACAAATTTGTGCAAACTCTATTAGAATGAATGCTTTAAAACAAAAACGTGGTAACGCAAAAGCCTGTTTAACTCGTGCGGTAGAATTTCTTTCATCTATTCAAGACTGTACCGATATAGAAATGTTAGAAGTTCGGTTAAGCAGAGTAGTCGAAGCATGGGCAGAATTTTCTTCGCTTCACTACGAATGTTTGAAGCACGTGGATGAAGATGAACTCACGGAATATGAAAACGATTTCGGTATATATGAAAACAAATATTTCGAGGCCCATTCCGGTTTAAAAAAGGCGATTCGTGAACGATTAAGTGCGGAAACACCGAAGTCTGCGGATTCTGTCCTTGAGCGTCTTGCTGACCAACACACAACGCTTCTCAAAACTTTAGATTCATCGGCAAACACGTGTTCTAAGATTAATCTTCCAACCATAACAGTGCCTCCATTTTCTGGTAATTACAAGGATTGGCCGTCATTCCGAGATTTATTTGTAGGTTCAGTCGATAACAAACCAAATCTGACCTCAACTCAGAAATTTCATTATTTGAAATCATTTTTGCGTGACGATGCCGCCAATCTCATCAAACACATTCCGATTTCTGACGCCAATTACCTTGAGGCTTGGTACAAACTCGAGAAACGTTACGACCGCGTAAATCTTATCGTGCAATCTTTCGTCCATAGCTTTCTGTCGCTTCCTTCTATTAATTTGTCCAACGTACAAACCCTTCGCCGAATTACAGATGGTGCAGATGAGGTGATTCGTGGTCTCAATGCACTAGGCAAGAACAATCGTGATCCGTGGCTAATTTACCTGCTTCTAGGTAAAGTTGATAACGAAACAAAACAAGCGTGGGCTGAAGAAGAAGGTTCTCGTGATAATAGCTCTATAACCGACCTTATTGAATTTCTGGAACTCAGGTGCGACTCGTTGGAATCGTGTCAATCGCTTACTCGGTCAACCACATCGCGCGGGAAACAATCGGGTCAGATCAGAGCTCACCTAGCCAAAGCATCTGAAAATAGTTCACGCTGTCTCATGTGTAAAGGCGATCACACTTTATCTCAGTGCTCGGAGTTTATTGCATTAGATGTTACCTCGCGTAGAAACTTTACAAAAACTCATTCGGTATGTTTTAATTGCCTAAGATCAGGACATACCGGGAATAAATGTCGATCCTCATTTCGGTGCCGCGTGTGTAAGGCTCGCCATCATTCGCTCGTCCATTCAGATGATCAAAGACAACTACGTTCGTCCATAACAACTCCAAATCCTTCTTCGTCTTCCTCGTCAGTGTTACCTGCTTCGATACAGCAATATTCTTCGGAGACCCCTTTCACTTCCCAAGCTGCTACTCCATTGGTTAGTAACCATTCGCTTGAATCTAGCATTCGACAACAAACAATTTTGCCAACTATTCTCGCTAGAGTTCAAGACAATCGGGGACAGCTCATTGATTGTCGTGTTCTATTGGATACCGGGTCTCAATCGTCGTTCGTTACCGAATCGTTTGCCCAAAGACTGGGGCTTCCGCGAACCCATGCTCGAATACCTGTGATGGGATTATCTTCAAGAGAAGCTGGACATACGAAAGGGTGTATATCAATTAATCTTTCTTCTCGATACAATTCAGCCAGTTTAGCGGTTGATGCATATGTGCTTGCTAAATTAACATCCAATTTGCCAGCAAAATCTTTTGAGGCAGCAACTTGGGAATATATAAAGAAGTTAGATCTTGCCGACCCTTATTTCAACCTTTCCAGTTCAGTTGAAATTCTCCTCGGAGCTGATAAAGTCTGGTCCGTTCTTAAAGGAGAACAAATTCGTGGTCCACAAGGCCGACCCATAGCTCAAAACACATCCTTCGGTTGGGTTATTTCGGGTGAGCTATTCAACCAAGATAGCTCTAACATTGAGCTATCATCACTCCATTCAACTGTCGACGTAGATGCTCTTCTTCAGCGGTTTTGGGAGTTGGAAGAAGTTTCCCCACACAAGGCTCGTGATGCTGTCAATGATGCAGCCGAAAACCATTTTCGAAAAACATTCTCTCGCGCGTCAGACGGAAAATATGTTGTTTCTCTACCATTTAAGACTCCTTGCCCAAGGTTCGCAGATACCCTGCAGTCTGCAGTTTCCCGAATGCATTCAATGGAGTGCCGGTTTCGAAAAAATCCCGAATTGCATCGCCTTTATTCCAACTTCATGCAGGAATACCTCGAGCTTGGACACATGGAGGAAATTCCCCGCGATGAACTTCATTCAAACCCCTCGCAGCAGTTTTATCTCCCCCATCACGCGGTTCTCAAGCCCGAAAGTTCGTCCACAAAACTCCGGGTTGTGTTTGATGGGTCGGTAAAGGACTCAAATGGACAATCATTGAATAATCAGCTTTTAATCGGTCCTCCAATTCAACGCGATCTAATAGGCGTGTGTTTACGATTTCGGCAACATCGTTTCGTTTTCACGGCGGATATCGTTAAAATGTTTCGCCAGATTTGGGTCCGCGAAGACGACACTGATTTTCAACGAATTGTCTGGCGTCAAAACCCCAATGACCCAATTCGGCACTATCGCTTACGAACCGTGACGTACGGTACCGCGTCGGCTCCGTTCTTATCAGTTCGCGTTCTGCAACAACTTGCGGATGACTACCGTTCTAGGTACCCAAACGCTGCTAAAATTTTACTTAACGACGTCTACGTTGACGACGTAATGACAGGCGCAAGTTCCATCGAAACGTTAATAAGTTTTCAATCTGAACTCATTGCGTTACTCTCTGAAGCCAATCTTCAACTCCGAAAATGGAGTTCTAATTGCTGGGCTCTACTCGCAAAACAACGCCGTGAAGATTGCGAGTATTCCTTCGTTGATCCGGAACATGAGCAACCTTTCGTCAAAGTATTAGGTATGTTCTGGAATCCTGCGACAGACGTGTTCTCGTATCGCGTAACTAAAACCAATCCATGCGCCATGTTAACAAGGAGAACGTTACTCTCTCAAATAGCACGTATTTTTGACCCGCTCGGACTTCTCGCTCCTTCAGTTATATTGTTCAAACTCATGTTTCAAAGGCTCTGGTCGTCTGATTTTCAACTGGGTTGGGATGACCCACTGCCCTCTGAACTCTATGAAAGATGGATGAACTATCGGGAACAATTAACATCCTTTGAACAAGTTTCTGTTCCGCGGTATGTGTTTGCGTCCGAAGACTCTATCGAACTCCACGGTTTTTCAGATGCGTCGTCTCTAGCTTACGCGGCCGTCGTTTTCGCTCGCTCAATATCCTCTACCGGTGATATTACTATCAGAATCGTTGCGGCAAAAACGAAAGTGGCCCCTCTTAAGCCTGTTTCCATACCCCGTCTCGAGCTTTGCGGAGCGCTCCTACTATCTCGGTTACTCAATCTCGTAAAATCCTCGATCAGTACCAAAATAGAAAGAACATATGCGTGGTGCGATTCCGAAATCGTGCTACATTGGCTTTCGGCACCTCCTCGTCGCTGGACAACCTTTGTTGCCAATCGCACTGCTGCCATTCTGGAGACTCTACCTAGATTTTCTTGGCGCTATGTTCCCTCGGATGCAAACCCTGCTGACTGTGCTTCTCGTGGCGTTCCTCCCTCCGCTCTTTTCAATCACAGTCTATGGTGGACGGGTCCATCCTGGCTATCGCTGCCAGAACACCAATGGCCGACATCTAACCTCTCTACGACATTCGCGGACTGTGAATCTGTGAAAAAAGAAGAAAAACCAGGCTCAAGACATGCACTCGTCACGGCGTTTAATAGGCATGTACTTCGTGACTTAATAGAGAAAATTTCATCGTGGCATCGTCTACAACGAATAGTCGCACTGTGTTTCCGGTTCATCGTCAACTGTCAACTCAATATCTCTAATCGAACATTTCACGGATTAACATTCGCAGAAATCCGAGTGGCCAGGATAGCCATCTTAAAATTCGTTCAATTCAACGCGTTCGAAGATGACATCCAGCGCCTGAGTACCAAAAACCAACTTCCTGCGAAATCGAAGCTCTTGAGGTACTCATCCTTTTTGGACAGCGAGGGATTACTTCGAGTCGGCGGACGCATCAAACACGCAAGCGTATCCTTTGGAATAAAACACCCCATTATTCTTCCAAGTAATGACCCAGTCTCTTCCCTTATTGTTACAGATATCCACCAACGTTATATGCATGCTGGAATATCCGAGACGTTTGCGTTTGTTCGGCAACAATTCTGGATACTGGGCAGTCGGAATCTCATTCGCAAAATCATCCACAGATGCAAACCATGCTTCATGCAGCGGAGACTTACTAGCCAGCAGATCATGGGTGACCTACCATATCATCGCATCCAAGAGAGTCGTCCATTCTCCAACACTGGTTGTGACTACGCCG
Organism: Orthonevra nobilis; assembly: GCA_963555765.1. Taxonomy (NCBI): domain Eukaryota; kingdom Metazoa; phylum Arthropoda; class Insecta; order Diptera; family Syrphidae; genus Orthonevra; species Orthonevra nobilis. The sequence goes on along the minus strand of OY743224.1, from coordinate 74,112,098 downwards.
GCCCACTGACGATCAAATTGTCTCGTTGTCGCAAGCCAAAGCTCTCCAAAGCCTACATAGCCTTGTTCATATGTATGTCTACGAAAGCCATCCACCTGGAGCTGGTGAGCGACCTCACCACCGATGCCTTTATTGCGGCTTTGCGTAGATTCATATCTCGCCGCGGCAAGTGCTCAAACATATACAGCGACAACGGAACGAATTTCCATGGAGCCCGTCGGTGCCTAACTGATATGCATAGATTAGTGATGGCACAAACTCATAACGATATCATCGCTGCTGAACTTGCCAAGGATAGCATATCGTGGCATTTTATCCCTCCTTCGGCTCCACACTTTGGTGGACTATGGGAGGCTGGCGTAAAGTCAGTGAAGCTTCACTTGCGGCGCGTTGTTGGGGGTTCAATATTGACGTTTGAAGAGTTATACACTGTCCTTAGTCAAATAGAAGCTATTTTAAATTCTCGTCCTCTTTGTTCTGTGTCCGACTCTGATTTAAACCCATTAACCCCAGCACATTTTCTTATAGGTGAACCATTAACTGCAGTTCCTGAACCTTACCATCCGGATACGCCACCAAATCGCCTGTCCCATTGGAACCACATCCAAAGCATGACACAAGGGTTCTGGAAACGATGGCACACGGAGTATCTCACCACGCTGCAGGAGCGGCCAAAATGGCAGCGAATTAACGTCAACCTCAAAATTGGAGATTTGGTGGTCATAAAGGAACCGAATCTTCCCCCAACAAAGTGGTTATTGGGACGAGTCGAATCCGTCAACCCTGGTGCCGATCACCAAGTCCGCGTCGCTACTATCCGAACAGCAACAGGAACACTTGTTCGCCCTATTTCAAAACTTGCGCTTCTACCGATGTCCTGAAATCTGTTCCAGGGGGGCCGGGATGTTTGGGATTAATCATCCATACTATGCTCAATATTCATTTTGTTATCTTTCTATAATTTATATATTTCATCATTCATTTCAATAACTTTAATCACATTCAATTCATTTCAATTTACCTACCTTTTCTTTATACTTATCTTAACTTAAACTCATTTGCTTATCAAATAATTTTATCTGTAATACTAGCATCCAATGGTCAATGATTTCGTGTCTGCTTACACATTACATTGATTTCCTATTGCTCGATTGTCAGCCCATGCTCTCAGAGCTTTACGATAACAAGTTTATTGTTTGTGCGAAACTTGTGAGTGGGGGCGAGATAACGAGGATGCTCGTTTAATTGATCGTATGAGCTCTCTGCCACTTCATTCTTGATCGCTGCAGACACCACATCGTGACTCTTGGAAGGCTAAGTACCATTTACTTTTTTTGGTTGTTCCCATTTTTCATCGAACAAAATTAAACCTTGTTATTCAAATTTTCTCAATCGCTGTGTTATTTTTTTCTTGCATAATTTATTTCGGTGCAACTACAAGAACTAAATTCGTTGTTCAACATAAAACTGGTCCTTCTGTAGCCGGATAAACAATTTAATCGTGTTTATTACAAAATCATAAATCAATCAATCACAAATAAATTTTTTTTGTGCATGTGCATGCTGTATTCGTTCGCGCTCATTTAATTTATATAGACCAAACATTTGGATGTACAGAAAATCCTCGTGTGTGAGCTATTGTGCTGCGCTATTTATAAACTATATTGAGAATTCCCTCGTTACATTTTTCTTGAAATTATAACCGCGGTTTATAAATTTACAAAGAACTGTGTGCGTTTGAGCCAGCCAATTTACCAGGGATTTTCACTTACAAATTTGTGCAAACTCTATTAGAATGAATGCTTTAAAACAAAAACGTGGTAACGCAAAAGCCTGTTTAACTCGTGCGGTAGAATTTCTTTCATCTATTCAAGACTGTACCGATATAGAAATGTTAGAAGTTCGGTTAAGCAGAGTAGTCGAAGCATGGGCAGAATTTTCTTCGCTTCACTACGAATGTTTGAAGCACGTGGATGAAGATGAACTCACGGAATATGAAAACGATTTCGGTATATATGAAAACAAATATTTCGAGGCCCATTCCGGTTTAAAAAAGGCGATTCGTGAACGATTAAGTGCGGAAACACCGAAGTCTGCGGATTCTGTCCTTGAGCGTCTTGCTGACCAACACACAACGCTTCTCAAAACTTTAGATTCATCGGCAAACACGTGTTCTAAGATTAATCTTCCAACCATAACAGTGCCTCCATTTTCTGGTAATTACAAGGATTGGCCGTCATTCCGAGATTTATTTGTAGGTTCAGTCGATAACAAACCAAATCTGACCTCAACTCAGAAATTTCATTATTTGAAATCATTTTTGCGTGACGATGCCGCCAATCTCATCAAACACATTCCGATTTCTGACGCCAATTACCTTGAGGCTTGGTACAAACTCGAGAAACGTTACGACCGCGTAAATCTTATCGTGCAATCTTTCGTCCATAGCTTTCTGTCGCTTCCTTCTATTAATTTGTCCAACGTACAAACCCTTCGCCGAATTACAGATGGTGCAGATGAGGTGATTCGTGGTCTCAATGCACTAGGCAAGAACAATCGTGATCCGTGGCTAATTTACCTGCTTCTAGGTAAAGTTGATAACGAAACAAAACAAGCGTGGGCTGAAGAAGAAGGTTCTCGTGATAATAGCTCTATAACCGACCTTATTGAATTTCTGGAACTCAGGTGCGACTCGTTGGAATCGTGTCAATCGCTTACTCGGTCAACCACATCGCGCGGGAAACAATCGGGTCAGATCAGAGCTCACCTAGCCAAAGCATCTGAAAATAGTTCACGCTGTCTCATGTGTAAAGGCGATCACACTTTATCTCAGTGCTCGGAGTTTATTGCATTAGATGTTACCTCGCGTAGAAACTTTACAAAAACTCATTCGGTATGTTTTAATTGCCTAAGATCAGGACATACCGGGAATAAATGTCGATCCTCATTTCGGTGCCGCGTGTGTAAGGCTCGCCATCATTCGCTCGTCCATTCAGATGATCAAAGACAACTACGTTCGTCCATAACAACTCCAAATCCTTCTTCGTCTTCCTCGTCAGTGTTACCTGCTTCGATACAGCAATATTCTTCGGAGACCCCTTTCACTTCCCAAGCTGCTACTCCATTGGTTAGTAACCATTCGCTTGAATCTAGCATTCGACAACAAACAATTTTGCCAACTATTCTCGCTAGAGTTCAAGACAATCGGGGACAGCTCATTGATTGTCGTGTTCTATTGGATACCGGGTCTCAATCGTCGTTCGTTACCGAATCGTTTGCCCAAAGACTGGGGCTTCCGCGAACCCATGCTCGAATACCTGTGATGGGATTATCTTCAAGAGAAGCTGGACATACGAAAGGGTGTATATCAATTAATCTTTCTTCTCGATACAATTCAGCCAGTTTAGCGGTTGATGCATATGTGCTTGCTAAATTAACATCCAATTTGCCAGCAAAATCTTTTGAGGCAGCAACTTGGGAATATATAAAGAAGTTAGATCTTGCCGACCCTTATTTCAACCTTTCCAGTTCAGTTGAAATTCTCCTCGGAGCTGATAAAGTCTGGTCCGTTCTTAAAGGAGAACAAATTCGTGGTCCACAAGGCCGACCCATAGCTCAAAACACATCCTTCGGTTGGGTTATTTCGGGTGAGCTATTCAACCAAGATAGCTCTAACATTGAGCTATCATCACTCCATTCAACTGTCGACGTAGATGCTCTTCTTCAGCGGTTTTGGGAGTTGGAAGAAGTTTCCCCACACAAGGCTCGTGATGCTGTCAATGAAGCAGCCGAAAACCATTTTCGAAAAACATTCTCTCGCGCGTCAGACGGAAAATATGTTGTTTCTCTACCATTTAAGACTCCTTGCCCAAGGTTCGCAGATACCCTGCAGTCTGCAGTTTCCCGAATGCATTCAATGGAGTGCCGGTTTCGAAAAAATCCCGAATTGCATCGCCTTTATTCCAACTTCATGCAGGAATACCTCGAGCTTGGACACATGGAGGAAATTCCCCGCGATGAACTTCATTCAAACCCCTCGCAGCAGTTTTATCTCCCCCATCACGCGGTTCTCAAGCCCGAAAGTTCGTCCACAAAACTCCGGGTTGTGTTTGATGGGTCGGTAAAGGACTCAAATGGACAATCATTGAATAATCAGCTTTTAATCGGTCCTCCAATTCAACGCGATCTAATAGGCGTGTGTTTACGATTTCGGCAACATCGTTTCGTTTTCACGGCGGATATCGTTAAAATGTTTCGCCAGATTTGGGTCCGCGAAGACGACACTGATTTTCAACGAATTGTCTGGCGTCAAAACCCCAATGACCCAATTCGGCACTATCGCTTACGAACCGTGACGTACGGTACCGCGTCGGCTCCGTTCTTATCAGTTCGCGTTCTGCAACAACTTGCGGATGACTACCGTTCTAGGTACCCAAACGCTGCTAAAATTTTACTTAACGACGTCTACGTTGACGACGTAATGACAGGCGCAAGTTCCATCGAAACGTTAATAAGTTTTCAATCTGAACTCATTGCGTTACTCTCTGAAGCCAATCTTCAACTCCGAAAATGGAGTTCTAATTGCTGGGCTCTACTCGCAAAACAACGCCGTGAAGATTGCGAGTATTCCTTCGTTGATCCGGAACATGAGCAACCTTTCGTCAAAGTATTAGGTATGTTCTGGAATCCTGCGACAGACGTGTTCTCGTATCGCGTAACTAAAACCAATCCATGCGCCATGTTAACAAGGAGAACGTTACTCTCTCAAATAGCACGTATTTTTGACCCGCTCGGACTTCTCGCTCCTTCAGTTATATTGTTCAAACTCATGTTTCAAAGGCTCTGGTCGTCTGATTTTCAACTGGGTTGGGATGACCCACTGCCCTCTGAACTCTATGAAAGATGGATGAACTATCGGGAACAATTAACATCCTTTGAACAAGTTTCTGTTCCGCGGTATGTGTTTGCGTCCGAAGACTCTATCGAACTCCACGGTTTTTCAGATGCGTCGTCTCTAGCTTACGCGGCCGTCGTTTTCGCTCGCTCAATATCCTCTACCGGTGATATTACTATCAGAATCGTTGCGGCAAAAACGAAAGTGGCCCCTCTTAAGCCTGTTTCCATACCCCGTCTCGAGCTTTGCGGAGCGCTCCTACTATCTCGGTTACTCAATCTCGTAAAATCCTCGATCAGTACCAAAATAGAAAGAACATATGCGTGGTGCGATTCCGAAATCGTGCTACATTGGCTTTCGGCACCTCCTCGTCGCTGGACAACCTTTGTTGCCAATCGCACTGCTGCCATTCTGGAGACTCTACCTAGATTTTCTTGGCGCTATGTTCCCTCGGATGCAAACCCTGCTGACTGTGCTTCTCGTGGCGTTCCTCCCTCCGCTCTTTTCAATCACAGTCTATGGTGGACGGGTCCATCCTGGCTATCGCTGCCAGAACACCAATGGCCGACATCTAACCTCTCTACGACATTCGCGGACTGTGAATCTGTGAAAAAAGAAGAAAAACCAGGCTCAAGACATGCACTCGTCACGGCGTTTAATAGGCATGTACTTCGTGACTTAATAGAGAAAATTTCATCGTGGCATCGTCTACAACGAATAGTCGCACTGTGTTTCCGGTTCATCGTCAACTGTCAACTCAATATCTCTAATCGAACATTTCACGGATTAACATTCGCAGAAATCCGAGTGGCCAGGATAGCCATCTTAAAATTCGTTCAATTCAACGCGTTCGAAGATGACATCCAGCGCCTGAGTACCAAAAACCAACTTCCTGCGAAATCGAAGCTCTTGAGGTACTCATCCTTTTTGGACAGCGAGGGATTACTTCGAGTCGGCGGACGCATCAAACACGCAAGCGTATCCTTTGGAATAAAACACCCCATTATTCTTCCAAGTAATGACCCAGTCTCTTCCCTTATTGTTACAGATATCCACCAACGTTATATGCATGCTGGAATATCCGAGACGTTTGCGTTTGTTCGGCAACAATTCTGGATACTGGGCAGTCGGAATCTCATTCGCAAAATCATCCACAGATGCAAACCATGCTTCATGCAGCGGAGACTTACTAGCCAGCAGATCATGGGTGACCTACCATATCATCGCATCCAAGAGAGTCGTCCATTCTCCAACACTGGTTGTGACTACGCCGGCCCACTGACGATCAAATTGTCTCGTTGTCGCAAGCCAAAGCTCTCCAAAGCCTACATAGCCTTGTTCATATGTATGTCTACGAAAGCCATCCACCTGGAGCTGGTGAGCGACCTCACCACCGATGCCTTTATTGCGGCTTTGCGTAGATTCATATCTCGCCGCGGCAAGTGCTCAAACATATACAGCGACAACGGAACGAATTTCCATGGAGCCCGTCGGTGCCTAACTGATATGCATAGATTAGTGATGGCACAAACTCATAACGATATCATCGCTGCTGAACTTGCCAAGGATAGCATATCGTGGCATTTTATCCCTCCTTCGGCTCCACACTTTGGTGGACTATGGGAGGCTGGCGTAAAGTCAGTGAAGCTTCACTTGCGGCGCGTTGTTGGGGGTTCAATATTGACGTTTGAAGAGTTATACACTGTCCTTAGTCAAATAGAAGCTATTTTAAATTCTCGTCCTCTTTGTTCTGTGTCCGACTCTGATTTAAACCCATTAACCCCAGCACATTTTCTTATAGGTGAACCATTAACTGCAGTTCCTGAACCTTACCATCCGGATACGCCACCAAATCGCCTGTCCCATTGGAACCACATCCAAAGCATGACACAAGGGTTCTGGAAACGATGGCACACGGAGTATCTCACCACGCTGCAGGAGCGGCCAAAATGGCAGCGAATTAACGTCAACCTCAAAATTGGAGATTTGGTGGTCATAAAGGAACCGAATCTTCCCCCAACAAAGTGGTTATTGGGACGAGTCGAATCCGTCAACCCTGGTGCCGATCACCAAGTCCGCGTCGCTACTATCCGAACAGCAACAGGAACACTTGTTCGCCCTATTTCAAAACTTGCGCTTCTACCGATGTCCTGAAATCTGTTCCAGGGGGGCCGGGATGTTTGGGATTAATCATCCATACTATGCTCAATATTCATTTTGTTATCTTTCTATAATTTATATATTTCATCATTCATTTCAATAACTTTAATCACATTCAATTCATTTCAATTTACCTACCTTTTCTTTATACTTATCTTAACTTAAACTCATTTGCTTATCAAATAATTTTATCTGTAATACTAGCATCCAATGGTCAATGATTTCGTGTCTGCTTACACATTACATTGATTTCCTATTGCTCGATTGTCAGCCCATGCTCTCAGAGCTTTACGATAACAAGTTTATTGTTTGTGCGAAACTTGTGAGTGGGGGCGAGATAACGAGGATGCTCGTTTAATTGATCGTATGAGCTCTCTGCCACTTCATTCTTGATCGCTGCAGACACCACATCGTGACTCTTGGAAGGCTAAGTACAATTTACTTTTTTTGGTTGTTCCCATTTTTCATCGAACAAAATTAAACCTTGTTATTCAAATTTTCTCAATCGCTGTGTTATTTTTTTCTTGCATAATTTATTTCGGTGCAACTACAAGAACTAAATTCGTTGTTCAACAACGACCATCTCTAACTGAACACAAATTTGAAAATTTAGCTCTGAGAGCCGTTTATTGATAAAAATACAGAAATTTGAAATGCGAGGCTTGTTTGCTTAATTCTGCTGCACCATAGCCCATGGTTTCAAAATGGACTTTTTTCCCGAATTTGCAAATGACGATTTCTATGATATTTATAATAACGACCATCTCTTACTGAACACAAATTTGAAAATTTAGCTCTGAGAACCGTTTATTGATAAAAATACAGAAATTTGAAATGCGAGGCTTTTTTGCTTAATTCTACTGGACTATAGTCCATGGTTTCAAAATGGACTTTTTTCCCGAATTTGCGAATGACGATTTCTATGATATTTATAATAACGACCATCTCTAACTGAACACAAATTTGAAAATTTAGCTCTGAGAACCGTTTATTGATAAAAATACAGAAATTTGAAATGCGAGGCTTTTTTGCTTAATTCTGCTGGACTATAGCCCATGGTTTCAAAATGGACTTTTTCCCGAATTTGCAAATGACGATTTCTATTTATTTACAAAAATACAGAACTTTGAAATGCGAGGCTTTTTTGCTTAATTCTGCTGGACTATAGCCCATGGTTTCAAAATGGACTTTTTTTTAGAATTTGCAAATGACGATTTCTATTTATTTACAAAAATACAGAAATTTGAAATGCGAGGCTTTTTTGCTTAATTCTGCTGGACTATAGTCCATGGTTTCAAAATGGACTTTTTTCCCGAATTTGCAAATGACGATTTCTATGATATTTATAATAACGAGCATCCCTAGCTGAACACAAATTTGAAAATTTAGCTCTGAGAACCGTTTATTGATAAAAATACAGAAATTTGAAATGCGAGGCTTTTTTGCTTAAGTCTGCTGGACTATAGCCCATGGTTTCAAAGTGGACTTTTTTCCCGAATTTGCAAATGACGATTTCTATGATATTTATAATAACGAGCATCCCTTACTGAACACAAATTTGAAAATTTAGCTCTGAGAACCGTTTATTGACAAAAATACAGAAATTTGAAATGCGAGGCTTTTTTGCTTAATTCTGCTGCACCATAGCCCATGGTTTCAAAATGGACTTTTTCCCGAATTTGCAAATGACGATTTCTATGATATTTATAATAACGACCATCTCTAACTGAACACAATTTGAAAATTTAGCTCTGAGAAACGTTTATTGATAAAAATACAGAAATTTGAAATGCGAGGCTTTTTTGCTTAAGTCTGCTGGACTATAGCCCATGGTTTCAAAGTGGACTTTTTTCCCGAATTTGCAAATGACGATTTCTATGATATTTATAATAACGAGCATCCCTTACTGAACACAAATTTGAAAATTTAGCTCTGAGAACCGTTTATTGACAAAAATACAGAAATTTGAAATGCGAGGCTTTTTTGCTTAATTCTGCTGGACATGGTTTCAAAATGGAATTTTTTCCCGAATTTGCAAATGACGATTTCTATGATATTTATAATAACGACCATCTCTAACTGAACACAAATTTGAAAATTTAGCTCTGAGAGCCGTTTATTGATAAAAATACGGAAATTTGAAATGCGAGGCTTTTTTGCTTAATTCTGCTGGACATGGTTTCAAAATGTAATTTTTTCCCGAATTTGCAAATGACGATTTCTATGATATTTATAATAACGACCATCTCTAACTGAACACAAATTTGAAAATTTAGCTCTGAGAGCCGTTTATTGATAAAAATACAGAAATTTGAAATGCGAGGCTTGTTTGCTTAATTCTGCTGCACCATAGCCCATGGTTTCAAAATGGACTTTTTTCCCGAATTTGCAAATGACGATTTCTATGATATTTATAATAACGACCATCTCTAACTGAACACAAATTTGAAAATTTAGCTCTGAGAACCGTTTATTGATAAAAATACAGAAATTTGAAATGCGAGGCTTTTTTGCTTAATTCTACTGGACTATAGTCCATGGTTTCAAAATGGACTTTTTTCCCGAATTTGCGAATGACGATTTCTATGATATTTATAATAACGACCATCTCTAACTGAACACAAATTTGAAAATTTAGCTCTGAGAACCGTTTATTGATAAAAATACAGAAATTTGAAATGCGAGGCTTTTTTGCTTAATTCTGCTGGACTATAGCCCATGGTTTCAAAATGGACTTTTTCCCGAATTTGCAAATGACGATTTCTATTTATTTACAAAAATACAGAACTTTGAAATGCGAGGCTTTTTTGCTTAATTCTGCTGGACTATAGCCCATGGTTTCAAAATGGACTTTTTTTTAGAATTTGCAAATGACGATTTCTATTTATTTACAAAAATACAGAAATTTGAAATGCGAGGCTTTTTTGCTTAATTCTGCTGGACTATAGTCCATGGTTTCAAAATGGACTTTTTTCCCGAATTTGCAAATGACGATTTCTATGATATTTATAATAACGACCATCTCTAACTGAACACAAATTTGAAAATTTAGCTCTGAGAACCGTTTATTGACAAAAATACAGAAATTTGAAATGCGAGGCTTTTTTGCTTAAGTCTGCTGGACTATAGCCCATGGTTTCAAAGTGGACTTTTTTCCCGAATTTACAAATGACGATTTCTATGATATTTATAATAACGAGCATCCCTTACTGAACACAAATTTGAAAATTTAGCTCTGAGAACCGTTTATTGACAAAAATACAGAAATTTGAAATGCGAGGCTTTTTTTCTTAATTCTGCTGCACCATAGCCCATGGTTTCAAAATGGACTTTTTCCCGAATTTGCAAATGACGATTTCTATGATATTTATAATAACGACCATCTCTAACTGAACACAATTTGAAAATTTAGCTCTGAGAAACGTTTATTGATAAAAATACAGAAATTTGAAATGCGAGGCTTTTTTGCTTAAGTCTGCTGGACTATAGCCCATGGTTTCAAAGTGGACTTTTTTCCCGAATTTGCAAATGACGATTTCTATGATATTTATAATAACGAGCATCCCTTACTGAACACAAATTTGAAAATTTAGCTCTGAGAACCGTTTATTGACAAAAATACAGAAATTTGAAATGCGAGGCTTTTTTGCTTAATTCTGCTGGACATGGTTTCAAAATGGAATTTTTTCCCGAATTTGCAAATGACGATTTCTATGATATTTATAATAACGACCATCTCTAACTGAACACAAATTTGAAAATTTAGCTCTGAGAGCCGTTTATTGATAAAAATACGGAAATTTGAAATGCGAGGCTTTTTTGCTTAATTCTGCTGGACATGGTTTCAAAATGTAATTTTTTCCCGAATTTGCAAATGACGATTTCTATGATATTTATAATAACGACCATCTCTAACTGAACACAAATTTGAAAATTTAGCTCTGAGAGCCGTTTATTGATAAAAATACAGAAATTTGAAATGCGAGGCTTGTTTGCTTAATTCTGCTGCACCATAGCCCATGGTTTCAAAATGGCCTTTTTTCCCGAATTTGCGAATGACGATTTCTATGATATTTATAATAACGACCATCTCTAACTGAACACAAATTTGAAAATTTAGCTCTGAGAGCCGTTTATTGATAAAAATACAGAAATTTGAAATGCGAGGCTTGTTTGCTTAATTCTGCTGCACCATAGCCCATGGTTTCAAAATGGACTTTTTTCCCGAATTTGCGAATGACGATTTCTATGATATTTATAATAACGACCATCTCTAACTGAACACAAATTTGAAAATTTAGCTCTGAGAACCGTTTATTGATAAAAATACAGAAATTTGAAATGCGAGGCTTTTTTGCTTAATTCTGCTGGACTATAGCCCATGGTTTCAAAATGGACTTTTTCCCGAATTTGCAAATGACGATTTCTATTTATTTACAAAAATACAGAACTTTGAAATGCGAGGCTTTTTTGCTTAATTCTGCTGGACTATAGCCCATGGTTTCAAAATGGACTTTTTTTTAGAATTTGCAAATGACGATTTCTATTTATTTACAAAAATACAGAAATTTGAAATGCGAGGCTTTTTTGCTTAATTCTACTGGACTATAGTCCATGGTTTCAAAATGGACTTTTTCCCGAATTTGCAAATGACGATTTCTATTTATTTACAAAAATACAGAAATTTGAAATGCGAGGCTTTTTTGCTTAATTCTGCTGGACTATAGCCCATGGTTTCAAAATGGACTTTTTTCCCGAATTTGCAAATGACGATTTCTATGATATTTATAATAACGACCATCTCTAACTGAACACAAATTTGAAAATTTAGCTCTGAGAACCGTTTATTGATAAAAATACAGAAACTTGAAATGCGAGGCTTTTTTGCTTAATTCTGCTGGACTATAGCCCATGGTTTCAAAAGGACTTTTTTCCCGAATTTTCAAATGACGATTTCTGTGATATTTATAATAACGGCCATCTCTAACTGAACACAAATTTGAAAATTTAGCTCTGAGAACCGTTTATTGATAAAAATACAGAAATTTGAAATGCGAGGCTTTTTTGCTTAATTCTGCTGGACTATAGCCCATGGTTTCAAAATGGAGTTTTTTCCCGAATTTTCAAATGACGATTTCTATGATATTTATAATAACGACCATCTCTAACTGAACACAAATTTGAAAATTTAGCTCTGAGAACCGTTTATTGATAAAAATACAGAAATTTGATATGCGAGGCTTTTTTGCTTAATTCTGCTGGACTATAGCCCACGGTTTCAAAATGAACTTTTTTTAGAATTTGCAAATGACGATTTCTATTTATTTACAAAAATACAGAAATTTGAAATGCGAGGCTTTTTTGCTTAATTCTGCTGGACTATAGCCCATGGTTTTAAAATGGACTTTTTTCCCGAATTTGCAAATGACGATTTCTATGATATATATCATAACGAGCATCCCTAACTGAACACAAATTTTAAAATTTAGCTCTGAGAACCGTTTATTGACAAAAATACAGAAATTTGAAATGCGAGGCTTGTTTGCTTAATTCTGCTGCACCATAGCCCATGGTTTCAAAATGGACTTTTTTCCCGAATTTGCAAATGACGATTTCTATGATATTTATAATAACGAGCATCCCTAGCTGAACACAAATTTGAAAATTTAGCTCTGAGAACCGTTTATTTACAAAAATACAGAAATTTGAAATGCGAGGCTTTTTTGTTTAATTCTGCTGGACTATAGCCCATGGTTTCAAAATGGACTTTTTTCCCGAATTTGCAAATGACGATTTCTATGATATATATCGTAACGAGCATCCCTAACTGAACACAAATTTTAAAATTTAGCTCTGAGAACCGTTTATTGACAAAAATACAGAAATTTAAAATCCCACGCTGTTTTGCTTAATTCTGCTGGACTATAGCCCATGGTTTCAAAATGGACTTTTTTCCAAAATTTGCAAATGACGATTTCTATGATATTTATAATAACGAGCATCCCTAGCTGAACACAAATTTTAAAATTTAGCTCTGAGAACCGTTTATTGACAAAAATACAGAAATTTAAAATCCCACGCTGTTTTGCTTAATTCTGCTGGACTATAGCCCATGGTTTCAAAATGGACTTTTTCCCGAATTTGCAAATGACGATTTCTATTTATTTACAAAAATACAGAAATTTGAAATGCGAGGCTTTTTTGCTTAATTCTGCTGGTTTTAAAATGGACTTTTTTCCCGAATTTGCAAATGACGATTTCTATGATATATATCATAACGAGCATCCATAGCTGAACACAAATTTGAAAATTTAGCTCTGAGAACCGTTTATTTACAAAAATACAGAAATTTGAAATGCGAGGCTTTTTTGCTTAAATCTGCTGGACTATAGCCCATGGTTTTAAAATGGACTTTTTTCCAAAATTTGCAAATGACGATTTCTATGATATTTATAATAACGAGCTTCCCTAACTAAACACAAATTTGAAAATTTAGCTCTGAGAACCGTTTATTGATAAAAATACAGAAATTTGAAATGCGAGGATTTTTTGTTTAATTCTGCTGGACTATAACCCATGGTTTCAAAATGGACTATTTTCCCGAATCTGCAAATAACGATTTCTATAATGTTGATAAAAACGAGCATCCCTAACTGAACACAAATTTGAAAATTTAGCTCTGAGAACCGTTTATTGATAAAAATACAGAAATTTGAAATGCGAGGCTTTTTTGCTTAAATCTGCTGGACTATAGCCCATGGTTTCAAAATACACTTTTTTCCCGAATTTGCAAATGACGATTTCTATGATATTTATAATAACGACCATCTCTAACTGAACACAAATTTGAAAATTTAGCTCTGAGAACCGTTTATTGATAAAAATACAGAAATTTGAAATTCGAGGATTTTTTGTTTAATTCTGCTGGACTATAGCCCGTGGTTTCAAAATTGACTTTTTTCCCGAATTTGCAAATAACGATTTCTATAATGTTGATAATAACGAGCATCCCTAACTGAACACAAATTTGAAAATTTAGCTCTGAGAACCGTTTATTGACAAAAATACAGAAATTTGAAATCCCACGCGTTTTTGCTTAATTCTGCTGGACTATAACCCATGGTTTCAAAATGGACTATTTTCCCGAATCTGCAAATAACGATTTCTATAATGTTGATAATAACGAGCATCCCTAACTGAACATAAATTTGAAAATTTAGCTCTGAGAACCGTTTATTGATAAAAATACAGAAATTTGAAATGCGAGGCTTTTTTGCTTAAATCTGCTGGACTATAGCCAATGGTTTCAAAATGGACTTTTTTCCCCAATTTGCAAATGACGATTTCTATGATATTTATAATAACGACCATCTCTAACTGAACACAAATTTGAAAATTTAGCTCTGAGAACCGTTTATTGACAAAAATACAGAAATTTGAAATCCCACGCGTTTTTGCTTAATTCTGCTGGACTATAACCCATGGTTTCAAAATGGACTATTTTCCCGAATCTGCAAATAACGATTTCTATAATGTTGATAATAACGAGCATCCCTAACTGAACACAAATTTGAAAATTTAGCTCTGAGAACCGTTTATTGATAAAAATACAGAAATTTGAAATGCGAGGCTTTTTTGCTTAAATCTGCTGGACTATAGCCCATGGTTTCACAATGGACTTTTTTCCCCAATTTGCAAATGACTATTTCTAAGATATTTATAATAACGAGCTTCCCTAACTAAACACAAATTTGAAAATTTAGATTTGAGAACCGTTTATTGATAAAAATACAGAAATTTGAAATTCGAGGATTTTTTGTTTAATTCTGCTGGACTATAGCCCGTGGTTTCAAAATTGACTTTTTTCCCGAATTTGCAAATAACGATTTCTATAATATTGACAATAACGAGCATCCCTAACTGAACACAAATTTGAAAATTTAGGTCTGAGAACCGTTTATTGACATAAATACAGAAATTTGAAATCCCACGCGTTTTTGCTTAATTCTGCTGGACTATAACCCATGGTTTCAAAATGGACTTTTTTCCCCAATTTGCAAATGACTATTTCTAAGGTATTTATAATAACGAGCTTCCCTAACTAAACACAAATTTGAAAATTTAGCTCTGAGAACCGTTTATTGACAAAAATACAGAAATTTGAAATCCCACGCGTTTTTGCTTAATTCTGCTGGACTATAGCCCGTGGTTTCAAAATTGACTATTTTCCCGAATCTGCAAATAACGATTTCTATAATGTTGATAATAACGAGCATCCCTAACTGAACACAAATTTTCTATAATGTTGATAATAACGAGCATCCCTAACTGAACACAAATTTGAAAATTTAGCTCTGAGAACCGTTTATTGATAAAAATACAGAAATTTGAAATGCGAGGCTTTTTTGCTTAAATCTGCTGGACTATAGCCCATGGTTTCAAAATGGACTTTTTTCCCGAATTGTCAAATGACGATTTCTATGATATTTATAATAACGACCATCTCTAACTGAACACAAATTTGAAAATTTAGCTCTGAGAATCGTTTATTGATAAAAATACAGAAATTTGAAATGCGAGGCTTTTTTGCTTAATTCTGCTGCACCATAGCCAATGGTTTCAAAATGGACTTTTTTCCCCAATTTGCAAATGACTATTTCTAATATATTTATAATAACGAGCTTCCCTAACTAAACACAAATTTGAAAATTTAGATCTGAGAACCGTTTATTGATGAAAATACAGAAATTTGAAATTCGAGGATTTTTTGTTTAATTCTGCTGGACTATAGCCCGTGGTTTCAAAATTGACTTTTTTCCCGAATTTGCAAATGACGATTTCTATGATATTTATAATAACGAGCTTCCCTAACTAAACACAAATTTGAAAATTTAGCTCTGAGAACCGTTTATTGACAAAAATACAGAAATTTGAAATCCCACGCGTTTTTGCTTAATTCTGCCCGTGGTTTCAAAATTGACTTTTTTCCCGAATTTGCAAATGACGATTTCTATGATATTTATAATAACGAGCATCCCTAACTAAACACAAATTTGAAAATTTAGCTCTGAGAACCGTTTATTGACAAAAATACAGAAATTTGAAATCCCACGCATTTTTGCTTAATTCTGCTGGACTATAACCCATGGTTTCAAAATGAACTATTTTCCCGAATCTGAAAATAACGATTTCTATGATATTTATAATAACGAGCTTCCCTAACTAAACACAAATTTGAAAATTTAGATCTGAGAACCGTTTATTGATAAAAATACAGAAATTTGAAATGCGAGGATTTTTTGTTTAATTCTGCTGGACTATAACCCGTGGTTTCAAAATTGACTTTTTTCCCGAATTTGCAAATGACGATTTCTATGATATTTATAATAACGAGCTTCCCTAACTAAACACAAATTTGAAAATTTAGCTCTGAGAACCGTTTATTGACAAAAATACAGAAATTTGAAATCCCACGCGTTTTTGCTTAATTCTGCTGGACTATAGCCCGTGGTTTCAAAATTGACTTTTTCCCGAATTTGCAAATAACGATTTCTATAATGTTGATAATAACGAGCATCCCTAACTGAACACAAATTTGAAAATTTAGGTCTGAGAACCGTTTATTGACATAAATACAGAAATTTGAAATCCCACGCGTTTTTGCTTAATTCTGCTGGACTATAACCCATGGTTTCAAAATGGACTATTTTCCCGAATCTGCAAATAACGATTTCTATAATGTTGATAATAACGAGCATCCCTAACTGAACACAAATTTTCTATAATGTTGATAATAACGAGCATCCCTAACTGAACACAAATTTGAAAATTTAGCTCTGAGAACCGTTTATTGATAAAAATACAGAAATTTGAAATGCGAGGCTTTTTTGCTTAAATCTGCTGGACTATAGCCCATGGTTTCAAAATGGACTTTTTTCCCGAATTTGCACATGACGATGTCTATGATATTTATAATAACGACCATCTCTAACTGAACACAAATTTGAAAATTTAGCTCTGAGAACCGTTTATTGATAAAAATACAGAAATTTGAAATGCGAGGCTTTTTTGCTTAAATCTGCTGGACTATAGCCCATGGTTTCAAAATGGACTTTTTTCCCCAATTTGCAAATGACTATTTCTAAGATATTTATAATAACGAGCTTCCCTAACTAAACACAAATTTGAAAATTTAGATCTGAGAACCGTTTATTGATAAAAATACAGAAATTTGAAATTCGAGGATTTTTTGTTTAATTCTGCTGGACTATAGCCCGTGGTTTCAAAATTGACTTTTTTCCCGAATTTGCAAATGACGATTTCTATGATATTTATAATAACGAGCTTCCCTAACTAAACACAAATTTGAAAATTAAGCTCTGAGAACCGTTTATTGACAAAAATACAGAAATTTGAAATCCCACGCGTTTTTGCTTAATTCTGCTGGACTATAGCCCGTGGTTTCAAAATTGACTTTTTCCCGAATTTGCAAATAACGATTTCTATAATGTTGATAATAACGAGCATCCCTAACTGAACACAAATTTGAAAATTTAGGTCTGAGAACCGTTTATTGACATAAATACAGAAATTTGAAATCCCACGCGTTTTTGCTTAATTCTGCTGGACTATAACCCATGGTTTCAAAATGAACTATTTTCCCGAATCTGGAAATAACGATTTCTATGATATTTACAATAACGAGCTTCCCTAACTTAACACAAATTTGAAAATTTGGCTCTGAGAACCGTTTATTGACAAAAATACAGAAATTTGAAATGCGAGGCTTTTTTGCTTAAATCTGCTGGACTATTGTCCGTGGCTTCAAAATGGACTTTTTTCCCGAATTTGCAAATGACGAATTCTATGATATTTATAATAACGAGCTTCCCTAACTAAACACAAATTTGAAAATTTAGCTCTGAGAACCGTTTATTGATAAAAATACAGAAATTTGAAATGCGAGGCTTTTTTGCTTAAATCTGCTGGACTATAGCCCATGGTTTCAAAATGGACTTTTTTCCCGAATTTGCAAATGACGATTTCAATGATATTTATAATAACGACCATCTCTAACTGAACACAAATTTGAAAATTTAGCTCTGAGAACCGTTTATTGATAAAAATACAGAAATTTGAAATGCGAGGCTTTTTTGCTTAATTCTGCTGCACCATAGCCAATGGTTTCAAAATGGATTTTTTTCCCCAATTTGCAAATGACTATTTCTAAGATATTTATTATAACGAGCTTCCCTAACTAAACACAAATTTGAAAATTTAGCTCTGAGAACCGTTTATTGATAAAAATACAGAAATTTGAAATGCGAGGCTTTTTTGCTTAAATCTGCTGGACTATAGCCCATGGTTTCAAAATGGACTTTTTTCCCGAATTTGCAAATGACGATTTCTATGATATTTATAATAACGACCATCTCTAACTGAACACAAATTTGAAAATTTAGCTCTGAGAACCGTTTATTGATAAAAATACAGAAATTTGAAATGCGAGGCTTTTTTGCTTAAATCTGCTGGACTATAGCCCATGGTTTCAAAATGGACTTTTTTCCCGAATTTGCAAATGACGATTTCTATGATATTTATAATAATGACCATCTCTAACTGAACACAAATTTGAAAATTTAGCTCTGAGAACCGTTTATTGATACAAATACAGAAATTTGAAATTCGAGGATTTTTTGTTTAATTCTGCTGGACTATAGCCCGTGGTTTCAAAATTGACTTTTTTCCCGAATTTGCAAATGACGATTTCTATGATATTTATAAAAACGAGCATCCCTAACTAAACACAAATTTGAAAATTTAGCTCTGAGAACCGTTTATTGACAAAAATACAGAAATTTGAAATCCCACGCGTTTTTGCTTAATTCTGCTGGACTATAACCCATGGTTTCAAAATGAACTATTTTCCCGAATCTGAAAATAACGATTTCTATGATATTTATAATAACGAGCTTCCCTAACTTAACACAAATTTGATAATTTGGCTCTGAGAACCGTTTATTGACAAAAATACAGAAATTTGAAATGCGAGGCTTTTTTGCTTAAATCTGCTGGACTATAGTCCGTGGCTTCAAAATGGACTTTTTTCCCGAATTTGCAAATTACGAATTCTATGATATTTATAATAACGAGCTTCCCTAACTAAACACAAATTTGAAAATTTAGCTCTGAGAACCGTTTATTGACAAAAATACAGAAATTTGAAATCCCACGCGTTTTTGCTTAATTCTGCTGGACTATAACCCATGGTTTCAAAATGGACTATTTTCCCGAATCTGCAAATAACGATTTCTATAATGCTGATAATAACGAGCATCCCTAACTGAACACAAATTTGAAAATTTAGGTCTGAGAACCGTTTATTGACATAAATACAGAAATTTGAAATCCCACGCGTTTTTGCTTAATTCTGCTGGACTATAACCCATGGTTTCAAAATGGACTATTTTCCCGAATCTGCAAATAACGATTTCTATAATGCTGAAATTTTAACGAGCATCCCTAACTGAACACAAATTTTCTATAATGTTGATAATAACGAGCATCCCTAACTGAACACAAATTTGAAAATTTAGCTCTGAGAACCGTTTATTGATAAAAATACAGAAATTTGAAATGCGAGGCTTTTTTGCTTAAATCTGCTGGACTATAGCCCATGGTTTCAAAATGGACTTTTTTCCCGAATTTGCAAATGACGATTTCTGTGATATTTATAATAACGAGCATCCCTAACTGAACACAAATTTGAAAATTTAGCTCTGAGAACCGTTTATTGACAAAAATACAGAAATTTGAAATGCGAGGCTTTTTTGCTTAATTCTGCTGCACCATAGCCCATGGTTTCAAAATGGACTTTTTTCCCCAATTTGCAAATGACTATTTCTATGATATTTATAATAACGAGCATCCCTAACTGAACACAAATTAAAAAATTTAGCTCTGAGAACCGTTTATTCACAAAAATACAGAAATTTGAAATGCGAGGCATTTTTGCTTAATTCTGCTGCACCATAGCCCATGGTTTCAAAATGGACTTTTTTCCCGAATTTGCAAATGACGATTTCTATGATATTTAAAATAACGACCATCTCTAACTGAACACAAATTTGAAAATTTAGCTCTGAGAACCGTTTATTGATAAAAATACAGAAATTTGAAATGCGAGGCTTTTTTGCTTAATTCTGTTGGACTATAGCCCATGGTTTCAAAATGGACTTTTTCCCGAATTTGCAATTGACGATTTCTATGATATTTATAATAACGAGCATCCCTTACTGAACACAAATTTGAAAATTTAGCTCTGAGAACCGTTTATTGACAATAATACAGAAATTTGAAATGCGAGGCTTTTTTGCTTTCTTCTGCTGGACTATAGCCCATGGTTTCAAGATGGACTTTTTTCCCGAATTTGCAAATGACGATTTCTATGATATTTAAAATAACGACCATCTCTAACTGAACACAAATTTGAAAATTTAGCTCTGAGAACCGTTTATTGACAAAAATACAGAAATTTGAAATGCGAGGCTTTTTTGCTTAATTCTGCTGCACCATAGCCCATGGTTTCAAAATGGACTTTTTTCCCGAATTTGCAAATGACGATTTCTATGATATTTATAATAACGAGCATCCCTAGCTGAACACAAATTTGAAAATTTAGCTCTGAGAACCGTTTATTGACAAAAATACAGAAATTTGAAATGCGAGGCTTTTTTGCTTAATTCTGCTGGACTATAGCCCATGGTTTCAAAATGGACTTTTCCCCGAATTTGCAATTGACGATTTCTATGATATTTATAATAACGAGCATCCC
Source organism: Orthonevra nobilis (assembly GCA_963555765.1). Lineage (NCBI taxonomy): Eukaryota > Metazoa > Arthropoda > Insecta > Diptera > Syrphidae > Orthonevra > Orthonevra nobilis. Next base: position 74,091,210 of record OY743224.1, on the reverse strand, counting down.
TTACTGAACACAAATTTGAAAATTTAGCTCTGAGAACCGTTTATTGACAAAAATACAAAAATTTGAAATGCGAGGCTTTTTTGCTTTCTTCTGCTGGACTATAGCCCATGGTTTCAAAATGGACTTTTTTCCCGAATTTGCAAATGACGATTTCTATGATATTTAAAATAACGACCATCTCTAACTGAACACAAATTTGAAAATTTAGCTCTGAGAACCGTTTATTGACAAAAAACAGAAATTTGAAATGCGAGGCTTTTTTGCTTAAATCTGCTGCACCATAGCCCATGGTTTCAAAATGGACTTTTTTCCCGAATTTGCAAATGACGATTTCTATGATATTTATAATAACGAGCATCCCTAGCTGAACACAAATTTGAAAATTTAGCTCTGAGAACCGTTTATTGACAAAAATACAGAAATTTGAAATGCGAGGCTTTTTTGCTTAATTCTGCTGCAACATAGCCCATGGTTTCAAAATGGACTTTTTTCCCGAATTTGCAAATAACGATTTCTATGATATTTATCATAACGAGCATCCCTAACTGAACACAAATTTGAAAATTTAGCTCTGAGAACCGTTTATTGACAAAAATACAGAAATTTGAAATGCGAGGCTTTTTTGCTTAATTCTGCTGCACCATACCCCATGGTTTCAAAATGGACTTTTTTCCCGAATTTGCAAATGACGATTTCTATGATATTTATAATAACGAGCATCCCTAGCTGAACACAAATTTGAAAATTTAGCTCTGAGAACCGTTTATTTACAAAAATACAAAAATTTGAACTGCGAGGCTTTTTTGCTTTCTTCTGCTGGACTATAGCCCATGGTTTCAAAATGGACTTTTTTCCGGAATTTGCAAATGACGATTTCTATGATATTTTTAATAACGAGCATCCCTAGCTGAACACAAATTTGAAAATTTAGCTCTGAGAACCGTTTATTGACAAAAATACAGAAATTTGAAATGCGAGGCTTTTTTGCTTAATTCTGCTGCACCATAGCCCATGGTTTCAAAATGGACTTTTTTCCCGAATTTGCAAATGACGATTTCTATGATATTTATAATAACGAGCATCCCTAGCTGAACACAAATTTGAAAATTTAGCTCTGAGAACCGTTTATTTACAAAAATACAAAAATTTGAACTGCGAGGCTTTTTTGCTTTCTTCTGCTGGACTATAGCCCATGGTTTCAAAATGGACTTTTTTCCGGAATTTGCAAATGACGATTTCTATGATATTTTTAATAACGAGCATCCCTAGCTGAACACAAATTTGAAAATTTAGCTCTGAGAACCGTTTATTGACAAAAATACAGAAATTTGAAATGCGAGGCTTTTTTGCTTAATTCTGCTGCACCATAGCCCATGGTTTCAAAATGGACTTTTTTCCCGAATTTGCAAATGACGATTTCTATGATATTTATAATAACGAGCATCCCTAGCTGAACACAAATTTGAAAATTTAGCTCTGAGAACCGTTTATTTACAAAAATACAGAAATTTGAAATGCGAGGCTTTTTTGCTTAATTCTGCTGCACCATAGCCCATGGTTTCAAAATGGACTTTTTTCCCGAATTTGCAAATGACGATCTCTATGATATTTTTAAAAACGAGCATCCCTAGCTGAACACAAATTTGAAAATTTAGCTCTGAGAACCGTTTATTTACAAAAATACAGAAATTTGAAATGCGAGGCTTTTTTGCTTTCTTCTGCTGGACTATAGCCCATGGTTTCAAAATGGACTTTTTTCCCGAATTTGCAAATAACGATTTCTATGATATTTATAATGACGATTTCTATGATATTTATAATAACGAGCTTCCCTAACTTAACACAAATTTGAAAATTTAGATCTGAGAACCGTTTATTGATAAAAATACAGAAATTTGAAATGCGAGGATTTTTTGTTTAATTCTGCTGGACTATAACCCGTGGTTTCAAAATGGACTATTTTCCCGAATCTGCAAATAACGATTTCTATAATGTTGATAATAACGAGCATCCCTAACTGAACACAAATTTGAAAATTTAGTTCTGAGAACCGTTTATTGACAAAAATACAGAAATTTGAAATGCGAGGCTCTTTTGCTTAATTCTGCTGCACCATAGTCCATGGTTTCAAAATGGATCTTTTTCCCGAATTTGCAAATGACGATTTCTATGATATTTATAATAACGAGCATCCCTAACTAAACACAAATTTGAAAATTTAGATCTGAGAACCGTTTATTGATAAAAATACAGAAATTTGAAATGCGAGGATTTTTTGTTTAATTCTGCTGGACTATAACCCGTGGTTTCAAAATGGACTATTTTCCCGAATCTGCAAATAACGATTTCTATAATGTTGATAATAACGAGCATCCCTAACTGAACACAAATTTGAAAATTTAGTTCTGAGAACCGTTTATTGACAAAAATACAGAAATTTGAAATGCGAGGCTCTTTTGCTTAATTCTGCTGCACCATAGTCCATGGTTTCAAAATGGATCTTTTTCCCGAATTTGCAAATGACGATTTCTATGATATTTATAATAACGAGCATCCCTAACTGAACACAAATTTAAAAATTTAGCTCTGAGAACCGTTTATTCACAAAAATACAGAAATTTGAAATGCGAGGCATTTTTGCTTAATTCTGCTGCACCATAGCCCATGGTTTCAAAATGGACTTTTTTCCCGAATTTGCAAATGACGATTTCTATGATATTTAAAATAACGACCATCTCTAACTGAACACAAATTTGAAAATTTAGCTCTGAGAACCGTTTATTGATAAAAATACAGAAATTTGAAATGCGAGGCTTTTTTGCTTAATTCTGCTGGACTATAGCCCATGGTTTCAAAATGGACTTTTTCCCGAATTTGCAATTGACGATTTCTATGATATTTATAATAACGAGCATCCCTTACTGAACACAAATTTGAAAATTTAGCTCTGAGAACCGTTTATTGACAATAATACAGAAATTTGAAATGCGAGGCTTTTTTGCTTAATTCTGCTGCACCATAGCCCATGGTTTCAAAATGGACTTTTTCCCGAATTTGCAAATGACGACTTCTATGATATTTATAATAACGAGCATCCCTTACTGAACACAAATTTGAAAATTTAGCTCTGAGAACCGTTTATTGACAAAAATACAAAAATTTGAAATGCGAGGCTTTTTTGCTTTCTTCTGCTGGACTATAGCCCATGGTTTCAAAATGGACTTTTTTCCCGAATTTGCAAATGACGATTTCTATGATATTTAAAATAACGACCATCTCTAACTGAACACAAATTTGAAAATTTAGCTCTGAGAACCGTTTATTGACAAAAATACAGAAATTTGAAATGCGGGGCTTTTTTGCTTAATTCTGCTGCAACATAGCCCATGGTTTCAAAATGGACTTTTTTCCCGAATTTGCAAATAACGATTTCTATGATATTTATAAAAACGAGCATCCCTAACTGAACACAAATTTGAAAATTTAGCTCTGAGAACCGTTTATTGACAAAAATACAGAAATTTGAAATGCGAGGCTTTTTGCTTAATTCTGCTGGACTATAGCCCATGGTTTCAAAATGGACTTTTTCTAGAATTTGCAAATGACGATTTCTATTTATTTACAAAAATACAGAAATTTGAAATGCGAGGATTTTTTGTTTAATTCTGCTGGACTATAACCCGTGGTTTCAAAATGGACTATTTTCCCGAATCTGCAAATAACGATTTCTATAATGTTGATAATAACGAGCATCCCTAACTGAACACAAATTTTCTATAATGTTTATAATAACGAGCATCCCTAGCTGAACACAAATTTGAAAATTTAGCTCTGAGAACCGTTTATTTACAAAAATACAAAAATTTGAACTGCGAGGCTTTTTTGCTTTCTTCTGCTGGACTATAGCCCATGGTTTCAAAATGGACTTTTTTCCGGAATTTGCAAATGACGATTTCTATGATAGTTTTAATAACGAGCATCCCTAGCTGAACACAAATTTGAAAATTTAGCTCTGAGAACCGTTTATTGACAAAAATACAGAAATTTGAAATGCGAGGCTTTTTTGCTTAATTCTGCTGCACCATAACCCATGGTTTCAGAATGGACTTTTTTCCCGAATTTGCAAATAACGATTTCTATGATATTTATAATAACGAGCATCCCTAACTGAACACAAATTTGAAAATTTAGCTCTGAGAACCGTTTATTGACAAAAATACAGAAATTTGAAATGCGAGGCTTTTTTGCTTAATTCTGCTGCACCATAGCCCATGGTTTCAAAATGGACTTTTTTCCCGATTTTGCAAATGACGATTTCTATGATATTTATAATAACGAGCATCCCTAGCTGAACACAAATTTGAAAATTTAGCTCTGAGAACCGTTTATTTACAAAAATACAAAAATTTGAACTGCGAGGCTTTTTTGCTTTCTTCTGCTGGACTATAGCCCATGGTTTCAAAATGGACTTTTTTCCGGAATTTGCAAATGACGATTTCTATGATATTTTTAATAACGAGCATCCCTAGCTGAACACAAATTTGAAAATTTAGCTCTGAGAACCGTTTATTGACAAAAATACAGAAATTTGAAATGCGAGGCTTTTTTGCTTAATTCTGCTGCACCATAGCCCATGGTTTCAGAATGGACTTTTTCCCCGAATTTGCAAATGACGATTTCTATGATATTTATAATAACGAGCATCCCTAGCTGAACACAAATTTGAAAATTTAGCTCTGAGAACCGTCTATTGACAAAAATACAGAAATTTGAAATGCAAGGCTTTTTTGCTTAATTCTGCTGCACCATAACCCATGGTTTCAGAATGGACTTTTTTCCCGAATTTGCAAATGACGATTTCTATGATATTTATAATAACGAGCATCCCTAGCAGAACACAAACTTGAAAATTTAGCTTTGAGAACCGTTTATTTACAAAAATACAAAAATTTGAACTGCGAGGCTTTTTTGCTTTCTTCTGCTGGACTATAGCCCATGGTTTCAAAATGGACTTTTTTCCGGAATTTGCAAATGACGATTTCTATGATATTTTTAATAACGAGCATCCCTAGCTGAACACAAATTTGAAAATTTAGCTCTGAGAACCGTTTATTGACAAAAATACAGAAATTTGAAATGCGAGGCTTTTTTGCTTAATTCTGCTGGACTATAGCCCATGGTTTCAAAATGGACCTTTTCCCGAATTTGCAAATGACGATTTCTATGATATTTATAATAACGACCATCTCTAACTGAACACAAATTTGAAAATTAAGCTCTGAGAACCGTTTATTGATAAAAATACAGAAATTTGAAATGCGAGGCTTTTTTGCTTAATTCTGCTGCACCATAGCCCATGGTTTCAGAATGTACTTTTTTCCCGAATTTGCAAATGACGATTTCTATGATATTTATAATAACGAGCATCCCTAGCTGAACACAAATTTGAAAATTTAGCTCTGAGAACCGTTTATTGACAAAAATACAGAAATTTGAAATGCGAGGCTTTTTTGCTTAATTCTGCTGCACCATAGCCCATGGTTTCAGAATGGACTTTTTTCCCGAATTTGCAAATGACGATTTCTATGATATTTATAATAACGAGCATCCCTAGCTGAACACAAATTTGAAAATTTAGCTCTGAGAACCGTTTATTGACAAAAATACAGAAATTTGAAATGCGAGGCTTTTTTGCTTAATTCTGCTGCACCATAACCCATGGTTTCAGAATGGACTTTTTTCCCGAATTTGCAAATAACGATTTCTATGATATTTATAATAACGAGCATCCCTAACTGAACACAAATTTGAAAATTTAGCTCTGAGAACCGTTTATTGACAAAAATACAGAAATTTGAAATGCGAGGCTTTTTTGCTTAATTCTGCTGCACCATAGCCCATGGTTTCAAAATGGACTTTTTTCCCGAATTTGCAAATGACGATTTCTATGATATTTATAATAACGAGCATCCCTAGCTGAACACAAATTTGAAAATTTAGCTCTGAGAACCGTTTATTGACCAAAATACAGAAATTTGAAATGCGAGGCTTTTTTGCTTAATTCTGCTGGACTATAGCCCATGGTTTCAAAATGGACCTTTTCCCGAATTTGCAAATGACGATTTCTATGATATTTATAATAACGACCATCTCTAACTGAACACAAATTTGAAAATTAAGCTCTGAGAACCGTTTATTGATAAAAATACAGAAATTTGAAATGCGAGGCTTTTTTGCTTAATTCTGCTGCACCTTAGCCCATGGTTTCAGAATGGACTTTTTTCCCGAATTTGCAAATGACGATTTTTATGATATTTATAATAACGAGCATCCCTAGCTGAACACAAATTTGAAAATTTAGCTCTGAGAACCGTTTATTGACAAAAATACAGAAATTTGAAATGCGAGGCTTTTTTGCTTAATTCTGCTGCACCATAGCCCATGGTTTCAAAATGGACTTTTTTCCCGAATTTGCAAATGACGATTTCTATGATATTTATAATAACGAGCATCCCTAGCTGAACACAAATTTGAAAATTTAGCTCTGAGAACCGTTTATTGACAAAAATACAGATATTTGAAATGCGAGGCCTTTTTGCTTAATTCTGCTGCACCATAGCCCATGGTTTCAAAATGGACTTTTTTCCCGAATTTGCAAATGACGATTTCTATGATATTTATAATAACGAGCATCCCTAGCTGAACACAAATTTGAAAATTTAGCTCTGAGAACCGTTTATTGACAAAAATACAGATATTTGAAATGCGAGGCCTTTTTGCTTAATTCTGCTGCACCATAGCCCATGGTTTCAAAATGGACTTTTTTCCCGAATTTGCAAATGACGATTTCTATGATATTTATAATAACGAGCATCCCTAGCTGAACACAAATTTGAAAATTTAGCTCTGAGAACCGTTTATTGACAAAAATACAGATATTTGAAATGCGAGGCCTTTTTGCTTAATTCTGCTGCACCATAGCCCATGGTTTCAAAATGGACTTTTTTCCCGAATTTGCAAATGACGATTTCTATGATATTTATAATAACGAGCATCCCTAGCTGAACACAAACTTGAAAATTTAGCTCTGAGAACCGTTTATTTACAAAAATACAAAAATTTGAAATGCGAGGCTTTTTTGCTTAATTCTGCTGGACTATAGCCCATGGTTTCAAAATGGACCTTTTCCCGAATTTGCAAATGACGATTTCTATGATATTTATAATAACGAGCATCCCTAGCTGAACACAAATTTGAAAATTTAGCTCTGAGAACCGTTTATGGACAAAAATACAGAAATTTTAAATGCGAGGCTTTTTTGCTTAATTCTGCTGCACCATAGCCCATGGTTTCAGAATGGACTTTTTTCCCGAATTTGCAAATGACGATTTCTATGATATTTATAATAACGAGCATCTCTAGCTGAACACAAATTTGAAAATTTAGCTCTGAGAACCGTTTATTTACAAAAATACAAAAATTTGAACTGCGAGGCTTTTTTGCTTTCTTCTGCTGGACTATAGCCCATGGTTTCAAAATGGACTTTTTTCCGGAATTTGCAAATGACGATTTCTATGATATTTTTAATAACGAGCATCCCTAACTGAACACAAATTTGAAAATTTAGCTCTGAGAACCGTTTATTGACAAAAATACAGAAATTTGAAATGCGAGGCTTTTTTGCTTAATTCTGCTGCACCATAGCCCATGGTTTCAAAATGGACTTTTTTCCCGAATTTGCAAATGACGATTTCTATGATATTTATAATAACGAGCATCCCTAGCTGAACACAAATTTGAAAATTTAGCTCTGAGAACCGTTTATTTACAAAAATACAGAAATTTGAAATGCGAGGCTTTTTTGCTTAATTCTGCTGCACCATAGCCCATGGTTTCAAAATGGACTTTTTTCCCGAATTTGCAAATGACGATCTCTATGATATTTATAAAAACGAGCATCCCTAGCTGAACACAAATTTGAAAATTTAGCTCTGAGAACCGTTTATTTACAAAAATACAGAAATTTGAAATGCGAGGCTTTTTTGCTTTCTTCTGCTGGACTATAGCCCATGGTTTCAAAATGGACTTTTTTCCCGAATTTGCAAATAACGATTTCTATGATATTTATAATGACGATTTCTATGATATTTATAATAACGAGCTTCCCTAACTTAACACAAATTTGAAAATTTAGATCTGAGAACCGTTTATTGATAAAAATACAGAAATTTGAAATGCGAGGATTTTTTGTTTAATTCTGCTGGACTATAACCCGTGGTTTCAAAATGGACTATTTTCCCGAATCTGCAAATAACGATTTCTATAATGTTGATAATAACGAGCATCCCTAACTGAACACAAATTTGAAAATTTAGTTCTGAGAACCGTTTATTGACAAAAATACAGAAATTTGAAATGCGAGGCTTTTTGCTTAATTCTGCTGGACTATAGCCCATGGTTTCAAAATGGACTTTTTTCCCGAATTTGCATATGACGAATTCTATGATATTTATAATAACGAGCTTCCCTAACTAAACACAAATTTGAAAATTTAGATCTGAGAACCGTTTATTGATAAAAATACAGAAATTTGAAATGCGAGGATTTTTTGTTTAATTCTGCTGGACTATAACCCGTGGTTTCAAAATGGACTATTTTCCCGAATCTGCAAATAACGATTTCTATAATGTTGATAATAACGAGCATCCCTAACTGAACACAAATTTTCTATAATGTTGATAATAACGAGCATCCCTAACTGAACACAAATTTGAAAATTTAGCTCTGAGAACCGTTTATTTATAAAAATACAGAAATTTGAAATGCGAGGCTTTTTTGCTTAAATCTGCTGGACTATAGCCCATGGTTTCAAAATGGACTTTTTTCCCGAATTTGCAAATGACGATTTCTATGATATTTATAATAACGACCATCTCTAACTGAACACAAATTTGAAAATTTAGCTCTGAGAACCGTTTATTGATAAAAATACAGAAATTTGAAATGCGAGGCTTTTTTGCTTAATTCTGCTGCACCATAGCCAATGGTTTCAAAATGGACTTTTTTCCCAAATTTGCAAATGACTATTGCTAAGATATTTATAATAACGAGCTTCCCTAACTAAACACAAATTTGAAAATTTAGATCTGAGAACCGTTTATTTACAAAAATACAGAAATTTGAAATGCGAGGATTTTTTGTTTAATTCTGCTGGACTATAGCCCGTGGTTTCAAAATGGACTTGTTTCCCGAATTTGCAAATAACGATTTCTATAATGTTGATAATAACGAGCATCCCTAACTGAACACAAATTTGAAAATTTAGGTCTGAGAGCCGTTTATTGACATAAATACAGAAATTTGAAATCCCACGCGTTTTTGCTTAATTCTGCTGGACTATAACCCATGGTTTCAAAATGGACTATTTTCCCGAATCTGCAAATAACGATTTCTATAATGCTGATAATAACGAGCATCCCTAACTGAACACACATTTCCTATAATGTTGATAATAACGAGCATCCCTAACTGAACACAAATTTGAAAATTTAGCTCTGAGAACCGTTTATTGACAAAAATACAGAAATTTGAAATGCGAGGCTTGTTTGCTTAATTCTGCTGCACCATAGCCCATGGTTTCAAAATGGACTTTTTTCCCGAATTTGCAAATGACGATTTCTATAATGTTGATAATAACGAGCATCGCTAACTGAACACAAATTTGAAAATTTAGATCTGAGAACCGTTTTTTGACAAAAATACAGAAATTTGAAATGCGAGGCTTTTTTGCTTAATTCTGCTGGTCTATGGTTTCAAAATGAACTTTTTTTCCGAATTTGCAAATGACGATTTCTATGATATTTATAATAACGAGCATCCCTAACTGAACACAAATTTGAAATTTTAGCTCTGAGAACCGTTTGTTGACAAAAATACAGAAATTTGAAATGCGAGGCTTTTTTGCTTAATTCTGCTGGACTATAGCCCATGGTTTCAAAATGGACTTTTTTCCCGAATTTGCAAATGACGATTTCTATAATGTTGATAATAACGAGCATCGCTAACTGAACACAAATTTGAAAATTTAGCTCTCAGAATCAATTACTGACAAAAATACAGAAATTTGAAATGCGAGGCTTTTTTGCTTAATTCTGCTGGACTATAGCCCATGGTTTCAAAATGGACTTTTTTCCCGAATATGCAAATGACGATTTCTATAATGTTGATAAAAACGAGTATCGCTAACTGAACACAAATTTGAAAATTTAGATCTGAGAACCGTTTTTTGACAAAAATACAGAAATTTGAAATGCGAGGCTTTTTTGCTTAATTCTGCTGGACTAAAGCCCATGGTTTCAAAATGGACTTTTTTCCCGAATTTGCAAATGACGATTTCTATAATGTTGATAATAACGAGCATCCCTAACTGAACACAAATTTGAAAATTTAGGTCTGAGAACCGTTTATTGACATTAATACAGAAATTTGAAATCCCACGCGTTTTTGCTTAATTTTGCTGGACTATAACCCATGGTTTCAAAATGGACTATTTTCCCGAATCTGCAAATAACGATTTCTATAATGCTGATAATAACGAGCATCGCTAACTGAACACAAATTTGAAAATTTAGCTCTCAGAATCAATTACTGACAAAAATACAGAAATTTGAAATGCGAGGCTTTTTTGCTTAATTCTGCTGGACTATAGCCCGTGGTTTCAAAATGGACTTTTTTCCCGAATTTGCAAATGAAGATTTCTATGATATTTATAATAACGAGCATCCCTAACTGAACACAGATTTGAAAACTTAGCTCTCAGAATCAATTACTGACAAAAATACAGAAATTTGAAATGCGAGGCTTTTTTGCTTAATTCTGCTGGACTAAAGCCCATGGTTTCAAAATGGACTTTTTTCCCGAATTTGCAAATGACGATTTCTATAATGTTGATAATAACGAGCATCGCTAACTGAACACAAATTTGAAAATTTAGCTCTCAGAATCAATTGCTGACAAAAATACAGAAATTTGAAATGCGAGGCTTTTTTGCTTAATTCTGCTGGACTATAGCCCATGGTTTCAAAATGGAGTTTTTTCCCGAGTTTGCAAATGACGACTTCTATGATATTTATTATAACGAGCATCCCTAACTGAATACAAATTTGAAAATTTAGCTCTGAGAATCGTTTATAGACAAAAATACAGAAATTTGAATTGCGAGGCTTTTTTGCTTAATTCTGCTGGACTATAGCCCATGGTTTAAAAATGGACTTTTCTCCCGAATTTGCAACTGACTATTTCTATGATATTTACAATAACGAGCATCCGTAACTGAACACAAATTTGAAAATTTAGCTCTGAGAATCAATTACTGACAAAAATACAGAAATTTGAATTGCGAGGCTTTTTTGCTTAATTCTGCTGGACTATAGCCCATGGTTTCAAATGGACTTTTTTCCCGAATTTGCAAATGACGATTTCAATGATGTTTATCATAACAGGCATCCCTAACTGAACACAAATTTGAAATTTTAGCTCTGAGAACCGTTTGTTGACAAAAATACAGAAATTTGAAATGCGAGGCTTTTTTGCTTAATTCTGCTGGACTATAGCCCATGGTTTCAAAATGGACTTTTTTCCCGAATTTGCAAATGACGATTTCTATAATGTTGATAATAACGAGCATCGCTAACTGAACACAAATTTGAAAATTTAGCTCTCAGAATCAATTACTGACAAAAATACAGAAATTTGAAATGCGAGGCTTTTTTGCTTAATTCTGCTGGACTATAGCCCGTGGTTTCAAAATGGACTTTTTTCCCGAATTTGCAAATGACGATTTCTATAATGTTGATAAAAACGAGTATCGCTAACTGAACACAAATTTGAAAATTTAGATCTGAGAACCGTTTTTTGACAAAAATACAGAAATTTGAAATGCGAGGCTTTTTTGCTTAATTCTGCTGGACTAAAGCCCATGGTTTCAAAATGGACTTTTTTCCCGAATTTGCAAATGACGATTTCTATAATGTTGATAATAACGAGCATCCCTAACTGAACACAAATTTGAAAATTTAGGTCTGAGAACCGTTTATTGACATTAATACAGAAATTTGAAATCCCACGCGTTTTTGCTTAATTTTGCTGGACTATAACCCATGGTTTCAAAATGGACTATTTTCCCGAATCTGCAAATAACGATTTCTATAATGCTGATAATAACGAGCATCGCTAACTGAACACAAATTTGAAAATTTAGCTCTCAGAATCAATTACTGACAAAAATACAGAAATTTGAAATGCGAGGCTTTTTTGCTTAATTCTGCTGGACTAAAGCCCATGGTTTCAAAATGGACTTTTTTCCCGAATTTGCAAATGACGATTTCTATGATATTTATTATAACGAGCTTCCCTAACTAAACACAAATTTAAAAATTAAGCTCTGAGAACCGTTTATTCACAAAAATACAGAAATTTGAAATGTGAGGATTTTTTGTTTAATTCTGCTGGACTATAGCCCGTGGTTTCAAAATTGACTTTTTTCCCGAATTTGCAAATAACGATTTCTATAATGTTGATAATAACGAGCATCCCTAACTGAACACAAATTTGAAAATTTAGGTCTGAGAACCGTTTATTGACATAAATACAGAAATTTGAAATCCCACGCGTTTTTGCTTAATTTTGCTGGACTATAACCCATGGTTTCAAAATGGACTATTTTCCCGAATCTGCAAATGACGATTTCTATAATGCTGATAATAACGAGCATCCCTAACTGAACACAAATTTTCTATAATGTTGATAATAACGAGCATCCCTAACTGAACACAAATTTGAAAATTTAGCTCTGAGAACCGTGTATTGATAAAAATACAGAAATTTGAATGCGAGGCTCTTTTGCTTAATTCTGCTGCACCATAGTCCATGGTTTCAAAATGGATTTTTTTCCCGAATTTGCAAATGACGATTTCTATGATATTTATAATAACGAGCATCCCTAACTGAACACAAATTTAAAAATTTAGCTCTGAGAACCGTTTATTCACAAAAATACAGAAATTTGAAATGCGAGGCTTTTTTGCTTAATTCTGCTGGACTATAGCCCATGGTTTCAAAATGAACTTTTTTCCCGAATTTGCAATTGACGATTTCTATGATATTTATAATAACGACCATCTCTAACTGAACACAAATTTGAAAATTTAGCTCTGAGAACCGTTTATTGATAAAAATACAGAAATTTGAAATGCGAGGCTTTTTTGCTTAAATCTGCTGGACTATAGCCCATGGTTTCAAAATGGACTTTTTTCCCCAATTTGCAAATGACTATTTCTAAGATATTTATAATAACGAGCATCCCTAACTGAACACAAATTTGAAAATTTAGCTCTGAGAACCGTTTATTGACAAAAATACAGAAATTTGAAATGCGAGGATTTTTTGTTTAATTCTGCTGGACTATAGCCCGTGGTTTCAAAATTGACTTTTTTCCCGAATTTGCAAATAACGATTTCTATAATGTTGATAATAACGAGCATCCCTAACTGAACACAAGTTTGAAAATTTAAGTCTGAGAACCGTTTATTGACATAAATACAGAAATTTGAAATCCCACGCGTTTTTGCTTAATTTTGCTGGACTATAACCCATGGTTTCAAAATGGACTATTTTCCCGAATCTGCAAATAACGATTTCTATAATGCTGATAATAACGAGCATCGCTAACTGAACACAAATTTGAAAATTTAGCTCTCAGAATCAATTACTGACAAAAATACAGAAATTTGAAATGCGAGGCTTTTTTGCTTAATTCTGCTGGACTAAAGCCCATGGTTTCAAAATTGACTTTTTTCCCGAATTTGCAAATGACGATTTCTATGATATTTATAATAACGAGCTTCCCTAACTAAACACAAATTTAAAAATTTAGCTCTGAGAACCGTTTATTCACAAAAATACAGAAATTTCAAATGCGAGGATTTTTTGTTTAATTCTGCTGGACTATTGCCCGTGGTTTCAAAATTGACTTTTTTCCCGAATTTGCAAATAACGATTTATATAATGTTGATAATAACGAGCATCCCTAACTGAACACAAATTTGAAAATTTAGGTCTGAGAACCGTTTATTGACATAAATACAGAAATTTGAAATCCTACGCGTTTTTGCTTAATTTTGCTGGACTATAACCCATGGTTTCAAAATGGACTATATTCCCGAATCTGCAAATAACGATTTCTATAATGCTGATAATAACGAGCATCCCTAACTGAACACAAATTTTCTATAATGTTGATAATAACGAGCATCCCTAACTGAACACAAATTTGAAAATTTAGCTCTGAGAACCGTGTATTGATAAAAATACAGAAATTTGAATGCGAGGCTCTTTTGCTTAATTCTGCTGCACCATAGTCCATGGTTTCAAAATGGACTTTTTTCCCGAATTTGCAAATGACGATTTCTATGATATTTATAATTACGAGCTTCCCTAACTAAACACAAATTTAAAAAATTAGCTCTGAGAACCGTTTATTCACAAAAATACAGAAATTTGAAATGCGAGGATTTTTTGTTTAATTCTGCTGGACTATAGCCCGTGGTTTCAAAATTGACTTTTTTCCCGAATTTGCAAATAACGATTTCTAAAATGTTGATAATAACGAGCATCCCTAACTGAACACAAATTTGAAAATTTAGGTCTGAGAACCGTTTATTGACATAAATACAGAAATTTGAAATCCCACGCGTTTTTGCTTAATTTTGCTGGACTATAACCCATGGTTTCAAAATGGACTATTTTCCCGAATCTGCAAATAACGATTTCTATAATGCTGATAATAACGAGCATCCCTAACTGAACACAAATTTTCTATAATGTTGATAATAACGAGCATCCCTAACTGAACACAAATTTGAAAATTTAGCTCTGAGAACCGTGTATTGATAAAAATACAGAAATTTGAACGCGAGGCTCTTTTGCTTAATTCTGCTGCACCATAGTCCATGGTTTCAAAATGGATTTTTTTCCCGAATTTGCAAATGACGATTTCTATGATATTTATAATAACGAGCATCCCTAACTGAACACAAATTTAAAAATTTAGCTCTGAGAACCGTTTATTCACAAAAATACAGAAATTTGAAATGCGAGGCTTTTTTGCTTAATTCTGCTGGACTATAGCCCATGGTTTCAAAATGAACTTTTTTCCCGAATTTGCAAATGACGATTTCTATGATATTTATAATAACGACCATCTCTAACTGAACACAAATTTGAAAATTTAGCTCTGAGAACCGTTTATTGATAAAAATACAGAAATTTGAAATGCGAGGCTTTTTTGCTTAAATCTGCTGGACTATAGCCCATGGTTTCAAAATGGACTTTTTTCCCCAATTTGCAAATGACTATTTCTAAGATATTTATAATAACGAGCATCCCTAACTGAACACAAATTTGAAAATTTAGCTCTGAGAACCGTTTATTGACAAAAATACAGAAATTTGAAATGCGAGGATTTTTTGTTTAATTCTGCTGGACTATAGCCCGTGGTTTCAAAATTGACTTTTTTCCCGAATTTGCAAATAACGATTTTTATAATGTTGATAATAACGAGCATCCCTAACTGAACACAAATTTGAAAATTTAGGTCTGAGAACCGTTTATTGACATAAATACAGAAATTTGAAATCCCACGCGTTTTTGCTTAATTTTGCTGGACTATAACCCATGGTTTCAAAATGGACTATTTTCCCGAATCTGCAAATAACGATTTCTATAATGCTGATAATAACGAGCATCGCTAACTGAACACAAATTTGAAAATTGAGCTCTCAGAATCAATTACTGACAAAAATACAGAAATTTGAAATGCGAGGCTTTTTTGCTTAATTCTGCTGGACTAAAGCCCATGGTTTCAAAATGGACTTTTTTCCCGAATTTGCAAATGACGATTTCTATGATATTTATAATAACGAGCTTCCCTAACTAAACACAAATTTAAAAATTTAGCTCTGAGAACCGTTTATTCACAAAAATACAGAAATTTGAAATGCGAGGATTTTTTGTTTAATTCTGCTGGACTATAGCCCGTGGTTTCAAAATTGACTTTTTCCCGAATTTGCAAATAACGATTTCTATAATGTTGATAATAACGAGCATCCCTAACTGAACACAAATTTGAAAATTTAGGTCTGAGAACCGTTTATTGACATAAATACAGAAATTTGAAATCCCACGCGTTTTTGCTTAATTTTGCTGGACTATAACCCATGGTTTCAAAATGGACTATTTTCCCGAATCTGCAAATAACGATTTCTATAATGCTGATAATAACGAGCATCCCTAACTGAACACAAATTTTCTATAATGTTGATAATAACGAGCATCCCTAACTGAACACAAATTTGAAAATTTAGCTCTGAGAACCGTGTATTGATAAAAATACAGAAATTTGAATGCGAGGCTCTTTTGCTTAATTCTGCTGCACCATAGTCCATGGTTTCAAAATGGATTTTTTCCCGAATTTGCAAATGACGATTTCTATGATATTTATAATAACGAGCATCCCTAACTGAACACAAATTTAAAAATTTAGCTCTGAGAACCGTTTATTCACAAAAATACAGAAATTTGAAATGCGAGGCTTTTTTGCTTAATTCTGCTGGACTATAGCCCATGGTTTCAAAATGAACTTTTTTCCCGAATTTACAAATGACGATTTCTATGATATTTATAATAACGACCATCTCTAACTGAACACAAATTTGAAAATTTAGCTCTGAGAACCGTTTATTGATAAAAATACAGAAATTAGAAATGCGAGGCTTTTTTGCTTAATTCTGCTGGACTATAGCCCATGGTTTTAAAGTGGACTTTTTTCCCGAATTTGCAAATGACGATTTCTATGATATTTATAATAACGAGCATCCCTTACTGAACACAAATTTGAAAATTTAGCTCTGAGAACCGTTTATTGACAATAATACAGAAATTTGAAATGCGAGGCTTTTTTGCTTAATTCTGCTGCACCATAGCCCATGGTTTCAAAATGGACTTTTTTCCCGAATTTGCAAATGACGATTTCTATGATATTTATAATAACGACCATCTCTAACTGAACACAAATTTGAAAATTTAGCTCTGAGAACCGTTTATTGATAAAAATACAGAAATTTGAAATGCGAGGCTTTTTTGCTTAATTCTGCTGGACTATAGCCCATGGTTTCAAAATGGACTTTTTTCCCGAATTTGCAAATGACGATTTCTATGATATTTATAATAACGACCATCTCTAACTGAACACAAATTTGAAAATTTAGCTCTGAGAACCGTTTATTGATAAAAATACAGAAATTTGAAATGCGAGGCTTTTTTGCTTAATTCTGCTGGACTATAGCCCATGGTTTCAAAATGGACTTTTTTCCCGAATTTGCAAATGACGATTTCTATGATATTTATAATAACGACCATCTCTAACTGAACACAAATTTGAAAATTTAGCTCTGAGAACCGTTTATTGATAAAAATACAGAAATTTGAAATGCGAGGCTTTTTTGCTTAATCTGCTGGATTATAGCCCATGGTTTCAAAATGGACTTTTTTCCCGAATTTGCAAATGACGATTTCTATGATATTTATAATAACGACCATCTCTAACTGAACACAAATTTGAAAATTTAGCTCTGAGAACCGTTTATTGATAAAAATACAGAAATTTGAAATGCGAGGCTTTTTTGCTTAATTCTGCTGGACTATAGCCCATGGTTTCAAAATGGACTTTTTTCCCGAATTTGCAAATGACGATTTCTATGATATTTATAATAACGACCATCTCTAACTGAACACAAATTTGAAAATTTAGCTCTGAGAACCGTTTATTGATAAAAATACAGAAATTTGAAATGCGAGGCTTTTTTGCTTCATTCTGCTGCACCATATGCCATGGTTTCAAAATGGACTTTTTTCCCCAATTTGCAAATGACTACTTCTAAGATATTTATAATAACGAGCATCCCTAACTGAACACAAATATGAAAATTTAGCTCTGAGAACCGTTTATTGACAAAAATACAGAAATTTGAAATGCGAGGCTCTTTTGCTTAATTCTGCTGCACCATAGCCCATGGTTTCAAAATGGACTTTTTTCCCGAATTTGCAAATGACGATTTCTATGATATTTATAATAACGACCATCTCTAACTGAACACAAATTTGAAAATTTAGCTCTGAGAACCGTTTATTGATAAAAATACAGAAATTTGAAATGCGAGGCTTTTTTGCTTAATCTGCTGGATTATAGCCCATGGTTTCAAAATGGACTTTTTTCCCGAATTTGCAAATGACGATTTCTATGATATTTATAATAACGACCATCTCTAACTGAACACAAATTTGAAAATTTAGCTCTGAGAACCGTTTATTGATAAAAATACAGAAATTTGAAATGCGAGGCTTTTTTGCTTAATTCTGCTGGACTATAGCCCATGGTTTCAAAATGGACTTTTTTCCCGAATTTGCAAAATGACGATTTCTATGATATTTATAATAACGACCATCTCTAACTGAACACAAATTTGAAAATTTAGCTCTGAGAACCGTTTATTGATAAAAATACAGAAATTTGAAATTCGAGGCTTTTTTGCTTCATTCTGCTGCACCATATGCCATGGTTTCAAAATGGACTTTTTTCCCCAATTTGCAAATGACTACTTCTAAGATATTTATAATAACGAGCATCCCTAACTGAACACAAATATGAAAATTTAGCTCTGAGAACCGTTTATTGATAAAAATACAGAAATTTGAAATGCGAGGCTTTTTTGCTTAATCTGCTGGATTATAGCCCATGGTTTCAAAATGGACTTTTTTCCCGAATTTGCAAATGACGATTTCTATGATATTTATAATAACGACCATCTCTAACTGAACACAAATTTGAAAATTTAGCTCTGAGAACCGTTTATTGATAAAAATGCAGAAATTTGAAATGCGAGGCTTTTTTGCTTAATTCTGCTGGACTATAGCCCATGGTTTCAAAATGGACTTTTTTCCCGAATTTGCAAATGACGATTTCTATGATATTTATAATAACGACCATCTCTAACTGAACACAAATTTGAAAATTTAGCTCTGAGAACCGTTTATTGATAAAAATACAGAAATTTGAAATGCGAGGCTTTTTTGCTTAATCTGCTGGATTATAGCCCATGGTTTCAAAATGGACTTTTTTCCCGAATTTGCAAATGACGATTTCTATGATATTTATAATAACGACCATCTCTAACTGAACACAAATTTGAAAATTTAGCTCTGAGAACCGTTTATTGATAAAAATACAGAAATTTGAAATGCGAGGCTTTTTTGCTTAATTCTGCTGGACTATAGCCCATGGTTTCAAAATGGACTTTTTTCCCGAATTTGCAAATGACGATTTCTATGATATTTATAATAACGACCATCTCTAACTGAACACAAATTTGAAAATTTAGCTCTGAGAACCGTTTATTGATAAAAATACAGAAATTTGAAATGCGAGGCTTTTTTGCTTAATCTGCTGGATTATAGCCCATGGTTTCAAAATGGACTTTTTTCCCGAATTTGCAAATGACGATTTCTATGATATTTATAATAACGACCATCTCTAACTGAACACAAATTTGAAAATTTAGCTCTGAGAACCGTTTATTGATAAAAATACAGAAATTTGAAATGCGAGGCTTTTTTGCTTAATTCTGCTGGACTATAGCCCATGGTTTCAAAATGGACTTTTTTCCCGAATTTGCAAATGACGATTTCTATGATATTTATAATAACGACCATCTCTAACTGAACACAAATTTGAAAATTTAGCTCTGAGAACCGTTTATTGATAAAAATACAGAAATTTGAAATGCGAGGCTTTTTTGCTTAATCTGCTGGATTATAGCCCATGGTTTCAAAATGGACTTTTTTCCCGAATTTGCAAATGACGATTTCTATAATATTTATAATAACGACCATCTCTAACTGAACACAAATTTGAAAATTTAGCTCTGAGAACCGTTTATTGATAAAAATACAGAAATTTGAAATGCGAGGCTTTTTTGCTTAATTCTGCTGGACTATAGCCCATGGTTTCAAAATGGACTTTTTTCCCGAATTTGCAAATGACGATTTCTATGATATTTATAATAACGACCATCTCTAACTGAACACAAATTTGAAAATTTAGCTCTGAGAACCGTTTATTGATAAAAATACAGAAATTTGAAATGCGAGGCTTTTTTGCTTAATTCTGCTGGACTATAGCCCATGGTTTCAAAATGGACTTTTTTCCCGAATTTGCAAATGACGATTTCTATGATATTTATAATAACGACCATCTCTAACTGAACACAAATTTGAAAATTGGTTTGGGTGCGAGAAGGCCTGCCCATACCATGAACTTCCCATCTCAAGATACAAAAGAAATAGGTGCTATTTTATTTGCCTACACCATGAACTTCAATTCGGATCATCATCATTCATTCCCTAATCAAATAAATTGCAAACAAAAAGATCAGATACATATATTTTTAGCTGCCTTTGAGGAAAACCATATTTAATATATAAAATACAAATTGCGTATTTAACATGGATAGATTAACATATTTCAATTTGGAAATACTTTTTTTCTGACTGAGTTACATTTTACTGCGGAAATAACTTAATATAATTTGAAATAATTTTTACCGTTTTTTTTTTTTTAAATGATAGCTGGTTGGATTTTTTTTGTCATTAATCATTTAATTACTAACTTGAGGTGGCGTTACAGTCCGCGTGGCATTGGAATTTTATCCTTTTGGCTAAGTCGATGTCGCTGTACAAATCCTAGCATATAGTTCGTTGTTGAATCTTTTCCTCCACTCACAGTCAATGCAGATGGGACTAAAGATTAAACTTTTCACTCGAAACAACATAAGGGGCCTTCATCCGCTTTTAAATGTGTACATGCTTCTGCACCGTTTAGTAGGACGGGCATGATATGGGTCTTATAGAGCGGTGCTTCAGTTCTTCGAAAGAGGGCTTAGCTTTCTTAACCAGAGGTATTCTTCATTTGATCTCAGCGCTGGTGCTATTATCTGTTTTTACAGCGAAGCCAAGATAGATAAAGCCCTAACTACCTTAAAGTTATAGCTGTCTATGGTAACGTTCTGACCCAGACGTCGGATTTGGTTTTTTTGATGGCAGCATATGCATCTTTTTGCCCTCTTTTGTTGACAAGGTTCTTTTGCACTATTGTCCAAAGTATGATATTGAAGAAATCACAAGACAGTGCATCACCTTGTCTAAAACGTTGTTTGACATCAAGTGGGTCGGTGACGTCTTTGTCGACATCAATTTGTGCAGGATGGCGGTGACCTAAATCGCCATCCTGCACAAAAGTACGAGCTTGGCAAGGATGCCAAATCTAGACATGACTTCATAAGTCTCGTCTCCGTGGACAAAACAGACACCAAAACTAACCTTGAAATTGATGAAAAGGTGGTGCGTACTGACTTGGCGCTCCTGGGTGTTTTTCCAAGATCTGCCGTTATGTTAATATTTGGTTTATGGTGGACTTTTCTGGTCATTAATACAGACCTATCAGGATGTTGACGAACTGCTGCAGATGTTCACATCATACGGCGGAAAAGATGTTAAAGGCAATTTTGAGGAGATTAATACTGAGAATTCATTCATCTCGCATGATTTCTTCTGACCATGTACTGCAGATACAACTTAGAAGTTCTATCTTGCTATCTGTAACTCGTCTAGGTCAAGTAGATGGCATTGTTGGTTCTTCCATGTCCTCAGCATTGACTGCAATTCTACTATGATACATCCATTTCGAATTTTGCAGGCTTCGGTTTGGGGTGCGTAACCTTGAGGTAATTGTTTTTGCTGGCTGTCCATGGCTTGCATGAAACGACTCAATGAAAGCATTTTCGACTGTAATATAGGACCAACGACCCAAAATCTTAGGCAGTCATCCCTCAAAGAGTATCCAACTCAACGTGAAGATAAGATATTTTAAATTTAGAGTTGCGAAAATCAATTTCATAACAACAACTTTAACATTGGAAGTTGAATTTGTATTTGCTTTTGGCAGTTGTTTTTTAACTTCTTCAATAAAGAGTTATAAATCAGACAACCAGAATTATCAAATATTGTATAGCTTAGTTTCAAAAGTATTATATTACATTTTGTAAGAACTCTGTTTATAAGGATTCATATTTTTTAAAAGTTTGAGGACCAGTTGCATAGTGACACAAACTAAATTTCGAGCATGAAAATTTGTCTGAGTTATCACCGAAACATCACTTACAAATCATTTCTATTACTAATGCTATTAGATATAGGAAAAATTTTAAAAAGTTGTTTTGAAATGAGCAAAGGGAAATTTGTAACCAGGCTTTGCTATTTTTTTTTTTTGTTGTTTGCAGAATTTAAATTGTTTCGATAAAAGCATTGTGAAAGGCCGCTTATCTTATTTGTTATATTGCTTTCTTTTGGAGGATATTTACCATCGCTCTGAATAGTCTCAGTCCAGAGATTTCGACCGCCTATTCTTTCCGAGCTGGAAACTGCTCAGCATAGGATCCTTTTCTTCTGGTCCAGTTCTCTTTTCAAATTTTGATAGTAGTTTCTAAGCCGATTTCGAGAGATTGTTTATCTCTATATCATTTTCTGGAAAGTCATTTAGCTTTCTCTTGTCGCTTTTTCTTTGAATTCAATTGCCTCATGTAAGCTGCGCCATGAGCTTCTTTTTGCTAATATATTATAATGATAAGAAAGCGTCAAGTTACAGCCGATCAGGTTTTGAACAAAAAAAAACTGGTGGCTCCATAATTTTCTAAAGATGTTTTCATGTGTCAGTGTTGCAGACGTCATTCTGAGTCATGAAAATGGGAAAGACTTACATGATTCACATTTCTGAAACAATTTTCAAAGAACATCCGTGGAAATTTGGATCAGGAAATAGAGAAAGGGGCATATCGATGTATGAAATGGCCTCAACTAAAACTGTTTTAGTCTTTTTGGTAGTCTCTATAGTTAGTAACTTACTTAGTTTAGTCAATTGGCTAAATAAACATAATATTGATGAAATTTTTGGCATTAAAATTGAACACAAAAAAAAATTTTATATGAATTTGTCCGGAAACTTATGAACGGCAGTGTATATATTTTTGCATATTTTTTTATCTGATAAGGTAGCTATAAACTATAATTTTAATTAATTTTTAACTTTTTTTATTGGAAAACTAAATTGATTTTAATTGAAGAAGTCAAATTGTCCCTTTTTTTGACAGTTTTTTCGTCATAAAATTCAAACCACCCTGTGAAATTTAACCAAAAGCTTTTCAGGTGATCTTTATGCACACACGCTTCGAATGAAACCAATTTGGCTTCGATAGCTTGATTTGTTCTCGAGTTAGGCTGTACGAAAGAATCCGCACAAACGTACGTACGTACGTACGTACGTACGTACGTACGTACGTACGTACGTACACACACACACACAGACATCTTTCTAAAAATCATGGAATCCGACTACTGGGACCGCCAATCGTGGAGAAATGTAAAAATTTTGAATTTCGAAAATCGGACCGATTACAAGAACTTCCTGATGGGAAGTTAAAAATTTAGCTCTGAGAACCGTTTATTGATAAAAATACAGAAATTTGAAATGCGAGGCTTTTTTGCTTAATCTGCTGGATTATAGCCCATGGTTTCAAAATGGACTTTTTTCCCGAATTTGCAAATGACGATTTCTATGATATTTATAATAACGACCATCTCTAACTGAACACAAATTTGAAAATTTAGCTCTGAGAACCGTTTATTGATAAAAATACAGAAATTTGAAATGCGAGGCTTTTTTGCTTCATTCTGCTGCACCATATGCCATGGTTTCAAAATGGACTTTTTTCCCCAATTTGCAAATGACTACTTCTAAGATATTTATAATAACGAGCATCCCTAACTGAACACAAATATGAAAATTTAGCTCTGAGAACCGTTTATTGACAAAAATACAGAAATTTGAAATGCGAGGCTCTTTTGCTTAATTCTGCTGCACCATAGCCCATGGTTTCAAAATGGACTTTTTTCCCGAATTTGCAAATGACGATTTCTATGATATTTATAATAACGACCATCTCTAACTGAACACAAATTTGAAAATTTAGCTCTGAGAACCGTTTATTGATAAAAATACAGAAATTTGAAATGCGAGGCTTTTTTGCTTAATTCTGCTGGACTATAGCCCATGGTTTCAAAATGGACTTTTTTCCCGAATTTGCAAATGACGATTTCTTTGATATTTATAATAACGACCATCTCTAACTGAACACAAATTTGAAAATTTAGCTCTGAGAACCGTTTATTGACAAAAATACAGAAATTTGAAATGCGAGGCTTTTTTGCTTTATTCTACTGGACTATAGTCCATGGTTTCAAAATGGACTTTTTTCCCGAATATGCAAATGACGATTTCTATGATATTTATAATAACAACCATCTCTAACTGAACACAAATTTGAAAATTTAGCTCTGAGAACCGTTTATTGATAAAAATACAGAAATTTGAAATGCGAGGTTTTTTTGCTTAATTCTGCTGGACTATAGCCCATGGTTTCAAAATGGACTTTTTCCCGAATTTGCAAATGACGATTTCTTTGATATTTATAATAACGACCATCTCTAACTGAACACAAATTTGAAAATTTAGCTCTGAGAACCGTTTATTGACAAAAATACAAAAATTTGAAATGCGAGGCTTTTTTGCTTTATTCTACTGGACTATAGTCCATGGTTTCAAAATGGACTTTTTTCCCGAATATGCAAATGACGATTTCTATGATATTTATAATAACGACCATCTCTAACTGAACACAAATTTGAAAATTTAGCTCTGAGAACCGTTTATTGATAAAAATACAGAAATTTGAAATGCGAGGTTTTTTTGCTTAATTCTGCTGGACTATAGCCCATGGTTTCAAAATGGACTTTTTTCCCGAATTTGCAAATGACGATTTCTATGATATTTATAATAACGACCATCTCTAACTGAACACAAATTTGAAAATTTAGCTCTGAGAACCGTTTATTGATAAAAATACAGAAATTTGAAATGCGAGGTTTTTTTGCTTAATTCTGCTGGACTATAGCCCATGGTTTCAAAATGGACTTTTTCCCGAATTTGCAAATGACAATTTCTATTTATTTACAAAAATACAGAAATTTGAAATGCGAGGCTTTTTTGCTTAATTCTGCTGGACTATAGCCCATGGTTTCAAAATGGACTTTTTTCCCGAATTTGCAAATGACGATTTCTATGATATTTATAATAACGACCATCTCTAACTGAACACAAATTTGAAAATTTAGCTCTGAGAACCGTTTATTGATAAAAATACAGAAATTTGAAATGCGAGGCTTTTTTGCTTAATCTGCTGGATTATAGCCCATGGTTTCAAAATGGACTTTTTTCCCGAATTTGCAAATGACGATTTCTATAATATTTATAATAACGACCATCTCTAACTGAACACAAATTTGAAAATTTAGCTCTGAGAACCGTTTATTGATAAAAATACAGAAATTTGAAATGCGAGGCTTTTTTGCTTAATTCTGCTGGACTATAGCCCATGGTTTCAAAATGGACTTTTTTCCCGAATTTGCAAATGACGATTTCTATGATATTTATAATAACGACCATCTCTAACTGAACACAAATTTGAAAATTTAGCTCTGAGAACCGTTTATTGATAAAAATACAGAAATTTGAAATGCGAGGCTTTTTTGCTTAATTCTGCTGGACTATAGCCCATGGTTTCAAAATGGACTTTTTTCCCGAATTTGCAAATGACGATTTCTATGATATTTATAATAACGACCATCTCTAACTGAACACAAATTTGAAAATTTAGCTCTGAGAACCGTTTATTGATAAAAATACAGAAATTTGAAATGCGAGGCTTTTTTGCTTAATCTGCTGGATTATAGCCCATGGTTTCAAAATGGACTTTTTTCCCGAATTTGCAAATGACGATTTCTATGATATTTATAATAACGACCATCTCTAACTGAACACAAATTTGAAAATTTAGCTCTGAGAACCGTTTATTGATAAAAATACAGAAATTTGAAATGCGAGGCTTTTTTGCTTCATTCTGCTGCACCATATGCCATGGTTTCAAAATGGACTTTTTTCCCCAATTTGCAAATGACTACTTCTAAGATATTTATAATAACGAGCATCCCTAACTGAACACAAATATGAAAATTTAGCTCTGAGAACCGTTTATTGACAAAAATACAGAAATTTGAAATGCGAGGCTCTTTTGCTTAATTCTGCTGCACCATAGCCCATGGTTTCAAAATGGACTTTTTTCCCGAATTTGCAAATGACGATTTCTATGATATTTATAATAACGACCATCTCTAACTGAACACAAATTTGAAAATTTAGCTCTGAGAACCGTTTATTGATAAAAATACAGAAATTTGAAATGCGAGGCTTTTTTGCTTAATTCTGCTGGACTATAGCCCATGGTTTCAAAATGGACTTTTTTCCCGAATTTGCAAATGACGATTTCTTTGATATTTATAATAACGACCATCTCTAACTGAACACAAATTTGAAAATTTAGCTCTGAGAACCGTTTATTGACAAAAATACAGAAATTTGAAATGCGAGGCTTTTTTGCTTTATTCTACTGGACTATAGTCCATGGTTTCAAAATGGACTTTTTTCCCGAATATGCAAATGACGATTTCTATGATATTTATAATAACAACCATCTCTAACTGAACACAAATTTGAAAATTTAGCTCTGAGAACCGTTTATTGATAAAAATACAGAAATTTGAAATGCGAGGTTTTTTTGCTTAATTCTGCTGGACTATAGCCCATGGTTTCAAAATGGACTTTTTCCCGAATTTGCAAATGACGATTTCTTTGATATTTATAATAACGACCATCTCTAACTGAACACAAATTTGAAAATTTAGCTCTGAGAACCGTTTATTGACAAAAATACAAAAATTTGAAATGCGAGGCTTTTTTGCTTTATTCTACTGGACTATAGTCCATGGTTTCAAAATGGACTTTTTTCCCGAATATGCAAATGACGATTTCTATGATATTTATAATAACGACCATCTCTAACTGAACACAAATTTGAAAATTTAGCTCTGAGAACCGTTTATTGATAAAAATACAGAAATTTGAAATGCGAGGTTTTTTTGCTTAATTCTGCTGGACTATAGCCCATGGTTTCAAAATGGACTTTTTTCCCGAATTTGCAAATGACGATTTCTATGATATTTATAATAACGACCATCTCTAACTGAACACAAATTTGAAAATTTAGCTCTGAGAACCGTTTATTGATAAAAATACAGAAATTTGAAATGCGAGGTTTTTTTGCTTAATTCTGCTGGACTATAGCCCATGGTTTCAAAATGGACTTTTTCCCGAATTTGCAAATGACAATTTCTATTTATTTACAAAAATACAGAAATTTGAAATGCGAGGCTTTTTTGCTTAATTCTGCTGGACTATAGCCCATGGTTTCAAAATGGACTTTTTTCCCGAATTTGCAAATGACGATTTCTATGATATTTATAATAACGACCATCTCTAACTGAACACAAATTTGAAAATTTAGCTCTGAGAACCGTTTATTGATAAAAATACAGAAATTTGAAATGCGAGGCTTTTTTGCTTAATCTGCTGGATTATAGCCCATGGTTTCAAAATGGACTTTTTTCCCGAATCTGCAAATGACGATTTCTATGATATTTATAATAACGACCATCTCTAACTGAACACAAATTTGAAAATTTAGCTCTGAGAACCGTTTATTGATAAAAATACAGAAATTTGAAATGCGAGGCTTTTTTGCTTAATTCTGCTGGACTATAGCCCATGGTTTCAAAATGGACTTTTTTCCCGAATTTGCAAATGACGATTTCTATGATATTTATAATAACGACCATCTCTAACTGAACACAAATTTGAAAATTTAGCTCTGAGAACCGTCTATTGATAAAAATACAGAAATTTGAAATGCGAGGCTTTTTTGCTTCATTCTGCTGCACCATATGCCATGGTTTCAAAATGGACTTTTTTCCCCAATTTGCAAATGACTACTTCTAAGATATTTATAATAACGAGCATCCCTAACTGAACACAAATATGAAAATTTAGCTCTGAGAACCGTTTATTGACAAAAATACAGAAATTTGAAATGCGAGGCTCTTTTGCTTAATTCTGCTGCACCATAGCCCATGGTTTCAAAATGGACTTTTTTCCCGAATTTGCAAATGACGATTTCTATGATATTTATAATAACGACCATCTCTAACTGAACACAAATTTGAAAATTTAGCTCTGAGAACCGTCTATTGATAAAAATACAGAAATTTGAAATGCGAGGCTTTTTTGCTTCATTCTGCTGCACCATATGCCATGGTTTCAAAATGGACTTTTTTCCCCAATTTGCAAATGACTACTTCTAAGATATTTATAATAACGAGCATCCCTAACTGAACACAAATATGAAAATTTAGCTCTGAGAACCGTTTATTGACAAAAATACAGAAATTTGAAATGCGAGGCTCTTTTGCTTAATTCTGCTGCACCATAGCCCATGGTTTCAAAATGGACTTTTTTCCCGAATTTGCAAATGACGATTTCTATGATATTTATAATAACGACCATCTCTAACTGAACACAAATTTGAAAATTTAGCTCTGAGAACCGTTTATTGATAAAAATACAGAAATTTGAAATGCGAGGCTTTTTTGCTTAATTCTAGCCCATGGTTTCAAAATGGACTTTTTTCCCGAATTTGCAAATGACGATTTCTTTGATATTTATAATAACGACCATCTCTAACTGAACACAAATTTGAAAATTTAGCTCTGAGAACCGTTTATTGACAAAAATACAGAAATTTGAAATGCGAGGCTTTTTTGCTTTATTCTACTGGACTATAGTCCATGGTTTCAAAATGGACTTTTTTCCCGAATATGCAAATGACGATTTCTATGATATTTATAATAACGACCATCTCTAACTGAACACAAATTTGAAAATTTAGCTCTGAGAACCGTTTATTGATAAAAATACAGAAATTTGAAATGCGAGGTTTTTTTGCTTAATTCTGCTGGACTATAGCCCATGGTTTCAAAATGGACTTTTTCCCGAATTTGCAAATGACAATTTCTATTTATTTACAAAAATACAGAAATTTGAAATGCGAGGCTTTTTTGCTTAATTCTGCTGGACTATAGCCCATGGTTTCAAAATGGACTTTTTTCCCGAATTTGCAAATGACGATTTCTATGATATTTATAATAACGAGCATCCCTAACTGAACACAAATTTGAAAATTTAGCTCTGAGAACTGTTTATTGACAAAAATACAAAAATTTGAAATGCGAGGCTTTTTTGCTTTCTTCTGCTGGACTATAGCCCATGGTTTCAAAATGGACTTTTTTCCCCAATTTGCAAATGACGATTTCTATGATATTTATAATAACGAGCATCCCTAACTGAACACAAATTTGAAAATTTAGCTCTGAGAACCGTTTATTGACAAAAATACAGAAATTTGAAATGCGAGGCTTTTTTACTTAATTCTGCTGCACCATAGCCCATGGTTTCAAAATGGACTTTTTTCCCGAATATGCAAATGACGATTTCTATGATATTTATAATAACGACCATCTCTAACTGAACACAAATTTGAAAATTTAGCTCTGAGAACCGTTTATTGATAAAAATACAGAAATTTGAAATGCGAGGTTTTTTGGCTTAATTCTGCTGGACTATAGCCCATGGTTTCAAAATGGACTTTTTCCCGAATTTGCAAATGACGATTTCTTTGATATTTATAATAACGACCATCTCTAACTGAACACAAATTTGAAAATTTAGCTCTGAGAACCGTTTATTGACAAAAATACAGAAATTTGAAATGCGAGGCTTTTTTGCTTTATTCTACTGGACTATAGTCCATGGTTTCAAAATGGACTTTTTTCCCGAATATGCAAATGACGATTTCTATGATATTTATAATAACGACCATCTCTAACTGAACACAAATTTGAAAATTTAGCTCTGAGAACCGTTTATTGATAAAAATACAGAAATTTGAAATGCGAGGTTTTTTTGCTTAATTCTGCTGGACTATAGCCCATGGTTTCAAAATGGACTTTTTCCCGAATTTGCAAATGACAATTTCTATTTATTTACAAAAATACAGAAATTTGAAATGCGAGGCTTTTTTGCTTAATTCTGCTGGACTATAGCCCATGGTTTCAAAATGGACTTTTTTCCCGAATTTGCAAATGACGATTTCTATGATATTTATAATAACGACCATCTCTAACTGAACACAAATTTGAAAATTTAGCTCTGAGAACCGTTTATTGATAAAAATACAGAAATTTGAAATGCGAGGCTTTTTTGCTTAATCTGCTGGATTATAGCCCATGGTTTCAAAATGGACTTTTTTCCCGAATCTGCAAATGACGATTTCTATGATATTTATAATAACGACCATCTCTAACTGAACACAAATTTGAAAATTTAGCTCTGAGAACCGTTTATTGATAAAAATACAGAAATTTGAAATGCGAGGCTTTTTTGCTTAATTCTGCTGGACTATAGCCCATGGTTTCAAAATGGACTTTTTTCCCGAATTTGCAAATGACGATTTCTATGATATTTATAATAACGACCATCTCTAACTGAACACAAATTTGAAAATTTAGCTCTGAGAACCGTCTATTGATAAAAATACAGAAATTTGAAATGCGAGGCTTTTTTGCTTCATTCTGCTGCACCATATGCCATGGTTTCAAAATGGACTTTTTTCCCCAATTTGCAAATGACTACTTCTAAGATATTTATAATAACGAGCATCCCTAACTGAACACAAATATGAAAATTTAGCTCTGAGAACCGTTTATTGACAAAAATACAGAAATTTGAAATGCGAGGCTCTTTTGCTTAATTCTGCTGCACCATAGCCCATGGTTTCAAAATGGACTTTTTTCCCGAATTTGCAAATGACGATTTCTATGATATTTATAATAACGACCATCTCTAACTGAACACAAATTTGAAAATTTAGCTCTGAGAACCGTTTATTGATAAAAATACAGAAATTTGAAATGCGAGGCTTTTTTGCTTTATTCTACTGGACTATAGTCCATGGTTTCAAAATGGACTTTTTCCCGAATTTGCAAATGACAATTTCTATTTATTTACAAAAATACAGAAATTTGAAATGCGAGGCTTTTTTGCTTAATTCTGCTGGACTATAGCCCATGGTTTCAAAATGGACTTTTTTCCCGAATTTGCAAATGACGATTTCTATGATATTTATAATAACGAGCATCCCTAACTGAACACAAATTTGAAAATTTAGCTCTGAGAACTGTTTATTGACAAAAATACAAAAATTTGAAATGCGAGGCTTTTTTGCTTTCTTCTGCTGGACTATAGCCCATGGTTTCAAAATGGACTTTTTTCCCCAATTTGCAAATGACGATTTCTATGATATTTATAATAACGAGCATCCCTAACTGAACACAAATTTGAAAATTTAGCTCTGAGAACCGTTTATTGACAAAAATACAGAAATTTGAAATGCGAGGCTTTTTTACTTAATTCTGCTGCACCATAGCCCATGGTTTCAAAATGGACTTTTTTCCCCAATTTGCAAATGACGATTTCTATGATATTTATAATAACGACCATCTCTAACTGAACACAAATTTTAAAATTTAGCTCTGAGAACCGTTTATTGATAAAAATACAGAAATTTGAAATGCGAGGCTTTTTTGCTTAATTCTGCTGGACTATAGCCCATGGTTTCAAAATGGACTTTTTTCCCGAATTTGCAAATGACGATTTCTATGATATTTATAATAACGACCATCTCTAACTGAACACAAATTTGAAAATTTAGCTCTGAGAACCGTTTATTGATAAAAATACAGAAATTTGAAATGCGAGGCTTTTTTGCTTCATTCTGCTGCACCATAGCCCATGGTTTCAAAATGGACTTTTTTCCCGAATTTGCAAATGACGATTTCTATGATATTTATAATAACGACCATCTCTAACTGAACACAAATTTGAAAATTTAGCTCTGAGAACCGTTTATTGATAAAAATACAGAAATTTGAAATGCGAGGCTTTTTTGCTTAATTCTGCTGGACTATAGCCCATGGATTCAAAATGGACTTTTTCCCGAATTTGCAAATGACGATTTCTATTTATTTACAAAAATACAGAAATTTGAAATGCGAGGCTTTTTTGCTTAATTCTGCTGGACTATAGCCCATGGTTTCAAAATGGACTTTTTTCCCGAATTTGCAAATGACGATTTCTATGATATTTATAATAACGAGCATCCCTAACTGAACACAAATTTGAAATTTTAGCTCTGAGAACTGTTTATTGACAAAAATACAAAAATTTGAAATGCGAGGCTTTTTTGCTTTCTTCTGCTGGACTATAGCCCATGGTTTCAAAATGGACTTTTTTCCCCAATTTGCAAATGACGATTTCTATGATATTTATAATAACGAGCATCCCTAACTGAACACAAATTTGAAAATTTAGCTCTGAGAACCGTTTATTGACAAAAATACAGAAATTTGAAATGCGAGGCTTTTTTACTTAATTCTGCTGCACCATAGCCCATGGTTTCAAAATGGACTTTTTTCCCCAATTTGCAAATGACGATTTCTATGATATTTATAATAACGACCATCTCTAACTGAACACAAATTTTAAAATTTAGCTCTGAGAACCGTTTATTGATAAAAATACAGAAATTTGAAATGCGAGGCTTTTTTGCTTAATTCTGCTGGACTATAGCCCATGGTTTCAAAATGGACTTTTTTCCCGAATTTGCAAATGACGATTTCTATGATATTTATAATAACGACCATCTCTAACTGAACACAAATTTGAAAATTTAGCTCTGAGAACCGTTTATTGATAAAAATACAGAAATTTGAAATGCGAGGCTTTTTTGCTTCATTCTGCTGCACCATAGCCCATGGTTTCAAAATCGACTTTTTTCCCGAATTTGCAAATGACGATTTCTATGATATTTATAATAACGACCATCTCTAACTGAACACAAATTTGAAAATTTAGCTCTGAGAACCGTTTATTGATAAAAATACAGAAATTTGAAATGCGAGGCTTTTTTGCTTAATTCTGCTGGACTATAGCCCATGGTTTCAAAATGGACTTTTTCCCGAATTTGCAAATGACGATTTCTATTTATTTACAAAAATACAGAAATTTGAAATGCGAGGCTTTTTTGCTTAATTCTGCTGGACTAGCCCATGGTTTCAAAATGGACTTTTTTCCCGAATTTGCAAATGACGATTTCTATGATATTTATAATAACGAGCATCCCTAACTGAACACAAATTTGAAATTTTAGCTCTGAGAACTGTTTATTGACAAAAATACAAAAATTTGAAATGCGAGGCTTTTTTGCTTTCTTCTGCTGGACTATAGCCCATGGTTTCAAAATGGACTTTTTTCCCCAATTTGCAAATGACGATTTCTATGATATTTATAATAACGAGCATCCCTAACTGAACACAAATTTGAAAATTTAGCTCTGAGAACCGTCTATTGACAAAAATACAGAAATTTGAAATGCGAGGCTTTTTTGCTTAATTCTGCTGCACCATAGCCCATGGTTTCAAAATGGACTTTTTTCCCCAATTTGCAAATGACGATTTCTATGATATTTATAATAACGACCATCTCTAACTGAACACAAATTTGAAAATTTAGCTCTGAGAACCGTTTATTGATAAAAATACAGAAATTTGAAATGCGAGGCTTTTTTGCTTAATTCTGCTGGACTATAGCCCATGGTTTCAAAATGGACTTTTTTCCCGAATTTGCAAATGACGATTTCTTTGATATTTACAATAACGACCATCTCTAACTGAACACAAATTTGAAAATTTAGCTCTGAGAACCGTTTATTGATAAAAATACAGAAATTTGAAATGCGAGGCTTTTTTGCTTAATCTGCTGGACTATAGCCCATGGTTTCAAAATGGACTTTTTTCCCGAATTTGCAAATGACGATTTCTATGATATTTATAATAACGACCATCTCTAACTGAACACACATTTGAAAATTTAGCTCTGAGAACCGTTTATTGATAAAAATACAGAAATTTGAAATGCGAGGCTTTTGTGCTTAATTCTGCTGCACTATAGCCCATGGTTTCAAAATGGACTTTTTCTAGAATTTGCAAATGACGATTTCTATTTATTTACAAAAATACAGAAATTTGAAATGCGAGGCTTTTTTGCTTAATCTGCTGGACTATAGCCCATGGTTTCAAAATGGACTTTTTTTTAGAATTTGCAAATGACGATTTCTATTTATTTACAAAAATACAGAAATTTGAAATGCGAGGCTTTTTTGCTTAATTCTGCTGGACTATAGCCCATGGTTTCAAAATGGACTCTTTCCCGAATTTGCAAATGACGATTTCTATTTATTTACAAAAATACAGAAATTTGAAATGCGAGGCTTTTTTGCTTAATTCTGCTGGACTATAGCCCATGGTTTCAAAATGGACTTTTTTCCCGAATTTGCAAATGACGATTTCTTTGATATTTATAATAACGACCATCTCTAACTGAACACAAATTTGAAAATTTAGCTCTGAGAACCGTTTATTGACAAAAATACAGAAATTTGAAATGCGAGGCTTTTTTGCTTAATTCTGCTGCACCATAGCCCATGGTTTCAAAGTGGACTTTTTTCCCGAATTTGCAAATGACGATTTCTATGATATTTATAATAACGACCATCTCTAACTGAACACAAATTTGAAAATTTAGCTCTGAGAACCGTTTATTGATAAAAATACAGAAATTTGAAATGCGAGGCTTTTTTGCTTAATTCTGCTGGACTATAGCCCATGGTTTCAAAAGGACTTTTTTCCCGAATTTGCAAATGACGATTTCTGTGATATTTATAATAACGACCATCTCTAACTGAACACAAATTTGAAAATTTAGCTCTGAGAACCGTTTATTGATAAAAATACAGAAATTTGAAATGCGAGGCTTTTTTGCTTAATCTGCTGGACTATAGCCCATGGTTTCAAAATGGACTTTTTCCCGAATTTGCAAATGACGATTTCTATTTATTTACAAAAATACAGAAATTTGAAATGCGAGGCTTTTTTGCTTAATTCTGCTGGACTATAGCCCATGGTTTCAAAAGGACTTTTTTCCCGAATTTGCAAATGACGATTTCTGTGATATTTATAATAACGACCATCTCTAACTGAACACAAATCTGAAAATTTAGCTCTGAGAACCGTTTATTGATAAAAATACAGAAATTTGAAATGCGAGGCTTTTTTGCTTAATCTGCTGGACTATAGCCCATGGTTTCAAAATGGACTTTTTCCCGAATTTCCAAATGACGATTTCTATTTATTTACAAAAATACAGAAATTTGAAATGCGAGGCTTTTTTGATTAATTCTGCTGGACTATAGCCCATGGTTTCAAAATGGACTTTTTTCCCGAATTTGCAAATGACGATTTCTTTGATATTTATAATAACGACCATCTCTAACTGAACACAAATTTGAAAATTTAGCTCTGAGAACCGTTTATTGACAAAAACACAGAAATTTGAAATGCGAGGTTTTTTGCTTAATTCTGCTGCACCATAGCCCATGGTTTCAAAGTGGACTTTTTTCCCGAATTTGCAAATGACGATTTCTATGATATTTATAATAACGACCATCTCTAACTGAACACAAATTTGAAAATTTAGCTCTGAGAACCGTTTATTGATAAAAATACAGAAATTTGAAATGCGAGGCTTTTTTGCTTAATTCTGCTGGACTCTAGCCCATGGTTTCAAAATGGACTTTTTCCCGAATTTGCAAATGACGATTTCTATTTATTTACAAAAATACAGAAATTTGAAATGCGAGGCTTTTTTGCTTAATTCTGCTGGACTATAGCCCATGGTTTCAAAATGGACTTTTTTCCCGAATTTGCAAATGACGATTTCTTTGATGTTTATAATAACGACCATATCTAACTGAACACAAATTTGAAAATTTAGCTCTGAGAACCGTTTATTGACAAAAATACAGAAATTTGAAATGCGAGGCTTTTTTGCTTAATTCTACTGGACTATAGTCCATGGTTTCAAAATGGACTTTTTTCCCGAATTTGCAAATGACGATTTCTATGATATTTATAATAACGACCATCTCCAACTGAACACAAATTTGAAAATTTAGCTCTGAGAACCGTTTACAGAAATTTGAAATGCGAGGCTTTTTTGCTTAATCTGCTGGACTATAGGCCATGGTTTCAAAATGGACTTTTTTCCCGAATTTGCAAATGACGATTTCTATGATATTTATAATAACGACCATCTCTAACTGAACACAAATTTGAAAATTTAGCTCTGAGAACCGTTTACAGAAATTTGAAATGCGAGGCTTTTTTGCTTAATCTGCTGGACTATAGCCCATGGTTTCAAAATGGACTTTTTTCCCGAATTTGCAAATGACGATTTCTATGATATTTATAATAACGACCATCTCTAGCTGAACACAAATTTGAAAATTTAGCTCTGAGAACCGTTTATTGATAAAAATACAGAAATTTGAAATGCGAGGCTTTTTTGCTTAATATGCTGGACTATAGCCCATGGTTTCAAAATGGACTTTTTTCCCGAATTTGCAAATGACGATTTCTATGATATTTATAATAACGACCATCTCTAACTGAACACAAATTTGAAAATTTAGCTCTGAGAACCGTTTACAGAAATTTGAAATGCGAGGCTTTTTTGCTTAATATGCTGGACTATAGCCCATGGTTTCAAAATGGGCTTTTTTCCCGAATTTGCAAATGACGATTTCTATGATATTTATAATAACGACCATCTCTAGCTGAACACAAATTTGAAAATTTAGCTCTGAGAACCGTTTATTGATAAAAATACAGAAATTTGAAATGCGAGGCTTTTTTGCTTAATATGCTGGACTATAGCCCATGGTTTCAAAATGGACTTTTTTCCCGAATTTGCAAATGACGATTTCTATGATATTTATAATAACGACCATCTCTAACTGAACACAAATTTGAAAATTTAGCTCTGAGAACCGTTTACAGAAATTTGAAATGCGAGGCTTTTTTGCTTAATATGCTGGACTATAGCCCATGGTTTCAAAATGGACTTTTTTTAGAATTTGCAAATGACGATTTCTATTTATTTACAAAAATACAGAAATTTGAAATGCGAGGCTTTTTTGCTTAATTCTGCTGGACTATAGTCCATGGTTTCAAAATGGACTTTTTTCCCGAAATTGCAAATGACGATTTCTATGATATTTATAATAACGACCATCTCTAACTGAACACAAATTTGAAAATTTAGCTCTGAAAACGGTTTATTGACAAAAATACAGAAATTTGAAATGCGAGGCTTTTTTGCTTAATTCTACTGGACTATAGTCCATGGTTTCAAAATGGACTTTTTCCCGAATTTGCAAATGACGATTTCTATTTATTTACAAAAATACAGAAATTTGAAATGCGAGGCTTTTTTGCTTAATTCTGCTGGACTACAGCCCATGGTTTCAAAATGGACTTTTTTTAGAATTTGCAAATGACGACTTCTATTTATTTACAAAAATACAGAAATTTGAAATGCGAGGCTTTTTTGCTTAATTC
Organism: Orthonevra nobilis; assembly: GCA_963555765.1. Classification (NCBI taxonomy): domain Eukaryota; kingdom Metazoa; phylum Arthropoda; class Insecta; order Diptera; family Syrphidae; genus Orthonevra; species Orthonevra nobilis. The sequence goes on along the minus strand of OY743224.1, from coordinate 74,053,410 downwards.
TGCTGGACTATAGTCCATGGTTTCAAAATGGACTTTTTTCCCGAATTTGCAAATGACGATTTCTATGATATTTATAATAACGACCATCTCTAACTGAACACAAATTTGAAAATTTAGCTCTGAAAACGGTTTATTGACAAAAATACAGAAATTTGAAATGCGAGGCTTTTTTGCTTAATTCTACTGGACTATAGTCCATGGTTTCAAAATGGACTTTTTCCCGAATTTGCAAATGACGATTTCTATTTATTTACAAAAATACAGAAATTTGAAATGCGAGGCTTTTTTGCTTAATTCTGCTGGACTACAGCCCATGGTTTCAAAATGGACTTTTTTTAGAATTTGCAAATGACGATTTCTTTTTATTTACAAAAATACAGAAATTTGAAATGCGAGGCTTTTTTGCTTAATTCTGCTGGACTATAGCCCATGGTTTCAAAATGGACTTTTTTCCCGAATTTGCAAATGACGATATCTATGATATTTATAATAACGAGCATCCCTAGCTGAACACAAATTTGAAAATTTAGCTCTGAGAATCGTTTATTTACAAAAATACAGAAATTTGAAATGCAAGGCTTTTTTGCTTAATTCTGCTGGACTATAGCCCATGGTTTCAAAATGGACTTTTTTCCCGAATTTGCAAATGACGATTTCTATGATATTTATAATACCGACCATCTCTAACTGAACACAAATTTGAAAATTTAGCTCTGAGAACCGTTTATTTACAAAAATACAGAAATTTGAAATGCGAGGCCGTTTTTGCTTAATTCTGCTGGACTATAGTCCATGGTTTCAAAATGGACTTTTTTCCCGAATTTGCAAATGACGATTTCTATGATATTTATAATAACTACCATCTCTAACTGAACACAAATTTGAAAATTTAGCTCTGAGAACCGTTTATTGACAAAAATACAGAAATTTGAAATGCGAGGCTTTTTTGCTTAATTCTGCTGGACTATAGCCCATGGTTTCAAAATGGACTTTTTTCCCGAATTTGCAAATGACGATATCTATGATATTTATAATAACGAGCATCCCTAGCTGAACACAAATTTGAAAATTTAGCTCTGAGAATCGTTTATTTACAAAAATACAGAAATTTGAAATGCAAGGCTTTTTTGCTTAATTCTGCTGGACTATAGCCCATGGTTTCAAAATGGACTTTTTTCCCGAATTTGCAAATGACGATTTCTATGATATTTATAATACCGACCATCTCTAACTGAACACAAATTTGAAAATTTAGCTCTGAGAATCGTTTATTTACAAAAATACAGAAATTTGAAATGCGAGGCCGTTTTTGCTTAATTCTGCTGGACTATAGCCCATGGTTTCAAAATGGACTTTTTTCCCGAATTTGCAAATGACGATTTCTATGATATTTATAATAACTACCATCTCTAACTGAACACAAATTTGAAAATTTAGCTCTGAGAACCGTTTATTGACAAAAATACAGAAATTTGAAATGCGAGGCTTTTTTGCTTAATTCTGCTGGACTATAGCCCATGGTTTCAAAATGGACTTTTTTCCCGAATTTGCAAATGACGATATCTATGATATTTATAATAACGAGCATCCCTAGCTGAACACAAATTTGAAAATTTAGCTCTGAGAATCGTTTATTTACAAAAATACAGAAATTTGAAATGCAAGGCTTTTTTGCTTAATTCTGCTGGACTATAGCCCATGGTTTCAAAATGGACTTTTTTCCCGAATTTGCAAATGACGATTTCTATGATATTTATAATAACGACCATCTCTAACTGAACACAAATTTGAAAATTTAGCTCTGAGAATCGTTTATTTACAAAAATACAGAAATTTGAAATGCGAGGCCGTTTTTGCTTAATTCTGCTGGACTATAGCCCATGGTTTCAAAATGGACTTTTTCTAGAATTTGCAAATGACGATTTCTATTTATTTACAAAAATACAGAAATTTGAAATGCGAGGCTTTTTTGCTTAATTCTGCTGGACTATAGCCCATGGTTTCAAAATGGACTTTTTTCCCGAATCTGCAAATAACGATTTCTATAATGTTGATAATAATGAGCATCCCTAACTGAACACAAATTTGAAAATTTAGCTCTGAGAACCGTTTATTGATAAAAATACAGAAATTTGAAATGCGAGGCTTTTTTGCTTAATTCTGCTGGACTACAGCCCATGGTTTCAAAATGGACTTTTTCTAGAATTTGCAAATGACGATTTCTATTTATTTACAAAAATACAGAAATTTGAAATGCGAGGCTTTTTTGCTTAATTCTGCTGGACTATAGCCCATGGTTTCAAAATGGACTTTTTTCCCGAATTTGCAAATGACGATTTCTATGATATTTATAATACCGACCATCTCTAACTGAACACAAATTTGAAAATTTAGCTCTGAGAACCGTTTATTGATAAAAATACAGAAATTTGAAATGCGAGGCTTTTTTGCTTAATTCTGCTGGACTATAGCCCATGGTTTCAAAATGGACTTTTTTCCCGAATTTGCAAATGACGATTTCTATGATATTTATAATAACTACCATCTCTAACTGAACACAAATTTGAAAATTTAGCTCTGAGAACCGTTTATTGACAAAATTACAGAAATTTGAAATGCGAGGCTTTTTTGCTTAATTCTGCTGGACTATAGCCCATGGTTTCAAAATGGACTTTTTTCCCGAATTTGCAAATGACGATATCTATGATATTTATAATAACGAGCATCCCTAGCTGAACACAAATTTGAAAATTTAGCTCTGAGAACCGTTTATTGACAAAAATACAGAAATTTGAAATGCGAGGCTTTTTTGCTTAATTCTGCTGGACTATAGTCCATGGTTTCAAAATGGACTTTTTTCCCGAATTTGCAAATGACGATTTCTATGATATTTATAATACCGACCATCTCTAACTGAACACAAATTTGAAAATTTAGCTCTGAGAATCGTTTATTTACAAAAATACAGAAATTTGAAATGCGAGGCCGTTTTTGCTTAATTCTGCTGGACTATAGCCCAGGTTTCAAAATGGACTTTTTTCCCGAATTTGCAAATGACGATTTCTATGATATTTATAATAACTACCATCTCTAACTGAACACAAATTTGAAAATTTAGCTCTGAGAACCGTTTATTGACAAAAATACAGAAATTTGAAATGCGAGGCTTTTTTGCTTAATTCTGCTGGACTATAGCCCATGGTTTCAAAATGGACTTTTTTCCCGAATTTGCAAATGACGATATCTATGATATTTATAATAACGAGCATCCCTAGCTGAACACAAATTTGAAAATTTAGCTCTGAGAATCGTTTATTTACAAAAATACAGAAATTTGAAATGCAAGGCTTTTTTGCTTAATTCTGCTGGACTATAGCCCATGGTTTCAAAATGGACTTTTTTCCCGAATTTGCAAATGACGATTTCTATGATATTTATAATAACGACCATCTCTAACTGAACACAAATTTGAAAATTTAGCTCTGAGAACCGTTTATTGACAAAAATACAGAAATTTGAAATGCGAGGCTTTTTTGCTTAATTCTGCTGGACTATAGCCCATGGTTTCAAAGTGGACTTTTTTCCGAATTTGCAAATGACGATTTCTATTTATTTACAAAAATACAGAAATTTGAAATGCGAGGCTTTTTTGCTTAATTCTGCTGGACTATAGCCCATGGTTTCAAAATGGACTTTTTTCCCGAATTTGCAAATGACGATTTCTATGATATTTATAATAACGACCATCTCTAACTGAACACAAATTTGAAAATTTAGCTCTGAGAACCGTTTATTGACAAAAATACAGAAATTTGAAATGCGAGGCTTTTTTGCTTAATTCTGCTGGACTATAGCCCATGGTTTCAAAGTGGACTTTTTTCCGAATTTGCAAATGACGATTTCTATTTATTTACAAAAATACAGAAATTTGAAATGCGAGGCTTTTTTGCTTAATTCTGCTGGACTATAGCCCATGGTTTCAAAATGGACTTTTTTCCCGAATTTGCAAATGACGATTTCTATGATATTTATAATAACGAGCATCCCTAACTGAACACAAATTTGAAAATTTAGCTCTGAGAACCGTTTATTGACAAAAATACAGAAATTTGAAATGCGAGGCTTTTTTGCTTAATTCTGCTGGACTATAGCCCATGGTTTCAAAATGGACTTTTTTCCCGAATTTGCAAATGACGATTTCTATGATATTTATAATAACGACCATCTCTAACTGAACACAAATTTGAAAATTTAGCTCTGAGAACCGGTTATTGATAAAAATACAGAAATTTGAAATGCGAGGCTTTTTTTGCTTAATTCTGCTGGACTATAGCCATGGTTTCAAAATGGACTTTTTTCCCGAATTTGCAAATGACGATATCTATGATATTTATAATAACGAGCATCCCTAGCTGAACACAAATTTGAAAATTTAGCTCTGAGAATCGTTTATTTACAAAAATACAGAAATTTGAAATGCAAGGCTTTTTTGCTTAATTCTGCTGGACTATAGCCCATGGTTTCAAAATGGACTTTTTTCCCGAATTTGCAAATGACGATTTCTATGATATTTATAATAACGACCATCTCTAACTGAACACAAATTTGAAAATTTAGCTCTGAGAACCGTTTATTGACAAAAATACAGAAATTTGAAATGCGAGGCTTTTTTGCTTAATTCTGCTGGACTATAGCCCATGGTTTCAAAGTGGACTTTTTTCCGAATTTGCAAATGACGATTTCTATTTATTTACAAAAATACAGAAATTTGAAATGCGAGGCTTTTTTGCTTAATTCTGCCGGACTATAGCCCATGGTTTCAAAATGGACTTTTTTCCCGAATTTGCAAATGACGATTTCTATGATATTTATAATAACGACCATCTCTAACTGAACACAAATTTGAAAATTTAGCTCTGAGAATCGTTTATTTACAAAAATACAGAAATTTGAAATGCGAGGCCGTTTTTGCTTAATTCTGCTGGACTATAGCCCATGGTTTCAAAATGGACTTTTTCTAGAATTTGCAAATGACGATTTCTATTTATTTACAAAAATACAGAAATTTGAAATGCGAGGCCGTTTTTGCTTAATTCTGCTGGACTATAGCCCATGGTTTCAAAATGGACTTTTTCTAGAATTTGCAAATGACGATTTCTATTTATTTACAAAAATACAGAAATTTGAAATGCGAGGCTTTTTTGCTTAATTCTGCTGGACTATAGCCCATGGTTTCAAAGTGGACTTTTTTCCGAATTTGCAAATGACGATTTCTATTTATTTACAAAAATACAGAAATTTGAAATGCGAGGCTTTTTTGCTTAATTCTGCTGGACTATAGCCCATGGTTTCAAAATGGACTTTTTTCCCGAATTTGCAAATGACGATTTCTATGATATTTATAATAACGACCATCTCTAACTGAACACAAATTTGAAAATTTAGCTCTGAGAACCGTTTATTGACAAAAATACAGATATTTGAAATGCAAGGCTTTTTTTGCTAAATTCTGCTGGACTATAGCCCATGGTTTCAAAATGGACTTTTTTCCCGAATTTGCAAATGACGATATCTATGATATTTATAATAACGACCATCTCTAACTGAACACAAATTTGAAAATTTAGCTCTGAGAACCGTTTATTGATAAAAATACAGAAATTTGAAATGCGAGCCTTTTTTGCTTAATTCTGCTGGACTATAGCCCATGGTTTCAAAATGGACTTTTTCTAGAATTTGCAAATGACGATTTCTATTTATTTACAAAAATACAGAAATTTGAAATGCGAGGCTTTTTTGCTTAATTCTGCTGGACTATAGCCCATGGTTTCAAAATGGACTTTTTTCCCGAATTTGCAAATGACGATTTCTATGATATTTATAATACCGACCATCTCTAACTGAACACAAATTTGAAAATTTAGCTCTGAGAACCGTTTATTGATAAAAATACAGAAATTTGAAATGCGATCCTTTTTTGCTTAATTCTGCTGGACTATAGCCATGGTTTCAAAATGGACTTTTTTCCCGAATTTGCAAATGACGATATCTATGATATTTATAATAACGAGCATCCCTAGCTGAACACAAATTTGAAAATTTAGCTCTGAGAATCGTTTATTTACAAAAATACAGAAATTTGAAATGCAAGGCTTTTTTGCTTAATTCTGCTGGACTATAGCCCATGGTTTCAAAATGGACTTTTTTCCCGAATTTGCAAATGATGATTTCTGTGATATTTATAATAACGACCATCTCTAACTGAACACAAATTTGAAAATTTAGCTCTGAGAACCGTTTATTGATAAAAATACAGAAATTTGAAATGCGAGGCTTTTTTGCTTAATTCTGCTGGACTATAGCCCATGGTTTCAAAATGGACTTTTTTCCCGAATTTGCAAATGACGATTTCTATGATATTTATAATACCGACCATCTCTAACTGAACACAAATTTGAAAATTTAGCTCTGAGAATCGTTTATTTACAAAAATACAGAAATTTGAAATGCGAGGCCGTTTTTGCTTAATTCTGCTGGACTATAGCCCATGGTTTTAAAATGGACTTTTTTCCCGAATTTGCAAATGACGATTTCTATGATATTTATAATAACTACCATCTCTAACTGAACACAAATTTGAAAATTTAGCTCTGAGAACCGTTTATTGACAAAAATACAGAAATCTGAAATGCGAGGCTTTTTTGATTAATTCTGCTGGACTATAGCCCATGGTTTCAAAATGGACTTTTTTCCCGAATTTGCAAATGACGATATCTATGATATTTATAATAACGAGCATCCCTAGCTGAACACAAATTTGAAAATTTAGCTCTGAGAATCGTTTATTTACAAAAATACAGAAATTTGAAATGCAAGGCTTTTTTGCTTAATTCTGCTGGACTATAGCAAATGGTTTCAAAATGGACTTTTTTCCCGAATTTGCAAATGACGATTTCTATGATATTTATAATAACGACCATCTCTAACTGAACACAAATTTGAAAATTTAGCTCTGAGAACCGTTTATTGACAAAAATACAGAAATTTGAAATGCGAGGCTTTTTTGCTTAATTCTGCTGGACTATAGCCCATGGTTTCAAAGTGGACTTTTTTCCGAATTTGCAAATGACGATTTCTATTTATTTACAAAAATACAGAAATTTGAAATGCGAGGCTTTTTTGCTTAATTCTGCTGGACTATAGCCCATGGTTTCAAAATGGACTTTTTTCCCGAATTTGCAAATGACGATTTCTATTTATTTACAAAAATACAGAAATTTGAAATGCGAGGCCGTTTTTGCTTAATTCTGCTGGACTATAGCCCACGGTTTCAAAATGGACTTTTTCTAGAATTTGCAAATGACGATTTCTATTTATTTACAAAAATACAGAAATTTGAAATGCGAGGCTTTTTTGCTTAATTCTGCTGGACTATAGCCCATGGTTTCAAAATGGACTTTTTTCCCGAATCTGCAAATAACGATTTCTATAATGTTGATAATAATGAGCATCCCTAACTGAACACAAATTTGAAAATTTAGCTCTGAGAACCGTTTATTGACAAAAATACAGATATTTGAAATGCGAGGCTTTTTTTGCTTAATTCTGCTGGACTATAGCCCATGGTTTCAAAATGGACTTTTTTCCCGAATTTGCAAATGACGATATCTATGATATTTATAATAACGACCATCTCTAACTGAACACAAATTTGAAAATTTAGCTCTGAGAACCGTTTATTGATAAAAATACAGAAATTTGAAATGCGAGGCTTTTTTGCTTAATTCTGCTGGACTATAGCAAATGGTTTCAAAATGGACTTTTTTCCCGAATTTGCAAATGACGATTTCTATGATATTTATAATAACGACCATCTCTAACTGAACACAAATTTGAAAATTTAGCTCTGAGAACCGTTTATTGACAAAAATACAGAAATTTGAAATGCGAGGCTTTTTTGCTTAATTCTGCTGGAATATAGCCCATGGTTTCAAAGTGGACTTTTTTCCGAATTTGCAAATGACGATTTCTATTTATTTACAAAAATACAGAAATTTGAAATGCGAGGCTTTTTTGCTTAATTCTGCTGGACTATAGCCCATGGTTTCAAAATGGACTTTTTTCCCGAATTTGCAAATGACGATTTCTATTTATTTACAAAAATACAGAAATTTGAAATGCGAGGCTTTTTTGCTTAATTCTGCTGGACTATAGCCCATGGTTTCAAAATGGACTTTTTTCCCGAATCTGCAAATAACGATTTCTATGATATTTATAATAACGACCATCTCTAACTGAACACAAATTTGAAAATTTAGCTCTGAGAACCGTTTATTGACAAAAATACAGAAATTTGAAATGCGAGGCTTTTTTGCTTAATTCTGCTGGACTATAGCCCATGGTTTCAAAATGGACTTTTTTCCCGAATTTGCAAATGACGATATCTATGATATTTATAATAACGACCATCTCTAACTGAACACAAATTTGAAAATTTAGCTCTGAGAACCGTTTATTGATAAAAATACAGAAATTTGAAATGCGAGGCTTTTTTGCTTAATTCTGCTGGACTATAGCAAATGGTTTCAAAATGGACTTTTTTCCCGAATTTGCAAATGACGATATCTATGATATTTATAATAACGAGCATCCCTAGCTGAACACAAATTTGAAAATTTAGCTCTGAGAATCGTTTATTTACAAAAATACAGAAATTTGAAATGCAAGGCTTTTTTGCTTAATTCTGCTGGACTATAGCAAATGGTTTCAAAATGGACTTTTTTCCCGAATTTGCAAATGACGATTTCTATGATATTTATAATAACGACCATCTCTAACTGAACACAAATTTGAAAATTTAGCTCTGAGAACCGTTTATTGACAAAAATACAGAAATTTGAAATGCGAGGCTTTTTTGCTTAATTCTGCTGGACTATAGCCCATGGTTTCAAAGTGGACTTTTTTCCGAATTTGCAAATGACGATTTCTATTTATTTACAAAAATACAGAAATTTGAAATGCGAGGCTTTTTTGCTTAATTCTGCTGGACTATAGCCCATGGTTTCAAAATGGACTTTTTTCCCGAATTTGCAAATGACGATTTCTATTTATTTACAAAAATACAGAAATTTGAAATGCGAGGCCGTTTTTGCTTAATTCTGCTGGACTATAGCCCACGGTTTCAAAATGGACTTTTTCTAGAATTTGCAAATGACGATTTCTATTTATTTACAAAAATACAGAAATTTGAAATGCGAGGCTTTTTTGCTTAATTCTGCTGGACTATAGCCCATGGTTTCAAAATGGACTTTTTTCCCGAATCTGCAAATAACGATTTCTATAATGTTGATAATAATGAGCATCCCTAACTGAACACAAATTTGAAAATTTAGCTCTGAGAACCGTTTATTGACAAAAATACAGATATTTGAAATGCGAGGCTTTTTTTGCTTAATTCTGCTGGACTATAGCCCATGGTTTCAAAATGGACTTTTTTCCCGAATTTGCAAATGACGATATCTATGATATTTATAATAACGACCATCTCTAACTGAACACAAATTTGAAAATTTAGCTCTGAGAACCGTTTATTGATAAAAATACAGAAATTTGAAATGCGAGGCTTTTTTGCTTAATTCTGCTGGACTATAGCAAATGGTTTCAAAATGGACTTTTTTCCCGAATTTGCAAATGACGATTTCTATGATATTTATAATAACGACCATCTCTAACTGAACACAAATTTGAAAATTTAGCTCTGAGAACCGTTTATTGACAAAAATACAGAAATTTGAAATGCGAGGCTTTTTTGCTTAATTCTGCTGGAATATAGCCCATGGTTTCAAAGTGGACTTTTTTCCGAATTTGCAAATGACGATTTCTATTTATTTACAAAAATACAGAAATTTGAAATGCGAGGCTTTTTTGCTTAATTCTGCTGGACTATAGCCCATGGTTTCAAAATGGACTTTTTTCCCGAATTTGCAAATGACGATTTCTATTTATTTACAAAAATACAGAAATTTGAAATGCGAGGCTTTTTTGCTTAATTCTGCTGGACTATAGCCCATGGTTTCAAAATGGACTTTTTTCCCGAATCTGCAAATAACGATTTCTATGATATTTATAATAACGACCATCTCTAACTGAACACAAATTTGAAAATTTAGCTCTGAGAACCGTTTATTGACAAAAATACAGAAATTTGAAATGCGAGGCTTTTTTGCTTAATTCTGCTGGACTATAGCCCATGGTTTCAAAATGGACTTTTTTCCCGAATTTGCAAATGACGATATCTATGATATTTATAATAACGACCATCTCTAACTGAACACAAATTTGAAAATTTAGCTCTGAGAACCGTTTATTGATAAAAATACAGAAATTTGAAATGCGAGGCTTTTTTGCTTAATTCTGCTGGACTATAGCAAATGGTTTCAAAATGGACTTTTTTCCCGAATTTGCAAATGACGATTTCTATGATATTTATAATAACGACCATCTCTAACTGAACACAAATTTGAAAATTTAGCTCTGAGAACCGTTTATTGACAAAAATACAGAAATTTGAAATGCGAGGCTTTTTTGCTTAATTCTGCTGGACTATAGCCCATGGTTTCAAAGTGGACTTTTTTCCGAATTTGCAAATGACGATTTCTATTTATTTACAAAAATACAGAAATTTGAAATGCGAGGCTTTTTTGCTTAATTCTGCTGGACTATAGCCCATGGTTTCAAAATGGACTTTTTTCCCGAATTTGCAAATGACGATTTCTATTTATTTACAAAAATACAGAAATTTGAAATGCGAGGCCGTTTTTGCTTAATTCTGCTGGACTATAGCCCATGGTTTCAAAATGGACTTTTTTCCCGAATTTGCAAATGACGATTTCTATGATATTTATAATACCGACCATCTCTAACTGAACACAAATTTGAAAATTTAGCTCTGAGAACCGTTTATTGACAAAAATACAGAAATTTGAAATGCGAGGCTTTTTTGCTTAATTCTGCTGGACTATAGCCCATGGTTTCAAAATGGACTTTTTTCCCGAATCTGCAAATAACGATTTCTATAATGTTGATAATAATGAGCATCCCTAACTGAACACAAATTTGAAAATTTAGCTCTGAGAACCGTTTATTGACAAAAATACAGATATTTGAAATGCGAGGCTTTTTTTGCTTAATTCTGCTGGACTATAGCCCATGGTTTCAAAATGGACTTTTTTCCCGAATTTGCAAATGACGATATCTATGATATTTATAATAACGACCATCTCTAACTGAACACAAATTTGAAAATTTAGCTCTGAGAACCGTTTATTGATAAAAATACAGAAATTTGAAATGCGAGGCTTTTTTGCTTAATTCTGCTGGACTATAGCCCATGGTTTCAAAATGGACTTTTTCTAGAATTTGCAAATGACAATTTCTTTTTATTTACAAAAATACAGAAATTTGAAATGCGAGGCTTTTTTGCTTAATTCTGCTGGACTATAGCCCATGGTTTCAAAATGGACTTTTTTCCCGAATTTGCAAATGACGATTTCTATGATATTTATAATACCGACCATCTCTAACTGAACACAAATTTGAAAATTTAGCTCTGAGAACCGTCTATTGATAAAAATACAGAAATTTGAAATGCGAGGCTTTTTTGCTTAATTCTGCTGGACTATAGCCATGGTTTCAAAATGGACTTTTTTCCCGAATTTGCAAATGACGATATCTATGATATTTATAATAACGAGCATCCCTAGCTGAACACAAATTTGAAAATTTAGCTCTGAGAATCGTTTATTTACAATAATACAAAAATTTGAAATGCAAGGCTTTTTTGCTTAATTCTGTTGGACTATAGCCCATGGTTTCAAAGTGGACTTTTTTTCCGAATTTGCAAATGACGATTTCTATTTATTTACAAAAATACAGAAATTTGAAATGCGAGGCTTTTTTGCTTAATTCGGCTGGACTATAGTCCATGGTTTCAAAATGGACTTTTTTCCCGAATTTGCAAATGACGATATCTATGATATTTATAATAACGAGCATCCCTAGCTGAACACAAATTTGAAAATTTAGCTCTGAGAACCGTTTATTGATAAAAATACAGAAATTTGAAATGCGAGGCTTTTTTGCTTAATTCTGCTGGACTATAGCCCATGGTTTCAAAATGGACTTTTTTCCCGAATTTGCAAATGACGATATCTATGATATTTATAATACCGACCATCTCTAACTGAACACAAATTTGAAAATTTAGCTCTGAGAACCGTTTATTGATAAAAATACAGAAATTTGAAATGCGAGGCTTTTTTGCTTAATTCTGCTGGACTATAGCCATGGTTTCAAAATGGACTTTTTTCCCGAATTTGCAAATGACGATATCTATGATATTTATAATAACGACCATCTCTAACTGAACACAAATTTGAAAATTTAGCTCTGAGAACCGTTTATTGATAAAAATACAGAAATTTGAAATGCGAGCCTTTTTTGCTTAATTCTGCTGGACTATAGCCCATGGTTTCAAAATGGACTTTTTCTAGAATTTGCAAATGACGATTTCTTTTTATTTACAAAAATACAGAAATTTGAAATGCGAGGCTTTTTTGCTTAATTCTGCTGGACTATAGCCCATGGTTTCAAAATGGACTTTTTTCCCGAATTTGCAAATGACGATTTCTATGATATTTTTAATAACGAGCATCCCTAGCTGAACACAAATTTGAAAATTTAGCTCTGAGAACCGTTTATTGACAAAAATACAGAAATTTGAAATGCGAGGCTTTTTTGCTTAATTCTGCTGCACCATAGCCCATGGTTTCAGAATGGACTTTTTTCCCGAATTTGCAAATGACGATTTCTATGATATTTATAATAACGAGCATCCCTAGCTGAACACAAATTTGAAAATTTAGCTCTGAGAACCGTTTATTTACAAAAATACAAAAATTTGAACTGCGAGGCTTTTTTGCTTTCTTCTGCTGGACTATAGCCCATGGTTTCAAAATGGACTTTTTTCCGGAATTTGCAAATGACGATTTCTATGATATTTTTAATAACGAGCATCCCTAGCTGAACACAAATTTGAAAATTTAGCTCTGAGAACCGTTTATTGGCAAAAATATAGAAATTTGAAATGCGAG